>OX377618.1:200480991-201680991 GCA_947397865.1 Polietes domitor
GCTTGGGTGGATGAGTGGGCGTTTGTGGAGGTATATGCTGATGGTGGGGAAGTAATAAAAAGATTAAAAAGTTATTAGATTGTCCTAATAAACAAGCAAAACGAGGAAGAGATTCCCTTGGAGGCAACATTGTTGCAGCAACATGTTGTCACAAGGATTATGCGCAATCCTTTGCTCTCTCTCTTTCTGGCTCTCTTACATTTCCCCACCTCCCATCACCAGCTTTGCCATGTTCAGCAGTTCATGTGTCACTTCAATTGAGTGGCTTATTTTATTCGTTTCTTTAATTCTTAAATTGGTTGCCCGATTTGTTGTTGTTTCTGTCGCAGTCGCTGCTGCTGTTGCTGAAATACTTTTATTGAATTCCTACCCACTGTTCGGGAGGTTGGGGGGGTAATAAAGAACATTAAAGGACACATTCAGCTTAAGGAAAATAAACAAAATGTCAATTATAATTTCCGTTTAAATTTTATTAGGAAAACACTTTTCGGATGATTCATGGACGTTGGGTTTTTTCTCGCTTTCCATCCATCCTTCTGCCATATTTTTCGTAGCTTCTTTCAAAGGCCTTTTGGCTTACAGCTATGCTACATGTTCATGGGGGTGTGGTAGCGGAGCGGAAATGCAATATTTTGAGATAAGGATTACGATATTTGGCAGTTTGGGAGAATGTTTGTGAATGGAATGGAGGCGGGGAAGGGGAGAAGGCAACGTGAAATGATTTCGTGGAAATTTGATGATTATTTGAAAATTAATTCGGAGAATTTTATTAAGAGGGAACGGGAGTTTTTCTTTCTCGGTTTTGTCAGTGATTTAAGTGGTGACATCATTGACGCATTAGGAATGTTTGTGCGGAGCTAAGATGGTTCTGGTGGTGGTGGTGAAAGAGAAGTCATGTCAATTTTTAAAAAGGGCTATGAGGTATATATAGACGATAGCCACGACATTCCACCAATTCATAGGCTAATACAAAATGAAAGGGTTTTGTGAGGATATCAACAAAACTTGGCCAATGAACAGCGGTTTAGAAATTAAATGCATCGGCCAAAATTCAATATAAAAATGTAAAAAAATTGAATTAGACAAAGACAATGATTATTTTAAGATATTAATGATAAAAACATAAAAATATAAAATATATAAAAATACCAAAATATAAAAATATTAAAATATAATAATATAAAAGTATAAAAATGTAATAATATAAAAATATATAAATATAAAAATATAAAAAGATAAAAAGATAAAAATATAAAAACATAAAAATATAAAAATATAAAAATATAAAAATATAAAAATATAAAAATATAAAATATAAAAATATAAAAATATAAAAATATAAAAATATAAAATATAAAAATATAAAAATATAAAATAAAATATAAAAATATAAAAATATAAAAATATAAAAATATAAAAATATAAAATATAAAATATAAAAAATATAAAAATATAAAAATATAAAAATATAAAAATATAAAAATATAAAAATATAAAAATATAAAAATATAAAAATATAAAAATATAAAAATATAAAAATATAAAAATATAAAAATATAAAAATATAAAAATATAAAAATATAAAAATATAAAAATATAAAAATATAAAAATATAAAAATATAAAAATATAAAAATATAAAAATATAAAAATATAAAAATATAAAAATATAAAAATATAAAAATATAAAAATATAAAAATATAAAAATATAAAAATATAAAATATAAAAATATAAAAATATAAAAATATAAAAATATAAAAATATAAAAATATAAAAATATAAAAATATAAAAATATAAAAATATAAAAATATAAAAATATAAAAATATAAAAATATAAAAATATAAAAATATAAAAATATAAAATATAAAAATATAAAAATATAAAAATATAAAAATATAAAAATATAAAAATATAAAAATATAAAAATATAAAAATATAAAAATATAAAAATATAAAATATAAAAATATAAAATATAAAAATATAAAAATATAAAAATAAAAAATATAAAAATATAAAAATATAAAAATATAAAAATATAAAAATATAAAAATATAAAAATATAAAAATATAAAAATATAAAAATATAAAAATATAAAAATATAAAATATAAAAATATAAAAATATAAAAATATAAAAATATAAAAATATAAAAATATAAAAATATAAAAATATAAAAATATAAAAATATAAAAATATAAAAATATAAAATATAAAAATATAAAAATAAAAAATATAAAAATATAAAAATATAAAATATAAAAATATAAAAATATAAAATATAAAAATATAAAAATATAAAAATATAAAACTATAGAAATATAGAAATATAAAAATATAAAATATATAAAAATACCAAAATATAAAAATATTAAAATATAATAATATAAAAGTATAAAAATATAAAAATATAAAAATATAAAAATATAAAAATATAAAAATATAAAAATATAAAAATATAAAAATATAAAAATATAAAAATATAAAAATATAAAAATATAAAAATATAAAAATATAAAAATATAAAAATATAAAAATATAAAAATATAAAAATATAAAAATATAAAATATAAAAATATAAAAATATAAAATATAAAAATATAAAATATAAAAATATAAAAATATAAAAATATAAAAATATAAAAATATAAAAATATAAAAATATAAAAATATAAAAATATAAAAATATAAAAATATAAAAATATAAAAATATAAAAATATAAAATATAAAAATATAAAAATATAAAAATATAAAAATATAAAAATATAAAAATATAAAAATATAAAAATATAAAAATATAAAAATATAAAAATATAAAAATATAAAAATATAAAAATATAAAAATATAAAAATATAAAAATATAAAAATATAAAAATAATAAAAAATATAAAAATATAAAAATATAAAAATATAAAATATAAAAATATAAAAATATAAAAATATAAAAATATAAAAATATAAAAATATAAAAAATATAAAAATATAAAAATATAAAAATATAAAAATATAAAAATATAAAAATATAAAAATATAAAAATATAAAAATATAAAAATATAAAAATATAAAAATATAAAAATATAAAAATATAAAATATAAAAATATAAAAATATAAAAATATAAAAATATAAAAATATAAAAATATAAAAATATAAAAATATAAAAATATAAAAATATAAAAATATAAAAATATAAAATATAAAAATATAAAAATATAAAAATATAAAAATATAAAAATATAAAAATATAAAAATATAAAAATATAAAAATATAAAAATATAAAAATATAAAAATATAAAAATATAAAAATATAAAAATATAAAAATATAAAAATATAAAAATATAAAAATATAAAAATATAAAAATATAAAAATATAAAAATATAAAAATATAAAAATATAAAAATATAAAAATATAAAAATATAAAAATATAAAAATATAAAAATATAAAAAATATAAAAATATAAAAATATAAAAATATAAAAATATAAAAATATAAAAATATAAAAATATAAAAATATAAAAATATAAAAATATAAAAATATAAAAATATAAAAATATAAAAATATAAAATATAAAAAATATAAAAATATAAAAATATAAAAATATAAAAATATAAAAATATAAAAATATAAAAATATAAAAATATAAAAATATAAAAATATAAAAATATAAAAATATAAAAATATAAAAATATAAAAATATAAAAATATAAAAATATAAAAATATAAAAATATAAAAATATAAAAATATAAAAATATAAAAATATAAAAATATAAAAATATAAAAATATAAAAATATAAAAATATAAAATATAAAAATATAAAAATATAAAAATATAAAAATATAAAAATATAAAATATAAAAATATAAAAATATAAAAATATAAAAATATAAAAATATAAAAATATAAAAATATAAAAATATAAAAATATAAAAATATAAAAATATAAAAATATAAAAATATAAAATATAAAAATATAAAAATATAAAAATATAAAAATATAAAAATATAAAAATATAAAAATATAAAAATATAAAAATATAAAAATATAAAAATATAAAAATATAAAAATATAAAAATATAAAAATATAAAAATATAAAAATATAAAAATATAAAAATATAAAAATATAAAAATATAAAAATATAAAAATATAAAAATATAAAAATATAAAAATATAAAAATATAAAAATATAAAAATATAAAAATATAAAAATATAAAAATATAAAAATATAAAAATATAAAAATATAAAAATATAAAAATATAAAAATATAAAAATATAAAAATATAAAAATATAAAAATATAAAAATATAAAAATATAAAAATATAAAAATATAAAAATATAAAAATATAAAAATATAAAAATATAAAAATATAAAAATATAAAAATATAAAAATATAAAAATATAAAAATATAAAAATATAAAAATATAAAAATATAAAAATATAAAAATATAAAAATATAAAAATATAAAAATATAAAAATATAAAAATATAAAAATATAAAAATATAAAAATATAAAAATATAAAAATATAAAAATATAAAAATATAAAAATATAAAAATATAAAAATATAAAAATATAAAAATATAAAAATATAAAAATATAAAAATATAAAAATATAAAAATATAAAAATATAAAAATATAAAAATATAAAAATATAAAAATATAAAAATATAAAAATATAAAAATATAAAAATATAAAAATATAAAAATATAAAAATATAAAAATATAAAAATATAAAAATATAAAAATATAAAAATATAAAAATATAAAAATATAAAAATATAAAAATATAAAAATATAAAATAAAAACGAAAAAGAAAAGTAAAGGTAATTTTAAAATTTTTTAACGTTATTGGTGGTATGAGATATATTTTTCAATTTGAAGCAAATTTCTTCTAGTTTTACAGAAAATGGTCAAATCTTTAAAAAATATACTGTATTATTTATTTTCAAAAAAGGGTTTCGTGAGGATATCAACCAAACTTGGTCGATGCACACACAGAGTTCAGAATTAAAATATATTGGCCAAAATTCAATAACTTTTGTTCTAGTAAACATTGATTTCTATAAAAAAATGAAATTAGACAGGGAGTCAAGGATTATTTTAAGATATTAACATTGAAAATTGGGCCATCGATTCTATTTTAGAAATTAGCCCAAAGATGACTACTTTTCATATTTTTCGATTTTAAAGATAAATATTTTTTTATTTTTTCGTTTTTAATTTTTTTTAACATTGTTTTACGTATTACAGATTTTCACTTTTTTTCAAAATTTGAAAATTGAAAAATCATTATTTATTTTTTCGACTTTGTCGAACTGTTTCATTCACATTTTATGAGAGACTCGGATCCTTGGGATCCTTTTTTCCAGAACTAAAAGGTTTTGAATTTTGGCCGATGGATTTTGATGCTAAACCACTGTGCGCTGTTATCCGAACCGGATATACAGGAGTTTCCAATAGGGAATGGGTAGATGTTCAAATTAATGAATATTTTTATTTGTTTTCGTTTCTTTTGGAGAAAATAAGCTGCGGATATTTTGTTGGAAAATCACTGCGAAGAAGGTCGGACCAGAAATCATGATATTGCAGCCAAGTAATAAATGCCAACAAACCATTTGTAAAATAATTTGAATTCTACAAAATATAGATGCTAAATAGTGCCAGTTAAATTTTTTTTTATGAAAACTTTCACAGAATTCCAAAAAATGGGGGAAATTCATTTCAATCATATATCCCTAACATAATTTTCTTTATTAAAATGAAATCCCCCTTCATAATTAATATAATTTCAAAATGTCGAAACAGCTATTGGCATTTTTTCGCAGAATTCTTCACATTCTTATTAATGAGACAACCCATCCAAAATTGTCGTTTTTTGTGCCATATTTCATTGACATCGCCACTAAATAAAATTCTTGCAAAGATCCTTCGCAACGTAAGTTATTTCGTTGTCACAATTTGAGCTAATTAAACCATGTTACTGCATGTTCTGCGAAAGGGCTAAAAGTGCAAAATGTCATTGCAACGTAATGTGTACTTCGCATCCTAATGGGGTGCGGAATTGCCACAAGTGCTTTAGCTGGGAAGGGAGGAGGGGGAGGTGAAAAATCTCATTAAGGATTATGTGGTTTCTGTTTGCCAAAAATATGCTTGTGTGTGTGCGCGAGTGTGTTTAAGGTTACATTGGAAAAATTAAAACCAGGGTATAAAAATTATGCAAATATTAAATAAATTATAGCATTAAAAATATAGATTTATGTATATATATTAAGAATTTTTATTTAAGGATCTCCTTGGTAATAATGTTCTCTTAATAAAAAAGTAAAAAATGCGTTAAGTTATTTTATATACCCAATTGCATTCCAAAATATCTTTTCATTTTTCGAGTCTACACAGTAAGCGAGGCCCATACATTGAATTTCATTATTTTAGCTACAGCCATTCGTTTGGTACCATTTTCATCCCCTTTCGGTACGTTTTCGCATAAAAAAGTACTCATTTTTTAAATTCTTTTATTTTACGAGTCTTCGCAGTTGGAAGAATATCAACATCAAATTTCAAGATGGTGAAGTTAAACCCTGTGGTGGTACCATTTTTATCCATCTTACCCCCTTATAAGTACAAATTTCGAAATATCAATTTATTTTACAAATTTACGTACGTTTCTACTTGCTGTCTGATTTGATTGGTACCATTTTTACCATAAAGGAATGTATTTTCCAAAAAAAAAACTTTTTGGCTCGAGTTCTCAATATAAGGGAATGAATGTACAGTTGCCCCAATATAAAAAAGGCCTAAATCTTATTTTTTATTTGCAAATCGATATTTTAGTTTTTTTAACAAAGCACGACATGGTTCGGTCACAACTAACAAAAAATCGATTTCTTAAAAATTACGATTAAGGCATATTTAGGGTAACGGCATGTTCCAGTTTGAGTAATGGGCGGAAGTTTTCAAAAATATTGTTTAAATACTCTAAATAATGGGGAGGAATATTTCAGTCCTTGTTAGGGAAAAAAAATCTCCGCTATACCGATTTCGCCCAGTTTCAATATTCTAACTATTTTTGCCGTAAAAGTAAAAAAGTACGGATATGGAAAAATCTTTTTATTTTTCGTGTCTAAGCAGTCCGATTTTATCACTTTTTGTCCCATTTCACCCCGAACGAATAAAAATCACTTTGTGGTGTACGTTTTCGTTATAGGGAGAATGCGCATACCCAATATCAAATAAGTACAAACAAGCTGACATATTGAAAAAATGCGCTTGAATACTGTAAAATATTAGGTAATATTATGGTTATTTATCGGTATTTTTAGTCCTTGTGAGGGAAAAGATTTTCCCTTTTGGGCCGATTTCGCCCAGTTTCAATCCCAACCGATCTACGGCTATAAAACGCATTTATGCAAAATTTGAACTTTCTAGCTCCTTTCGTTTAGATGCTAGCGTGCTTTCAACAGACGGACGGACATGGCTAGATCTTCTTAGAATTTTATGAAGATCAAGAATATATATACTTTATAGGTTCTCAGGTCGATATTTCAAGGTGTTACAAACGAAATGACGAAGTTAGTATACCCTCATAGTGGAGGTGGAGGGTATACAAATTTCAGAAAAAGTAGTTAATGGAAAAATATTATTTTTCATTTTTTGTAATGTTTCTGAGGGTGCAATCAGAAAAAAATATTTATATATTTTTCTTTGATTTGGATTTGTTATTGTTTGTACATTGTGATAATAGAATATTTTGGAAATTATCATTCAGGCCAGTTTTATCTGAAATTTTGTTTAATTTTGCAAAGAATATTTTGAAAATATCTATGGATAGGCATGACATGTACGTCCAGTTTTAACCCATACATTTTTGGCCGAAACTATTTTGGTTTTCGTGGGCAAATGTGTTTTGAAATGGCATGTTTTACCCCTTTCGAGATATAATATTTTTATTTATTGATTGTCAAGCTAAATTTATATATTACCAACGGGAATTTAACTGCTTAAATAAATTTCTTTATAAACAATTTCTTTTGGGGAAAGAGAATGAAATTAGAAGTAACCCCAAATCATTTTGGACCTTTATAAAATCAAAAAAGAAATCTTCCGACATCCCATCTACAGTCAGGTATAATGGATATATATCCCAATCTTGTGATGATGCGGTTAACATGTTCGCTAACTTTTTTAAATCTAATTTTGAGCCTTCGTCCGATAATTGTATAAGGGTTTCAAAATGTTTGTCTATGGTTAATATAGGTAATGTTGTGGTCTCAGAAGATGAAGTATTAGATGGCATGATGGAAATTAAAAATAGTTTCAAATCTGATGTGGATGGTATCTGTGCTCACTTTTTAAAAAAATGCTTCTCTGCCATTACGTTTCCTTTAACATACATACTAAATCTCTCCCTTAAAGAATGCGTTTTTATTGACTGTTGGAAAACGGCTTCGATCACGCCAGTTTTTAAGGATGGAATGAAAGATGATGTAACTTGTTACAGGCCTATTTCAAAGTTATCATGCGTTTCTAAAGTATTTGAGCATGTAATCTATAAAAGAATATTTTTTCAAACGAAATCTTATATTTCTCCTAAACAGCATGGTTTCTTCTCTGGAAGATCCACTACGACAAATTTAACAATATTTAGTGAATATTGTACATCTGCCTTAGAACAAGGTAACCAGGTCGAAGCAATTTATACTGATTTTTCGAAAGCTTTTGACAAGTTATCGCATAGTTTTCTACTTGCGAAATTGCAACAAATTGGTTTTCATTCAAATGTTCTAAAATGGATCAAATCTTATTTGTCAGACAGGGTGTGCTTTGTTCAGATAGAAGGATATGAGTCTAGGCCATACATACAAACATCAGGCGTACCACAGGGTAGTATATTAGGACCAATGCTTTTCAACTTATTTATTAATGATATTTCTTCGTGCTTTGGTAACTCAAATTTTCTTTTATATGCTGATGATTTAAAAGTATTTTGTAAAGTTAACTCATTACGTAATGTTTTTGACTTACAAATCGATTTAGATAATTTACTAGAGTGGTGCACGATAAATAAGCTCCATTTAAATCTTACGAAATGTTTTCATATTTCGTTTTTTAGATCTCTTAATCCTATACAAGCTATTTTCAATATAGGTAGTGACGACTACATCAGTACGTGATCTTGGGGTTATTTTCGATTCCTCTATGTCATTTTTAACGCACATCAATTATATTGTCCCAAAAGCTTACAAAATGCTTGCATTTCTAAAAATGAAATTATTCAGATTTTTCTGATCCTAATACACTGAAATTGGTTTATACTTCTTTTGTCAGGTCTAAATTGGAATATGCGTCATTAATTTGGAATCCACATTGCGACAAACATATATCTCGCATTGAGAGAGTTCAGCGAATATTTGTTAAATTTGCTCTTAGGTCATTCATATTTCCTGATCATACACTTTATAGATCGAAATGTTTATTGTTGGGTTTGCAGACTTCAAAAAGATTCAAAGCCATGTATAGATTTCTGCACATCAAAAGATAACTTTAAATTATTTCTTGTAACAGTAATAAAATAATTTATAATTATTCATACTTATATTTACTATATAATATTTGTAATCATAGTCTGTAAGGAATTTTACTTCCATTGACTGAATAAATGAAATGAAATTTACATATTTAATGTAAAAAAATTAAAAAAATACATAACGTAAGAAACTAGAGAAACCGAAGCAGTTTCAAGATGTTTTCAAGCAGAGGAGGCGAAATGGGGCTATTTAAAGAATTACCGACATTTTTGTTGTCCCAAGTCTCTTCTATAAATCACCCCTGGTCGAATTTGGTCTAACAATCACCTGGACAATTATAAATGCTGAAAAGTGTTAACCCTTGTAACGTGATCGTTATTAATTGGTAAATCAAATTTCGTATTTGAATATACTGAGGTCTTGACAAACGTAATCTAATATAATAATATATTGTCCATCCCATTGCCTGCTACTTTGTGTGCTATTTATTTTTTTAATTAATGACCTCCTGTATTTTCGAAACATAACCACAGAAAAAACACCATTAATATTATATGGATATCGTATAAAATGTACCCAATTCCACACAGAATTCGAAACAATATCGATACGCATAATCCACTTGTATGCAGATAAAAAGTTTCATTGTAGATGGTAGATATCCCAACAACAAAAACAAAAAACTTTGTAATTTGTTTGACCATAAAAATAAATAAGTTAATTTAAATTCAATTGAAACTTGACAAGTTGACATTTTACTACCCATCATAGGATGTTCGGACAGCCACCCCGAAACTAATACCACAAAGTACAACAACAATAACAAAATACCAACACGAACAACAGCAACAGCAACAACAACAAGAACAATAAAACGAAAACAATGTAAATCCATGGGTGTGTGTCCGTGTGTGTGTTTATTTGTAAAATGTCCTAAATAACTTTGGAAACGTATAATTGACCAAAAATATACCCCTGAGATGAGATCAGATGAGATGAGAGATGAGCAAAAAGCTAAATGTTTCAAAACACAAACACAAATCCGAACAAATACTCACACACACACATTGAGAGACAAATGAATTTCTAAACACACACACCATCTCACTCACACCCACTTACATTCATTCACAGCAGGACTCGTTGCCATACTCGCTCTATATACTCCAATACTCGACTGATATACATACGACTGCTTTTATCGAATCAATGTTTACACATAAACACTGTAAATCCCCCCATTTATCCCAGTGTGAGCCGAGGCGTCATTGCCATTGTTTTGTTGCTGTTGTGAACGACAATAAATAAATCCAGCATAAATAACTGCAAAATTGAAAAATGAATTTATTTACTGTCTCTCTTTTTGCACCCGCTTCCACCAGCCATCGTTCACTCCTCCTCACTCTCTGGCTGGTTGCCGTTGTTTGTTGGCTACTAAGGCCTCGCAAGGGAAGGCAAGGACAGATTGAATAGAATATAGAGCGGGAGAGAGGGAGGGAGAGCCGAAGTGGGTGGGCTATGGGTGAATGAAATCCCAACATTAGAATCAATAATAGAATGAAAGAGACACAATAACACAATAACTGGTGGTATTTTCTATGGATTTTATGTAGGGATTTAATAGGAATATTTGCTTTGATTTCGGGGAATCGTAGGGGCCAGAAATGATAGTGTATGTCTGTAGGTGTTTTCAACATAAAAATAAAATCCATTAAAATCTACACAATTTCAGGAAGTTTTTTCTGGTAGCCCTGTGGGAAAAAGTAAATACTACACTGACTTAAAACAAATTAAAACGTAGAAAATTTAAACTTCGTATAACGCTGAAGCCTTTTTTTCTCTCCTGTAAAGTTCACACTTTTCTTTGAAACAAAATTTTGTAGATTATAGATCATTATTTGATCAAACAAGAAACGAATAACTGAACTGAGAAATATTTTACTTGATATATATATATAAGTAAAAAAATATAATTGAACTAAAACTGAGGAAAATGTTTTCAAATACCTCAAGTGAATGATTTAGCTTCAATGTGTACAACACCCCTATAAAAAATAACAACACGAAATAATTCTCAAACGTTTCCGATAACACTCGATTATATGTCGATGGCAATAGTCTCCAAAAAATTGTGAATTTTTTTTCCAAAAAAAATCTTTTTTAATGACGAGAAAAAAAAACAAAACAAAAAATGAAAAATAGGGGGAAAATATTTTGTACATACTATTTATAATGCATAACGATCTAAACAAAATAACAGTGACAATTTTTAGAAAATCATGTTTTTCATAATTTTTCACACTTTTTCTTGAAAAAAAACAACTAAACACAACTAAAAAAAAACAACTAAACAACCAAAACAAATATTGACAAAATAATTTTATAAATAAATATAATATTTTTATTACTTCAAACCACGCTTATAAGGCAAGGCTACCAATACGTTTACACTATATATATCGAAATAATACCAAGTCAATTGAAAAAGTAAATATTCTTACAAATATTTATATTATCAAAAAAGCTTAAATACCACAAATATTGGTAGATAGTGGGTGCTACAGTTGGTTGTATTTCGATTCTATTTTGATTACAAAAGCACAGATTTTGAAAATCCATTATATCACGTACATAGTGCAAAACAACCTAACTTCATGATTTAACAATTTTTGCCGTAAAAGTAAAAAGTACGAATTTGGAAAAATCTTTTTATTCCGCGTGTCTATGCAGTTAGAGGAATGTATACACCAAATTCCATGATTCTAACTGCAGTCATTTGGTTGGTACCGTTTTTATCCCCATTTTCCAATTTTACCAACTATGAGTACGTCTTTTGAAGGAATGTACACACCGAATTTCATCATTCTAGCTGTAGCCGTTTAGTTGGTACTATTTTTATCCCTCTGTACCCATTATATCTCCTGAAAGTACGAATTTGAAAAAACTTTTATTTTTCGTGTCTTCGCAGTCAGAGGAATGAATTCTCTGAAGTTTATGACTCTAGCTGCTGTCAGTTGGTTGGTACTATTTTTATACCCATTTTTCATTTTAACCCCAAAAAGTACGAATTTCCAAAAATCCGTTTATTTTACGTGTCTACGCAATCAGACAAATGTATACACCGAATATCATTATTCTAGATGCAGCCGTTTGGTTGGTACCATTTTTATCCCTCTATTCCCATTTTACCCCTTAAAAGGAAGGGGTAAAATGGGAAGAAATACTTTTACATTATGTATCTACTCAATTAGATGAATGTACACACCAAATTTCGTGTTTCTATCTGTTATCGTTTAATATGTACCATTTTTATCCCTTTTTTGCCACATTTCGTCCCCTACGAATAAGAATAAGAATAAGAATTTGGAATGTTCATTCCAAATATCAAGTAAATACAAGCAGACATATACAAAAAGCAGGCTGAAATACTCTAAATATTAGGGGTATTTTCAGTCCTTGTGATGGAAAAAATTTTCCCTCTGGGCCGATGTCGCCCACTTTCATTCCCAACCGATCTGCAACCATAAGACACATTTAGGGAAAATTTGAACCACCTAGCTCATTTCGTTAGGAAGATAGCGTTCCTGTTCCATATTTCATCAAACAAGAAAAAAATCAGTCAAAATGAAGTTAAAATAAGTTCAATTGAACTAAAACCGAGGAAAACTGTTTTCCAATACCTCAAGAGAATGATTTTGCTTCAATGTGTACACAAGTCTTATAAAAACTAACAACATGAAATAATTCTCAAACGTTTCATGATACTTCTGTCATAAAGAATTGAGCATGTTTAATGCAATGCCCCGGTTTTTTGTTACCATTTTTTCTGGGAGTTTGCAAATTTTGCATAAAGGGGGAATCCCAATATTTAATGCAATTGTATATGTCACTACGTAATGGCATAGTAATTAAGTGTTTAGCCTTAGAAAGGAAAGGAAAATACCTGCGTAAATAGTCTTAAGTACCCTGCGAAAGGAAAATTTCTTATTAGACTACAAACAATTTTCCGTAGGTTCATATATAACAAATTCTGATGTATTTAGGCTTTATAGTTTCGGAGACGACATTAAAAAATATGTATAATTTTTCTTTTAATTTGTTTTACTAAAATTCTCAATTTCGTCGAATGTACCTTTACCACCACTGTCCATCAAATTATGACTTTTGATTGGAAAAAGAATGGCAACCCTATAATTCTGAAAGAGCATCTAATGGGTGATTTTTTAAGAGCTTGATAACTTTTTAAAAAAAAAAAAACGCATAAAATTTGCAAAATCTCATCGGTTCTTTATTTGAAACGTTAGATTGGTCCATGACATTTACTTTTTGAAGATAATTTCATTTAAATGTTGACCGTGGCTGCGTCTTAGGTGGTCCATTCGGAAAGTCCAATTTTGGGCAACTTTTTCGAGCATTTCGGCCGGAATAGCCCGAATTTCTTCGGAAATGTTGTCTTCCAAAGCTGGAATAGTTGCTGGCTTATTTCTGTAGACTTTAGACTTGACGTAGCCCCACAAAAAATAGTCTAAAGGAGTCAAATCGCATGATCTTGGTGGCCAACTTACCGGTCCATTTCTTGAGATGAATTGTTCTCCGAAGTTTTCCCTCAAAATGGCCATAGAATCGCGAGCTGTGTGGCATGTAGCGCCATCTTGTTGAAACCACATGTCAACCAAGTTCAGTTCTTCCATTTTGGGCAAAAAAAAGTTGGATATCATCTCACGGTAGCGCTCACCATTCACAGTTACGTTACGATTCGCATCATCTTTGAAGAAGTACGGTCCAATGATGCCACCAGCCCATAAACCGCACCAAACTGTGACTTTTTCTGGATGCATTGGTAGCTCTTGCAATGCTTCTGGCTGATATTCACTCCAAAATCGACAATTCTGCCTATTTACGTACCCATTGAGCCAAAAATGAGCTTCGTCGCTGAACACAATTTCTTTCTTTCTGAACTTTCTTAACAGAGCACGCATTTTGATAATAAAATTCAATGATTTGCAAGCGTTGCTCGTTAGTAAGTCTATTCATGATGAAATGTCAAAGCATACTGAGCATCTTTCTCTTTGACACCATGTCTGAAATCCCACGTGATCTGTCAAATACTAATGCATGAAAATCCTAACCTCAAAAAAATCACTCTTTACTTCTGCTTTGTATGCACGATATTTTTGTTTTGTAATTTTCTCGCGATCTATCCATCGGTTCCGTCTGATTTTTGCATGTGTATTAAGAACTCATGTCGCTATTAAAATATGTGTAGTCAGTTGCAAAAATTCTAAATTCTCGGTTAAAATTGTATTATTTCAACTTTTTCTATCTGGGTTTCTGATATTATTCTGTCACAAATATTCCCTATCTTTAGTCTGCAATATTATGGTATTCTCTATGATATGATGGGGTTTTTCTAAAGCCACTTTTCACAAATTTTGACAGTGGTTTAGGAACAGTCTTCAAAGAATTGTGAAAAAATTGATATTTTTTCGAAAAAAAAATTGGAAAAAATTATTTTGTATAATTTTGTAATACCTTATATTCTAGTGAAGACAACAGTGTCTATATGCTAAAGATCAATGGATGAATGTAGCAGTTATGGCCATATTTGTCGCCAAAAACTAATTTTTGTTTAAACAGCGCGAAACCAACTTTAAAAATTTGACAACTAAATAATTTGTTCTATTTAGTAAAAGTAGACATCTTAACGAAGAAAACAAGGTATAGTTATAGAAAATCTACGGATAAATGAAAAAGTTATGAACCAACTTGTAGAAGAAGTCTTTGCGCATGACTAAATCAATTTAGGCAAAACCTTCGTAACCTTTATTTCTTAGACTATTATTCAACTAGTTGCCAAACACATTGAATTGCTTTTGCAATTCATTTTTACCATTAAAACCTTCGCTCGTGGCTCCTCGCGTTCAATATTTGTCATGCAATTTAATTCTTGTAAATGTTTTTTTTGTTTTATTTTCCACAGCATCCTTGACACAAGGACACAATTCTCCGGCCATTGTTTAGCTGTCACCTTATTGCTGCCAAATACATTCCAAATTTTGAGTTATTTTTCTCCTTCTCTCCTTTTGTATTTGAGCAATAATAATAACAACGACAACGGAAACCAATATTAAAAGATACAATTTCACATTCAATACGCCAACACTTAGTGACGTGTCCTCAATAATACAGACATATGCACATATCTATATATATTTACAAACTATATGACCAGATTTTTACAACGAAATTACAACAAATCTGTGTAGAATGTTGTTGCTGTAAATAAATACATACAGATACAGTGGCGGACAAAACACATGCAACTAAGGGTGACTTACTTAAATTGACTTTTTAAGTTTCTAAATTTGAATCACAGAGAAAACAATATTGTTTAAATAAGTATTAACATTATGTTTACGGCATTAAGATTTCAAATAATTCAGATATTCTGGTAAAATTCGAAGAATTTTTTTAATTACACTGTCCAACAGCATTTTTGGAACAGAATAGCGACCCTATAATTATGAAAGGGTATGTTGAGTAGATCATTTTTGTAGAACAAACTTATGGTCCAGCACGTCTGAGTTTTTTTTACAGTGGGTCAAAGTTTTCATTTTTTGGTCGAAGGGAGCATTATACTATATGAAAAATATGCTGTAAGTTAATGTCTGAGAGAATTCTTATGGTCAGAGTTGTATTGTGGAATTGTATGAGGATTATTTTTGTGGAAGATCTTAACCCTCTAACTGGTCTCTTTATGGGTCAATTTGACCCTTTTTTCGAGAAAATCTAAAAATATCCTTTAAAAAGGACATTTAAGGATTAAAATATTCTACGAAAATGTTTGCCGGAAAATTTCAGTGGGGGTCACCAAAGACACCATTGTTCTAAATAAAGCTCTTTACGATTAATTGGCAAAATTACACGCCAACTTCTATAAAAAAATTATAATTTTGTTTTAATAGTGGTTTATTATAGTATGTACATATTTATTTTTTTGCTTCAAATTTTCGATTTGTAAGTCACAGCTGACTAGACGCGAGAACTCAGTGTTCGGTCCGGCCGAACTTGACGCCGTTTTTACCTGTTTTGTATATGTTGGCGTGTAATTTTGCCAATTTATCGTAAAGAACTTTATTTACAACAATGGTGTCTTTGGTGACCCCCACTGAAATTTTCCGGCAAACATTTTCGTAGAATATGTTAATCCTTAAATGTCCCTTTTTAAAGGATATTTTTAGATTTTCTCGAAAAAAGGGTCAAATTGACCCATAAAGAGACCAGTTAGAGGGTTAAGATCTTCCACAAAAATAATCCTCATACAATTCTACAATACAACTCTGACCATAAGAATTCTCTCAGACATTAACTTACAGCATTTTTTTCATATAGTATAATGCTCCCTTCGACCAAAAAATGAAACTTTGACCCACTGTAAAAAAACTCAGACGTGCTGGACCATAAGTTTGTTCTACAAAAATGATCTACTCAACATACCCTTTCAGAATTATGGGGTCGCTATTCTGTTCCATTCAAAAAGTCTTAATTTGTTGGACAGTGTTATTTGAAATCTTAATGTTGTATTAATACTTATTTAAGCAATATTGTTTTCTTTGGGATTCAAATTTAAAAACGTGCAGAGCCTATTACCCTTAGTTGCATATGTTTTGTCCACTACTGCATATGTATATCAGGATGGGTCACGAAAACAAATTGCAGCGGTCACCCCCAGAAATGAAGATTGGAATGTTTAATGATGATTTGCAAAATATTTTGTCGCTGGGTCAAGCCATCTGTGAGCTAAACGCTCCTGAAAACACCTCTAAAAATCAAGTTTTTCATGTGTACTTTTTTTATGCGGCATTTTTGTCCAAAATTTTTTTCTAGATTAATAGACCTTTGGAAGCACTTTAAATAAATTTTTTTATTCGTGCCTTAAAATAACTCATTGGTGGTATTCAAAATTATCAAAATTACAGCTAAAAACTCATATTTCTTGGGAACATTCTATAAAAGAACCTATGAAAAATAAATAGAATGAATCAATACCTTTCGAATGATGCTGATGTGATGAATATCGGATGAAAAATTACGTCATTGAATCCATGCTTGTAAAATAATTTAATACAGGGGATGGCTTTTCAGAGCCAACATTTTCAAACTCTTCACAAAAATGAGCTCTGCGGCGTCAATGTTCTTCCGATTCTACTACCACAAAATACGGAACATTTTTCAGTTGTCACTATGAAGAAAAAAAAAAAACACAAACAAATTACTACAAATGCTCAATAATTCGACCAATAAGTTACTCTAAGACAAGAATCATTGTAGCAGTACATGTCGTTTTCACGTATGACTAAATCAATTTAAGCAAAAACTTCAACATAAAGGGTCATCGATTTTCTTCAAAAAAAAATGCCCTGTCTTCTTCGTAAAGATGCCAGCTATTAAAATCTAAAACAACATATTCTTTTATAAAATTTGTAATGAAACTATGATTTTTTTCGGGCCAGCAAAAATAGTTTTTCTTTTCGAAAAAAATATTTTTTTCCCAAATTTTTAGAGACTGTACCTAAACCACTGTTTCTATGAGAAATTAAAATTTGCAACATTTGTAGACATCACAATTACCTTTAATTGAACATATAAGCGGGTATTATCGGACTTGTATTTCCAAAATCAGAGAACAAATATTAAAGGTACCATACGAAGAAATTTTTAATAAAAAATATCCATAAAATAATTATTGTGTTGATTTTATGAATCAGCATGCCTCAATGCACAAAAAAGATATTTTCTTCGGCTTGGACACACAATTTTTCTTTTCGTGTGGCATAGTGTTATTTGAATTAACTTTATTCCTTTGAAGTCAATAGTTTTTTCGGTTTGCCCCCACTGTGCGTTGTTTGGAATTCCAAGAAAATCTATGAAAATAGGAATTTCAATAATTTCATGATTAGATTTAAAAATGCCAAAGCAAAATTATTTTCATAAACCCAAAAATATCCCTGCTATTGAAAGTGTCAAACATGTCTTCCATTTGGCGTTAATATTCGATCCATTATCGATCGCAAGTGGATGGGGGGGTTCATGTTATAATTCATAATAATAGCGTGATTGTTTGTTATGGCCGGCCTCAATAGTTTCCCCCGCCCCCGTTCGATGAACGAATTTTGTTCAACACCATCTCAACCATATCCCATTCAATTGGCTGTAAATGGATTCATGAATTTAGCAAGCAATAACTGTTGTTGGGCTATCAGCCATCAGTAGTTTCAAATCTCTATCTCTATTTATATCTATGGTCATATCTGAAAATTTTAAATCTGCCTGAATGGTGATGATGCCATAAAATGTTGAAAATGAAAAGGTCTATTTTCACCCTCTCTATCCAAACCATAGTAGTTAGAGGCAAGCAAATACATACGGCTGCGGGCCATTGAATTGAGACCGACATTAAGTCACGTTGGCTTCACCATTCATTTGGGAGAAAATACTGTATTCAGCCAACTGGAGACATGATATACAGCCCAATGAAAAATCGTCCAAATCCAAAAATGATCCAAAAGTTATGTCCAAAAATAAAAAATGTATAATTTTTCCTATGCAAAATCGCCCAAAAATTTTACACATTTTTAATATGAGAAGTCGCGCAAAAGTATAACTCCTCTGGGGTATTTTCAAAAACCGATTACCGGGTTTCTGCGTTACCAGCCTTCGTCCGCACTTCATGATTTTCTCATCTTGGGTATTCCCAGAGTAAAGGTTTTCTACGTTGCCGGCCAAATATGAGACATTGCCCAATAAAACTATGCAACAAAAAAGTTGAAAAAGAAAAACAATAGTTTTTGTCTGCATTGAGGCATGCTGATTCATGAAATCAACACAAAAAAATTGTATGGATATATATTTTTTTTCTAATTTTTTACTAAAATTAAATTTTTAGTCGTAGGTATTTTTCTCTCATTTTAGATATATTGGTCCGACCGCACCCGTTTATATGTTCAATTGCGAATTACACTTTTACATAGAAACAATGGTTTAGGAACCGCCTACAAAAATTTGTGAGAACATTATTTTTTCGAATTTTTTTTTTTTTTGATGGCACGAAAAAATCAAAAAATAGAAACAAAATTGTATGCTGATTCATAAAATCAACTCAAAAAATCATAAAAAAATAGATAAAAATTGTATCCATCAGAAACAACTTTTTTTATACCCTCCACCTCCAGGATGGGAATATATTCACTTTGTCATTTCATTTGTAACACCTTAAAATATTCATCGATAGCGGCCGAACGAAATGAGCTAGGAGGTTAAAATTTTTCCTAAATGTGTCTTATGGTTGCAGATCGGTTGGGATTGAAAGTGGGCGAAATCGGCCCAGATGGAAAAATTTTTCCCTCACAAGGACTGAAAATACCCCTAATATTTAGAGTATTTCAGCATGTTTTTTGAACATAATAGCTTGTATTTACTTGATATTTGCAATTCGCATTCCCTTTATAGCATAAAAGGGCACCATAGAGTGATTTTTATTTGTAGGGGGCGAAATGGGACGAAAAGGGATAAAAATGGTACCTATCAAATGACAACAGATAGAAACACGAAATTTGGCGTGTACATTCCTCTAATAGAGTGGATACATAATATAAGAGTATTTTTTATAAATTCGTACTTTTAAGGAGTTAAATGGGGATAGAGGGATAAAAATAGTACCAACCTAACGGCTTCACCTAGAATAATGAAATTCGGTGTATATATTCTTCTGATTGCGTAGACACATAAAATAAAATAATTTTTCGAAATTCGTACTTTTAGGGTGTAAAATGGAAAAAGGGGATAAAAATTGTACCAAACAAATGGATGCAGCTATAACCATGTATACATTCCTCTGACTGAGTGACACGAAAAAAAACCGTTTTTCCAAATTCGTACTTTCAAGGGATTCAATGGGAGCAGAGTGATAAAAATGGTACCAACTAAAAGGCTACAGCTAGAATGATGAAATTTTCGAAAGTCGTACTTTTAAGGAGTCAAATGCGAAAAAGGGGATAAAAATGGTACCAACAAAATGGCCGCAGATAGTATCATGGAATTGGGTATATACAGTCCTCTAAGTGCATAGCCACGTAAAATAATTTTTTTTCCAAATTCGTACTTTATTTTGTTGCTTTTACGACAAAAAAATGGTAGAATCATGAAGTTGTCTTATACTACGTACGTGAGAGATAAGGTATTTTCAAAATGTATACTTTTGAATTTAAAATAGATGGAAATACAACCAACCAAAGGACTGCAGCTGAAAATACACTCTCTATCCCCCAATATTTAGGGTATTTATGATTGCTCCCTTATATTTACTTTATGAAGTGAAGTATTATTTCCATTATATATATACATAGTATAAAAATATTGGTAGCCTTGGCTTATTAATTAAATTTCTGATTTTCATACATTTGAAATTTGTTGCGGACATTCCTCTTGTAGCTTGGAAGCACCACAAAGAAAATAAATGTTTTAGGGGGCGAAATGGGACAAAAATGGATAAAATATGGTACCAATGATACGACAACAGCTAGAATCGTGAAATTCGGTGTGTACATCCCTCTAATTGCATAAACACGTAAAATAGAGGGATTTTTCGAAATTCGTACTTTTAAGGGATATAATTGAAAAAGAGGGATAAAAATGGGACGTTCCAAACCGCTGAAGTTGATATCATGAAATTCGGTGTGTATTCGGTGGTCTGACTATGAAGACTCGAAACAAAATGGTTTTTTTTTTTCAAATTTGTACATTTGGGCGGTTTATATGTCCAATTAAAGGTAATTATGATGCCTAAAAATGTGAACTACATTTTCGCATAGCAACAGTGATTTAGGAACACCATCCAAAAACTTGGAACAAATATTTTTTATTTCGAAAAAAATCTATTTTTGCTGGCACGAAAAAATCATAAAATATAAAAAAATTTTGTGTTCATCAGAAACAATTTGTGTGAATTAAGGAATGCTGATTCATAAAATCAACACAACTTTTTTAGCAATAATTTTATTTTAATTTTTAATAAAATTAAAATTTTCGTCGCAGATTTTTTAGACATATTTGTACGATCGCACCAGTTTATATGTTTAATTAAAGCTATTTATGATGTCTCAAAATGTTGCGAATTACACTTTCACATAGAAACATTGGTTTAGCTACAGCCTCCAAAAATTTAGAAAAAAAATTATTTAAAAAAAATTATTTTTGCTAGCACGAAAAAAGTCATAAAAAATAAAAAAGTTGGAAAAAAGCATTTTTATTTCTTTTTAAGAGTTAATATTCAAATTTGGGGAAAAATTATTTTTTTTTTCGAAAAAAAACCAATTTTTGCTGGCAGGAAAAAAAATATAAAAAATAGGAAAAAAATCGGAAAAAAGTATTTTGTTATATTTTTTAATAGCTAACATTCTAATGCAAAAACCAATGTTTATGTGTAAAAATCTATGGGTAAATGTAAAAGTTATAATATTCTTTGTAGACACAAAAGACTTTTTAAAAAGTCATGATTTTTTATTTTTTGTATAAATAGCGCGAAAAGTTCCATTACAAATTATATAAAATAATACATTGTTTTAGTGTGTTTCTTATTAATAATAATTTTTTAATTTTTGTTAAATAGCGCGAGAAATCCCTTTACAAATTAGATAACAGAATATTTTACTTTAGTAATAATAACTGCATTAGCTGGCATCTTAAGAAGAAAACAAGGATTTTTTTAAGAAAAAAATGTAGAAGTATTTTTTACGAATTTTTTGCTTAAATTGATTTAGTCAGACATGAAGTAGAGATGTGGGCGTGAGTGATTATTGGCTCACGTTCACGCACGCTCACGAAGGAATAAAATTGAATCACGCACGTTCACACACGAAGATGTTTTCGTTACTCACGTTCACGCATGCTCACGTTAGTAAAATAAATTTTGCTCACGATCACGCGTAAATCACGCAAACAATTTCTACAAAGAAAATAATATATACATTCTAAATCGAAATGAGTAACGCCGCCGCAAATCCGAAAATTTTATTATTTAAATCACTACGTTAGCAATGTCTGTCTTAAATTCATATTTTTAAAGTAGAATTCAAAATTACACTGTGATATATCGAATAGTTTGACGCAAAATAAGTTAAAAATCGGACAGTGAAATAAAATCCAAGCATATACTTCAATATCAGTTATTTGTTTTTTTAATTGAAGTAACATATAAATGCAGTGCCTAGTGTTGGTGCAGGGAATGCTTGCTTAAATAATATGTGTGACTCACGAAAAAATCACGTGATTCACGCAGAAAATAGACTCACGCACATTCACGCACGAACATATATTCGTTCCTCACGTTCACGCACGCTTACGTGAGTAAAATAAATTTTGCGGACGACCAAGCGTGAATCACGTGATTCACGTGAGTTGCACCCATCTCTAACATGAAGTCGACATGTACTTCCACAAGAATGACCATAACTTCTACATATATTCATAGATTTTCCTTAACTAGGCCTTGTTTTCTTCCATAAGATTACAAACAAAAATAATATAGTCTACTATCAAATTGTAGACGGATTTTTCGCGATATTTAAACAAAAATAAAAATTTATCAATGAGTCTCACAACTTCTACATTTATCTATAGGTTTTTTACATATAAACATTATTTTTTGCGTTAGAATTTTAAGCTAGTCAAAAATAAAAGAAAGTACTTTTTTCGAATTTTTACTATTTTTTATATTTTTTTCCTGCTAGCAAAAAAAAATTTTTTTCGAAAAAATAGAAAACTCCAATTTCTATGTTAAAGTGTAAATCACAACATTTTTGACATCTAAAATGATAGTACAAATATTAAAGGTACATCCGGCGAATATTTTTAATTTTTTTTTTTTTATAAAATCGTTTGTGTCGACAAAGAGTATCATAAGTTCCACATGTATCCATGGATTTTTTAAATATATATACTGGTTTTTGCCTTAGAATGTAGGCAATTAAAAAAAATAAAACAACTTACCGTTTTCCAACTTTTTCTCTTTTTTATGATTTTTTTTCGTGCCAGCAAAAATATTTTTTTTTTCAAAACAAAATCCCCAAATCTTTGAAGACCGTTCCTAAACCACTGTTTCTATGTGAAAGTGTAACAGGAAACATTTGTAGCCATTATGAGTACCTTTAATTTAACCAATAACTGGATATTATCGGATTTATATTTTCAAAATGAGAGTTCATATCTTTAAGGTACCTTCGCCGAAAATCGGAATTTGATTAAAAAATTTAAAAAAATACTATAATTTTCTTTTTTAATATCGTTTTCGAGTTTAGAATGCCAAAATACATCATAAAATGTTTTAAATGGCCCTTCGACAAAATTTTTGTTGCAATGTGTACCCAGCAAAAAATGGAAGTACCTCCGAAGCATATTTTAATCGCATCTCAAAATGCAAATGATAATTTTTCCCGCTTTTGCGGAAGTTCTTTTGAACATCTTCCATAAAAGTCGAAAATATGTAACATTTTACGAATAGCATGTTCACAAGTGAATGGAAACAAATTTTTAGTATGGGGTCACAGAGGTAAGTTGTCCGCTTTGTATGCAGAAGGTCTCGGGTTCGAATCGTGGCTCGGAAGAAAAAAACAAATTTATTGCTTCATTGATGCACTTCAAATATTTGATTTTTTATTAAATGTTAATACTACATAATATCAGTACAATTAAGTAGTGTTAATTTATTTAATGCTAATTTAATTTATTATTAATTTGCGTTATATATTAATTCATACTAAATAATTATTTTGTTAAGTTGCCTATTGTCTGTTCTGTTCGTTAGTTTGCTTTAGTTATTCAGCACTCACAACAGAGGATAGCTGAGATGGTTAGAGTGCCGTAGTAGCAATCAGAAGGTCCGCTGTTATACCCGCTGTAAGGGGCGGATTTTTAAAACAGAAATGGAAACTACTGAAAAAGTGGTTCCTTAGCCACATTTTAGAACAACTTTTAAGTCTTTCAAAATAAAGGACATCCTATGACAACTCCATGTTAATGCATTGATGGAGAACCCAATTTTCACTACTTCCGAATCACAAGATGAACATCTTTTTCACTTTTTGCTGGGTAATTGTGAACCAGCTTCATTTTTTCCATTTGCCGAGCTTTCCTTATTCAACCTACCGACACTGTACTACTCATACATACGTGTGTGTGTTCTATAGATAAATTGAAATTGCTAAATAACAATAAATTCTTGTTAGCTTTGAAACAACTACAACTATGACAACAACAACAACAACACCATGTATCACTATATAAATTTAATATATATATTTTTTCTATTACAATTACACAATAAATAATAAATAAAAATAATATTTATGAACAGAGATTTCTTTCTACACGTGCATGTGTAACAAATTGAAAATGAAGTGAAGAATATATTTGAATATGTATCCTTGCAGCTCCATCCTTAAAAGTGTATTAGATAGAGAGAGAGCGAGTGAGTGTGTGTGATTTTTATGGTATTAAATTAACACAATTATAAATGTCAACAGCACTATATAAATATTGCCAACCAACACAAATACACACACTTAGACAAATTGTATCTGGGCCGCATGCAAATGTACGTATAGTACTTCAAATATAATAATGTAACTGAAAATTTAAATTTGTATGAGAATATGAATGCAAACGATGGAGTTGGCTGCATGTGTGCATATGCAGGGACATTTAAGGATAGATACAAGGTCCTCTGAGTGTGTGCATGAGTATGCCGAGATCATGCACAACGAATACAATATACTTGAAGTATAAATGGAAATAGAAATATTTGAAATATTTTTCAACTCTAAAATGTACAAAATACTTGTACATTTGAAATGAAATGATTTAAATTCTGTATGTGTATCCTTGATGTTGGATACAGGACGTGTGACACACAATTCTTCTTGTGATATCCTCACCATATTTACATACAAAACACTTTGGACAACAAAATATAAATACAAAATATGTCATCCAGATTTCAACCATTTTAAATGGGATGGGGGACAACGTCTAGCTGGATTTTTTCACTTGCTAATTTGTAATTGAGGTCAAAATTCTTATTTTTCTGATGATAATCTACCAACTTGTTAAAAAATAAGATATCTAAAAACTGGCGCCCAACTTGAAGCTATAGACTTTTATAATCAGAACATTGCTCTGATACTTTGGCTAATCGTGGGAAATTTATTAATAAATATAAATTCCGAATTCGAAGTAAGAACAGTTCCAAGAAATGAGGAAATATCTGCTGGCGATTGGCGAGCGACGTAGAGCTAAAGATGATTTTACTGACTTTTATAAGAAAAGCGTTTTTTCCATTACAATCTAATGTTCACACACGCATCGCTGCCTCACATTAGGAGCTGTGCTATTTAAAGGAGTTAGCCCAAAATATATTTCATACAAAAGATTTTTATACAATTACCGACCCGACCTTACTTATACACATTCCGTACGTAGTAATATTATTGTCGTCATCAACAAAAACATTCAACCAGCATGTAACTGGTGGTAAGAGGTGGGTAGTAGGACATGGTGATGGTGGTAAATTTATTCATGGCATGTCGAGATTTTCTGTTTATTCATAGGACGTTGAAAAAGGTTGAAGGTTACCAAATTACAGCAATTTTCATGCAAATACACACGTACACATAGAAGACAAGTATGCATGTGTATACATTAAAGCGGCTTACAAGAGAAAGTTATTGGTCTATATTATAATTTCGAAAATATTTTGGCCATGAAAAAAAACTATTTTTTTAAAGTATCGGGGAAAATGTTCTGCAGAATGTGCTAAATTAAATTATTAGGATAATTTTTAGTGAACCTCCTAAAATATTATGGTAAATGTATCGTGCAAAGACCCATACATATGAGGGTATGCATGCAAGTGTGTAGTACTTTAAAGTGTAATAGAGTCAAATTATTATGGCATATTTAATTCACAAGTACGCCACCATGTTGATGTACGGAACGATGATGATGCTGATGATGGCGATGTTGGCTATGACGACAACGATGCTGTGTGTTGAAAGCCAAGTCTCCCTTCGTTTTTTTTTTTCGTTGGCATTATCAGGCCAGGTAGAACGTGGCTGCCATGAGGACATGACTGAAACTAACCACGTGGTAACATTACGCATACAAAACAGATTCTCTCTTTCACGAAATTCTAAGGAAATACAGTCGAAATTACATGAAAAAGTTTTCTACTCATTCGTTATTCCTACTGGGTTATATTAAATGCCTAACTTCATACCAATTTATCAGAGTTTGTTTAAGAATTTCAGAGTGATGATAGACAGTAAAACATTCTCTTATAATAATAGCAACACTGGTAACTGTTTGACCATATCTTTTTTATTAAAAAGTTATATAATAAGAAGGAAGATATTAAAAAGCATGTAAATTCATTAAATCAAAAGTTTCTAAAGAACATTTATAAATATTATTTTTAATTATGAAAAAAATTGTAAAATCAAGAAAGAATAAATAAAAATAAAAATAAAAATAAAAAATAAAAATAAAAATAAAAATAAAAATAAAAATAAAAATAAAAATAAAAATAAAAATAAAAATAAAAATAAAAATAAAAATAAAAATAAAAATAAAAATAAAAATAAAAATAAAAATAAAAATAAAAATAAAAATAAAAATAAAAATAAAAATAAAAATAAAAATAAAAATAAAAATAAAAATAAAAATAAAAATAAAAATAAAAATAAAAATAAAAATAAAAATAAAAATAAAAATAAAAATAAAAATAAAAATAAAAATAAAAATAAAAATAAAAATAAAAATAAAAATAAAAATAAAAATAAAAATAAAAATAAAAATAAAAATAAAAATAAAAATAAAAATAAAAATAAAAATAAAAATAAAAATAAAAATAAAAATAAAAATAAAAATAAAAATAAAAATAAAAATAAAAATAAAAATAAAAATAAAAATAAAAATAAAAATAAAAATAAAAATAAAAATAAAAATAAAAATAAAAATAAAAATAAAAATAAAAATAAAAATAAAAATAAAAATAAAAATAAAAATAAAAATAAAAATAAAAATAAAAATAAAAATAAAAATAAAAATAAAAATAAAAATAAAAATAAAAATAAAAATAAAAATAAAAATAAAAATAAAAATAAAAATAAAAATAAAAATAAAAATAAAAATAAAAATAAAAATAAAAATAAAAATAAAAATAAAATTAAAAATAAAAATAAAAATAAGAATAAAAATAAAAATAAAAATAAAAATAAAAATAAAAATAAAAATAAAAATAAAAAAAATAAAAATAAAAATAAAATAAAAATAAAAATAAAATAAAAATAAAAATAAAAATAAAAATAAAAATAAAAATAAAAATAAAAATAAAAATAAAAATAAAAATAAAAATAAAAATAAAAATAAAAATAAAAATAAAAATAAAAATAAAAATAAAAATAAAAATAAAAATAAAAATAAAAATAAAAATAAAAATAAAAATAAAAATAAAAATAAAAATAAAAATAAAAATAAAAATAAAAATAAAAATAAAAATAAAAATAAAAATAAAAATAAAAATAGAAATAAAAATAAAAATAAAAATAAAAATAAAAATAAAAATAAAAATAAAAATAAAAATAAAAATAAAAATAAAAATAAAAATAAAAATAAAAATAAAAATAAAAATAAAAATAAAAATAAAAATAAAAATAAAAATAAAAATAAAAATAAAAATAAAAATAAAAATAAAAATAAAAATAAAAATAAAAATAAAAATAAAAATAAAAATAAAAATAAAAATAAAAATAAAAATAAAAATAAAAATAAAAATAAAAATAAAAATAAAAATAAAAATAAAAATAAAAATAAAAATAAAAATAAAAATAAAAATAAAAATAAAAATAAAAATAAAAATAAAAATAAAAATAAAAATAAAAATAAAAATAAAAATAAAAATAAAAATAAAAATAAAAATAAAAATAAAAATAAAAATAAAAATAAAAATAAAAATAAAAATAAAAATAAAAATAAAAATAAAAATAAAAATAAAAATAAAAATAAAAATAAAAATAAAAATAAAAATAAAAATAAAAATAAAAATAAAAATAAAAATAAAAATAAAAATAGAAAAATAGAAATAGAAAAAATATATATTTTTATATATTTTATTTTCACCTTTATATAAAAAAATAAGCATATATAAAATAAAAATTAATAAGTAAAAGTAAATATAAAATATATTGTTAAATACTAAAGGTCGAATAAATAAATGCAACAAAATAAAACTATTAAAATATATAAATATCAAATAAAAACATAAGAATATTAAAATATAACAATATAAAGTAAAAATAAAAGTATAAAAATATAGACATATTAAAATATATTAAAAATACATATATGTAAAAATATAAAGACAAAAATATCAAACAAAAAATAAAGTATAAAAATATAACATTATAATTATTAAAAATAAAAAATAAATCATAAAAATATAGAAATATAAAAATATGACAATATAACAATAACAATATAAAAATGCAAAAATATAAATATATAACACTATATAAACATAAGAATATAAAAATATAACAATACATAAACATAAGAATATAAAAATTATAAATCTATAGAAATATATAAAAATATAATAATAAAAATATAAAATGTGTAAAAGTAAAAAATATATATAAACATACAAATTTAAAAATATTATACTATTATATTTTTTACTTTTTATATTTTTCTATACATAAGAATTAGAAATAAAAAATAAATATAGTAGTAATATAGTTTCATATTAAAATTGTATGTTTTCTTAGAAAACGTTTCATTGAAATTCGTAATGATATGACATCGCTCATATCTGACTGTGATGAGTTTCCATCTCTTCCATTTGTTCGCTGTTATTGTGATGCTATGCGTGTCTACTATGTCTGTGTGTAGTATAAATACCATCATCATCATCACCATCCTCAGCTTTTAATTAATTGCCTTAATTGAATTGAAATGTTTGAAATAAAGGATAACATAAAAATGTTTCGTTTCGTTACGTTTCGGTCCTTCTACTAAATATATCATCAGAATGGAATGTATGCGGAGTGGAATGAATGCCGCCATGAATTGCGGGAGCATTTCAACTGCAACTCATTTCAATTTTCAATTTGAAGTTTATTAAAAATTTACTGAAACAGAAATAATTACTCTCATAAGGACAGCAGCCACCACATTGAAATGTTTTGGGCTACAATGTAGTATAAATAATTATACGAGTACTAAATAGGTAATTGTATTCAAAAATATTCATATGCTGGAGGGAGGGGGAGGGGAGGAATATCAAGGTAATTAATTATAACCTGATAAAAGTGGAAATTGAAACAAAATGTATTCATGGAATTAACACCGAGGGTTGTTATTGTGCGCTAGCTGGCGAAAACGTCATATGCTATTTTGTAGTTTTTATATTCTAGTAGAGTAGTTTTCAATAGCTCTATCTAAATGGATGCGACTGGCACACATACATTAAATCTAAAGGTAACTTTGTTGTGTGCGTGCACACCGAAAGAAAATAAGTTGTAGTCGTAGAGAAGTTGTTTTTATGATATATCTCTACCTTTTAATTATAATAATTTCTAATTGCTATAATTGTTCTATACAAATTTTAAATAGAAAAATAGAAGAATAGAAATATAGAAAAATTGTAAAAATAAAAATAAAAAATAAAAAATAAAAAATAAAAATAAAAATAAAAAATAAAAATAAAAAATAAAAAATAAAAAATAAAAAATAAAAAATGAAAAATAAAAAATAAAAAATAAAAAATAAAAAATAAAAAATAAAAAATAAAAAATAAAAAATAAAAAATAAAAAATAAAAAATAAAAAATAAAAAATAAAAAATAAAAAATAAAAAATAAAAAATAAAAAATAAAAAATAAAAAATAAAAAATAAAAAATAAAAAATAAAAAATAAAAAATAAAAAATAAAAAATAAAAAATAAAAAATAAAAAATAAAAAATAAAAAATAAAAAATAAAAAATAAAAAATAAAAAATAAAAAATAAAAAATAAAAAATAAAAAATAAAAAATAAAAAACAAAAAATAAAAAATAAAAAATAAAAAATAAAAAATAAAAAATAAAAAATAAAAATAAAAAATAAAAAATAAAAAATAAAAAAAATAAAAAATAAAAAATAAAAAATAAAAAATAAAGATAAGAAATAAATAAAAAACAGATTTTTGTTAAAATATATCGCCCTCTTTAAATTGTAATAATTTTCTAATTTTCTCCTTAATCATTTTTCTTGTTGCAGGCAATCAAATGTATGAGTATAAATCATAGAATACAAACACACGCGCTGCCAAATGTTCATAAATGATGCCCGAAATTGAATGTGACGTGGGTGCAGCAACAGAAATGGTCAGTGGACCAGCAGCGGCGCCAATTTTCGAGACATCTGTAGCACAGAAATACTACAGCATACAACAGCAACAGCAGCCACATCAGCAACAACAACAACACCATCAGATACAACAGTATCCTCAGATTCATTACAGCGCTGGTGATTATAAAATAACCGAACAGCAGCAGCAACAGCAACAGGCCCAATATAAAATGGCTACAAGTTCGTATGTATATCGGAGTCCTTTAACAATACCACCCACGGTGGCCATGTATGATAACAGCATAAATAATACCAGCAATGCCAGCAGCAACAACAATAACAATGTGGCCGAAGCCTATAATCACAACTATCATCCACACCATCAGTTGCACACAATGGCCCTAACTAGTCACAACAACATGGCCATGTCAGTGGCAGCAGCAACAACTAATGCAGCAACAGGTGGCGGCGATACAGTGACGGCTGCTGGCAATCATCTCATGAAAGAGAAATCGAATGAAACAACATTTCTGCAAAAGTCTTTAGAGGCTCCCCCCACCAAAGGACTCAACTACACCAACGGCTATGGTGCCACAAATATGGTCGGTGGAGGAGGAGGTTTTGCGGCTGGTGGTGGTGCTGCCTCCCATAAACCACACCTAATGTCGCCGCCGCCCATTGGTGTGCAGGCAAAAACGCCCCAATCGCGTCAGAGTCTCTCGCCCACCGCTTCGGCCGAGGCTCATTTGACCTCAACGAATATGGCAGTGCCTGCTACATGGCATCCACATGTCTATGCCCGCCCACCAACACGTCCCACACCTCATGCCATAGCCGATATCTTGGGTCTGCGCGATTTAGCCGCCATCAACAACATGTCGGCCGGCAACACCAATACCAACACCACGACCATCCTACCCATCAACGCTATGATTTCGCGCGACACTCACGATGAGTCATCGAATTCATCGGCCACCACTCTGCCGCCCGCACCCGCCAAATCGCCCAAGAGCATTTTACGCAACTTCCAGCAACAATATTCCCAGCAAATCACGCAATACGATCAGAGTCAGGCCCGAAGTGCTTCGGTCAGTGACACGAGTGAAGACGACAATGTTTGCGGCGGCGGCAGCAGCAGCGGAGGTGGTGGCGGTATCGGCAGTGTTGTGACAACTATGCCGGCCGCCATCGGCACTTCGGATGATTTGGTGGGACACGACCAACCATTGAATTTGTGCGTGGCCAAGAAGGCGAGAGATTCGCTGTCGCCACCACCTGCCGTCAAACAAAATCTAATTCTGGGCGTCAGCACTACGGCAGCAGAGCGTGAGAAATCGCTGTTGGGGAAACATTTGAAGAAAGGTAAGTGGTGCCGGGGAATGCTTGACAAATTATAGTCAAAATAAAAATATATCTTTTGAGTTTGGGATTTTGTGGTCGAAAAAATTTCCCCATTGGGGATATAATCGCCGAAGAAATTTTTTTTGTTCATGACCTCGAGCCAGACCATGCAGAAAAACTTTATAAATTTAAAAAAGTATGACAGATTTCACAGCAGGACATGCAATTTCTGCAGAATCGCCTGGTTGGTTTGGGAATCTTTTCCCGGAATGTTTCCGGCATTACTAAGACCAGCATTTAAGCATTACTGGCCGGGGTCATTCCTGAAGGTCGCCTTAAATAAAACTTTATGTATTTCTAGGATTTTTTTAGGATTCTGGGATTTTAGGATGCGACCAAATATGTTCCCTGAAGTAGTACAGAATTACTTCCATGTTTTGCTCGGGTTACAAATATTTCTGGAATCACATACAGAACAAATTCTTAACAAGCCGGTATCCTAAAGTAATTTGGAGAGACTATACAGGAAGACAATCATACAGATGATGGCCTCATGGAACATCGTTTTTCAATTTTAGAAGCATTTGATTGGTTTGATATTCTTCAACGGATTGGAATTATCCGTGGTGACCCAACTAACTACTCATACGCTTATGAAGTTATAGTCAATGAGAATTTTTTCTTACTATTGCATTTTGATGTGTATTTTGTCACATTAATTGTGTGTAGTCCATATATGCCCTGTGGTCAAGTGTCTCCAAGTCACCACTCATGGAGATGTTGTGGTAACATTGTCAACGAAATATCCACACTTTTTACTTTGCCCTTGGGCGTGTTTACACATGAATATTTATTGTAAAACTTGAAAGTAGTTTATGATGAAAACTTAAAAATTTAAGCATTTTCTGTACATACGTTTTTTATATCTACTAAAAGTAACTTCCTTAAACCGTGTTGATAGATGTTGAATCAATATAGAATCAAATTCCAATCTTCATAACCTTTTTAATGGGTAGAGAAATTTTTGAAAATTTTAAATTGTTGTGACATTTATCTTTCAGAAAATACTTAGAATAACAACTTAGATAACAGAATATCTATTTTATAATAGTTGCGATGATAAAGAAAAAAACAAGGACTAATTAAGATTATTGTAGAGTAGAAAATTTTGTTTTCGATTTTTCGTTTCTATTTTTTTGGTCTGTAATCAATATTTGATTTGAACTGGGATATTGTCCTGGCTAGAATGCAAATTTATTTACAAAAGGCATGGTGATATTTATTGCTTGGCTGCAGACTACCACGATCATGATGTCGACAGCCAAGTAATAAATGTCACCATGCCTTTTGTAAATAAATTTGCATTTTATTAAATATAGATGCAAAATGGTATTGAGCCAGGACAATATCCCAGTTCAAATCAAATATTGATTAAAGACCAAAAAAATACAAACGACAAAACTAAAACAAATGAGCGTTTGCACGGCAGAAGTATTGCTGGGTAACTATACCTGCATATACACATACTTACATATGCAACTCAATGAGATGCTTGTAAGATGGCATGTGTACTTTATTACTTGGTGCGATTTTTTAAACGCAAATTCGGCAAGTGAGTTATGCTTCTCGTTCGTTTGTGAGAATCATCTCCTTATAGAGGCCGGGTTTGATGTTGAAAAGTCGCTGCGAAGCGACATGGTCGAAATCATGATCGTGGTAGTCTGCAGCCAAGTAATAAATGTCACCATGCCATTTGTAAATAAATGTGCCTTCTATTAAATATAGATGCAAAATGGTCTTGAGCCAGGACAATATCCCAGTTCAAAACAAAACATTTTTTCAGATTGTTGTTTGTATGTATACTGGGGTTAGTCATTTTTTTTAGATTCAAAATCTGTGGAAATAGCATATAGGGCAGGCAAAAACAAGCAGAATTGCGTTTTTACTTTTTCGAAATTGTGAAAAAACGTTCCGCACAAAATGCAATTACTTTAGCTCAAAACCAACTTTTTTTATTTGAATTTTTTTGTGATTTTTAAAATTTGATAATATTTTTTTTAATTTGAAGATATTATGCAATAATGTTAATAAGATTAAAATTTTATTTAAAGTAACGCCTTAGAATAATAACATTTATAATAAATTACCCAAATGCAGTAGCATTTTCTACTACTTAAATTCAACAAGATATATAAAAAGAAACATGAGAACAAAAGAGTATTTTTTTAATAAGTTTAAATAAAATCTTAGCAAGAATACAATGGTCATTTATGGGTAATAAATTTTAAATTCAATGAATGTGATGTTTTGCACAGAAAAAAGTTTTTCAAATTTAAAAATTTAAAAAAAAGTAAACTAAAAAAGTTTGTTTTTAGCTAAAGTAATTGCATTTTGTGCGGAAGGTTTTTTTACAATTTCGAAAAAGTAAAAACGCAATTCTTATTATTTTTGCCTGCCCTACATGCCATTTCCACAGATTTTTGATATTCGAAAAAAATGAAAAAATTACTAACCCTAATGTATACACGAGGTACAGTGAAGACGGGACATACCGTACAACAACAACCTTTGCATTGTTGCGAGCGATGCGAGCACATGCATAACATTGAATTGGCAAAGTGAGATTTTTAGTGTGTCGACTTAGTTCGGTGAAATATTTTTTTATTAGCGCTTCTCATTTGTCATATGTGACCGCTGGTACTAATATGAACACTGATTTAAGTTAAAGGCATACATTCGTTGCGAAAGTTCTGACGAGATGGGGTAGCGCCCATCGCAACTGCGCAGTCAACTTTTAGCTGCAACAATAACGGTCTCACTTTGCCTTTTTGCTAATTTTGGGTTCTGCTGAAGACTTCAGCACAACCTTTGGTCTTAAACCAAAATAAATGACATTTTTCAGATTTTAACCAAAAAATATTTTTTCGAAAAAAAAAGAAAACAATTTTTTGAGTCCATTCCTAATTCACTCTTTCTATGTAAAAGTGAAATTCGCAACATTTGTAGCCATCATAAGTACATATCTTTAATTGAGCATATCAGCTGCTGTTGTCTGACAAATATTTCCAAAATGAGAGCACAATTATTAAAGGTATCTTGAGAGAAAATTTGAATTTTGAAAAAAAAAATGGATACACAAAATTTGTTTAATATTGTTTTTGAGTTTATAAAGAGTTTATTTCAGAAACTGTTGTAGTGTCTGTTGATTTGAAAAAAAATCATAATTTGATAATCTCTTCTCTCTCTTTCACATCACAAAAAAATATTTTATCCCAATCCATCCAGTTCCTCAGGTTTAGCTTCACAGCATTATTTTTCATTATGTCACTATGATCCTTATGGGATCCAAATCAAATAGTAATCCTTTTTACAGTGAATAAAATGTCCCTTAGTATGAATTGTTCCCCTCAAATTCCACTCGTGATTTTTAGTAATTTTTTTAAATATGTTATACTTCGAATTAATTACATTATTTCTATTCCAATGTATATAAGTAGAAACTATTGCTGAATATATGTAATGGGTGATTTTTTAAAAGCTATAGGAAAGTTTTTCAATAAAATTCAGAAAAATGCATGAAATCTTTATTTGAATCGATAGTACGGTCCATATAATTTAATGTTTGAAGATTATTTCATGCTTGACTGCGCCTCAAATGGTCCATCCGCTTAGTACAATTTTGGCATACTTTTTCCAACATTTCGGCCGGTATCTCACGAATAAATGCTTCAATATTGTCTTCCAAAGCGTCAATTGAAGCGGGCTTGTCTGTATAGACATGAGCTTTAACATAGCCCCACAAAAAATAGTCTAAAGGCGTTAAATCGCACGATCTAGACGGCTAATTGACCGGTCCCGAACGTGAAATAAAATGTTCACCGAACTTGCCTCTCAATAAGTCCATTGTTGCGCGTGCTGTGTGTCATGTGGCACCGTCTTCTTGAAACCACATGTCATGCATGTCAAGCTCTTGCATTTTGGGCAAAAAAAGTTGGATATCATCTCACGGTAGCGCTCACCATTCACAGTTACGTTACGATTCGCATCATCTTTGAAGAAGTACGGTCCAATGATGCTACCAGCCCATAAACCGCACCAAACTGTGACTTTTTCTGGATGCGTTGGTAGCTCTTGCAATGCTTTTGCCTGATATTCACTCCAAAATCGACAATTCTTCCTATTTACGTAGCCATTGAGCCAAAAGTGAGCTTCGTCGCTGAACACATTTTTTCGGTAAAAAAGTGGAATTTCGGCTTTCTTGAACTTTCTTAACAGAGAACGCATTTTGATAATAAAATTCAATAATTTGCAGGCGTTGTTCGTTTGTAAGACGATTCATGGTTAAATTATAGACCAAACTGAAGACATTTGACAGTGAAACAAAACACGAAACGTGCGTCAGCTGTTTAAACCAGTGTTGCCAAAAAGATAATAGCTAAAAAATCACCCTTTAGTATGTTCATATTAGTATATATTAGGAAATATAGGGTGGGTCATTAGAGTTGCTTCTTTTGTGAGGAAGGAAAAAATGTTGTTGATGTTCCCGACTAAAATGAAAGATTGGTTTGTTTTATGTGTCCTCCCAAAATATTTCGCTTTTATCATTGTCCGTTCGTGAGCTGGACGCGTTCAAAATAACCTCTATAAATCAGTTTTTTCTTGGATAAAATTCACGATGAAAATGGTAAAAACCGCTAGAAATTAAAATCCGACGCGAGCCTTATCAAACCATATTAAAAACTTGCAATATGACCCAATATAAAGGACAGATTTATACTATTTTAGTGCAATTTTTGATGCATTTTTTATAAAATCCGCAATAACTTCCACATTTTTAGTTTGATTTATGATTTTTAGGGGCTCGTTGGAGAGATATTGATAACCAATTGCAATTTTAAGGATTTTCTAACCCATTAAGGGCCGCAAATTTTGTTCCTACTGTTAATATTCAGTGGGTTAAATGTCAAGTAAAAACTTTCAGTTGAGATTATTTACATCGTAAACACATTCTAGTCTTATATAAAGCTAATTTTGGAAAAAAAATGCAATCATTTAAAAATTTCCCCCTTAAAAATTAAAACATGAAGAATCTCTTTTTAAAGGGGAAAAATTGAAATGGTTGTTAATGTTAAATAAACATAGGTAGACGCATGAAATTTAAAGTATATTTAACAGATGTTCTTCTCTTTCATTTGATACCCATATGGCCATTGTATGACACGCAAAAGTACGAAAATAAATTAGAGAAACATTTACATCATGTGGAAATTAAAAGTCCTGTAAAAAAGTCAAACGGCCACGAAATAAAAAACTGAGTATGAGTTTTCTTATTAGTGACCTATAGTTTCACTTCCATATAATCTCATTCTTGGGAGGGAAATCATGTCGCACGGTTTTATTGTAACATCTTATGTGAAGTTTTCCTCCCAATTTATCCATTGAAAGACCAAAATTTCAGATGTTTTTTAATTAGCTTTTTGTAAGACTAGAATGTGTTTACGATGCAAATAACCCCATATTTCAAGTTTTACATCACATTTAACAAAAAAATATATTTTACATCCGCTTTTGTCCATAAAAAATCGTTCAAAAAATCTAATTTCTTTGGATGAACCTGTCGTTTCAGTCGTTTTCGATTTTATTTTTAAATTTGTTCACTGTTCTTGCATATTTTAATTGCTTTGGAAACAATTTCTTTTCAACTTTTCGTAAAAATGTGAATTATGGCCACTATAGTTTCATCACTTTTTCATGGTTTAAAACTGAAAAAAAATTTAAATTTTACTTTCGTGCTTTAATTTTCCACGAAAATGTGTCATATTATATAGCTCATCTCTAAATGAAAAGTTGTTCCAGTTTTCCTAACACAAACACACACACACATACATACATGACATTTTCGCAACCAGCCCATCCAGCCTCTGGTCCCTCGCTCACACACACGAACGACATTTTAATTATGAAATGTTGACAAATATATTACTCATTTTCTTCTCCACGAATGACATAGATTTTTAATGATCCAAAAACTAAAAATGTGGAGAAGCAAAACACACAAAAAAAAGAAACGAAATGAAATGAATAAAATTAAAAAAGTGAAATAAAATATACAAAATATGTAGGAAAACATTAAATGAGATTAAAAATGATTTAACAGCAGAGCGCGCAAATAAAAAGATTTAAATCATTTAATTATTTGTCAACACGACACAGTGCAATGCAGAGGAACTGTACAACGAGCACAGTGGGTGATTTTTTCGAATTAATGCAAGAGAAGAAAATTCAATATTTTTTAAATCATTGCCCAGCCTTCCTCCCCAAAATCCCCCACTGTGCTACGATGTGCAATGCAAACATCGCCGAATAAAAACCAACAACACGTCAGTAAGGTTGGGGGTGGTGAAGAAAGTAGTGAATGCGCCGACATACATACACATCACAGCGTTATGAGTGACGACTTGTCTTGTTTGCTTCTCTTCTTCTTCTTCTTCTCTCTAATGACTGCCCGAACAACAACAAAAGCCGAGTGAAACGAAAACATTAAAAATGAATTTAAAAATATGAGTTCACATCATAATCTTGCGAAAAGCACACAAAAGTCGAAAAGATTTCACAAATTCCGAGTGTGTTTTTTGTTTTCGCCCGTTCACTCACACTCACAGATGGACAGACGGACGGACAGACATTCAAAATGGGCGGGTACTTTCATTTAATGGTCGGTGTGTGTGCGTGTGAGGTATTTGGAAAATGTTTTCAAATTGTCTTAATGAAATCAACGAAATCGTTTTTGGTTTTTCGTTTTATTTTTCTCAAATTGAAATTAATTGAAATTGTTGGCGGATTGCAGCCGTCAGTGATGGTGGTGTCATTAAGATTAACATTTCTGAAAAACAAACAACATTCTCAGATATTGTTGTGGGCTAAAAATAAGTTGCCAATGCTGATAGCATTGCCATTTATCGGCTTTGACGTTGTTTTCATTCGGATTTGAATTTGTCGGCGTGCCGGCCAGCAGCAATATGTTAATGACTTCCTTTCCTTTCGTTTCATTTATTTGCATTTCGGTTGATTAATTTCAATTTAAGTGGCCCAGTTGGTCGTTACTGACTTTTGCTGGGGGAGGGGGGTGAGATCGGAGGCGTGGACTCTAAATGAATGTCAAAGCCAGTAGTCGCCAATTTGTCCACATTCACTTCATCATCATCCACGTCGGAGTCTCTTGGTTGTTGACACAGTATTTTTTTTCTTTTGACAAGTTATTCGTCGTTCATATGTTTCCACATTTGCGGAATATTTCTTTCCTGCTCAAAGTTTTTTTCACATCAATACCAATCGGTTCAAATGTTAACATCGTTTAATTTCTCATATTTTGTCGGTTGTTTGTTTTTTTTTTTTGCAAAACATTCATATTAATAAAATTGGCATGCATCGACAAGACCTCGATTGTTCGTTTATTCTCTTCCCCCGGTTTCTTGTTGTTTTTGTGATATTTATCAGGGTTTGGAATGGTTCTCAAAAATATTAAAATGCATTCATGTGATATGTAAATAAATAAAAAAATGTGTCCGAGACCTAAGAATTGTTTTGTGTGTATTGAATAATAATAAATAATAATCGTTTTGAATTTATACTAAAATTCCAATTTTCGCCGAAGGTACCTTTAATATTTTTATTCTCATTTTGGTAATACAAATCCGATCACACCCGCACACAATTGTTTTTTTTTTTGTACATAAAGGTATATTTTTCGATCCACAATTTTCGAATCCCACAAATTCGAATTTTCGTAGCAAAGCTTGAGTTGATTCCTTAAGGGACATGGCTCAAACAACTTAAAAAGTCGTGAAACGGATTTGGTCCAAACATACTTAGGGTCTTAAGTCAATCCTTAAATACGTTACGCTTTTTCTGTACCAAATGATATATACCCTCCAACTCTGTAGAGTACGGGTATAAAAATTAAATTAAACAACTAAAAATTTAAGTCTATAGTTGTGCCTATATATATAATATTCTGCAAACACAGATATGGCAATAACTGGTTTCTTAAGAAGGCGGAAACATTTTGGAAATATAAGTCTGATAACACCTGGTTATATGTTAAATTATAGGTACAAAATTTACGAATTATACATTTACGAAAAAAAAACATTTTTTCCTGGTACCATAAAAATTAGGGAAAAAATTCGAAAAAAAATTGTTGTTTATATTTTAATAGCCAACATTCTAATGAAGAAAACAAAGTCATTGTGTAAAATATCTGTGTATAAATTTAGAAGTTATGGCACTCTATGTAGACGCAAAAGTTTTTTTAAAATCACAATTTTTAAATTTTTGTTTAAATAAAAATTCTATAATAATTACTTCTAATAAAAAATAGCTAATAAAACATCTATGAATTATTATAATTATTTTATAAATTTATCCCAACGAAGAAAACAAGGCCTAGTGGAAAAAAATCTGTGGTTAAACGAAGAAGTTATGACCTTTATTTTAGAAGTAAGGGATTTTCAAAAAAGTTTTTCAATTGATTTAGTCATACGTGCAGACGACATGTACTTCTAGAAGAAGGGTCATGACTTATACATTTCCCATACTTTTTTCCCAACTTGGCTTTCAACAACTTTAAGATGCCAGCTATCAACAAATAAACCACAATGATCAGGGCCGTGCGCAGGGGGGGGGGGGGTTTGGGGGTTCAAACCCCCCCAGGGAGGTTTCGAACATATACTTTTTAAAACCTTCTAGACTTTCTGAAGCAAAAAATATAGAATTTTTAAGGTCTTTTTACAATAACTCGCCCGAAATAGTAATTTTGCAGTAAAATCATGAATACACGAAAATTACATAAAAAATCGTGGACACTTTCTTGAATTTCGGACAAAGGTTATGAAAAATACAAATAAACTAAACGAATTGTGCCAATTTCAAGATTGTGTAGTGCTAATTTTGCTAATGGACACCAAATTGTTCGGAAAATTTTCATTTTTATTAACCGATACAATTTCTTGACATTCGACTAGAGCTATATCTTATGAACTTTTAATTGTGTACTGCAATAAAAGTTTGGAAATTTAATAACAAAATCGTAATTTTAAAAAAGTGTAGATAAGAATCACTATGATATCATAATGAAATCTAAAATATTCTTAATATAAGCAAATAATTTGCTTGATGCTTGTAGAGCGCTAAGATGTAACATTTGCTATTGGACATTTTTATGGAGCTGTATCTAAATCTGAACCGATGTGTACTATTTTCATCACAGATACAACAACAACGGTTTCTGTTACTTCCAATGTTTTGGGAGTGTGCAATTATAATACAAATCCATTTAGACAAACGAAGAAAACTGTTTGATATACATAATCTTAATTCTCTTTGTTCATTTACAACAACTGATGACATGTTTACCGCAAACAAACTAATTTTTCCCACAAAAGAAACTCAAAAACGATGTTTACGTGTTTAAAATGTCGTTTCTACGAAATGCATTTTTTCTCTGCGTGTAGGTCTCTATTTTAAAATCTACTTTAAAGTTGAGAAACAATAAGAAATGAGTTTTAACTTACTGAAATGTTTGTTATATTTATCGCTTATGTCAAATATTTTTCAGAGTTAGTATTTTTTTGTATATATGTTGCAAGTATTATTCAAAAGAGAAACAACAAATTCAGTAACTTGGATCTACGTAGGAAAACGAAACTCTAAAATACCAATTATTTGTTTTTTTGGAATTAAAATTTATAGTTGTTTCTTCTTGCATTTCATCGAATACAAAAAAAAACTGTATTTGTTATTTGAATTTATCCATATTTAAGATTATAAATATGAAGAAACATTTCCAAATATTTTTTATTTAATCGGAATATGCATATAAAGATTTTGAGTAAACATCCTGTAACTCATGTCCTATATAAATTAAAAACCCCAAAACTCTTTAGACATCCTATTTAGACCCATACTTTGATTTTTCTGAATTTATCTTAGAAAAAATGCGGGACTGAAGAGCTTACCGTTTTTTGTGTAATATTTCTTTAAAATATATATCGAGGGCTTATGTTCAAAAGTGGCTATGAACCATTTTCTCGAAAATGAGTTTTTGATGCCAAACTATTCTCAGATTTGGATATCATCTGTCATATAAATTTGGAAAAAAAATTTTTCTAAAGCCATTTTTTATTTTCTGATTTGGCTATCCCCTCGCACGTTAGTTTGTTATGCAGTCACAAACTAACATAAAACATAAAAATAATAGAAATAAAATAGTTCAACAATGGAGCAGCATAAAACCGAAAATTATAATTCGCTACAACGATTTTGTTTAAAACATTTTTCTAGATTTAGGGCATGTTGTACTATCAAATTCCATCATTTCGCGTTAATAGCATTTTGATTCCTAAGTTATCAGGCTAAAATAGGATAAAGTAAGTAAAGTCAAAAATTGTGAAAAGTATCTTTAGAAAATCCCGCGTAGCTTTTTATTATATTGAGAATACCAAAATATTTATTTGGCATGTGATTGGTGACTTCATGGGGAATATTTGTGTATGAAAAGTTTTAGAATTATGAATGAAGAAAGTTAAAATATAAGGAAGCAATTTTCGCGACTGGCTACATATATGTTACAAGCGACCAATCTGACGGATGAAGCTGGAATCTTTAAATTCGCGGTGTACATCACATAAAATGCGTTTTCTATACAACATTGCCAAGATTTCATGAAAAAAGTTATGGAGTTTACAATAAATCTTATTCTTATTTCAACATTCATAGAGCTTAATTTTAAACATACAAAAGTGGCTATGAACCATGAAACCGCGAATAATAGGAAATTTCGAAAACTTTTTAATCGTAGCAATTAGCAATCCTTTTTTAGATTAAACTGTAGAAGAACGATTAATAATTTATCTTCAGATTAAGGAGAAAATCAGTTTTTCGCTCTCCTAAAAAGTTATGATTTTGTTCACAGCCACTTATGAATATAAGCCCTCGATTATTAATTTATGTATGTAATTTCAAGCAACTATTTAAAAAAAGGTCTACACTTAGAGAACAAGTCTGTTAATAAAAACAGCGATTGTCTGCTGTCTATCAACAGACACTTTTCTGCTATTACAGATGTTTTTTTGGCATAACAGCAGTTTTCTGCAATCTTACATCACCATTCACACTGCTAAAGAGTTTGCAGTCTGCTAAAAGTGGCTGTTGTTAATTAAAATATAAAAATAGATAAGCGTTCATAAGCGACTTTAGCTCGAATTTCCTTTTATATTAGCTTGGGACAATATGCGTATCACATATTTTGCTAAAAACAACAAACAGCTGTTTACCATCTCAGCAGATACAAATCTGCTGTCTCTTTTTTAACAGCAGAAAATCTGCTCTTTCAGTAGACTTTCTGCTTTCTTTTACTGGCATATTCCTTTGAGTGTACTGATATATGGATTACTGAAATCCAATTTTGCCGACAATGTCTGTCGGACGAATGTATCAAAGTATTTTTCGAAGATCCTGGCAATAAAATATGAGTGGTTTCCAAACGCTCCAGTAAAAATTTCATAAAAAGTTGGAAAATTGACTAAGTATGAGTACAGTTTCCTTCTTTCAAAGCCATAGTAAATAGTTAATTTACTAGAAAGGTAGTAGATTTACTAAAAAACATTTATTTGGATCTAATAAAAAATTCTTACAATTGAGTAAATTCAAACTTATGTGGAAGAATATTTTCAAGGTTTTAAGTGAGAAAAAAATCTGAAATTTTTTGTATGGGAAAAATTCCATTTAGGAAATTTTAACTTATGGCAGAGGTATCATGAAAATTTTGAGAAATATTTCATGTTGCCATTTTTTGTATCAGTTTTGCATACTCTGAAGCAAAACTATTTGTTTGATTTTTTCAGTTAAATTGAACTTATTTTAATTTCAATTTTTTTCCATGTATAAAATAAAATTTTACTCAGTTTAAGTAAAAATTTAATCGTTTTGAGGAAAAAATCAGCAAAATTGTCCTCAGTTTGAGTTTACTTGATTTGAGTAAACATTTAATTAGTTTTAGGAAATTTTCAGCAAAATTTTACTAAGATTTAGTAAAAATTTGCATAGTTTTAGGAAAATTTTGCTTAAATTTAGTAAAAAATTACTTGGTTTTAGGAAAAATTTACTTAGATTTAGGAAAATTTCAGAAAAATTCTACTTATATTTAGTAAAAATGTACCTGCTTTCCTAAATTTTAGTTAATTTTAACTCATTATAGGGTTAAATTTTTTATGAGTGTAGATGAAAACCCCCCCCAGGGGAAAATCCTGCGCACGGGCCTGACAATGATTGTTATCTAATTTGGAAGCGAGTTTTAGTCTGCAGCCATGCAATAAATGTCACCATGCCATTTGTAAATAAATTTATAAATATATATGCAAAATGGTGTTGAGCCAGGACAATATCCCAGCTCAAATCAAAAATAAAATATTTTTAAAATTATTTTTTTCTGATTTTTTTATGTCAAACTTTCTAATAGAACATATAAGCTGGATTTATCGGATTTATATTTCTAAATTTTTAGTATAAAAAAATTAAAAAAAAAATATACATAAAAAGGTTTAATATTTTTTTCGATTTTGTAAAGCCAAAATACGTAGGAAAAATTTATACACAGACTTCGGTAAAATTTATATTGCACAGTGTAATATAAAGGTGTATTTTTCAGACCTACAATATTCAAAAAATATAAACAAATCATAAACATGTTTTTATATTTTTCAATTTTCATTTTCACTATTTTTATATTTGACGATGTATTCAAACTTAATTTTCCTTAACTTCATTAGTTATATAAGGAATTTCTTCAGAAATTAATTGTTTACTCGATTATGTTCAATACTTTGACTTTAAAAGACTAAATTCGTTGCTCCAACGTAAAATTTATTGAATTGAGTTATTATTTTTTTTAATTTAACCATCAGCACGTGATTATTTGAAATAGCATTTCAACTACTTGAAGCAGAAGTACAACAACGCGAATGAGAATTACAAAATAGCTTTCGAATACATTTCTAAAACATGCATAACAGAAACAAATTAATATGTTTGTCCCCGACTGTCGCACCAACGAATAAATCGTTGCTATTTTTTCACTTAACCAATAGAGCAGGGAGTCCCTTATAATGGACTCTAGTACATTAGTAGAAAAGGATTTGCAGGGAACTCTATTAGGATGTCCAAACCCGTAACTGATTAATCGATTAATCAGCTTTTTCGTCCATAAACGTCGACGGGTTATGATTAACCTATAATTTATGGTTGGTTTGGTTCGGTTAACCTTAAATTAATGATTTAAAAGTGGCTCAAACCAAATCTGGGGTTAAGTGATGTCTTCGTTGATAAGTTAGCTCCGATTCAAGACATGGTAGCCCACAACTCCCATAATTCGCGAAATACCTGTGCATCGATAAAAGGTAAATGTCAGAATAACTATCGTAATCGTTTTTTTTAGAAAAAATAATTTTCTTTTTTCTGTAAAAACCGTTTTGGACACTCTAGTTAGAATACCGACTCTTTGATAAATACAAAAAAATTGTTGTACTTTTTGATGAGCAACTTCGATTTTAGCCAAAAATAATAACTCAGATTAATATCACTGCCCAATAACCTATAATTCTGAAAAGGCAAATTTTTTCGTAGAACATTTTAATCCTTAAATGTCATTTTATATAGAAAATTTTTTTATTTTATTTTTTTTTGCAAAAAAATGGTCATATTGGCACATAAAGATAATAAAGATTATGGACTTATTGAGAGGCGAGTTCGGTGAACATTTTATTTCACGTTCGGGACCGGTCAATTAGCCGTCTAGATCGTGCGATTTAACGCCTTTAGACTATTTTTTTGTGGGGCTATGTTAAAGCTCATGTCATACAGACAAGCCTGCTTCAATTGACGCATTGGAAGACAACATTGAAGCATTTATTCATGAGATACCGGCCAAAATGTTGGAAAGAGTACGCCAATATTGGCGGATGGACCATTTGAGGCGCAGTCTAGGTCAACATTTGCATGAAATAATCTTCAAACATTAAATTATATGGACCGTACTATCGATTCAAATAAATATTTCATGCATTTTTCTGAATTTTATGTCTCTTTTTTGAAAAACTTTCCTATAGCTTTTAAAAAATCACCCTTTATAATCAAAAATATTTATTATGAGATGTATAAAATTTACGAATTTTTATCGATATTTTTATAAATTACAAATTGATTTTGAAATTTTGTCGAAAAAAGGGTCACTTTACGTGGAATCACCCTACACTAATATAGCCAATTACAGCCAAATTTGTGTATTCTATTTTTTTTACATTTCATTGGCATTAAGCGAACCACTAGCGCACCCATAATCCGATCCCTGACTTTATGTGAAAAGAACAGAGCAAAAAAAAAATCCATTGACCATTTGATGGGGTCTGAGATCTTAAGTAGAGTTAAGTGGCAAAATGCTATTCAATGTCGTTTTTTATTTCATTTTATAATGGTTTTTAATTCCCTTCTTCTCCTTTTTGTGTTTGCTTCTTTGCAATTCCTCCTTGTCGTGTTGTCTGCAGACTTTTATTGCCACATTTGGCAAAGCCATAAACACACACACACACTCTCACATACACACTCACTTACTCGTCCTCTGTAGACTCGAGAACTCTCTGGCACTCACGCTCCCACACACACACATTCAGAGTCACACAAACGCATATTCCTCGCGTAGTTGTTATTGCTGCTGCTGCCGTTGTTGTTGTTGTTTTATTGTGTGTTGTACATGATGCCATTAAATTAATTGATTTAACAATTTGTGTTGTTGTTGTTTGTTGATGTTCAATAGCAATAACAACACAAACAACTACAATAACAACGGCAATGTATATATACGAGTACATACCACCACCAACAATAATAAAAGCGTGCTACTGTTGTTGCTGCCTTTCGTATTTCAATGTTGTTTCTTCGTTTAATGAGACTGTACATTAGGGTGTTCCGTAAAATATTTCCTCAGGGTGTTTTAAGTATAAAATGTAAAAAAATCACAAGGATTCCAATGCCAATTCATCATAAGAATGTGGAAGAGAGGGGAAATGTTAATATTGTTTAAACACTCAAACAGAGACTGATATTTTATTTATATATATTATATCTACAGCTTTCTTTTGTTAGGTGACTTATAGTGAAATTTGACGTAGAATATTTTTTTCTATTCACACCACCCACCTAAAATCCACTTTTCTGGGACATTTTAGCTCCAATTCGGAAAAAGTACGAAATTAACCCTAAAATGAATTTTGTGTGTTTGTCTTATTTCTGGCATTTAAGTTGATTTTTGAGTGTTGGTGTATTCAGAGACTTATGGTACAATTTTATGGCAAATATTTTTGTAGAACAGTTTGAACCGATTAACCCTGTTTTAGGGGGTGTTTTACCCCTTTTCACAAAATTGACCAAAAAGACCCCTACATTGAGATAGATAGAGGGTTAAAGTTTTCTACAGAAATGTTCCTCATTGTGTTTTAAACAATATTGTTGAACACCTCCTATACTTTAAATATATAGAGATCACAAGGTTTCTTTTGGCAAAAATTAGCAAAAGAGTGGAAATATTAATATTGTTTAAATACCCATAGTGGTACTCATATTTTATTTCTATATATTATAGCTACAGCTTTCTTTTGGTCGGTGACTTATAGTGAAATTCGACATAGAATAATTTTTCCATTCATACCTCCCCCCTAAAATTAACTTTTGTGGGACATTTTAGCATCAATTCGAAAAAAAAGGATGCATTTAGCCCTAAAATAAATTTTAAGTTTTGACTTATTTCTGGCATTTAAGTTGACTTTTGATTTTTGGTGTATTCAGAGACTTATAGTAGAATTTTATGGTAAATATTTTTGCGGAACATATTTATCCGTTTAACCCCTGTTTTAGGGGTGTTTTTTACCCTTTTGCACAAAAGGAACCTAAAAGACCCCTACATTAAGGAGATAGAGGGTTAACATTTTCCACAAATATGTTCCTCGTAATGTTTTAATTAATATTGCTGAATACATCCTATACTTAAAATATAAAGATCACAAGGTTTCCTATGACGATTCATCATAAGAAGGATAACAAACAGCATTTCTCCCTTTTGCACAAAATGGACCAAAAAACCCCTATATTGAGGAGCTTAATATTAATATGTTCAACAAAAATATTCCTTGCAGTGTTTTAAGTAATATTTCTGAACACAATCTATACTTATAATGTAAGGATCACAAGATTACCTATGACGATTCATCATAAGAAGGATAACAAACAGCATTTCTCTCCTTGGCACAAAATGGACCAAAAAGACCCCTATATTGACGAGCTAGAGGATTAAAATATTCCACAAAAATATTCCCCATGGTGTTTTAAGTAATATTGCTGAACACATCCTATACTTAAAGTTTAAAGATCACAAGGTTTCCTATGACGATTCATCATTAGAAGGATAACAAACAGCATTTCTCTCCTTGGCACGAAATGGGCCAAAAAGACCCCTATATTGAGGAGCTAGAGGATTAAAATATTCCACAAAAATATTCCCCATGGTGTGTTAAGTAATATTTCTGAACACAATCTATACTTATAGTTTATAGATCGCAAGGTTTCCTATGACGATTCATCATAAGAAGGATAACAAACAGCATTTCTCCCTTTTGCACAAAATGGACCAAAAAACCCCTATATTGAGGAGCTTAATATTAATATGTTCAACAAAAATATTCCTTGCAGTGTTTTAAGTAATATTTCTGAACACAATCTATACTTATAATGTAAGGATCACAAGATTTCCTATGACGATTCATCATAAGAAGGATAACAAACAGCATTTCTCTCATTGGCACAAAATGGACCAAAAAGATCCCTATATTGAGGACACAGAGGGTTAAATTGTTCCCCAAAAATGTTCCTCCTGGCGTTTTAAGTAATATTCCTGAACACATTCAATACTTAGAATGTAAGGATCACAAGGTTTGCTATGACGATTCAGCTTAAGAATGATAACAAACAACATTTCTCCCTTTTGTACAAAATGGACCAAAAAGACCCCTACAGGGAGGAGCTAGAGGTTTAGAATATTCCACAAAAATGTTACTCCTGGTGTTTTCAGTAATATTTCGCAACACATTCTATACCTAGAACGTAAGGATCATAAGGTTTGCTATGACGAATCATCATAAAAAGGATAACAAACATAATTTCTCCCTTCTGCACAAAATGGACCTAAAAGACACCTATATTGAGGAGCTAGAGGATTAAAATATTCCGCAAAAAAGTTCCCCATGGTGTTTTAAGTAATATTGCTGAACACATCCTATACTTAAAGTTTAAAGATCACAAGGTTTCCTATGACGATTCATCATAAGAAGGATAACAAACAGCATTTCTCCCTTTTTGCACAAAATGCACCAAATAGACCCCAATATTGAGGAGCTAGAGGATTAACATATTCCACAAAAATGTCGCTCCTTGTGTTTTAAGTAATATTGCTGAACACATCCTATACTTAAAGCGTAAGGATTGCAAAGTTTCCTATGTCGATTCATCATCATGAAAATTCATTCGTTTCGCTCTTTTTCTCCCAAGCCATAGTTTTTTTGGTGCCATACCACCCTAGTGTGCAAATACACAATTTTTTGTTGTTATTGATTCGTTTCTCGTGCTGTTATTTTTTGATTTTCTGTTCATTGAATTTTTGGTCTTTGGTGAGTGCATTTTTGGCATTATGGTCGATTACGTTTTAATGTTTTGCGTATGGTTCAAATTGTTGATTTATTGTTTGTTGCTGTGGTATTTTTTTAATTTCGATTTTCAATTTCAATAATTGTGTTTGCTGTTATAGTTTTTATTATTCGGGCGCTCGAGGCAAATGGTATTTAACGAGATGGCAGACTATCGATAGCAGCCAACAATAATCATTCGCCTTCATGGCATTTAACAAAAAATTGTTTTTTTTTTGCTAAAAAAAAACAATGATATAAATATAAACATGTTTATATGTGATTGGAAATGTTGTGAGGGATTCTTTTTTGTAATTGTTACAGTGCATTCGACAAGAGTGGAGAAAGTTGAGGAATTATTTATGAAATAATGGTCGATCATGAAAACTCATTGTTCCTTCGGTGTTGCTACATTTGAACTATCTCTATCATACCGGAATATTCAACTCTTGTGTGAAATTTTGGCCACCGTTTACACAAAATTGATTTTATCTTCAAATTTTGGCCACCGTTTACACAAAATTGATTTTATCTTCAAATATGAGTTGTGCAATATTCCATAAGGATATATATTCCTAGACAAGAAATCCATCCGATTACACTATGCTACAAAAAAATTGTCGAAGGGTCATGTATAACATTTAAAATACTCCAGTTTCGCTTACTAAACTCGAAAACGATATTAACATTTTTTATTGTATTTTTAATTTATTTTTTACTAAAATTCCAATTTTCAACGAAGGTACTTTAAATATTTGTACTCCCATTTTGAAAATAGATGTCCTATAACATCAGGTTATATGCTACACTAATGATACACACAATGGCTACAAATACTTTGAATTATACATTCACATAGAAACAGTGTTTTAGAAACTATCTTCAAAATTTTGAGAAAACATATTTTTTTTTCGAAAAAATCTATTTTTGCTGGTACGGAAAAAAATCATAAATAATGGAAAAGAAGTTTATAAAAAAATATTTTATTTTATTTTTTTATAAGCTAATGCTCTAAAATATAAATGATATTTTTATTTGTAAAAAGTCTATGAATAAATGTAGAAGTTGTGATATTTTTGTTGACGCAAAAGATTAAAAAAAATCATAAATTTTTAATTTTTGCGTAAATACCACTTTACAAATTGCATAAAAGAATATTTTATTTTAGTTTGTAATAGCTAACATATTAACAAAGAAAATAAGACCTAGTTAAAGAAAATCTATGTATATAAGTGTAGATGGTATGGTCTTTCTTGTAGAAGTCCAAGTCGTCTTTATGTACGACTAAATCAATTTAAGCAAAAACTTCATAAATATCATTTCTATATAAGGGTAATAACTTCTACATTTATTCATAGATTTTCTACAAAAAATGTCTTGTTACAAACTAAAACAATATATTCGTTTATTAAATTTGAAATGGACTTTTCGATCTATTTAAACAAAAATTAAAAAATCATGATTTTTTTAAAAAATCTTTTGCGTCTACAAAGAGTAATTATAACTCCTACATATATTCATATATCTTCACTTACATATAAACGTTGTTTATAAATAAAAATAGCTTTTTCCGCTTTTTCCTATTTTTTATGATTTTTTTTCGTGCCAGCCAAAATAGGTTTGTTTTTTTTTTTCAAAAATATATTATTTTTCCCCAAATTGTTGAACACTGTTCCTATGTGAACATGTAATTCGCAACAATTGTAGACATCAAAATTACCTTCAATTGAACATATAGCCGGGTGCAATTGGAACAACATATCCAAAATGAGAGTACAAATATTAAAGGTACCTGTCCTAATTGTTTGAAAAAATATCCATAAAAATTTTTATTTACGTTTATTCATAGATTTTCTTCAAAAATGCCTTGTTTTCTTCGTTCAGATGCCAGCTATTACAAACTGAAAAAATATATTCTTTTATATAAGTTGTAATGGGACTTTCCGCGCTTTTTTAAAATTAAAAAACATGATTTTTTAAAAATTTGTTTGTGCCTACAAAGAGTACCATAACTTCTACATTTATCCACAGATTTTTTAAATATAAACATTGTTTCTTGATTTGAAATTTCATTTATTAAAAAATAAACTAAAACCTTTTTTCCGATTTTTTTCTATTTTTTATGATTTTTTTCATGCCAGCAAAAATTGTTTTTTTTTTTTGAAAAAAAAATAATTTTTCCCAAATTTCTGAAGACTGTTCCTAAACCTCTGTTTGCATTTGTAGACATCACAATTATCTTTAATTGAAAATAAAAGTGGGTGCAATCGGACCAATATATTCAAAATGAGAGTACAAATATTAAAGGTACCTAGGCCGAAAAAGAAATTAAATAAATATCCATAAAAAAAAATTTATTTACATTTATTCATAGTGTTTCTTCAAAAATGCCTTGTTTTCTTCATTCATATGCCACCTATTACAAACTAAAGCTATATATTCTTTCATATAAGTTGTAATGACATTTTTCGCGTTATTTAAATAAAAATTTAAAAAATCATGATATTTTAAACAAACTTTCGCCTACAAAGAGTATCATAACTTCTACATTTATTCATAGATTTTTTAAATATATACATTGTTTATGTCAGTTATTCAAGAAATTAATCCTACTTTTTTCCGACCTTTTTTCTATTTTGTATGATTTTTTTTGTGCCAGCAAAAATAGATTTCTTCCGAAAAAAATTTAATTTTTTCCCCCAATTTTTTGGAGACTGGATGTAAACTATGTTCATAATGTGAAAGTAATTCGCAACAATTGTAGACATCAAAATTACCTTCAATTGAACATATAGCCAATTGCAATTGGCACAACATATCCAAAATGAGAGTACAAATATTAAAGGTACCTAGGACGAAAAAAATTGTTTGAAAAAATATCCATAAAAAAATTATTTATTCATATTTTCTTCATAAATGCCTTGTTTCCTTCGTTCAAATGTCAACTATTACAATCTATACCAATATATTCGTTTGTATAATTTGTAATGGGACTTTTGCGCTATTTAAACAAAAATTAAAATAAATCATGAAATCATAATAGAATCTACAAAGAGTGCCATAACATCTACATTTATCCATCGATTTTTTACATATAAACATTATTTTTTGCGTTAGAATGTCAGCTATTAAAAAATTAACCCGAATACTTTTTTCCGACCTATTTTCTATTTTTTATGATTTTTTTCGTGCCAGCAAAAATAGATTTTTTCCGAAAAAATATTAATTTTTTCCCACAGTTTGGAGTCTGTTCTTAAAACACTGTTTCTATGTGATTTGCTAGAACATCATAATTGGTGAAATTGGTAGACATCATAATTACCTTTAATTGAACATAAAAGCGGGTGCAATCGGACTTATGTAACCAAAATGAGAGTACAAATATTAACGATAACTAGGACGAAAATTTTAATTTTATTAAAAAAAATTAAATAATATCTACATTTTTTGTTTTGAGAATGTTAGCTATTAAAAAATAAAACAAAATACTTTTTCTGACATTTTTCTATTTCTTATGATTTTTTTTCGTGCCAGGAAAAATAGATTTAAAAAAAATATATATTGAAATATATAGAGTGAAAGTGTAATAAGCAACATTTGAAGACAACATAATTATCTTTAATTGAACATATAAGCGGGTGCAATACGACCAATATAATCACAATGAAAAAAGGTACCTTTAAAAAAATATCCATAAACAATGATTTTATGAATCAGCATTCCTCAATGCCTATTGAGAATACTTTTTTCGGCTTGAGCACAAAATTTTTCTTGTAAGTGTTATAAGAACTTGTTCTTGACGATTTTTTCAATATCGATTGTATCCTCCAAACGCTCCTTTGAAACCCACTGTAGCGTTTGCAATGCAATAATTTTCTGTTTTATTACACTTTTTCATGTTCTCCCTCATTCCCTTAGACATAGTGACAGCAAAAATGCAAAATATTATAACAACATTTTTCATATTTTCACAAGGAAAAGAGAACATTTGGTAAAAATTCAAATTTCTTAAATAAAATGTATTGAAAAGTCATAGTTTCGAAAATTAAAAAATTCATAATTTCCCTCTCTGCTGTTACCTTGTTTTGGTTTTCAGCTAACGATACATAAGTCTTTCTGTTTGTCTGTAAGTACAAGCGGTGTTAATTGTTATGTTGACCTAAATATTCGCTTAAATGCCATTTATTTCTTCTTGTTGTTGTTATTGTTGGATATTTTTTAATGTGTTTTGGATTTAATGATTCGCATATTGTAGTTGTTGGTGGTGTTTGCATTTTTTTTATATTTTTGCCGTTCATTCTTCTGCTTCTTCCTTCTCTTTTGTTGCAATCAATTTATTAATTGTGCATTGTTTGTATTCCATTGACGGTGTTGGCGGTGGCGATGGCAATGGTGGTGGTGTTGGTTTCTGGCAATAAATTAAATTACAAAACTATGACGAATCATGGTCGCTGCTGTAGTGCCATTGTTTTTCATTTTTTGCTGTTGTCTTGAACAAATGCCATGTTCGTCGTTGTGTGTGTTGTTGCTGTTCTGTTCATTAATTCTTTTTTAAATTCCCTTAACCCATATGTCAACGAATGCATTAAATCTGTGCTTAATTAATTGTAATGTTTTTATTGTTCGCTTCATTTATGTTTCCAATTCTATTGGTAATTAATTGCATTAAATTTGAATGTGCATAGATGTAGATATATGTACAATGTACATTAGGGTGGCACGGAGTTTTGAAAAATTATTCAATTATAGTTAGTTAGTCTTTACATAAAAATATAGCAACAAATTCGAATCAACATTTTTATATACAAAATATGTTCGTTACATAACCGTTGCAGAATGAATTACCATCGACCAAGTATCAATCAAATCAGATGTAAAATTATTATTTTTTTTTATTTTGCGGCAATTATAAAACATAGGGGACACTTAGTGCAATATTTAAAAAAATGGAAAAGTTACAAAATGGCGGAGATATGTTAAATATGACCATGTTCTGCATGTTTCCACCGTTGGACATCATCCGATACAAATAAATTGTTTCTTAATCAGGAAGGTTATGACTATCGTAGACCGTAGGATTTTTTCTTTAAAAAAAGTTGTAAAAATTTTAGATTTTTAAAAAACGATTTTTCATTCAAATTTTGAGAAACAAAATTGCATACTTTTTGAACAGTACTTTAGTCACAAAAGCCCTACGATAAACGATAGACAATAGATACTGTAACGAATTGAAGAATTCCAAGTTGAACCGAAGTGAAGTTTCCTAAGGTCTTCTGATTTTGATAAGACTCCACGGACGAGCGAAAGTTAATACAGTCGAATTTGGATAAATGGGGCCTGCATAAGTGGGAATCCACTATTAGTTGTATATTTTCTCCCTTTTAAAATTAAGCTGACGATATATAAATATGCAAATATGTAAACATATATACATAGGGCTGATAACAACATGGTAAAACAAGCACTCTGTACTGAAGGTCGGTTCACCGATGAGTTATCCTCACACAGGATACGAAATACGTATATGGTCAAATTACACTATGCAACAAAAAAGAAAAATTGTGTATCCTATCATTGAGGCATGATTCATAAAATCAACACAAAACAAAATTTTATGGATACATATTTTTTAATTTTTTACAAAAATTAAATTTTTTGGCGTAGTTACCTCTCTCTTTGGATATATTGGTCGGATCGCACCCGCTTATATGTCCAATTTAATGGTAATTATGATGTCTACAAATGTTGCGAATTTTTATATTTTATATATTTATATTTTTATATTTTTATATTTTTATATTTTTATATTTTTATATTTTTATATTTTTATATTTTTATATTTTTATATTTTTATATTTTTATATTTTTATATTTTTATATTTTTATATTTTTATATTTTTATATTTTTATATTTTTATATCTTTATATTTTTATATTTTTATATCTTTATATTTTTATATTTTTATATTTTTATATTTTTATATTTTTATATTTTTATATTTTTATATTTTTATATTTTTATATTTTTATATTTTTATATTTTTATATTTTTATATTTTTATATTTTTATATTTTTATATTTTTATATTTTTATATTTTTATATTTTTATATTTTTATATTTTTATATTTTTATATTTTTATATTTTTATATTTTTATATTTTTATATTTTTATATTTTTATATTTTTATATTTTTATATTTTTATATTTTTATATTTTTATATTTTTATATTTTTATATTTTTATATTTTTATATTTTTATATTTTTATATTTTTATATTTTTATATTTTTATATTTTTATATTTTTATATTTTTATATTTTTATATTTTTATATTTTTATATTTTTATATTTTTATATTTTTATATTTTTATATTTTTATATTTTTATATTTTTATATTTTTATATTTTTATATTTTTATATTTTTATATTTTTATATTTTTATATTTTTATATTTTTATATTTTTATATTTTTATATTTTTATATTTTTATATTTTTATATTTTTATATTTTTATATTTTTATATTTTTATATTTTTATATTTTTATATTTTTATATTTTTATATTTTTATATTTTTATATTTTTATATTTTTATATTTTTATATTTTTATATTTTTATATTTTTATATTTTTATATTTTTATATTTTTATATTTTTATATTTTTATATTTTTATATTTTTATATTTTTATATTTTTATATTTTTATATTTTTATATTTTTATATTTTTATATTTTTATATTTTTATATTTTTATATTTTTATATTTTTATATTTTTATATTTTTATATTTTTATATTTTTATATTTTTATATTTTTATATTTTTATATTTTTATATTTTTATATTTTTATATTTTTATATTTTTATATTTTTATATTTTTATATTTTTATATTTTTATATTTTTATATTTTTATATTTTTATATTTTTATATTCTTATATTTTTATATTCTTATATTTTTATATTTTTATATTTTTATATTTTTATATTTTTATATTTTTATATTTTTATATTTTTATATTTTTATATTTTTATATTTTTATATTTTTATATTTTTATATTTTTATATTTTTATATTTTTATATTTTTATATTTTTATATTTTTATATTTTTATATTTTTATATTTTTATATTTTTATATTTTTATATTTTTATATTTTTATATTTTTATATTTTTATATTTTTATATTTTTATATTTTTATATTTTTATATTTTTATATTTTTATATTTTTATATTTTTATATTTTTATATTTTTATATTTTTATATTTTTATATTTTTATATTTTTATATTTTTATATTTTTATATTTTTATATTTTTATATTTTTATATTTTTATATTTTTATATTTTTATATTTTTATATTTTTATATTTTTATATTTTTATATTTTTATATTTTTATATTTTTATATTTTTATATTTTTATATTTTTATATTTTTATATTTTTATATTTTTATATTTTTATATTTTTATATTTTTATATTTTTATATTTTTATATTTTTATATTTTTATATTTTTATATTTTTATATTTTTATATTTTTATATTTTTATATTTTTATATTTTTATATTTTTATATTTTTATATTTTTATATTTTTATATTTTTATATTTTTATATTTTTATATTTTTATATTTTTATATTTTTATATTTTTATATTTTTATATTTTTATATTTTTATATTTTTATATTTTTATATTTTTATATTTTTATATTTTTATATTTTTATATTTTTATATTTTTATATTTTTATATTTTTATATTTTTATATTTTTATATTTTTATATTTTTATATTTTTATATTTTTATATTTTTATATTTTTATATTTTTATATTTTTATATTTTTATATTTTTATATTTTTATATTTTTATATTTTTATATTTTTATATTTTTATATTTTTATATTTTTATATTTTTATATTTTTATATTTTTATATTTTTATATTTTTATATTTTTATATTTTTATATTTTTATATTTTTATATTTTTATATTTTTATATTTTTATATTTTTATATTTTTATATTTTTATATTTTTATATTTTTATATTTTTATATTTTTATATTTTTATATTTTTATATTTTTATATTTTTATATTTTTATATTCTTATATTCTTATATTTTTATATTTTTATATTTTTATATTTTTATATTTTTATATTTTTATATTTTTATATTTTTATATTTTTATATTTTTATATTTTTATATTTTTATATTTTTATATTTTTATATTTTTATATTTTTATATTTTTATATTTTTATATTTTTATATTTTTATATTTTTATATTTTTATATTTTTATATTTTTATATTTTTATATTTTTATATTTTTATATTTTTATATTTTTATATTTTTATATTTTTATATTTTTATATTTTTATATTTTTATATTTTTATATTTTTATATTTTTATATTTTTATATTTTTATATTTTTATATTTTTATATTTTTATATTTTTATATTTTTATATTTTTATATTTTTATATTTTTATATTTTTATATTTTTATATTTTTATATTTTTATATTTTTATATTTTTATATTTTTATATTTTTATATTTTTATATTTTTATATTTTTTAATTTTTATATTTTTTAATTTTTATATTTTTATATTTTTATATTTTTATATTTTTATATTTTTATATTTTTATATTTTTATATTTTTATATTTTTATATTTTTATATTTTTATATTTTTATATTTTTATATTTTTATATTTTTATATTTTTATATTTTTATATTTTTATATTTTTATATTTTTATATTTTTATATTTTTATATTTTTATATTTTTATATTTTTATATTTTTATATTTTTATATTTTTATATTTTTATATTTTTATATTTTTATATTTTTATATTTTTATATTTTTATGTTTTTATGTTGTTGAAGAGATTTCCTTTCGAAATCCTTTTTGCCCCATCCATCTAGTTTGAGAGGTCTTCTCTACCATAAACAATTCTTTAATATTTTCTATTTTTTCTATGATGACATATTCGTCGCTGTTCATCAAATGAGTCAAACTAAATTGTCCATATACAAAATGAAATGTGTATGAAAATTTGCACTTGCATCACCGTAATGGGGATGTCAGACATTTCAATATTCATTGGTGTGCATTGCATTCGACTAAATTGGTGAGCAAGCAATCAATCCGTCCATCCGTCCCGTCCCATCCATGCATCGAGTGGGTGTTATTGTCTGTGTCGTGCCAGGCCTGCCTGGCCTGACCGAGCCGACTTGGTCATGTTGTGTTGTTGGTCTGGTACGTGTTTAAATTGGAAAATGATTCGTAGTCGTTGCATTTGTTCGCACTGCGTGATTGTTGCTGTTGTTGTTAATTAATTGTACATTTGTTTTTCATTTCACTAATCCCCTTTTGTTAAATTTCATTTGTGCAACGTTGTTGCTGTTGCTGTTGGTGTCGTTAACAATTTTTAATTTAATTGCATTCGCTTCCCTCTCGATTTGCAATGGCAGCAGCATTTGCCAGCCTTAATTGTTATTAGAGACCGAGTGAATGTGTTGTAACTGTGTGCTGGTGCTGTTGTTGTTGTTCGGTGCTTAGCAGCAATTTTTATTATTATTAGTTGTTGCTGTTGCCGTTTGTGTTGCTAGTGTGCACTCGTTGCATTGTTGTTATAAAATGTTCACATTATTTATAGGTTTTCTAGTTGCTGTTATTGTTTCCGTAGGTATTATCTAAATTCAAATGTTATTTTCTTTTTTGCTTAGAGCACCCCTTTTAGCGCGGAAATACGAGGGAGAGGGCAAAAATATCCGGTATAATATATATTTCTGAGTAATACCCATTAAAATTGTCTTTCGAAATTGAAATATCGAGCCACACATCGGTAAAAGATTCGATAACGTCCATTTACATCTTGATGGCTTCATCGCAAAATCGTCGCATTTTGGTTTGAGGAAAAATCCAAAATTGTTTTGTTGAAAAGAAAATTCTTCTGCAACGTTTACTGTTTCGGGATTTTTGTTCTATGTAATACACCTGAATTAAGTAATCAAAAATTTGCAATAATGGTATAATTAGACTCGGGTGAGTCCTTAAGGATTAACTTCATTCAGTATTCAGATAATTACATTTAGTTAACTCTGGAGATTGGATCGCAGAGACTGAGAGGAGATCGATAGAGGCTGAGCGATAAAGGTTACTATTTAAATAAATTTCATAACATCTGACAGAGTTAAGGTATTTTGATTTATAAAAGTGAATTTAATACAAAAGATATTTATTCTCGACGATAAAAAAAAAAATATATATATATATATATATTTAATTGTTATGAACTAATGTCCCCTTCGATATTAATTATTTTTTCAATCGCAAAAAAAATCATGACATCTGAAACGAATCGAAAATTATAGAAGAAACTGTATTTTCCAAATAAATATAATTGTCCACATATTTTTTAATGAATATGAGGGGCGAGTATTTGGATGAAGCATCTCCAAATAAGAAAAAAATTGCTCGTCATGTTATCGATAAAGATGAAAAAATTGTTTTATCTAATTATTTTTTATTTATTTATTGCTTTTATTTAAATTAAAAAAATCGATAAATTTGTTAGTTATCGATAATTTCCACAGTTATGTGTATTTTGTATTTAAATCAATTACAAAGAAATTTAATGACAAAAATAATTATTACATGCACTTTTAAGAAAACTAAAAGGGAAAAATTATATAAAAAAAGTCTACAAAAACAAGAAGAAATATTTTTGAAACGTTTCGCGAATCTCCAAATAAGAAAAAAATGTTCGTCATGTTATCGATATCTCGCTTAGTTATCGAAAGTAAAAGTTTGAAAAAAAAAAAATCGAAATAAATTTAATTTTCCATATATTTTTAATATATAATAGGTGGAGTATGAGAAAAAATTGTTCGTTATGTTATCGATATCTCGCTTAGTTATCGGACGTAAAAATTTGAAAAAAATGTTTTATCTAATTGTTTTTTATTTATTTATTGATTTTATTTAAATTAAAAAAAATCGATAAATTTGTTAGTTATCGACAATTTCCACAGTTAGGTGTATTTTGTATTTAAAGCAATTACAAAGAAATTTAATGACAAAAATAATTATTACATGCACTTTTAAGAAAACTAAAAGGGAAAAATTATATAAAAAAGTCTACAAAAACAAGAAGAAATATTTTTGAAATGTTTCGCGATTTTTTTACATTATTTTTCGCCTGCGGGTCCTCTTTCTGTTAAATAACTAAACGGTTCAAAAAAAAAAATAGACGAGGATGCGTCTTTAAATCGGTCATTTTATCGCAACAGCGATTTACTCCAATTAGATGGCCTACTGATTTAAGCTACTTGTTTCAAACTTTTAATTTTTTCCAAAACTTGCCGCCCACAATATAAAAACAGAGATCGATGCTACACCAATTGTATGGCCTGCCGAATTCTGAATTGTGTTTTTGAATTAATAATTTTAAATTTCTTCGCATTTTTTGTACAACTGCCGATAACTACAACAGTTATCGAAAAAATTTATTTTACTTCTTATGCTTATTTTTGAGTTTTCTTTGAAAGTCAGCTTTTTCCGATATTTTTGATTTCGATAACTCGAAAGCTATAGAGAATTTTTACCTGTTTATTTCGGTTTTTTCCAACTGAATTATAAATAATAATTTTTTAATTTGCAATTTTGAGACTATGCTATCGAGAATTTTTATTTTTTTCATTTTGACACATTTTACACAAAAAAAACCAATTTTGATTTTGATTTTTCAAAACTTTAACATCCGATAACTTTTCCGATATTTTTGATTTCGATAACTCGAAATTATTTCGCTTTTTCCCAAATTTTTTAAAAACAATTTTTTTTTCTAAAAAGATAGTTTTTTATTTATATTTTCGATAACTAGTTATCGAAGTTTTTTATTTTAGTTCTTCCTTTTTTATTTTGACACGTTTTGCACAAAATGCTCAATCTTTTTTTTTTGTTTTTTCAAAACTTTAATATTCGATATCTCGATAACTTCTTCCGATATTCTTGATTTAGATAGCTCGAAACTTATCGAGGATTCTTACCTGCATTTTTTGTTTCTTTCCAAATTATTTAAAAATACTAATTTTTCTAAAAAGATCGTTTTTTAATTCATCATTTCACAAAATCACAAAAAAAAATCATTTTTATTTCGGTTTGTCAATCCGATGACACGATAACTTTTTTCGATATTTTTGATTTCGATAACTCCAAAGTTATAGAGAATTTTTACCTGATTTTTAAATTTACAATTTCGATATCTAAGATAGCTTTTGAACACGTTTATTTTAGTTCTTCCTTTTCTCATGTTTGTTCGATGTTTCAACCTACCTCTGTTTAACGTATAACTGGTCATAGTCGAACTGGACTTTTACTGTCAAAATAATAGTACAAATACTAAGAATACCTTCAACGATAATTGTAATTTTAGTAAAAATTAAAAGAAAAAAATATTCATAAAATTTTTTGATTTTATGAATCAGTATTTCTCAAAAATTTGTAGGTCTCTGACAAAATATTTTTATTTATTTTTGTTGCTAGTAGTTGCTGCGACTGGCGATTTGCCCAGAAAGATCCTCACGATCCAAAAATTTTCATTTATACTCAACTGGGCCGATTGCGTCCTAACATGTGGTTAGGATACCACCAAATATTGTCCATGACTGGACAATGTATTTCTTTGTTTACTGCGTTTATTTGATGGAAGAAATACGCAAATAGCGTTGTGTCTCATTTTTTATCAAATTATCCTTCAGGATGACATGATTCTCTTAATAAACACAAAGTTCTGGTCTCCGGTTGCCGCTAAGTAGGCCCCACTTTTTCTGCGGAATTAGAAATTAAAAAAAAAACTCTATCTTTTTGCTAGCTGCCGTTTATTCTTCAGCTGTGCTTAACAAACTGCTATTGGAACATTAAAAGTCCACACAGTTGTCGTGAATAGAGCCCTCTCTAGGCTTGATGATTTATTTCGGTCTGAATATAATTATCGAAGTTTTTATACCCTCCACCTCCAGGATGGGGGTATATTCACTTTCTCATTCCGTTTGTAACACCTTAAAATATTCATCGGAGACCCAATAAAGTATATATATTCTGGGTCGTGGTAAAATTCTAAGACGATATAGCCATGTCCGTCTGTCCGTCTGTCTGTCTGTTGAAAGCCGAACGAAATTAGCTAGGAGATTCAAATTTATCCTAAATGTGTCTTATGGTTGCAGATCGGTTGGGATTGAAAGTGAGTGAAATCGGCCCAGAGGGAAAAATTTTTCCCTCACAAGGACTGAAAATACCCCTAATATTTAGAGTATTACTGACTGTTTTTTGAACATATTATCTTGTATTTACTTGATATTTGCAATGCGCATTCCCTTTATAGCATAAAAGGGCACCATAGAGTGTTTTTTATTTGTAGGGGGCGAAATGGGACATAAAGGGATAAAAATGGTACCTATCAAACGACAACAGATAGAAACACGAAATTTGGCGTGTACATTCCTCTAATGGAGTAGATACATAATATAAAAGTATTTTTTAAAAATTCGTACTTTTAAGGGGTTAAATGGGGATAGAGGGATAAAAATAGTAATAGTAATAGTAGTAGACACGTAAAATAAGAGAACTTTCCAAAATTCGTACTTTTTGGGGTTCAAATGGAAAAATGGGATAAAAATAGTACCTACCAAAATACAGCAGCTAGAATCATGTAATTCGGAGTATACATTCCTCTGATTGCGTAGACACGAAAAATAAAACGTTTTTCAAAATTCGTACTTTCAAGGGATACAATGGCTACAGGGTATAAAAATAGTACCAACTAAACGAATGCAGCTAGAATGATGAAATTCAGTGTGTACATCCCTCTAATTGTGTAGATACGTAAAATAAAGAGATTTTAGATAGTAGTACTCTTGAGGGGGCAAAATTGGAAAAAGAGGATAAAAATGGTACCAACAAAATGGCCGCTGATAGAATCATGGAATTCGGTGTATACATTCCTCTGACTGCATAGCCACGTAAAATATTTTTTTTTTTCCAAATTCGTACTTTATTTTGTTGCTCTTACGACAAAAAATGGTAGAATCATGAAGTTGTCTTACGTGAGAGATAAGGTATTTTCACAATTTATACTATTGAAATTAAAATAGGATGGAAATACAGTCAACCGAACGACTGTAGCCTTCTAAAGGGTGATTTTTTAAGAGCTTGATAACTTTTTTTTAAAAAAAAACACGCATAAAATTTGCAAAATCTCATCGGTTCTTTATTTGAAACGTTAGATTGGTCCATGACATTTACTTTTTGAAGATAATTTCATTTAAATGTTGACCGCGGCTGCGTCTTAGGTGGTCCATCCGCTTAGTCCAATTTTGGCATTTCCACGTTTTTGAGTAACAGAGACCCAATTGGTGCGAACGGCGACGAATCGAAAATTGGTGGTCATCATTAACACTGGCCGATACAGCTGCGATATTTTCTTCAGTTCGCACTCTACGTAAGCGTGTTGGTGGTTTAATGTCCAACAATGTAAATTTGGTGCGAAATTTAGTCACAATAGCCCGAATAGCCGCTTCAGTGGGTCGATTAAACTGACCATAAAATGGAAGCGCGCAATGAACTTTCTTAACAGAGCACGCATTTTGATAATAAAATTCAATAATTTGCAAGCGTTGTTCGTTTGTAAGACGATTCATGATGAAATGTCAAAGCATACTGAGCATCTTTCTCTTTGACACCATGTCTGAAATCCCACGTGATCTGTCAAATACTAATGCATGAAAATCCTAACCTCAAAAAAAATCACTCTTTATGTCGACATCATTTAATCTGCTGGTAATACTGTGGAATGCACTCCGTTGTGGAGGGTATATAAGATTCGGCCGGGCGAACTTAACGCCTTCTTACTTGTTTTATTTTAGTTCTTCCTTTTTTTCGTGTAGACAAATTTTAAACAACAAAAATCAATTTTTATTTTGATTTTTTTTAACTATAATTGATTGATATTATTGATTTCGATAACTAGCAAGTTATCGGGGATTTTTACCTTATTTTTTAAATGGATTAAAAAGATCGTTTTTTAAATTACAATTTCGATAACTAAAATAGTTATCGCACATTTTTATTTTATTTATTCTTTTTTTTTCATGTTGACACGTTTTACACAAAAAAATCGTCTCTTTTTTCGATGTTTCAACACTTTAACCTCCGATACACAGATAACTATTTTTTTTATTTTGATGAGCAAAAAAATATTCGAAAGCTAGATTTTTCTTTGTTGCGTTTTGCAGAGAATGCAGTTAAACTTCAGCTGAGCCCTCTCTAGCCTAGATGGTTTATTTCTGTCTCAAGATATAATCAGATTTAGAAAAAAATCATTAAAATAATTCTTCTAGAAATATATTATTTTTATTTTTGTAATCTTAGTAGGCTAAAATAAAATTATCGCAACCTCGCCACAAATTGGTGGTTATATACTATTAGTTAGTTGTCCCCCGTGTGAACCTGGCTAATTGCACGTTGTCACAGTGTCACAACATACCCCCAATCCGTGTTGTCGATATTTCTATTTCTAAACTCAATATTATTGCGGCTGTGGTTGTGGCTGTGGCTGCGACTGCGGCTATGGCTGGTGTCTGTTGTCTATAATCAGCCGCAGCAACAACGGTCATTAATTGATTCTCGGTGTATGCGCTCGGGCCAGCCGTTGATCCATGATTTGCATACTTAAAACCGTCTAAACGTCGAAACTATTTGGCGGGGTGCTGTTGCTGCTGCCATTGTTGTTTTGCTGGTGTTAGCTGTTGTTAACTTGTTCGAAATGTTGTTGCCGTGGCTAATGTGTATTGGCATTGTGTGTCGGATGCCATATTTAGTGGTAATTATAAAAATCATATACAAAACACATCGCCATCACCATCACCAGCCAGACACCGAGGACTGAGTACTGAGTACTGGGTATTGGGGATCGTTGCGAGCAACACATTGCCTGAGCGTGAAATAAAAACAATGTGAACAGTTCTTTTTTTTTGTTTATTTCGATTTCGATTTGAATTTGAACGTATAGCTGTTGCCGCCGATGTTGTTGTTAAATGTTAATTGAGTGTAGAAATAAAAATAATAGCATTCGAATCTAAATGGGAATTCATAATTGAAATTATGAATTCATAAGCGGCTAGATAGCAGCAACAGCGGCAACAGCTATAATTAATTAATTCACTGCAAATGTGTTATGTTATGTGTAGTATAGAATTAATTTCATCGAATAAAAGTAATAATACAAAGCCACCAGCCACCATAATCGTTAATAATTCAAGTACGTCAAGTGCGACGAGTGGTGGTGGTGGTGGTGGTGGAAGTCGTCGACGTTGATCTAATGGATCGACTTTTGTATTCTTTTGTTATTAACTTGACCGTGCTGGGCTGGCAACACCTATAAATATTCATTGTATAGTCGGGGGGAAAAAACAATTCTTATTTATCTTTCAACTATGAAAAATTGTCTGTGTCCATTTATGCGAAACGAGAAAGGATTGAGGATAATTCGAAAATTTCGAATAAACAGCAGAAGAACATTGAAAATATGATTAATTCATACGACCAATTTTTACCAGGATCCGAAAGAAATATGATATCCGATCCCACTAAAGATTGAGGTTAAATTTACCATTTCGTTTCTTGCTGCAAATCTAATGTCGATCTTAGTAGACCTTGATTTATAGTGTAGAGTTATTAGAAGGGTCTTTTTTTCAGCCCTCAAAGTCGGCGTTATTGATGTTGAAATGTTCGCGTACTTCCTCGTACGTCTCATAACACATTAACTATTCTCTATGTGAATTGAGCGATTTCTTTTTGAACATTAATAGGCTTAATTGAAAAAAAAAAAAAAAACAAAGTACGTAGTGTCTATTATGGCGAAAGCCGTTCTTTTCCCGCACAGACATTGTCTGGTGATTGTCTGATGATTGTCCGATAATGAGCGGTTAAGTTTGTCTGGCTTTTGTTATTTTTTGGCAATTGTTTGATGTTTGTGGCGCCTAGTTTCCAATTATGTTGATATTGTCCAGTTTTGTGGACAATTTTATCACATATAATTTACTAGAAGCTGCTGAGGCAATTTTCAGTAAAGAAAAAAGTAAATGTAAGCAATACTTATTCATTTTCAAATGCGATATATTTCCAATTTTCGTTGTTATAGTATTTTAATAAAGGGTGATTTTTTAGCTATTATCTTTTTGGCAACACTGGTTTAAACAGCTGACGCACGTTTCGTGTTTTGTTTCACTGTCAAACATCTTCAGTTTGGTCTATAATTCAACGATGAATCGTCTTACAAACGAACAACGCTTGCAAATTATTGAATTTTATTATCAAAATGCGTGCTCTGTTAAGAAAGTTCATCGCGCGAAAAATTTTGTGCGACGAAGCTCATTTTTGGCTCAATGGATACGTAAATAGGCAGAATTGTCGATTTTGGAGTGAATATCAGCCAGAAGCATTGCAAGAGCTACCAATGCATCCAGAAAAAGTCACAGTTTGGTGCGGTTTATGGGCTGGTGGCATCATTGGACCGTACTTCTTCAAAGATGATGCGATTCGTAACGTAACTGTGCAGGGTGGGCGCTACCGTGAGATGATATCCAACTTTTTTTGGCCAAAATTCAAGAGCTTGACTTGCATGACATGTGGTTTCAACAAGACGGTGCCACATGCTACACAGCATGCGCAACAATGGACTTATTGAGAGGCGAGTTCGGTGAACATTTTATTTCACGTTCGGGACCGTTCAATTAGCCGCCTAGATCGTGCGATTTAACGCCTTTAGACTATTTGTGGTGCTATGTTAGAGCTCATGTCTGTACAGACAAGCCCGCTCAATTGACGCATTGGAAGGCAACATTGAAGCATTTATTCGTGAGATAGCGGCCGAAATGTTGGAAAGAGTATGCCAAAATTGGACTAAGCGGATGGACCATTTGAGGCGCAGTCAAGGTCAACATTTGCATGCAATAATCTTCAAACATTAAATTATATGGACCGTACTATCGATTCAAATAAAGATTTCATGCATTTTTCTGAATTTTTTGAAAAACTTTCCTATAGCTTTTAAAAAAATCACCCTTTAGTATAATATATAATATAGCCTATATTTTAAAATCCAATGAAACTAAAAATGGTCTCATTTTCAAGATAACATTGTGCTTTACGAAATCTTCTTCTGGGCAGAATTTTTGAAATTCTTTTCGTTCAAAAAAAAATGTTGATAATCTTTTCGTATGACTAGCAATATAACGAAAGTATTTATTGTACATATTTTGAACTTTATTTTTGGTTTACAAGGTGGGTTCTGAACATAGATTTCAGATCATAACAATGTACTTATTTTAATCTTCAAATTTCGAAATAATAGGCAAATATCATGGATAAATTTTAAATTGAAATTTCCAGAAAGCTATGTGGGTTACAAAAATTTAAAATGCGGGCCAAAATATAGTATTTAAAAATGGGGTCCGGGAATTCCCGAATCGTTCCATTCAAATTTTTCCGGGAATTCACGGGAAAAAATTTCAATTTCCCGGGAATACGGGAAATATTAAAAAAATAATTTATTTATTATGTTGATCAATAATTTAATGTTACTATATAAATTGGAATTTTTAGATGTATTTCAAATTCATATATGTATATACATTACTGTCAATAATGAGTATTTGTTGACTATTTGTTTATATTATATTACTACAAACAAAACTTTTTAAATTCGCTAAATAGCCATATAATATCATGCCGACAATACTATGGCTTACATAAAGTAATTTTTCTTGTTTTTCTAGAAGAATCGAATATCTTCTTCAAGAACAATTTACTACCAACGTAAGTAGCCAGAAAGAAATGGTCTAAAAATAGGAATACAATAAAAATTGCTCGCCTGGAAACTTTCAAGAGAAATCTAATAGGAATATAAATATATGCTACGGTGTATTTAAATGGCCCTTTGTTAGAATTAATGACTGGACTATTTCAATATTTTTATTTTCTATGAATTTATTAAATTAATATTAATTTTTTATGTTTCTATTGTTTTTACAGTTTAGAATATTCCCCCCTGTTTCTATAAAATATTTTTGTCTCCAGACGAATGAATATTCTAAATTAAATGCATCATATGAGTTATTTGTTTCCTTAATCGTTTTCAATTTTGAATCTAGTGGAGGTGCCAGTCACTTCTACCTGCGATATAAATGTCCAATTCTGACGATTAGTCTACAACTTTTCAAATTTATAATGAGAAAATGTAATTTATAATCGGAATATGTAAGTTTACGATGAGAAATGTAAATTCATAACATGAAATGTAAATTCATTATAGGAGCATGATAATTCATAATCAGCACTGTAAATTCGTAATGTGAAATGTAAATTCATATTGAGAAATATAAATCCATAATAAGAACATTGATAATGAGATATATAAATACAAAATGAGAAAATCCAAATTGATAATGAGAAAATATAAATTCTTATTCAGGAATATATATTCATAAAATATAAATTCATAATCAGGAACTGTAAAATTTATAATCGAAGCTATGTATGTACGTTTTTCTATGGATATTTTCGTAGAAACACATATTTTATCAATGTTCTCATTATAAATTTACATTTTCTCAATGTGATTTTTTATTTGCTCATTATGAATTCATATTTTCTGAATATGAAAACGTATTTTCTGATTATGAACTTGATTAAAAACTTGTATATTTCATTATGAATTGGTATGTTCCTATTATGCATTAATTGTTCTCAATGAATTATGATTTATATATCTCATTATGAATTAACATGTTCCTATTATAAATTTACATTACCCATTATGAATTTATATGTCCCTAATATGAATTTACATTTCTCAATGTAAATTTGTATGTCCCGAATATAATCTTGAAAAGGCGTAGAGTAAAATATTTGTAAAATGAAAAATTATTTGTAAAATATTTTGACAATAACATTAGTTATTAATTTCTAATATGACAGTATTAAAAAAAACACACACACCAGTTATTAAATGTTGATATTTTAAACCATATTGAACATACCCGGGAATTCCCGGGAATGAAATTTTTCATTCCCGTTTTCCCGGGAAATAAAAAAAGTCCGGGAAACCCCAAACCTTAGTCACGAAAGTAAATTGTAGCGTTTACCCCTCTCAGAAATGAAGTTTAGATTGTTTCATGATGATCTGCAAAATATTTCGTCAATGGGTCAAACCATCTGTGAGCTAAACGCTCCTGAAAACACCTCTAAAAATCATGTTTTTCCCGTGTAATTTTTGTGTGTTCGATTTTTGCCCAACATTTTTTTCTGAATTAATAGACCCTTTAAATAAAAGAAGCACTTTAAATAAAAATTTCTATTCTTGTCTTGGAATAACTCATTGATCGTATTACTGGATGTTTATATTGATTTTTTGTGGTTTTTAATGGTGACAGCTAAAAACTCATATTTTTTGGAAACATTTTGTAAGAGTTGATATGAAAAATAAATAGAAGGAATCAACACCTTTCGAATGATGCCTAAATGATGAATATCGGATGAAAAACGACGTCACTCAATCCATGTTTGTAAAATAATTTAAGACAGAAGATGGATTTTTAGAGAGAACATTTTTACAAAAATGAGCGCTGCGGCGTCAATTTCCTTCCGATGTTCATCATTTAGGCATCATTCGAAAGGTATTGACTGTAGCTTTATATTTTTTATAAAATTCTCACACCAAATACGAAAAAATTAGAGTTGTCACTATAAAAAAAAAACACAAAAATTACTAAAGGGTGATTTTTTAAAAGCTATAGGAAAGTTTTCAAAAAAAAACACCTAAAATTCAGAAAAATGCATGAAATCTTTATTTGAATCAATAGTACGGTCCATATAATTTAATGTTTGAAGATTATTTCATGCAAATGTTGACCTTGACTGCGCCTCAAATGGTCCATCCGCATAGTTCAATTTTGGCATACTCTTTCCAACATTTCGGCCGGTATCTCACGAATAAATGCTTCAATGTTGTCTTCCAATGCGTCAATTGAAGCGGGCTTGTCTGTATAGACATGAGCTTTAACATAGCCCCACAAAAAATAGTCTAAAGGCGTTAATTCGTACGATCTAGGCGGCCAATTGACCGGTCCCGAACGTGAAATAAAATGTTCACCGAACTCGCCTCTCAATAAGTCCATTGTTGCGCGTGCTGTGCGGCATGTGGCACCGTCTTGTTGAAACCACATGTCATGCAAGTCAAGCTCTTGCATGTTGGGCAAAAAACAAGTTGGATATCATCTCACGGTAGCGCTCACCATTCACAGTTACGTTACGATTGGCATCATCTTTGAAGAAGTACGGTCCAATGATGCCACCAGCCCATAAACCGCACCAAACTGTGACTTTTTCTGGATGTATTGGTAGCTCTTGCAATGCTTCTGGCTGACATTCACTCCAAAATCGACAATTCTGCCTATTTTCGTACCCATTGAGCCAAAAATGAGCTTCGTCGCTGAACACAATTTTTCGCGCGATCAACTTTCTTAACAGAGCACGCATTTTGATAATAAAATTCAATAATTTGCAAGCGTTGTTCGTTTGTAAGACGATTCATGGTTAAATTATAGACCAAACTGATGATGTTTTTACAGTGAAACAAAACACGAAACGTGCTTCAGCTGTTTAAATCAGTGTTGCCAAAAATATAATAGCTAAAAAATCACCCTTTATAAAGGTTCAATAATTCGACCAATAAGTAACTCTAAGGCCCCCCATTCACGTACAGTTTTAACTGTCAGCTAAAACTGTCAGTTATAACTGTACGTGAGTTGCCGGTCTTAAACTGTGAACTGAGATGTACACACACGTCCAGTTCAGTACTTCAGTTTTTAACATGGATTCGAACGAGCAGGACGATTTGGCCGCTCTAGTTCTTGTAACTTCTTCGCCAGCTTGTTGTAGGCAGCATCTTTTTTGGCGCGATCATGATACTCGCTAGACTTAACTTGCCATATGCAAGGTTCAGATCTATATATTCCAATAAAATCAACTATTACTTGGTTCTGTTTACGCGACATGATGATACGCACTCTCGCTCGACACAAATTGAACTGAGAACAGTACAGCGAACCCCCACACACGTTCACTTCAGTTAAAACTGTCAGTTAAAAATATAAAATTTTTATATTTCTCAGTTAAACTGAACAGTTGAGTACAACTGTCAGTTATATACCACACACATACAGTTTCAACTGACAGTTTTAGCTGAACAGTTCAAACTGACAGTTAAAACTGTACGTGAATGGGGGGCCTAAGACAAGAATCAAAATTTATATTTAAAGTGCTCTCAAGGGTCTATTATTTCAGAAAAAATTGACAAAAATGCAGCACAAAAAAATTGCACGGAAACGCGATTTTTAGGGATATTTTCAGGAGCATTGAGCCCACAGACGGCTTAATCTAAAAACGAAATATTTTCCAAATCATCATTAGACAATCCAATCTTTATTTTTCACGGGGTGACTGGAAATTATTTTTCCATTTGTATGGACCGCGAACCAACCTAATGTTTACATAGTCACAGCCGTGCTAATAATACAATATTTTGCCAACTTCTGAAACAGCACCGACGCTATACATGTTTAATCTTTTTTCCATATCATTATCATAATTCAAATTTTTCCTACTGTAATTCGGTTTCCAATTTATGGTAATTTAATAATTATTGTGTCTCGCGAGAGAGAGAGAGATGATGATAATTATAATTCGATTGCAAATGTTAAATATCGTCTCAGACCGACATCACCTTTAGCAGAATTGAATCAGATCGAATTTCATGATAAATTTCAAATGAATAAACAATTTTATGCACAGAAAGCCGATTAGCGAATGTTTCGACAACACAATGCGAGTGAATGAGTGAGTGTCAGAACAAAAATTAAATATTTATGGCCGAGACAAAAAGCCAACAAGTTGTTGTGTTGCTGTTGTTGTGTCATTTCAAAAGACGATAACAATAACGACGACAGCAACAACAACAACAATAAACACCATACAATTAATTGGCTTTATGACACTACACGAACGAACATCATATATCGGATCGATCGGATGACGCATTGCAAGCACCTCAACTAAATATCAATTAAAACACGACACCACTCTGCCCACTGTCACCGAGGACGGACACAGTGGCCGTAGTCAATGATCGGTTTTTATGGCAGTCTCATTAGCAACCAGAATAATTAGAGAATCTAAAAGTAACAACAACGAATAGAAATACAAAAAGCAAATCAATTCAAAAGTTTTTTACTCGCTACGCTGAAAAATAATCTGATGTTAATGGGAATTGTTGTGTGTTGATCAGATACTAGAGTAATCGTACTGACCGACCATTGATCAGTGCCACTAACTAAGGAACGGTGTTAACCTCAAGTTACAAGACACTTAAATAAGATACCATATTAAAAGAAACTTAAACAATACTAATAATTCATTCATTGCGTTCATTGAAAGTGTGCAAAGCATGAAAAGATTTTCATTAGTCAATAAATCGTTGAAGCAGTCATTTGTCGCATTTGCAATTTAGTATTAGCCAATTAGCTGGTCATTGTGGGATAGTAAAAACTCATACTTATTGTTGAAAACCGAATGGCTTCAGTGTTGAGCATTTAATCAACGATTTTTTCGGAATTAACAAAACGATTGCCTCAATGCAAAACCGGATGTAGATGTTTAGGTAAACGTCAGCTCACAAAACATATTATACAGTGCTACCAATCAAGGGTCTTAGAAGAATAAATATGGTTAATAAAAATCCATAACCATCATTGTGATAATTAATTAAATTAACAACACTTTCCTTCTCGAGAATTTCTATATTTGTGATATCTCACTAACAATATGCGATTCTACTGTGAAATTTTGCATGGCGAGAACAACACAATGCAATAGCTATCTGCACAGAAAATTAAAATTATTAAAAAAAAAAAAATTCAATATTTTTTTGAAAGGGAAATAATAAAAATGCAAATGTGTGCTGGCGATCCTTCTATGAAATTTTCTGAGTATGTACAGTAGGATGGGTCACGAAAATAAATTGCTGCGGTCACCCCCAGTAATTGGATTTTTTAATGATGATCTGAAAAATATTTCGTCGCTGGGTCAAGCCGTCTGTGAGCTAAACGGTCCTAAAAACACCTCTAAAAATAAAAAAAAATTCTGAATTAATGTACCCTTACCACTTTAAATAATAATTTTTATTCTTGTCTTAGAATAACTGATTGGTTGTATTATTGGACGATTAGGTCGATTTTGTTTTGTTCAAAGAGACAACTGAAACCTTTTCGTATTTGGTGATAGTCAATACCTTTCGAGTGATGCCTAAATGATGAACATCGGAGGGAAATTGACGCCGCAGCGCACATTTTTGTAAATTTCCTGAATTAAATTATTTTACAAACATGGAGTCAATGACTTCTTTTTCATCCGATATTCATCATTTAGGTATCAATCGAAAGGTATTGACTCCTTCTATTCATTATTCATGTCACATTTTAGAAAGTGAGTGTGAATTTTTAGCTGTCACACAAAAAATCAATCTAAACGTTCAATAATACGACCAATGAGTTACTCTAAGACAAGCATACGAATTTATATTTAAAGTGCTTCCAAGGGTCTATTAATGCAATATAAAAATATTTACACGGGAAAACCATGCTTTTTGAGGGGTATTTTTAAGCGTTTCGGTCATAGACTGGCTTAACCCAGCGACGATATAAAGGGTGATTTTTTAGCTATTATCTTTTTGGCAAAACTGATTAAAAAGCTGACGCACGTTTCGTGTTTTGATTCACTGTCAAACATCTTCAGTTTGGTCTATAATTTAACCATTAATCGTGTTACAAACGAACAACGCCTGCAAATTATTGAATTTTGTTATCAAAATATGTGCTCTGTTAAGAAAGTTCATTGCGCGCTTCCATTTATGGTCAGTTTAATCGACCCACTGAAGCGGCTATTCGGGCTATTGTGACTAAATTTCGCACCAAATCCACATTGTTGGACATTAAACCACAAACACGCTTACGTAGAGTGCGAACTGAAGAAAATTTTGCAGCTGTATTGGCCAGTGTTAATGATGACCATCAATTATCGATTCGTCGCCGTTCGCAGCAATTGGGCCTCTGTTACTCAAAAACGTGGAAATGCCAAAATTGGGCTAAGCGGATGGACCATTTGAGGCGCAGTCAAGGTCAACATTTGCATGAAATAATCTTCAAACATTAAATTATATGGACCGTACTATCGATTCAAATAAAGATTTCATGCATTTTTCTGAATTTTATGTTTTTTTTTTTTAACTTTCCTATCACCCTTTATTTTGCAGTTATTAGACAGTTCAATCTTCATTTCTGGCTGCAGCAATTTATTTTCGTGACCCATCCTAATATACAGTAGTGTGGATCAAAAAACACAAAATACGCCAATCAGAATTTTCTGTAGTCCTTGTAAGAGGGTATATATCATTTGGGACAGAATAAAAGTGTGACGCATTGAAGGAGTGACTTAAAGTCATAAATATGTTTGAACCAAATACGTTTCATGACTTTTTAAGCTGTTGGAGCCATGTCCGTCCGTCCGTCTGTCTGTCTGGCTTGCTGGTGTACACGATAACTTTAAGGCATCGATTCAAACTTTGCACATGGTAATATTTTTCCCAACTTAGGTTAAGTTCGACCTTCCATTCCGGTAACTCCCACACAAATAGCCCATATTCCAATGTTAAATTAAAACAACTGTAACTTCCACACGGATATTCGGAATCAGCTATATTTTGGTATTTGATAATGTTTTAATAATCACTTTAAGTGTACTAAATATCACGGGTTTTACCACGCCCCTTCCAGTAACTCCCACATAAATCACCCTAAACTACGTAAAATTAAAGCTGTTATAACATCTATTCCGATGATCGGAATACTGTGAAATTTGATATTTAGCAACGCTTTTATAGTTGTTAGATTTGCATGGAATATGTGCGATATTGCCACACCCCTTTTGGTACCTCCCGCACAAAGTGGCATAAACTTTGGTTACAATGAAATCGACATAACATCCATACGGGTAGTCAAAATCATTTGCAATTTGATATTTGAATTTTGTTTATAATCACTTTAAACATAAGAAATATTTACGCTCTAGCCACGCCCCTTCTTGTACATCCCATACAATTGTCTCTATCCTAGGTAAAATTAAATGCTTTATAACTCCTTTTCAGGTGCCTGAAATCCATTATGATTTCATATTTGATCATGTTTTTATGTGGAAGCTAGGTCCACTTTGTACAAACTTCTAGTACCTCCCGAAAAACATACTCCGGCGCTAATCAAAATTTAAATTCTTCCACACACATGTTCTCTAAGAGTGAGGGTATATATAAGTCGGTTTAGCCGACTGAGGTTGTCTTACTTGTTCATATGAAAATTTGCGCAAATTTGTGGGCCATTTTTATACCCTCCCCCTAAGGATCACTTTGTCATTCCTTTTGTAACACCTTGGAATATTCATCGAAGACTCCATAAAGTATATATGTTCTGGGTCGTGGTAAAATTCTAAGACGATCTAGCCATATCCGTCTGTCTGTTGAAAACACGATATTCGTTCGACAGCTAGTGTCGAACGAAATTAATTTTCTTTAAATGTGTCTTATGGTTGCAGAAATTGGGCGAAATCGGCCCAGAGGAAAAATTTGTTTTCCCTAGCAAGGACTGAAAATACCCCCTAATATTTAATAATACCCTAATATTAATATTTAAGCAATTTTTAAAATTTCTGTTTTATACGCAGTTGAAATTTGTTGCGAACATTCCTTTTTTAGCGTGAAAGCACCAAAATTATATACACCAAAAATGGGACCAATGATACGACAACAAAATTGGAATGTACATCCCTCTAATGGCGTAGATACGTAACATATAGCGATTTTTCAAAATTCGTACTTTTGAGGGAAAAATGGTAACAAACAACTAAATCGCTGAAGTTGAAATCATGAAATTCGGTGCGTACATTCATCTGACTGTGAACATGCAAAAGAAATAGGATTTTTCCAAATTTGTACTTTTATACGGAAAATGGGACGAATGGGGATAAAAATGGTACCAACCAAACGTCTACAGCTATAATAATGATATTCGGTATGTACATTTCTTTGACTGTGTAGACGCGAAAAATAAAAAGATCTTTCGATATTCTTGCCTGTATGATCTAAATGGGATCAATATTGACACCAATCAAGCGGCTATAGCTAGATAGTCAATATTTGCACTCGTCTGACTACGCATTCGCGGAAAATAAGAGGTACGATTTCTTCTAAATTCGTTCTTTTAGGGTCAAGATAGAAAAAGGAGTAAAACAGGCACCAAGCAACGGCTGTAGCAAAAATTATGAAATTAGCTATGTACATTCCACTCTGAAATATATTGGATCTGCAATATTAGAAGTTTTACTATCAAAATGTCTGTATGCATTTAGGCTGTAGCTGTAATCAAGAAATTGTAAATGGGGAAATGGGGACTTGAGGGAAATGGTTTCTACCTAAAAATCTTTAGGGCATATTTTTAAAGATCGCTGCCTTATGTTCACATTTTTGATTACTCTTTAATTTAGATATAGTAGAGGAATATTAATATTATATTAATGAAGCATCACAATTATCGCACTTCTATCTAATGTCGACAGTCTCTAATCTGCCGGTAATACTGTGGAATGCCCTCCGTGGTTGGGGTATATAAGATTCTGCCCCGACTTTACTTGTTTATTTTTGATTTGGCCGATTTTTCATTTATTTTTTGAGCGTAACTTCATTTTTAGTTTTTGGCAATTTTTCATTTTTTGGCCTACATGTCACCCAAGCAAACACATTCTATTTCATTTTTTCATCTTATTTCCTATTTTGGGAACTTCCGTTTGGTAAGGAGTAAAAATCCACTTTATTTTTAAAAGTCCGTCGGTAATTTACTGAGTTATTGAAGTCTTCACTAAAACAAAATTTGCAAATTTTGGTCATTCCAATCTCTCAAAATCTTACGAATTTGAGGTCCAACAAAAATACCCATTGAATAGATAAAAAATGGTTCTTATAGTCAAAATTCCAAATTTTAGAATATATTTTCCCCACTTAGCTAATTCGATTATTTTTGGGCAAAAACACAAAATCTGCAAATCTAGCAATCGTTCAACTTAGCTCAAACGAAACTCAAAACGTTACTACTTGACGCTCCCGTAAAAGCGGCCATGTAAGCCAACCAAACTAAACAGATACAATTGATCTGTGGCGCTCGCCGTTGACGGTGATGTTCTAATTTGTTCAAAACTAAGTATCTTCGTTAAAGATAATTTTTCGTCAAAAATTGGGATCCTCTTTCAAAAGCTCCGAAGACCAGTCAGTGGACAAACACCTTTCTTTTTGGTATTAACTTTGGGCAGTTGGTTGGTATGGGTACATTCCCCATGTGATAATAGATTTGACAAAAGCCTCCAAAAATCATGTCCGCCATCAAACTGTTGTCAACATCGACCCGCCTTAATTGAAAAAGCTGATCGTTTTCAATACTCTAGCTTTTGAGTTTTTTATCGGTAATATCAAAAGATTCCAACATCTAGTCCGATTTATTGTCACTTGAACTGTTGACTTCGACGCCAACAAAGTTTTAGGTCTATCGCTTGCTAAAAAGTCCACATACTAGATTTTAAATATTTATGAAAATAAACAAGATTAGCAAACATTTGTCATAGATGTGAGAATATCTGAATATCAATAAATATGTGCAATAAAATAAAAATGCAATTGCAACAGCATTAGCAACTGGTCTTGCGATTTGTATGAGCCCCACAATTTGAGAACGACAAGAAAATAAAACGACGCCAAACAACTCACAAGTCAGAGTCACAAGTCTGGGGCAAATTTAATGGTCGACCAGAACAAAACGTTTTAGAATTTAATTCAAATTGAAAACCATAAACTCAATTAATATTGCTACCCATACGACTGGGCGAGTGAGTGGTGTGGCGTGGAGTGGAGTGATGGCGAACAAGTTCGTGGCATATTTCGAAATTTGTTTGAAAACAGATTGAATTCTGTGAAAAAATATATAGAAAAAAAAACAACGTTGTTTGAACATGAAATGTGCAAATGTATTTAAATCATTTTATCGCATTCATGCCCAATAAAAATAATTGATGAAAATTATTTATGGTTGTTTTGTTTTTTTCCGTTGTTGCACAAACAACAAATGTTTAGTGGGAATGTGTCATTAGCAATGAAATTTATAATTTATTAAATAACAATAAAAACAAAAGCACTTAAGCAACACTTGTGCCTGCAACGGGCAGCGTGATTGTTGGCAGTAGAGAAAAAAATCTAGAAAAATTGAAAAGACAAGATTCTTAAAAATTAAAAATTCTAGAGAGCTCCCCGGTAGTCGAGCTGGTAGCGTGCTCGGCTATCAGCGTGGGGGTTCGATTCCCACCAGAGGCTCTGGTCTGTCGCTGCAATAACTAGCTACAATGGTCTTAGTTACCCCGGCTCAATCCCTGGACCCAAAATTAGAATATAAATTTACTTTGTATTGTAATTCATAATAAATAAATAAAAATTCTTAAAATATAACTTCAAATGGTCGATCCCTATGTTCTGTTACTACAAGATCTCAACTATTTTCCGGTTTCATTCTTATTTTCAAAATTAAATCTATTTTTCTGCCCTCCGTCAAACGAGTGGCAGGTGTACTTTTTTTTTAAAAGAAAATATGTAAATAAAAACCATTTAATTGCAAAATGTCTGGTTATAAAAGCATTATTAATGGAATACATGCATAAAAGCCATAGAGCAGCAGCAAAAAGCACGGCATAGAGGCCATTTAATGGCAATGCAACGTACTGCACCATCAAACTGAACGGATGGTAGTAGGAAAGACGGCCAAGGGCTGTGGTGTGTGTGTGGCGAAGAGGGGAGGGGATAATAATGAAACAATAATAAAACAAATATTGTGAATTAAACATGTGCAATTAATTAATGAACTTTGCTGTGCGCTCGTGGTGGACTGCTGAAGTCAAACGGTGAAACGAAACCACACAACCGCACATATTGCTGGAATGGCCCAGCAGAGTTGAATAAATTATGAAACAAATTGAATTATCTCTCTCTGTCTTGTATGTAATTAAAATAAACACATTAATTTAATTAAAATATTTGGTGTAAAAACACACACACGCACGCAGCACTTTCACAAACCACAAAAAATATGACCTCTTCTCTCCCGTTATCTCATCGTTTACAGATCCCCACCATGCACCGGTCAAGACCAGCGTGAAAAAGAAGAAACTATCGACGCCGCTCACAGCGGCCAATGTCACACTGCCGCCGGATGTCAGTCCGTCGGGCAGCAGCGACAGCTTGATACGCGAACGTTTGGCTCCGCCCTCGATGAGCACAACACCGCCGGCCGTCAACATGGAAACGACCGAAGATGATTCGGATTCGGGTTCGACGGATGCCAGGCGCAAAAAGAAGGCGCGCACCACTTTCACGGGTCGTCAGATATTCGAACTGGAGAAACAGTTCGAGATTAAAAAGTACCTTAGTTCGAGCGAGCGAACGGAAATGGCCAAGCTGTTGAATGTAACGGAAACACAGGTGAGTTGAGAGTTGGAAACAACAAAATGATTTGTGATTTGATTGAAACTTCTACAAAAGTGAACTTTGCATTAATCATACGCACTGGTGTCCGTGTAGAAATGTTTGAAGGGACATATGTGCGTATACTTAATGTAAAATCTTTACTTACAATTATTTATTGATCATACGCCACAAAGTACAACTGAACTCTTGACTTAGACGCCAACAAAGTTGTAGGTCTGTCGTTGAAAAGTCCACTCAATAGGATTTATATATTTATGAATTAAACAAGTTTAGCTAATATTTGTCATAGATCTGAGCATAAGTGAATATCTATAAACACGTACAATAAAGTAAAAAATTCAATTGCAACAGAGTTAGCAACAGGCCTTGCGATTTGCTTGAGCCCTACCAAAAACAAGTAAAAAACGGCGTTATGTTCGGCCGGGTCGAACTTTATATACCCTCCACCATGGATTGCATTTCACAGATATAAATTGTTTAATATAGGCAAACCAAAACAAATACAAATATTGAAAAAATAATATTATAAATAAATATAATATTTTAATTATTTCAAACCATTATTTATTTCAAATCAAAAATAAATATTCTTATATTTATATTTTGAAAAAGCTTAAATACCATAAATATTGGTAGATAGTGGGTGCTACAGTTGGGTGTATTTCCATTCTATTTTAATTCCAAAAGTACAAATTTTTTAAATCCATTATCAGACGTATATAGTGCAAAATAACCTAACTTCATGATTCGACCAATTTTTGCCTTAAAGGAAAAAGTACGAATTTGGAAAAAACTTTTTATTTTGCGTGTCTATGCAGTCAGAGGTATGTATACACCGAATTCCATGATTCCAGCTGCGCCCATTTGGTTGGTACCATTTTTACCCCCTTGACGTTTCTACGAAATTAGAATTTCATCATTCTAGCTGTAGTCGTTTAGTTGGTACTATTTTTAACCATCTGTACCATTGTATCCCTTGAAAGTACGAATTTCGAAAAATTCGTCTATTTTCCGTGCCTACGCAGTCAAAGGTATGTATACTACGAATTGCATGGCTGCGGTCATTTGGTTGGTACTATTTGTATCCCCTTTTTCCATTTTAACCCCAAAAAGTAAGAATTTCGAAAAATTCGTCTATTTTCCGTGCCTACGCATTCAGAGGAATGTATACTCCGAATTTCATGACTCTAGCTGTGCTCATTTGATTGGTACTATTTATATCCCCTTTTTTCATTTTAACCCCAAAAAGTACAAATTTCGAAAAATCTGTTTATTTTAAGTGTCTACACAATCAGAGGAATGTATACACCGAATTTCATTATTCCAGGTGTAGCCGTTTGGTTGATACCATTTTTATCCCTCCGTACCCATTGTATTCCTTGAAAGTACGAATTTGAAAAAAAACACTTTTATTTTTCATGTCTCCGTAGTCAAAGGAATGTATACTCCGAACTGCATGACTATAGCTGTGGTCATTTGGTTGATACTATTTTTATCCCCTTTTTCTATTTTGACCCCAAAAGGTACGAATTTCGAAAAATCCGTTTATTTTCCGTGTCTACGCAGTCAGAGGAATGTATACCTTTGTATACATTTGTTTGGTACAATTTTTATCCCCTTTTTCCATTTTACACCCTAAAAGTACGAATTTCGGAAATTTCCTTTATTTTATGTGTGTACGCAATCAGAGTAATGTATACACCGAATTTCATTATTCTAGGTACAGCCTTGGTTGGTACAATTTTTATCCCTCTATTCCCATTTTACCCCTTAAAATTACGAAGTTGGAAAAAATAATTTTATATTCAATTAGAGGAATGTACACGCCGAATTTCGTGTTTCTAGCTGTTGTCGTTTAATATGTACCATTCTTATCCCTTTTTTGTCCCATTTCACCCCCTATAAATAAGAATCACTTTATGGTGCACGTTTTTGCTATAAGGGAAATGAGCATACCAAATATCAAGCAAATATAAACAGACATATTCAAAAAACATGCTAAAATACGCAAAAATATTAGGGATTATTATGGGTATTTTTAGTCCTTGCGAGGGAAAAATTTTTCCCTTTGGGCCGATTTCCCCCCGTTACAATCCCAATGACTATAACGACTATAAGACGCATTTAAGGAAAATTTGAACGTCCTTGCTCCTTTCGTTTAGATGCTAGCGTGCTTTCAACAGACGGACGGACATGGCTTAGAATTTTATGACGATCAAGAATATATATACTTTATAGGGTCTCAGGTCGATATTTCAAGGTGTTACAAACGGAATGACAAAGTTAGTATACCCCCATCCTGGAGGTGGAGGGTATAAAAAACAACTAACGACGCCAAACAAGTCAGAGTTGAAGGTACACGTCTGCGTATACTTGATGCGAACTGTATGCGCTCAAGTATTTATTGATCATACGCCACAGCGTACAACTGAATTAAGTCTCAATAACCATAATCATGAAAAGCTTTTATATAAAGCATTAAAAAAGCTACAAATTGCTATCCAAACGAGTCAAATACCAGCTCAGGATTTTCTTCACAGATTTCGATGGATTTCGATACAGCATTTAGTGGATTTTTGAAAATACTTTTCGCAATTACACTTAGTGAGTTGCATGATTAAAAGATAATTCGATGGTAATCAAATGTAATTTGAATTTAAAACTTTAGAAGGAATTGTAGAATGTGTTTAATATTCCATTTATTACACAAAAATCAGAACTTTTCTGTTCGGGGGTCAAATTATATTCGGACCTGTTGTGACAACAGCAATTGTTTCAAATCGTATGTGTTTGCGATTTGGAGTCTCTTTATTTTCCAATTCTTTTGATGACTTTTCGCTTCGCCAAACATCCTCTTCATTTGCTCGTCAGAAAAAAGTGACAGCTCGTCAGAAAATCGAAATCGCCAAAAAAATGCGATTTGAAACCAGATTTCTTAAACCAGTGCCATCATTAGAACCTTTAATTTAACATAAAACCGGGTGTTATAGGAATTATATTTCCAAAATGAGAGTACAAATATTTAACTTCGGAAATAGGTTGAATTTCGTTGTGCGGTCTCGCTTAAAATATTCATTAAATTCTTTTCAAAACTCCAAAATATTTAGTAGGAGATGGGCGAGCTAGCAGAGATCGTACGTAATTTAGAAAGTGAGAATTGGCCACATGTGGTTGTCGGATTTGTTGTTTCAACTGTTTTTTTTTTTTTTTCAAAAAAAAAATCCAATTAGAGCGCATTAAAATTGTGCGTCTTCGGCGGCGTTTGTTTTCCCACCCTCACTAGTTTTACAAAATTTCGAAGTTTTGCCTAAGTAAAGAAACTTCCTACATATAACCCTGGTACAGCAAACAAAATGAATAGCAAGCATAATGTAATACAAAAGAGTGCGTATAGTTAACGTCTACGAGTACTTACAATTTATTGTCATATATCATACGTCACCTGGGTACGCGCCGAAAAGAAGCTGAAATTACAATGAGAAAATAGACGATTATTTTATTATTCTAGATATACTCGTATCAGGTAAAGGGTAATCTCATATGCCCATATACTACCCTATCTATCCTACTGTGTATTTTTGACAAATCGATTCTACATTCCACGGATATTAACTATATCATACACACATCAAAACATAGTTCTCGAACAATTTATACAATCTCTGTTATTCATAAATCCCTGTCCACATCGTCAGTGCTAACAATTACAATTGACCGCACAAAGGTTTCTATGAAACCAAGTCTTTTAATTTTCTATCCAACATTTTGCTCACAAATATTAATATATATATAAATAAATATCTCAACACTCATACATATACACACTCGTATGTCTGCAAAATATTTGCCTATAATTGCTTTGCTCATTTCATGAACAACTAACTATTTATATTTTTCAAAAACATAATTACAAAACTCTTAATAACATTTATTGGAATCCATATGTGTGCGAGTGTGTAGATGATGAGAAAACCACCACTTTGAATTCCATTGAAAGCCGGCCTGATTAGAAATAAATTCATTCACACACATACACACACACAACTACTAACTACCAACTAGTACTAGTACTTCGCACACTTTGTGGCATCTGTGAATTACTGGAATCAATGGCCATACCACGGCCAACAACAACACAAATGCGTTGTGTGGTTATGAGTAAGTTTATGAGTGCGCAAATTAGGTGTGATTATGATCAGAATGCAGAGCAGAGCAGAATTCATAATATACGAGGTTCAGGCGGGGAAAATGGTGGAAGGTAGAAATTATGATACGAATTTAATTGATAAAAACTTAATAATTTACAAACATTTTACATCACATTCTCTGATGTATTTTAACTTTCTAAAATCGAAAACGATATTATTTTTTATGGATTTTTTCAATTCAAATTTTGTTCGCAGCTTTAATAATTGTACCTTCATTTTGAAAATATAGCTTCGATCATGAAGAAAGGCCTATATTTCAATTGATAAAATTGTGGAAGGTGGAAATTATGATACAAATTTAATTGATAAACAAATTAGGGGAGAGAAAATTGTACTAGTTTGCAAACATTTCTATTACATTTTGCCTTTCTAAATTCGAAAACGATATTAATTTTTTTATGGAAATTTTCGAAGATAACTTTAATATTTGTTGCTTCGTTTTGAAAATGAAAATGAAGAAAACAAAGTCTATGAAGAAAATATATACAAAAATTTAGAAATTAGGGCAAGAAGGGTTATAACTTTTACAATTATAAATAGATTTTATTACATACAATCCTTGTTTTTTTATTAAGATAACTGCTAATACAATTCAATATTCAATTAACAATTTTTAAAGTTTTTTTCGCGCTATTTAAAAAATTGATTTTTTGTGTTGTCATTTATTTTGGTTCAAGACCAAAGGTTGTGCTGAAGTCTTCAGCAGAACCCAAAATTAGCAAAAAGGCAAAGTGAGACCTTTATTGTTGCAGCTAAAAGTTGACTGCGCAGTTTCGATAGCCGCTACCCCATCTCGTCAGAACTTTCGCAACGAATGTATGTCTTTGACTTAAATCAGGGTTCATATTAGTACCGGGGGACATACCGTACAACAACAACCTTTGCATTGTTGCGAGCGATGCGAGCACATGCATAACATTGAATTGGCAAAGTGAGATTTTTAGTGTGTCGACTTAGTTCGGTGGAATATTTTGTTTATCAGTGCTTCTCATTTGTCATATGTGACCGCATATCGCACTATTTAAGCCAAATTAAAAAATTACGATTTTTTTCTTTAATTATTTCGAGTCTATAAACAGGGTCATCGCATCTACATTTATCAATAGATTTTGTTCAAATAAACCTTCTTTAATTCATTAAGGCACCAGCAATTATCAAACAATGTAAAATATTCCTTTATCTAATTTAAAATGGAATTTTCGAACAAAAACCAAAAAATCATGTTTTTTTTAAATTCTTTTGAATCTACAAAGGGTGCCATAACTTCCACATTTATCCATAGATTTTGATCAAATAGGCCATATTTTCTTTGTTGAGGCATCAGCTATGACAAAATTAAACAATATTCTGTTATTTATTTTTTAATTATTTTATCGTGATATTTAAAAAAGTTCAAAATAAAAAATATCTTCCGTTTACAAAAAGGTTCATAACTTCTACATTTATCCTAAAATTTTTTACAAATATATATTTTTTTCTTCGTTAGAATGATGAACATTAAAACATTAAATAAATATTTTTTTCCGATTGTTTTGCTATTTTTATGGGATTTTTTTAACACAAAATATTTTTTCGGATTTTTTATGTGCTTTTTCGTGCCAGCAAAAAATATATTTTTTTAAGAAATTTTTTCCCTTTTTTGTCGACTGCTCATCAACCACTGCCTCTATGATAAAATGAAATCCACTACATTTGTAGCCCTTTAATTGAACATATAGGTGGGTGTTATCGGACTTACATTTCAAAAATGAGAGTAAAATATTAAAGGTATCCCTGAAGATAATTTAAATTTTATAAAAAAATATAAAAAAAACCCGCATTTATCCATACATCTTTTACATGTGGACTTTGGTTTCTTCGTTAGAATACTAGCTATTCAAAAATAAATTAAAGTAATGTTTTTCCGATTTTCATAAGTAAATTATTCTTTTATCTGATTTAAAATGGAATTTTCGAACAAAAACCATGATTTTTTTAAATTCTTTTGAATCTACAAAGAGTGCCATAACTTCCACATTTATCCATAGATTTTGATCAAATAGGCCATACTTTCTTTGTTAAGGCATCAGCTATGACAAAATTAAACAATATTCTGTTATCTATTTTTAAATTATTTTTTCGTGATATTTAAAAAAGTTCAAAATAAAAAATATTTTATTTTCTACATTTATCCAAAAAAAAATTACAAATATATATTGTTTTCTTCGTTACAATGATGAACATTAAAAGATTAAATAAATATTTTTTTTCGATTTTTTGCTATTTTTATGGGACTTTTTTTGCCAATATTTTTTTGCCAAAAAAAAACACAATATTTTCTCATTTTTTGCCGTTGTCCTTAAACCACTGTCTCTATGTCAACGCAACATTTGTAGCCATCTAAATTACCTTTAATTGAACATATAATATGTAATAATGAATCATATATTTTCCAAATTATAGTGCACATATTAAGAGTACCTCCGACGAAAATTTGAATTTTATAAAAAAAATGTATACATAAAAAATATATTTATCCATAAATCTTTTACAAACATTGGTTTTTTCTTTAGAATAAGAGCTATTCAAGATTTTTTTCGTGCCAACAAAAAAATATTTTTTTCTCCAAAAAAAAAAATCAATCATTTCCCATTTTTGACGACTGTTCCTACACCACCGTGCCTATGTGAATGTGAAATTCGCAAAATTTTTTGCCATCATAACTACCTTTATTTGAACATATAAACGGCTGCTATCGGACTTATATTTCCAAAATGAGAGTACAAATATTAAAGATACCTCAGAAGAAAACATGAATTATATAAAAAAATAACATACATAAAAAATACATTTATTCATAGATCTTTTCAATATAGACATTAGAATGATAGCAATGATAGAATTATAGCAATACAAAAGTAAAACAAAATATTTTTTTTCAGATTTTTTTTTCTACTTTTTATGTGATTTTTTCATTCCAGTAAAATTTATTTTTTCAAAAAAAATCTATCTATTTCCCATTTTTGGCTACTGTTCCAAAACCAATGTGTCTGTTGTGATCGTAGCCATCACAAATACCTTTAATTGAAAATATAACCCGTCATGATGGGACTTATATTTCCAGAATGAGAGTACAACTATTAAAGGTACCTTCGAAGAAAATTTTAATTTTATAAAAAATATGAATCCCCAAAAAATTCATTTATTTTTATTATGTTTACATATAGATTGATTTCTTCGTTGGAATGATGGGCAATAACAAATGAAATAAATATTTTTTCCGATTTTTTTTGCTATTTTTATGTGCTCTTTCGTGCCACTAAAAAATATATTCTTTTAGAAAAAATCTAAATTTTCTCATTTTTTAGCGACGATTCCTAAATCAGTGTGTCTATGTAAAAATGAAATTCACAACAATTGTAGCCATCATAACTATCTTTAATTTAAGTTGTAACCGAACGTTATGATGTGTATAGTTGACCAGTTTGATTTTAATGTTTTGTATTATTATCCGGCTTAAGGTCTCAAGTAAATAAAAACAAGATGTTGTTTGTTTATTATTTTATTTTTCAATTTTGTTCCGAACATTATGGGACTTATATTTGCAGAATGAGAGTACAACTATGAGAGGTACCTTCGCAGAAAATTATAATTTTAGTAGAAAAATTATAAAAAAATTATTTGTGTTGATGTTACGCATCAATATGCCTGAATGCACACAAATATAATTTTTTATGTCTCCAACACAAAATTTTTAATGTTGGTAATATTCGTTAGCGGGCAATTTTGACAAATAACGAAGCCATCAAGCTTTAAGGCAGCTTAATTAATAGCTTCAGCATTTCAATAATAATTACACCGTACGATAATTTTCAAAAAAGTCGTTAAACTTAAACCGGATGATATACGTCTGAAAATATAAGCAAAATGAATTCCTCATCCTGTTTCCCCTTTTAAGGACTACAAAGTTTCAAAGGATAACATATTTCGAATAATTATTTTGAATACGTTTCGCTCCTACCGCTACCGATGTAATTAAAGAGGAGATTGTCTGTTAAAAATACTTCAAATTCCATGCTTTTATTTGTATTATTTCAGCATTAACAACCATTTTAAGTTGCCCCCTTAGTTTTTTACTTTTTCAGAAAGGAAAATTAAAATGGTTTTTAATGCTGAAGTAATATAGATAGAAGCATGTAATTTAAGGTATTTTGACAGATATTATCCTATTTATTTTGAAACTTATAACGGTATAGTTGGTTGATAATAAGTATTGAAAATAATTATTTTAAAATGTTATCCTTTGATACTTGGTAGTACTTTTAAGGGGCAACAGGATAAAAAAAATAAAAAACTGAAAATGACAATTAACTCAATTTTACCTATAGTTTCAGACGTATATCATACAATTCTTGTGTAATATGGACTGGCGGACAGTGTTATCATTAAAATTTACCTACTTTATTTATTAATACTGCCATAAGCAACCCTCGTATGTCTGAATTATAAAATGTATTCGAGGCATTTGGCATTTGGCATATGTACATATTAATCCAAGTGTTAGAAGTTGCAGCTGGTGGTGGGTAGGGGGAGGATAATGCCAAGGACCATATTGTACATAATAATTATTACAACATAAACCACAACAACAGCAGCAGCGTCAACAACAGCAACAATGTTATATAGTAAATGCCCTAAAGCATAAAGTACACATATGATATTAATTGAGATTTATTGACTCATTATAATAAATTTATGTTAAACTATAATAAAGCATTTTTCAGGCAACCAAACAACCAGCAGTATGAACTCCACCCCTCCCTCTCTCCCTTCCCATCAACACACACAGAACAACACATTTGCCCCCGCAGCCTTGGCACTTTGCAAACAACATTGTAGTAAACACACACACACAAACGCACAACGTTTAAAGTTTTCCATAATTGATTTAAAATGAAAATTGCTATAAATTCAAATTTAATTTGAAAATAAACATTTTACTTCAGAGACTGTCATTGGTTGCAGATTTCACATTCGAGATTCGAGATACAAGACACAAGTTTGTGTAGCAATTGTTGGCTGTTTGTCCATTTGAATTAATGTCCTCAACGATTACACTAAGCAACAGACATTGGGGGGGGGGGGGGGTCTACCGGAATTCAACTTGAATGTGGCAGTAGAATCTTAGCAAAAATTAATTCAAATATTATGCATTTTTATGAAGTACTTGACAATCACTTTCAAACTGTAATTGAGATTTAATATAAAAAAATATATATATAATTTTTTTAAATTTGTTTTTTATTTGCATTTATGAATCAACATAAAATCAACACCATTTTTATGGATAACTTCGTATGACAATTAAAAAAAAGTCATTACACTTGAACCGGATTATCTACGTCTAAAGAAGAAAACAATGTCCATATGTAAAAGTTCTATGAATAAATATAGAAGATATGGTCCTCATTATAGAAGTGTCTTTTTACAAAGTTTTTACTTTTTACATAGTATTTACATTTTACCAAATTTTCATTACCAAGTTTTTGTCTGTTGTTTTATTATTAATAGCTAATATTCTAAAGAAGAAGATAATGCCTTAATGCAAAAGTTCTATGCGTGAATATGAAAGTTATGGCCCTTATTGTAGAAGTGTCATTTTTTACCAAGTTTTTGTTTTGCTTTTTACTAAGTTTTTTTTTACCTTTTTACAAAGTTTTTTAATTTCTACATTTATGTATAGATTTTCTTCAAATTGGCTTTGTTTTCTTCATTAAGATGCCAGCTATTACAAACAGTTCTGGTCTTTATTTTGTAAAATGTTTTTTATTCGCGACATTTAAGTAAAAAAATAAATATATATATTTTTAATTATTCTGTGTTTACAAAGATTGTAACAACTTATTCTTTTTTACCAAATTTTATGCTTTCTGTTTTATGTTTTTATAGCTAACATTCTAACGAAGAAAATAATGTCCATATATAAAATATCTGTGAATAAATATAGAAATTATGGTCTTTATTGTAGAAGTGTCATTTTTACAAAGTTTTTTTTTTACTTTATACCAAGTTTTTTCTTCTACAAGAAGGACCATAACTTCTACATTTATCCACAGATTTTCTTCAAATAGGTCCTGTTTTCTTTATTAAGATGTCAGCTTTTACAAAATGAATCAAATTATTCTGTTATCTAATTTGTAAAAGATTTTTCTTCGCGCTATTTATGTAAAAAATAAATAAATATGTTTTTTTTCTGTGTTTACAAAGAGTGTAATAACTTATTCTTTTTTACCAAGTTCATGCATTTTGTTTTATGTTTTTATGGATAATATTCTAATCTACGGATATATGTCGAACTTATGGCTTTTATTGTAGAAGTGTCATTTTTACAAAGTTTAAACTTTTTACCAAGTTTTTGCCTTCTACGACAATTACCATAACTTCTACATTTATCCAAAGATTTCCTTCAAATAAGCTCCGTTTTCTTCATTAAGATGCTAGCCAAAAATGAAAATAATAGTTCTATCATCTAATTTGTAAAAGGTTTTTTCTTCGCGCTATTTAAATAAAAAATAAATAAATATCTTTTAATTATTTTGTGTTTACAAAGAGTATAGTATTTTTTTTTTCTTTTTTTACCAGGTTTATGTCTTTGTTGTATATTTTTATAGCTAATAAAAAGAAGAATTTTACGTCCATTAGTAAAAGTTCTATGAATAAATGTAGAAGTTTTGACCCTTATTGTAGAAGTGTCATTTTTACAAAGTTTTTAATTTTTACCAAGTTTTTGTCTTCTACAAGAAACACCATAACTTCTACATTTATGCATATATTTTCTTCTAATAGGCTCCGTTTTCTTCATTAAGATGCTAGCCAAAAATTAAAAAATTGTCCGGTTATCTAATTTGTAAAGGGTTTTTACTACGCACTATTTTATTAAAAAATGATTTTTTAATTATTTTCTGTTTACAAAGAGTGTAATAACTTATCCATACAACTTTTACATACAACAAAATATTTGTTTAAATTTTTATGTGTTTTTCGCGCAAGCAAACAAAATTTGGAAGAAAAAAATTTTTTTTGAAACATTTTTTTTTCTTTTTTTGATACTCTTCCTAAACCACTGTTTCTATGAAAAAATATTATTATATATTTGGAACATTGGTAGCCATCATAGTAACATTTTTTTTGAAAAAAAAAATATTTAAAAAACTCTTAGATAGTGTTATTATCATTTGACCACCACGTGCAGGCAATTTTTTCTTTTTGGTAAAATTTTTTTTTCGAAAAAAAATATTTTTTGGAAAAATACTTTTCTTCCGTTTTTTGGTACTGCTCTTAAAGCATATTTGGATCATTTGTAGATATCATAGTAACCATTGATTGAATTTTTTGAAAAAAAATGGAATTTTAGCAAAAAAAAACAAAATCAATAATAATATCCTTTTTGGGTTTAGAAAGCCAAAATGTGTCAGAAAATGTTATACAAAAATTGTGTTGCATAATGAGAACTGTTAACTTGTATTATTAACATTGCTGTCACTTGCCGGCCATTTTTTTGAAAAACACATTTTTTTATAATTTTTTTTTTAAACATATTTTTTTATAAAAATATTTTTTTTTTTTTTGAAAAACATATTTTTTTCTATTTTTTTGGAACTGCTCTTATGTCATTGTTTCTATATAAAAATGTTATTTGGCACATTTGTTGTTATCATTTTAACCATTACTTGAGCATATTTTTTGGAAAAATGGAATTTTAGCAAAAAAAAAATAATAATAATAATATGGTTTTCGGGTTAAGAAAGCGAAAAGGTGCAGAAAACTCGACAGAAAATTTGTTGGACAGTGAGAACTGTTGACTAGTATTATTAACATTTCATTTTTTGATACTGTTCTTAAACCACAGTTTCTATGTTACAATATTATTTGGAAATTTTGCAAGAAATAGAAAGCTGGAAAACAAATTTTTGTATTGCTGTTTTTTTTTTTAATTTTTGTAATCGACCTTTAGTATTTAACAGTCAAAATATACTGTTAAAACAATTTTTTGCAAAAAAAATAATATCTTTTTCTGGTTCGACTAAAATTGTACCGCATAGTGAATACTGTTAACTAGTATCAACTAACATTTCTATTGACCACCACCACCCTAATAACCATGCCAGTGATATGAGGACGGCAATGAAAACCAATGCTTTTGCTGTCCCCTTAACAATGTGTGATGAAATTTTTGCATGTACACTCTTATACCCATACCCGTACACATACATACATACAAATGTAAAGTGTGTGTTTGTCGGAATATTTGTCATTTTACATTTTCAGTTAATTACATTAACTATCTGCTGAACACACATTGTATCGAGCGCTGATTACCACATAAACGACATACATGACAGGAGGCAGACTAAAGGAATTCATGTGTGGTTAGAGGCAGTCATATTCGGCACTACATAACCGTTCGTGTATACAGGGGAGGGAGGGGGCAAAGTTCATCGAAGACTTTTGATTACACAAAAGTTAATAGCAAACAAATAAATCAGCAAGATATTGAAATATTTAAGATCTAGTTTACTAGAGAAAATAGTAAAAATTTGCATTTGATACAGGAAATTCAAAAGTGAAAAAAATCATGTTTTTTTATGGAAACAATTCCAAAAATTCCGAAAAAGCCAAGAAAAAATCCCCTAAGCACGAATCCCTTGGCAATAAGCAGCAAAAATTTTTCCGAAGGGTTATGCGTAGCATTTTCTGATGTATTTTGGCTTTCTAAACTCGAAATATTAGGATATTAAAAAATTTTATAGATAAATGAAAAAAATAGTAAATTATTAAAATTCCAATTTTCGCAAAAGGTATCTATAATATTTGTACTCTCATTTTGGAAATAAATGCCCAATAACTTCCGCGTTTATGTTCAATGAAACTATGATGACTATAAATACAAATATCATTTTCACATAGACACAGTGGTTTTGGAACAGTATCAAAAAATTTGAAAAAAAAAACAGATAAAATAAAAAAAAAATCAGAAAAAATACGTTGTTTTGTTGTTTAATAGCTATAATTCTTAGCCTTTTTTAAAAATATCTTAAAAAAAAAAAAACAATTTTTTATAGAAAATTGGTATGCGAAAAAAACCAAATAATTTGAAAAAATTAAGAAAATTTATTTTTAATTCGTCGATTTTTTACAAAAAATGGTAACAAAATACAAACATAGTTTATGTTTTTTACTTAAAAACGATTCTTCGATAATCAGGAAAATAAACCCTATCTGATCAAAACTCTTGCATAAATATAGAACTTATGGTCTGATAAGTGTGAGTACCTCGTAAATAGGCCCATATAAAAAGGCATGGTTTTTCTTATTTTTTTCATCACTGTTAAATTTTTTTCAGAAATTTTATTATAAAAACTATTTTTTATCTAAAAAATTTTAGTATTTTTAAAAGAAATTTCGTCTAATTAAAAATAATTAAAAACATGAAAAAATGTGTCTTCAAAAAAGGCTAATTTAAAAAAAATCTTGTTCGTTTTTTGGAAAAAATAACATTATTCTCTCATCTTAGACTACTGCCAATTTGTTCAGATTCTTTTAACTTAAAAACGAGCCGTATTTTATTTTATTTCTAATTTTTTCTTGTTCGGATGTCATTCCAAAAAAAAAATATTTTCACATTTATTCAGAAAATGAAAATTATTTATAAAAATAAATTTTATATAAATTTAAAAAAAAAACATGAAAAAAATTGCATTTTTTGTTAAAATATTAAATATAATTTTAACCCGAATATTGCTGTAATAATTTTTTTTTTCGAATTTTGAGATAAAACTTTCATGTTATCATTGGTCCACACCAGTTCACCGTTGGTGAACGTCTTTTGTGTGTGACGCTCGCTAGCACCATTCGGGTTAAAAAAGTGTTCAATTTTGTCTTGTTCGGATTTTTTCTTTTAGATCATTGTTCAGAAATGATTTTTTTGATTTAAAATACGTTATTTAATTTCTATTTTTTTAAAGAAGTAATTTCGACATATAAAATATGTTACATTTTTTTTAACGTTTTTTTCCAAAAACCCTTAAAAACCATTAAAATAATAATAGCACAGTCTTTAATAAAAATGATTTTTCATTTTTATTAAATAGCGTGAAAAGATATATATGGAATATTTTATTGTTTATATTATAAAAAGCCTAATAGTAATATTCTTTTTTTATTTTACGAAGAAAGTGAGGTCTGTTTGACCTGTATGACCCTATAAGTCCAATCATTAATAAAAAATAATAATGAGGGCTACAAATCTTGTGGATTTTGCTTTTACAAAGCAGCAGTGGTTTAGAAACAGGCTCCAGAAAATTAGAAAAAATAAAAACAAAAAAATCGTAAAATTTAGAAAAAATTATTTTTTGTGGAAAAAATATTTTCTGCGAAAAAATGATTTTTGTGTTTAAAAAAATATTTTCTGCGAAAAAATGATTTTTGTGTTTAAAAAAAATATTTTCTGTAAAAATCGTTTCTGTTGTATAAATATGAAATATGAAAAAAGAGAAGGTACGATTTTATTTAATGTTTGTATATACACTTTGGACAATTCTTCATTTTCAAGAAAATCCTTCCTTATTCAAACCCTATTAAGCGAGAGTACCTCATTCCACAACTTTGCTGTGAGATGAATATGATGGTATTTTGTAGCAAATGCACCTCCTAGGGTTTGGCGATACTCCTTCCACTCTTGATTCCTCAGACATTCATATCCATTCACTGTACTCTCCATATTTCGCCCCAATCCATTTGTTTTTCTTCCCAATCTTAATGAGTACCTGTATAGAAATCAATAATGTCTGCAAATGTATACATTCACATTTAATTAATCATTCGGATCATCCACTTGATGTGTAGGCAATTTGTGCAAATGACAGAAATGCATCAACAGCTCTGGAATGGAATTAAATTAAAAATACTTAAGATGACGCAGAGCTGTTATGCAATAATTTCAGCTATGCACAATGGACATGTTAAATGAAGTGATTGAAAATGATTAGGAAACTCAAACGAGAATAATCCAAAATGTTTACGATGTCCACAGATTGCTTGGCTCTTCTTCTAATCCATGCCAAGCACAACTATTGAGCAACAATTACCTTACCTATGTATGTGTGTAAATATAAAATTATATCGAAAATCCTCTTGAGAACTTAGTTCTATGAAATTAATCCGGCCAATAAAAATAAATTAAATTCGTTTCGAGATTAATTTAATCTTGAGAACAACAATTTATAAACAACATCGAACGAGAGACATCAAAAGCACAGCATTTTTGGAAAAGAAACGACAGCAATCCAAATGCACAAAGGCCACAAAAAAAACGAAATAAAATCAAATTTAAATTAACATTTATAAAGATACAAATTGTCATACTAGGGCCGAGACAAACACAGACACACATTTATATATCGACAGTGTCAGGCAAAAGAAATGAAACACTATTGACAAATAAAATTATTACTAAAATTATTTTTTTATAAAAACTTGATGTTGATATACTCCAAATCCAACCTCAAATTAATACCGGGTATGCTTTTTTTATTTTACTTATTGTCGTGGGATTGTTATAATAATTTGTCTTCATTTACAGATTGTCTATATTCGAGATTTAGGAAAACAAATATTTTTCTTTGTAAAAAATACAAAAAAAAACATAAATTCAAAAAAATATATTTTTTATATACAAAATATCTGAGCACGAAAAAAATCTGTTTTTTCTCAATTCAGAAAACAAAGCCTATATAAAAAAAATGGTCAGAAAAAAAATAAAAAAGATAAAAATGTGTATTTTTTGTAAAAAAATTCTTGTTCGGAGTTCATTTAGACTACTGCCCAATTTATGCAGAAATGTTGCTATAAAAACCGATCATTTTAATTTAAAAAACGAGTTCTTTTTATTTTATATCTAATTTTTTCTTTTTTCGGAAATTTATTTATAAAAATATAGATTTTTTTGAACTGGGATATTGTCCTGGCTCAAGACCATTTTGCATCTATATTTAATAGAATGCAAATTTTTTTACAAATGACATGGTGACATTTATTACTTGGCTGCAGACTACCACGATCATGATTTCGACCATGTCAAAAGTCTTTTCAAGTGGCTTCGCAGCGACATTTCAACATCAAACCCGGCCTCTATAAGGAGATGATACTCACAAACGAACGAGAATTTTTTAAAAAAGATTAAATGACACATTCATTTATGTAACAAATTGGCAATTAAAAGAAATTTAAAATTTTTCTTGTTCGGATTAAAGAAAAACATACTTTTCTTTTTTTAGATCATTAAAATGTTGTAAAAAAAAATATTTTTTCTTTTTTTCTTCAGTTTTTTCCAAAAAACCTTTATTTCTTAAAAAAAAATATTCTTAGTTGTCCAACTGGTTCATTTTAGAAACACGTTTTTAAGAAAACGACAAAGTAATAAAACATATTCTTCTTCGGATTTCATCCAAAAAAGATTTTTCTATTTTGAAAAAAAAATTAAAATATTTTCCGATCGGTTTAAAAAAAACATTCATTTCTTATTCTTAGATCACTGTCCATTTTTTTTCTGAAATGTTGTTATAAAAAACTATATTTTTTAATTTAAAAAATGTGACCTTTTTATTTTATTGGATTTTTTGATTTATTTATTTCAACTTGTAATTCAAAGCCATCGGGCCAATTTAAAAGAAATTACAAAATGTTTATATAATACTTTTTTAACATGGCTAAATAACTACTCAATATTTCATTCCAAAAAATAGATTTTTTTATAAAAATTAAAAAAGTAAAAAAAATTTTGAATTAAAAATAAACAAATACGGCTATATTGAAAAAAAAATGATAGTTATAAAAAAAGAATTAATTTCTTATTTTTAGATCAGTGTCCATTTTTTCTGAAATGTTGTTATAAAAAACTCTATTTTTTATTTAAAAAATGTGACCTTTTTATTTTATTTCTATTTTTTTTAATTTCCACAATATTTTTTACAACATTTCACAACAAATAAGAAAAACAAATTTAACTTTTAAAATTTTTAAATTTTGCATTTGCAGATTTTTTACAAAAAAAATATATATTTATTTTTTTTGTAAAAAATCGGCTTTTCCAATTGGGATTTTCTGCAAATAGAGCATTCTTTTCTTATTTTAGATCATTTCCCAATTTGCTCAAAAATGTTGTTATAAAAAACGCAACATTCATATTCAACAAACAAAAACTTTAATTTATAAAAATATAATTTTTATAAAAAATGAAAGATGTTTTTAATCAAAAAAATCAGCAAATTTAAAAAACCCTTCATTTTTCCAAAAATTATTTTTTAACCGCTTTAAATTTTTTTAATTGAATACAATTTTTTATTTTTTTTAATTATATACAATTTTTTATTTTTTGTGTAAAAAAAATACAAATTTTCAAGTTATTTTTCCAAAAAAAAACTTATTTCATATTTTTGTCCACTGCCTATGTTGCTGATTAAAACATAATATTTATAAAAATTAAAAAAGAAGTGATTTTATTTTTTTTTTGTAAAACAAAAATCGCCAAATTTCATAAAAAATAGTTAATTTCCTGTTCGATTTTTATTATTTGTTTTGAAATGTTATGTAAAAAAATGTTGTTACCTTTATTTCAAATATATTTTATTTTTCTACTTTTTTGCAAATAAAATTGGCAAGTTTAAAATTAATAAAAATTGTGAAATTTGTTCTTGTTCGTTTTTCTTTTTTGCAAAAAAAAAATAGGTTTTCAATTTTAAATATTAACTATGTTTCTAAATATTCCCGCGTATTGTATTATTTTTTTCGGCATTAAAAGAAAGAAATATATAAAAAATGATCTCTGCTTTACGACAAAATGGCTTTACTAATTTCTATTTGACTTACATACATGGCAATGACGTTAATACGACGATTGAAATTCAATTAATGGTCGACAATGTTTCAGATAGTTCAGATAGTTTCTTGAAAAACCTCAGAGAAACTCAAAAAAAAGTTTTTTCATTACTTTGCTTTAACTATAACCTAGCAGAGCTGCATGAAATAGTGCTTTAGATTTTTCTAATATTTTTTTTAAATATTGTGCATTTCGTTTTGTCCAAGACTGTACAGACAAACATACAATCGTGTTCCAGAGAGTCGTAGTGTACGAGTGTACGTACACTTGTCCGTGTTTGTCCGTATATGCACAGCACAACAACAAAATGTACAATATGTAAACTGGTGGATGTAGATGTAGATATAAACAAATTTAAACTGTCATCAACAAACTGTAAAATAGCCTTAAGTCAGATAAAAATCAATTAATTACTCAGCCACATACCACATAACTTAACTACAAACACACACATACACACACTCTACACACATACATACTCTACTATACGAGGTGGTAATAGTTGTTGGGGCATTGCGTTGGTAACACACTATGAAATATTTGGTAGAGCTACTTTAAAAGAACAATAAATAAGTGGCTGAAAAATATATATGAGTCGTTTCTTGGCTAGCGGTACGATTTTTGATCTCGATAGCTGCGATTGTTTTGAAAGTTTGTGTATTTATTCTTCTCATACATATTTTTGGAAAAAATTAGAAAAAAAAAACAAAAAATATTTTTTTAAAGTGTTTTCATTCAATAGCCTGTAACTCCTGAAACACTTTTAATGTACTATCTATACCGTGCTTTGAAGGCCATCTCAATTACTTTCAAGAAATTGAGGCGGTACGTTATCGCCCCTTAGATTTTTAGAAGTTTTTACTGACATGTTTACATTAATCGATTTTTTTTGTAATTGTTCTTGAATCATTTTTTTAGTTTGGAAGTGGTGAAATGATGGGTTCTATTTCTTGCGAATTTTTTATTTTTTTTTAATCCAAAATATTAGAGAAAAATAGTCACCTTCTTCTTTTTTCTTCATCTTTATTATATATATTTTTTAGTTTTTTTCGTATGTATTTTGTTGTCTATAATCAATATTGGATTTGAACTGCGATATTTTCCGGCTCAAGACCATTTTGCATCTATATTTAATAGAATGCTAATTTATTTCTATCATCATTTCCACCCTATCAAAGGTTTTGTCAAGTGACTTCGCAGCGACTTGTCAACAACATTCCCGGCCTCTTTAAGTAAACGATTCTCATAAACGAATGAGAAGCACACTTGTTTTAAATATGTATTTAATAATTTATTTTGTGTATTGCTGACCTTTTGTTTTATTAATTCTCTTTTGTATTTGTTCAGCTTGAGGCCATAGGAAAAACTGATGTTGTTAGTTTTATTTTATTTTATTTTATTTTTTCCGAATATTTCGGTTGCCTTCGTCAACCATCATCAGGGGTAAAAAGACTAAACAAAAACATATTTAAATTATAACAAATGTAAACTATAAAAATCACGAAACAATTTTACAAATAATTACATTAAAAATAATTAGCGTCGTCCTGTTCGTCTGCACAAGTTATTGTCAACTAAAAGTCATGTTTTGTTTTCGTCTGTAATTTTGTACAATTTGTAATTTATTCTCTTATCCGTGGGAACGTCAATAATGTGTAATACTTCGAGAGTAAATCTTCGTTTATAGTTTCTCTCTTCTACAGGTATTTTTACGTCTTTAAAATTCGGCGTGTGCCCTGCCAGAGTACAGTGGGCCGCAAGAGCAGTTTTTTGCTCTATTGGTCTGTCAGTAGCTTTTAGGTCATATTTATGTGAGGAAATATGTCGTATATATATGTCGTATATATATATATATATATTTGGATCTAGTAAAAACTTCGTACAATTAAGTATATTCATATTTGTGCGGAAGAAAATTTACTAGCTTTAAAGAATGAAAATAATAAAGATTTTTTTTGTGAAAAAAATCCATTTAGGAAGTTTGTATTTAAAAATATGTTTATTACCTCAAATAAAGTAAATATATGTACTTAAATTTATGCCATGTTCCTCATACATTCAAGTATAAATGAACTTATAAAAAATAGTTCAGTGTGTTTAGAAATATACATGAATAGTAGTCTAAGAAGCAATTCTCGTTCGTTAGCCAAGACTTTCTTCATAAGTACTTCATATATTACTCTAAACAATCACTGCGAAGGCGCCTACCTAGCCATGGTGAAATAGCTCAACTCTTGATGGTATAAGTAAGACGAAACGTTTGAGAACTATTCCATGTTGTAATTTTTCTTATGAGTGTTGCTTACTCTGAAGCGAAATAATTTATTTCATTTATTAAGTAAAGTCGTAGTCAGGCTCAATACACATTTACTTGGTTTAAGGAAAATTTTAGTCAGGCTGAGTACAAATTTAGTTGGATTAAGGAAAAATTTTCCTCAGATTTAGTATAAATTTACTTGGTATGACTACAAATTTACTTAGTTTGAGTAACAATTTACTTGGATTGAGGAAAAAATCGGAATATTTTCCTCAGTTTGAGTATAAATTTACTTGATTTGACTAAAATTTATTAAAATTTTTCCTCAGATAAGTAAAGATTAACTTGATTTGAAGAAAAATGTTCCTCAGTTTGAGTAAATTGTACTTGCTTTGAGGAAAAGTTGAACTGGAATCAAGTTCAAAGCACGTCCTATTTTCAAGGAAAATTATGTACTTGTTGTGAGAAATTTTTGCCTTAGCGCTATACGAAGTTCAATTTTCCTCAGTTTTAGTACATATTTACTTAATCCGTGGCATACTTTTTTCTGAGTGTAGGGGAGTTTATTGTCCTGTTCTTTTTCCATGGTAAATTGTACTTGTCGATCAAATGCGTTTAATGTTTTTAGGGTATTGTCAACTTCTTCTCTTTTTATAATCCCAAACAAGTCGTCTACATATTTTGTGATAATTCTAGGTTTTATTGTTATTTTTTCAATTGAAGCGTCCAATAGTTCTTCCATGATTATATAATTTTCTTTGTTCATAGATGCAGTCATTATATTTGAAATATCTGGTGTCCTTGATGCAGAAAGTTAATATTTTTAGAAATAAGTCCTTTTGTATTTTTGTAAAATTCTCTATTTGTTCCCATTTTCTTTCAATTGTGTTTATAGCTAGGTTAACTGGAATGCTGGGGAATAAGGACACCACGTCAAAGGATATAAGGATTTAGTCGTCATCAATATAGGTGTTGTTGATTTTTGATTTGAAGTCTATTGCGTCTTTTACGTTATAAGGAGAATTCTTTGTCAAAAATCGATCCGCTTAACATGGAATGACTCATATATATATCGCCTAGGTGAACCTGTCGAATTGAAGCCATTGCGTCACCCATCTTGCGGAAAATATTCCCTATTGAAGGGTATATAAAATTCGGCCTTGGTCGAATTCAATTGCGTTGTGACCGTTGCTTATATAATGATGTTGTTGCTGCCATTGCATTAGCATTGAGCAGTGGCAACTGCAACATGAAAATCCATTTAAAATATTTGAAATGTCACTACACAGTACATATCTGTAGGCATGTATGTGCTATCTACTACACACATAGTATGTAGGACGACATCCCATTCCACGCCATCCATGACTAGAGCTCAGTCAGTCGGGGTTATGGCATTTTGCAAGTAAATGAATGACGGTGATGGTATTCATGTTCGACGGGAATGGATGGGGAGTTGCATTTGTCGCATTTGCAGTCGACAAAATTGACAAACCAACTCATACCCATGGACACATTTTGATTCGATTAAAATGTTGCAACATTGTAGGCCCCTTGTAGCAAATACTTATAGTACATATATACGCTATATACGAGGAGAGGATCGAAAGGTGTGTGAGTGTGGATTAATTTCAGCATGAGAATGGGTAAATGTGCCCGAAGGACCATTGGAATGCTGGACCGAAGATTGCAACAAACGAAAAAATCGAAAATTTTTACAAGATGGGGAAAATATTTAAAATGTGGAAAAGTATATACCACCCTCGTATGAGCATAATTGGGTAAATATATATATATATATATATATATATATATATATATATATATATATATATATATATATATATATATATATATATATATATATATATATATATATATATATATATATATATATATATATATATATATATATATATATATATACGGACGTATATTCATGTTTACCAAGTGAAAGCGTACATGATTGGCCCAAAGAATGACGGATGACTGACAACGCCACCATGTGAGCGAGTGAGTGAGTGAGTCGGTGGAAAAAGCGCCTGAATACAGAAGGGGGTGATGGTGAGGATGGGGAAGGAGCAGTCAAACATAGGTAGTATTAGGAGAAGGAAGTGGTGGCAGTCGGTACGCGTTTAAATAAAATAAAAGTGATTATAGACGTCACGCGGCGCGGCAAATTACAGTTTGCATATTAAGTACAAATGTAAACATTTAAAATACTGTCCACTAGGCATGCCCAGTCTGGGCTGGCTTATGTGAAGGACAGGGTAGGGCATAGCAAGGAAAGAGATGAGGTGTTGAGCCTGGTGGTCGAACATCAACCATAAATGTATGAACAATTATGCGAATAAAGTAGACATAATCACAATTGCAAACGCATCGATATATGTATATATTCATATATATGTGTATATATATATACATATGACTATTTTGGTATGTTTACACATTTCTAATGAAGTCTGGCCATGCTTGAAATACTAAACACATGCATTTAGTTAGTTAGTTGGCCAACATACGAAGCATGCCGCACATGCCCCAGCGACTCAGGCGAAGTCCCCATCCGCGACCTGTTAGTAGTGCGTGTCTAAATGATTATTTGTTGGAGGCTTACATAATTTATCTATAGCATTAGCATATCAGACACACACACACGCGCGCACACATACTAGGTATATGAAAATGCGTTTGACAATATGTCTGTCTGTCTGTCTATCCTACCTTATGTTACTGTGTGTGCTGTAAGGTGGAGCACAAACAAAAAGGCCCAAGAACGAAGTTATGAAAAAACAGACATTTTTCTTCATTTAGATTACAGGCTTCACAGGCGAACTAAAGAGAGAACTATGAAAAATCGCCCAAAAATATGAACAAATTAAAAAAAACACCAAAATGGGCCATACTTCTTATGACAAAAAAATTACCCTAAAAATGGGTTTTAATTCATAATTTGTGGGCAATATTTCATATTTGCCATTTCGATGATGATGTTATGAAAAAACCCCAAACGAAGAACCGAAATAACGAAGAAACCAAAAAAAAAAATAAAAAATAAATTGGGGATAATTTTTTTTCGGAAGTTATTTAATTTTAAATTTTTTTATAATGAAATAACGCTCATATGAAATTACCTCCAAAATTATATTTATTTTTGGTTTTGGACATTACTTTATATTTATCGGAGTTTATTTCATTTTCAAGAATATATGAATAAAGATTTTTTTTCTCCTCTGGGTTGTGTCAAAAGCTAGGCAGAGTAAAGTTAATTTGGGGATTATTTCATTTCCTTGGGGCTTGTTTCTTTGGATGATACTTCATTTTTACTTTGGATGTTATTTCATTATGAGATAACATACGTCTTTGTGTTTTCATTCATTCCTATCTTGGGGTTTCTTTCATCTATATTGTCATCATTTTCCTTTTTGGGTGTTATTTCATTTGATTTTGTCATAGCACCGAGATATTTTTGGGGCGATTGCTGACTATATGATACACTCCCCTTTCTACAACATTACAATTGTGAAAGTGATATCTATTTTTGTACATTGGCTTATTTATTATATATTTTACAAATTTGAAATGATTTCAACCTTTTTTACTATCGGAAAAATTATGTGTTTTTTAGAGAGCAAATCGTACGCGACTTTTGTATGGGAGCCATAGATGTTTCTAGTCGAAATATAAGGTATCTTGCCAAATTGGAAGCAATGTGGTTTATAGAGCGGAAAAAGTCAAATCGGTAGCGAAATTTGTATTATATTTCTAGTTGAAATATAAGTATAATAAGAAATATAAATATTATATAAGGTGTTGTGCCAAATTTTAAGAAAATCGGTTAAAATATGAGGTCTCTACAGTGGAAAAATTCAAATCCAGAGCGACATTTGTATGGGAGCTATATTTAAATCTGAACAGATTTGCTTCAAATTAAATAACGTTCGTCCTTAGCGGCTAAAACGTGTCAGCATTATGGCTACCTCGACGCAATTAAACACAAAGCCCTCTGCCAACATTACACAAATTTGGATAATATTATACTATTATGTATACTATTATAATATTATGTCTTTTGAGACCGATCCCGGGTCATAACCTTGGAGCCGATACTAGGACATGTATGTTGGGGTATGGTCCAAGTCATGTACCTTGAGACCGGGTTTAAACTTGTAGTTTAGAACAGACAGTGGATATGTCCAAGACATCACCCCCTCCAATCACAAACTCATATAAAAGGGACCGATCCCCTGTATATATTTGGGTTAGAATCAGGACCGGTCCTTACCCACTAGGGACTAGTCCTAACACTTGTGCTGAGACAGTTCATTTTAACGATGGGACATTCTCGCTTCCTTTTCGGTGTTACAAATAAATGAACAAAGACATAATACCGTAGTGGGGGTATAAAATAACTACATTTTTCGGCAGTTTTTCATATGAAAAATGATACAATTTTTGGGCGAATTTTTAGTATTCATTTATTTATTTTTGTCATAATTTATTTTTTGGGCCATTTTTTAATTTTGGGCAGCTTTTCATGTCCCCAACTGAAAGAACGGACTTCCCAGGCGAAAAGTAATGTAATAGTAACGTTTTAATCAGCACAATTTCTGTGTGATCAGAATCTAATTTTTGCTCTGCCCTAATGAACACTCTATAGGCCATAAAGACAATGATGGACGAGGCCGGTAAGCTAAGGTAAACATAAATCGATTTTCAGCAAAGGAGCTTTTGAAATGTTAGATTTTCTAAAGGAAAAATTCGTAAGAAAAAGAGTCCGATTTCCCAAACTTATCATACCGCTTATGACTTGGTTAACTCAATACAGACCTGTGTTGCCTCATCCTATAACAAATCTGAAAGATATTTAACATTTAATTTTTCTAATGCTGTTAAACGAGCCGAAAGTACTTGTGATTTCCTATATCTGCTAGGATGGTCGTCCGTCCGTCCGCCTGTCTGGGTTTTGTCGCAATTTTGTTTTTCTGGTTAGTCATCAAAAATGTCAACCATGAAATACGATCAAGTTAAATTAGACAAACCAAACCAAAACAAACAAACAACACCATCAACTGTTTGCAATTGCAACAGAAACCATCACGACGATGATGGTGTGGCACTTGCTGCACTCATACCTTGCGATATCAAGTACTAGCGACTGGCACAGCAACAGCATCTACACCACCATTAGCAGCAACATTGTTGCATCAGTGCTGCTGCTTATTTTCGTTATAAATTGACCTCAAAGTGTTAAATACATATATTTTGTTTATGGCACCAACATTTGTTGGTGTTGTTGCCTGCCTTCTTTTCACAAACACTTGCTGCCGTTTTGCCTGCAATGGTCGCATTGTTTCCTCAACTGCGTTTCGTAGCAACAACATTTATCGGTCTCCCGATGCTGTTCACAACAAGTGAAGGCATTTAGTCGGGTAATTTATGAAATATTTTCATTTAGAGGTGGTGTCTGTGTCTATGGGTCCGTGGCTGTGACTGCAAATAAAAATCATAACATGATGCAGACAAACTAAACGAGCGCAGCACATATGCAGCCAAGAAATAAATATTTGTATTTAGTAAATTATTTGTGTAGTTATTAGCATTTATTGTTAATTGCTTTTAATAGGGGGATATGGATTGTCGATCGATTGCTTGAGAGACTGTTGAAGTGGAAACATACTTTCAGCAATGCCGGTTTGGCTACTTGGTTAATGACTGTGGCGAGACAACACTTTGTCCAACTTTGATCCCACTTTGGTTATTGCTTCAGACAAGCCGAAAATATAGGGCATTAGAAAAATAATAAAGGTTTGTCGCTTTGGAAATGATCTAACCAATTTTGAGGAAAATTCACTCAAAAAGAGAGCACCAGAAGTTCTGAAAATATAAAAATGGGACATTCACAAATGATTTTCACATAGAGTTGTCATACGCAAGATGCGTTCAGTCAGTCAACTCGTCCCTAAGCACCCTAATCTCTAGATTTAGACACTCCGGATTATTTTCTCTTTCAAAAATTAGCAATTTTTATTTATTATATTTAACCGTATGGTAAAATATTTGCCAACAATTAAGATATAGAATCTGCGTTTGATTTGTATTTTCTAAAAGTTGGAGACTATTTAGAGAAATGAGGAGGTTTTTCTCCAATTATCCTGAATATCTACAAAGAACGTCATATATCGAGTATGGTGCAAAAAGAAGACTTATTGAGAAATAAAAATGTTTTTCCTCCAATTTATTTCCTTTTTCGTGGCCAAGTCGAATATTCGTGGGAACGCTTTCTTACCGAATAATTATATGTGCGTATACGAATATCTGAATTAATGTTGCTATCAACATTTACTAATTTTACTGAAAAACTTCAAATGCATATATCTCCCAAACCATGGTTCCATCCTTAAATCATTCAGCATCCATATCTAAGCACATTTTGTTTTCGATGTTAATATAACTTTAAATGCAAATAAATTCACAAATGTTGCCCCAAATGTGCCAATAAATGACTAGTCAGTTCAAGCAGCGCTTTGGTCCCAATAACAGCAAATCAAATAGAGATGAAGAAATGCTGTGGTTATAAAGCGTATTTTTCAATTTCAATGAGTCAATAAATGACCTGCAGTAACATTTTGTTTCCGAAACCTTATTAACTTTAAATGCAAATATATCCATAAACGTGCTAACAAGAATCATGAAATGGTCAGCCAACTTAGCGATTAGGTCGCTGTGTAAAAATACGATCTTTAGAGGTGCTCTAAAAAATGATTTAGCTCACCAGCTGATATTAAACGTATCCAACTACCCGCGGCAAAAAATAAAATATTGAACAAATTTGATTCTTGCAAGATGACAGTGTTTTTTAAATTGGTGCGATTGTTTAGACTGACATTCGGAGAGTGAGTTGTGGTTATCGTTCGTTTGAAAGAATCATTTATTTAAAGAGTCCGGGTTCTTGGATGTGAAGCCATCTGAAGAAATTATGATGGAATTGTGTACAACCAAGTAATAAATGTCACCAACTGTCATTTGTAAATCAATTTGCATTCTATAAAATATATATATGTATGTAAAAAGGTCCCCGTTCAAATCTAATTAAAAAATGCCACACATTTTTTTAGTATACAATGAATGTAAATTACACTAATTAAAATACATTTTAAAGAACATAGTTTTGTTGCAATTTAATTTTATTACGTTTACGCTTCTATTATCTCTAACTGCCTAAAAATACCACACACACAGCATTAACAAATGATTGAAAAATGTGATATAAAACAAATGGTGACAACTATAATTAAGGATTTTCTATTGTCGCATTTTTTGCCATTCAAACCGCAATTGTTTTGCTCTTTTATCGCAATAATTATTTCAAAAAAAATAAACACGTTAGATGTTTGCTCTAAATGAAGCTATAATACTGTACAAATAAATAAATATAGCTGAAATTAACTCAAATTTCATAATGAAATAGCAAGTAGGCGGCGGCGATGGTGGTGCGGATCAGGGGCTGGGGAACACGCTAAAATTCGACATTTGCAGAATCAAATTCGCACGTCATCGATGACCTTTTCCAATGAAATTCGAATAAATGTGAAAATGTGATTAATTATTTTTATAACAATAAAAACAAACTAAATAACATTTAAATCATTAAATATGAAGCATATTGCAACCACCACCTCGAAACCATACACCCAGTGAAGAGTCTGTGGAAAAAGTGAAAAATTCCAATTACAAATGAGAAGGCGAAGGTGTGGGCCGGCAGGCGGGCGGACGAGCAAATAAACGAATTTTATTCGCCGATTTTTGCCACCGCATTCTATGAATATTCGCAGCAGAGCTAAAGGGCAGTGCCATGGTGCAGGCACATGTTAAAATGCTTTGCGATAATTTAAAATCAACATTTATGAATAATTAAATATATAAAAATAATACACAAAACGGCTGAAATGGCAATAATTGCCGCCGCAGCAGCAGCTGCCACAGCAAAAAAAAAACACATAAAAACTATCGAGTCGAGTGTTTATGAGAGAAACCACAACTTAATTAAAATGAAATTTATTTTCATTTAAAATTACATTAACTGTTAAATGGATGCAAATAAGTGTGTATTACGTTATATATGGGAAAATGGCAAATATTCCATATTAAAGCAACTCAAAAGAATTGACGTCACCGAAAGGCTCAGCCCAATGGCGATTTCTGTGATGCGAAATGCCTGGCGTCGATTGGCTGTATTTTTTAAATTAATTTAATACTTTGTGCATTAATTTTGGTACCAGGATGTTCTCCTTTATAGAGTAACTTTAAATGCATATATCTTCCCAACCAAGATTCTATGCTTAAATCCATCCTCATCCATATCGAAGCATTTTGTTTTCGATGTTACTATAACTTTAAATGCAAATATATCCGCAAATGATGATCCATCCAATGTGCCAACGATACTCAATAAATTGTAAGTCGGTTTAAGTAGCACTTTCATCCCAGCAAACAGCAAATCAAATAGCGATGAAGACATGTTGTTATTATGAGGTGTATTTTTCGCTGCTGCCAGATTAATAAACCTCAGGAAAACTTTAAATGTAATTATGTCCGCAAATAATGATCGGTAATTTCATTGAGTTTCCGAAATAGAAGCTTTCGGAGCTTCCAATAGGCTCCCTGGAAAACTTTAAATGTAAATATATCCCTAAGTTAAATTCTAATGTATCAATAAATGATCAGCAATCAAACTTTGTTTCCAAAACTGTAAATGTTAATATAACTTTAAATGCAAATATGCTCCAATATGCTACCGAGTCTTAGTAAATGATCAGTCTGTTTGGTGTAAGCGGCTCTTTCCCAAACAACAGCAAATCAAATGGAGATGAAGAGATATTGTGATTATGAGGAGTCTATTTCACGGCTCCCAATGGAAAACTTTAAATGAAACTAAATAAATAAATTATCAGAAAATCAAATTCATCTGTAAGAAATATTTAATTAGTATTACCAAATGATATATGAATTTTAGTGTAAAATAATTGAAATTTTCAAATAAAAGTAAATTTAAAAAATGAAAATAAATATGCATTCTACAAAATGTACATACCGAAAAAAATAATTTTGTACAATCTGGGCAATAGCATTTGATTCAGAGCGATTTGCTCCAATACTGCCACAGGTTTAGTAGTAGTTCTCCTTTGTTCTGTCAGAGATTCGTATGGGACTAGTTCAATCATTTGATACAGATATTTGGGACCATATGTTCTTTAAGCTAGGCTGATATATTAATGCTTTTATTACTTCCATGTGGATGCTACAAGCCCTCTATGACCTGATAGTTAAAAATGATAATACAATCGAACCTGCATAAGTGGAACCAACATAAGTGGGACCTACATAAGAGAGAATCCCGCATATGTGGGACATTTTTCATGATTACTACACGCTTCATACAAAAAGCCTCTTTAAGCGGAAATTTTAACCTCATACGTGGGATTGAATTTTTTGGAATTTGCTTCGTTTTTTCTCTATGAGTTTGATTCCGTTTCCCTTTGAGTTTGTTTTCGTTTCTCTATGCGTTTGATTTCGCTTTCATTGTGGACTTCTATAAAAGGGATTTTTCAAATGGTTTACCTCTGTTAGTGGTATTTCATACTAGAAGAGAAGAGCTTCTTCCGACTTCCCAGAATTGAAATATCATTTGATGAAATAAATAAAAGTTCCAATAGGCGGAAACGCTATTATAGGAAAGGCTTTACAGATGAGGTAAGTGGGAAACCCCTATAAGTGGAAATAATGGACTGTATCTTGAGCTTCCACTTATCCAGTTTCGACTGTGTATATTTTATTAGTTCAATTTTTCAAAATCTTTCCATTATTCAAACTAAAGTAAGGTCTTCCAATTGAGTTCAAGGATTAGCCTTCAACCTATAATTGTTTACAATTGAATTTAATCCGGTATATCCAACATACAACTGTATCCACCTAAAAGTGTTCAGCTGTAATTAAATTATTTATCTCATGCCCGCACTCACTATCTCCCTACATTATCATATAATTTATGTACTACAAATACATTAAACTAAACGTATGCCAGGATAACAACAGCAACATCCTGCTTTTGTGACAAGCTCATCGTAGCTTCCTTTGGCAGTTTGGAAATGGAGCTGAATGGTGAAGAATGGCGGTGAACGAAAGGGGAAACGCTGTGCCCCGGTAATGTTATCGCTCTGCATAATTTATGTGTCTTTAAATAATATTAAGTTGTCATTGTTGATTACACATAAATGACATTTGCACTTGTGCTTAATATTGCCTAACAATACGGTCACGCACACACACCCGTACTAACGTTAGTCAGTGTAAACAGAAAATAGAGGGGGTCGTAAGAAAAACGGGTTACTTTGATCTACAATAAACAATGATGTTGATGATGTTCTCCACATATTTCAAGGCTAAATATAATAATTTAAAAGAAGATCATTTTTCTAATATTCTATTTAATATTAATAATATTAATTAATATATTAGAAATAATTTTATAGATTTTTTAAATTGAACAGTTCTTCTTTTTGGTATTGATCACGACCCACTCTTGTACAGACAGAGGACATTTGTCACACACTCACTCTCCCTTGAACACTTGCATTCGAATGTATGCATAGCACTTTCATGTATACTAACTAAACTAATACACATACCCACATATGTCTACTACAATGTTGTATGGAAATTACAAAACCGCAAATGCTTAATAATACACTTGCAGAAATTGTACAATGCATACTTGAATGAATAATTTCGTAATCACTAAAAAGACTCTACCGACTTACTACGGATAATGATGTTTTTCAGTAATCAGATTACCTTCGATAAAGTCCACTTTCAATAAAAGTTCACGAAATTTTTCGCCCAAAAGAAAAACTTAATGAAATTGGAACCAGGTGTACAAATCTGTGATGTAATTTAATATTAGTTTAGGGAATAATGTCATTGAAACTTTCGCGTATAGAAATAATGCAATTTGTTATATGAACAATTTTAGCTAATATTTGTAATTTCGTTTATTATTTGATATTACTTTTTTTCAGTGTACTTTTAATAACACTCATATGCCTGTCTTGTTAATTAAGTTCTCTTCTATCTACAACTAAAGTACTAAACATTTTATAATTGTTGCTAATACCAACAATAATCATTAGAAAGCACTTTACGACACACATTACAAATGGCATGCAATGTAAATGCTGGAAACACGATGATGGTATGATAATTCTCATAAACAGCGAATTTCCAAAAAATATGATAAAAAGTAGAACGTAATTTACCAAAAATATCGAGAAATATTTTTATTTCTTCAAATGAAGTAGAGCTAAATGGCGCTGTGTTAAATTTCACCAAAATAATTCAAAAACGGAAGTTCTAGAGCAGTAAGATTTTTATGGGTATTATTTCAAAACATAGTCCCGCCGCTGTATTTGTTCAAGGTGAAATATGAAATGTTAAATTTGCTACTCATCGGATAACAATTGCCACATGTATTTTTATTACAAGAATATACCGAAAGACGGACACAAGCCGGCATGGCAGATGTGGGGATTTTATAATGGTCAAAATGACAAAAAAATATGTATTGGGGAAAATGGATTTTTGTGGAAATATTATTTAATTTTCTTGGCTCATGGCCATATTATATTTCGTAGAGTAAAATTTATTTTAAAAATATTGCGATGAAACTTTTCACTTCGCTGCTCAATACCTATCTATCATGATTTTGGTCGGTGACAACCATCTTGAGAAGGCTTTTCTGGCTTTAGAAAAGAAATTATAATAAAGATAGGAAAAATAAAATGCCATCGAAAAAAGGAGCAATGTAAGAAATTGTAATAAAGTTTTTAATACTATCAATAAAAATTAAATTAATGATTGTCTATATTCCTATAAATATCAGCTTTCATCACCCGTAAGACATCACTCACCACATTACGAATTATTGCTTATATTTATAATTATTCGAGTATATTGGATATAGAAATTACAGTATAAACACATATACATATATAAAAACACACATATATATTATTTATATATATATATATATATATATATATATATATATATATATATATATATATATATATATATATATATATATATATATAAATAATTATTTGATTTGAGCTGGAATTTTATCCTGACTCAAGACCATTTTGCATCTATATTTATATAAGATTTATAAATATTGTCTATACTCAAAATATATTTTCCAGTTTGAGAATCATTTTTAATTCTTTATAGTGTAAGAAAATGGTCCTATGTTCCCCAATGGAACGATGGGAATAAATATATGGTCGGAGTCGACCATAATTAAAAACAAGTAAAAACGGCGTTAAGTTCGGCCGGGCCGAACTTTATATACCCTCCACAATGGATTGCATTCCACAGAGAATGTCGATTTTCGTAGAAGTGCAGTAATAGTACAGGAAAATATAATTTTTTAATATAGCCAAACCAAAACAAATACAAATAGTGAAAAAATAATTGTATAAATAAATATAATATTTTAATTATTTCAAACCACGCTTATAAGGCAAGGCTACCAATACGTCAATTCAAAAAATAAATGTTCTTATATTTGTATTTTCAAAAAACTTAAATACAATAACTATTGTTGGATAGTGGGTGCTATAGTTGGTTGTATTTCAATTCTATTTTAATTCTAAAAGTACAAATTTTGAAAATCCATTATCAGACATACATTGTGCAAAATAACCTATCTTCATGATTCAACCAATTTTTGCCGTAAAAGAAAAAGTACGAATTTGAAAAAAAAAGTTTTTATTTTGCGAGTCTATGCAGTCAGAGGAATGTATACACCAAATTCCATGATTCCAGCTGCTCCCATTTGGTTGGTACAATTTTTACCCCTTGACGTTTCTACGAAATTAGAATTTCATCATTCTAGCTGTAGTCGTTTAGTTGGTACTATTTTTATCCCTCTGTACCATTGTATCCCTTGAAAGTACGAATTTCGAAAAATTCGTCTATTTTACGTGCCTACGTAGTCAGAGGAATGTATACTCCGAATTTCATGACTCTAGATGTGGTCATTTGATTGGTACTATTTTTATCCCCTTTTTTCATTTTAACCCCAAAAAATTACAAATTTCGAAAAATCTGTATATTTTAAGTGTCTTCGCAATCAGAGGAATGTATACACCGAATTTCATTATTCGAGGTGTAGCCGTTTGGTTGGTACCATTTTTATCACCTTTTTCCTCCTAAAAGTATGAATTTAGGAAACTCAGTTTATTTTCCGTGTCTACACAGTCAGAGGAATGTATACTCCGAATTTCATGACTCTAGCCGCGGTCATTTTATTGGTACTATTTTTATCCCCTTTTTCGATTTTAACCCCAAAAAGTACGAATTTTGAAAAATCCGTGTGTTTTACTTGTCTATCAGAGGAATATATACACCGAATTTCATTATTCTAGGTACAGCCGTTTGGTTGGTACCATTTTTATTCCTCTATCCCCATTTACCCCTTAAAAGTACGAATTTGGAAAAAATACTTTTATATTATGTATCTACTCAATTAGAGGAATGCACACACCGAATTTCGTGTTTGTAGCTGTTGTCGTTTAATATGTACCTTTTTTTATGCCTTTTTTTCCCATTTTACCCCCTACAAATAAGAATCACTTTATGGTGCACGTTTTTGCTATAAAGGGGAATGCGCTTACCAAATATCAAGCAAGTATAAACAGACATATCCAAAAAAACATGCTTAAATACGCTTAAATATTAGGGATTATTATGGGTATTTTTAGTCCTTGTGAGGGAAAAATGTTTCCCTTTGGGCCGATTTCGCCCCGTTTCAATCCCAACCGATCTACGACTATAAGACGCATTTATGGAAAATTTGAACGTTCTAGCTCCTTTCGTTTAGATGGTAGCGTGCTTTCAACAGACGGACGGACGGACATGGCTAGATCGTCTTAGAATTTTATGACGATCAAGAATATATATACTTTATATGGTCTCAAGGTGTTACAAACGGAATGACAAAGTTAGTGTACCCCCATCCTGAAGGTGGAGGGTATAAAAAGATCAAAAAAATATTTTACGTCTTTATATGATCTTTTTTCGTGCCAACAAAAAAGTTTTTTTTTTCAAAAAAAACAATTTTTGAACTGGGACATTGTCCTGGCTCAAGACCATTTTGCATCTATATTTAATAGAATACAAATTTATTTACAAATGGCATGGTGACATTTATTACATGGCTGCAGACTACCACGATCATGATTTCGACCATGTCAAAAGTCTTTTCAAGTGGCTTCGCAGCGACTTTTCAACATCAAACCCGGCCTCTATAAGGAGATGATTCTCACAAACGATCGAGAAGCACAACTCACTTGCCGATAATTTTCAATTTTTTGTAGACTCTTCCTAAACTATTATTTCTATGTGAAAGTGAAATTCGCGATCTTTGTGGCTATCAAAAGTATCTTTATATAAACGGCTGTTATTGGACTCATATTTCCTGATTGAGAGCACAATTATTATTAAAGGTACATTTGGTGAAAATTGGAATTTTAGGAAAAAATAATAATATCGTTTTTGAGTTAAGAAGACCAAAATATATCGTAAAATGTTATACATAGCCCTTCTGCAAAATTCTTCTGCATAGTGTAATTATATTTGATTAAAATCAGGAAAAAATATTTTATGTTCGATTTATCAATAGGTTTCTGTTGTATGTTACAAACTAATGGCGGTCAAAAATTGTGAAAAGTATCTTTAGAAATTATGATTGCTGACTTCATTCGGAATATTTGTGTCAGAAAAGCTTCAGAATCCTGAACAGAGAAAGTTTAAATATAAGCAATTGCAACCGCGAATATTGGATTTTTCAAAAATTACAGCGATTTTTCGCGACTGTCTGCATTTATGTTACAAGCGATATTGTTTCTTAAGAAAGAAACATAAATTCAGTCGAATCCGTTGGATAGATCGCGAGAAAATCGTAAAACAAAAATGACATGTGTGAAAATCATTTTAGCCATATTTGCCTCGAAAATGAAAATTTTCAAAAAAATATTCAAGTTGTATTTTTTGTTTACCGCAATATCCACTTTTTGTAAAAAATTTGGAAAAATGGGTTAAAAATGGTACCAATCTGACGGATGAAGTTGGAATCTTAAAATTCGCTGAGAGTACATTCCAGAAAATGCGTTTTCTACACAACATTCCCAACATTTCATAAAAAAATGTTATCGAGTTTACAATAAATCATATTTATATATTTGGACATGAATGGCTATGTGCTTATTTCAAAATTCATAGCGCTCAATTTTAAACATGCAAAAGTGGCTATGAACCATAAAACCGCGAATAATAGATAATTTCGAAAACTTTTTAATCGTAGCTATTATTAATCCTCTTCTGATTAAACTGTAGAAGAATGATTCATAATTACTCTTAAAATTAATTAATTAATCAATTTTTTCGCTCTTCTGAAAAGTGTGTTTTTGTTAATAGCCACTTATCAATATAAGCCCATGTCAAAGTCTTTTCAAGTGGCTTCGCAGCTACTTTTCCACATCAAACCAATATGTTAGAAATACATATATAAAATTAGTTGTTCATTATTCTTCAAAAAATTAGAATAGAATTGTCGATTTTCACAACTCTTTTCCCTTTCTAAAAAAGGGGTTAAATTTATTCTGAAATATTCATACAAATCGATTATCGCTTCACATTGTTATATTCAAAACTAATAACTAAAATGATCATGATTTGTATACCCTACACCACTTCGTGGGCTAGGGTATTATAAGTTAGTTTCGCGCCAAATGTTTGTAACACCAAGAAATAATCGAGCTAGACCCACCTTTAAGTATACCGATCGGCTTAGAATCACCAGCTGAGTCGATTTAACGATGTCTGTCTGTCCGTCCGTCCGTCTGCTGTCCATCTAAGCTTGTTCGCACTCTACAGGTCGCAATTGTTGTCCGATTGTCATGAGACTTGGCAGAAGTTATTTTTTCTGGCCAAAGACCATCGGTATTGTATATTTGGAGGAAATCGGTTCAGATTTAGATATAGCCCCATACAAATGTCGCTCCCGATTTGACTTTTTACGCCCTATAAAGCACATATAGTACCCGATTTTCTTCAAATTTGGCTTAACACCTTATAATCAAACTAGAAATACCTGTGGCGAAAGCGGGTTAGATCGGTTCAGATTTAGATATAGACCCCATACAAATGTCGCTCCCGATTTCACTTTTTCCGTTTCAGAAACCACATATTGTACCCGATTTTCTTTAAAATTGGCACAACATCTAAAAATCCAACTAAACCAACTTTACTCGGAATATCTGCTGGAAAATTGGATCAATTACTTTATTATTTACCACATTCATTAAATTTGACTAAAGATGAATTGATAGTAACTGTATAATTTATATGAACTACATAAAATTGGACCCATGGAATACCTGGGTTTAGTAATCAAAGCGATGTATATATGCAGGGAGTGGTGTAGGTTATTATATAGTCGGCCCCGTCCGACTTTAGCTTTTCCTTACTTGTTGAGTTAATGATTTTGTTTTGTTGAAATTACTTTATATCCAACAAATCAATCAACTCTATGTAACATATATACAAACCATTGGCTGGCTCCAATGAACATAAATTGCTTTTGACATTTACTTACAATTCTTCCTTATTGTCCACCTGTCATCTATAGTGATTATATGAGCATGGCTACATTATTCTCATGCTGATGACGACGACGATAATGATGATGCTAATCAATAAAGCCAACAATTATCTGAATTCATCATTTATGAGCAACATTCAAGAACGTGCAGTCATCAATGCGATTACAATGATTCAAATTTCAATTATCGTGCTCTTGCTAAAATCACAGAATGTTGTTTAGTTTAATTGCATTCGCCTTAAATAACATTCAAGCACATCATCAAATGCTGCTGCGGCAGCAACATTGCCCCAAGTGGCGATGCAAGGAGTGGTGTTAGTGCTGCTGCTGCTGCATGATGCAGCCATGCATCCAATAATTGGCAAATGATTTGCATTGTCTGGTGTTCGAACATTTGTCCGTCCGCAAATACATTTCGAAAGCACACAATCATCGTGTCGTGCGTGTATTCATCGTTACGAGAGCATTATAGTTTTAATCCTTGTGCAAATCCATACAAATATTATAAATTAATTTACAATTATATGACTACTACTATTGCCACCACCATCACTGCAACTACTCGTAATAAAAGTCCTGTGTTTGCCTACATCTCTTATTCTCTGTCCCATTGTGCGTTATGTAGTGTGCCACTGATTGCCAAACCCATGCCCGTCCGTCCCTCCGTCTGTCTGTCTGTCTGTCTGTCTGTCTGTCTATTCAATTTCATATGAATTATACAATAACAAGTGCAGCACGATGCAATGAAATGTCAATGATACTTGTGTCATTTATACATGTCTGATGTACATATGTATGTGTGGTTATTATTATGGAGAATTATCTGTCAAATACATTCACTATTACGCACATTTATAATTGAAACATTTGCCACAGTGGTTTCCAAATGAATTATAATGAATGTTGCCACTACTGATTAAGGTATTTAGGGCAACTAGACAGCAAGAAGTGAACTTCCCAAGAAAAAATATTTATGGTGTGCATTCAGGCAGGTAAAGTTGTTTTTAAAAAGTACGAATTTGAAATATCGCCTCATTTTCCGCGTCCACGCAGTCAGATGTATGTATTAGAAAGTGAGAAAAAATATATATTTTAATATTTAAGCCAGAAGCTTTATTTTTTATCGTGTGACAAAACGATACATTAAAAAATTAGTTTTTCTTAATTTCTCTTACAAAGAGGTTCATAACTTTTATATTTTCCCACAGATAAGTATTCATTAGGATGTTAGCTATTAAAAATGAAACAAAATAACTGCACTATTTATATTTTTAAGTTTTATTATTATTTTTTTTTTCAAAAAAAAATATTTTCAATTTTTTGGCGACTGTTCCTAAACCACTCCTTCTATGTAAATAATAGTGATATGATATTCAAAAGACTTGTAGCCTTTTCTCCTTCCTTCTGTTTGAAGTGTAACTGGGTATGATCGTACTTATACTGCCAAAATAATAATACAAATACTAAAGATAGGACGAAAATTGGATTTTTAGTAAAAAAAAAAAATAATGTCTTTTTTGTATGTCAAAATAATAGTAAAAATACAAAAGTTGCCTTTGACGAAAATTTGAAGTTTATTAAATACACCAGAAAAGGTTATACATATTCCTTCGACAAAAATTGTTGGTTCATAGTTTAGTACAAAATTAAAAAAAAATAAATTTTATTTAATTCATTTTCTTTAGATGAGCGAAATGTCTAGCAAACGTATCGTACTTCCAGTCAAAAATATTTTCTTTTTTTATTTCTAGTCTAAGATTTAGCAACACCTTATAAAGACTGGATAATCCATCGCCAGATTGAAGATGTTTTCTGTGTCAAAAAAAATGTAAAAATAAATATAATGTTTCAAAAAGTGAAAATTTCGAGCAGCCAAAAATTTTAACTGAACCACGTATTGTGGATATTTGACTGAATCGTCAATAAAACTAATCACGTTGTTGTTACAGGATAAAAGTAATATTTTGTCATTATATTAAACATAACGCAGAATACGTGCGATCCAATGATGACTTCTAAAAAGCTACAGTGCTGGCCATTTGTGAGTCAAATCTGAATAGAAAAGTAAAAAATCACATCTTTCTTTACGATTATCGCAATGTACATTTATTTTAAACATATTTGCAGCGTTTTGAGCACACGTCTATTCATAAACTATGAAAATATACCATAATTTGAGGCAAAATGGTATTTTGGAAATTCTTGTTTTCTTTTTGGGAATTGTGGAGTTCAGCCGACTGCCTATCCATAAACGATGAAAATATACCCTAATTTATGGAAAATAGCATTTTGTGGATTTTTGTTAATTTTGTGGGAATTGTGGGTTTCCATAAGTATGCCTTATTTTTTGATTTTTTGAATTCTACATGACTCATACACCCAAAAAGTGTCTATCATGTCAAATTTAACCGAAACATGGTCTTAAATCCATGTTTATACAGGGTGGCAAATTAATGCTGTTACCATGCTGCTGTTGAAAGAGTTCTTCTTTTCAGAAAATCCTTAGGACCGCATTGAAGAATATAATTTTATTTTTTGTCACTCTTTACCCCACTGTCAGAGTGCGTTTGTGTGTGTGTGTGTGTGTGTGTGTGCGCAGCATGCGGTATCAATTGAAAACGTATGATAAAATTATAATTTTGCTATTAAATGAGATTAGTACAGTATTACTACTGCAACCTTACAACTACATAGATGCATGCATACATGATATCATTGTGTGTGTGTACTTCTACATATACATATGTACATGCATATCCATGTGTATTTATATAATTATGCTCTTGAATGAGTAATTTAATCCAGATTAAACATTTTAAATGGCAAAAATGTAATTAAATGTAATGCGATTTTTTACACAACATAAATGAGGTCAAACTAAATGCAAACATTTGTGTGTGTGTGTTTCTGTTGCTGCTGCCACCAAAGCCAATTAACATAATTAGTTATTTGAAAAAAAGGAGAAAAAGACGTAGAAAAAACACAGCAATCAAATCCCAATTGGGATTGAAATTTATAATTGCATCAATTGAATAGTTAATGCAAGCGGGGCGAAGGAAAAACCCCGAAAGGATTATGCAATTGCGTAAGTCCTGGGATATGAAAATATTCTGGAGAGTGTCATTATGAAATTCCTTTGGTGGGATATGACAACTTTATTGCTCATTTTTTGTTTGTTGTTTTGTTTTTGAATTCAAATCAATTTAAGTTCATAGTTATTTCTATTAACAACGTTTAAAGCACACAATGTATTTTTTAATATTAAATAATAATATAATATAAATAAATAAATTATTTTCGAGTCGTTAGAAATTTTAATAATTCGCCATAAAAGTGCTGAAAAGGTGAAAAACGTATGAAGCAAACTTTGAAACTCAATATCTCAAAAACGAGGAAAAACATATTCTTGTAACTTGGTACACTTATCAGCAAATATATGAGATTTCTCTTAAAAATATTTAAAAAAAAATTAAAAGTGCCCTAAGAATTAATAAAAAATAAAAATTTTAAGTACATTAATAAAACAAAATGTGTACAAAATTGTTTAAATTAAGTAATTGTAAATTAAATATTGTTTATTTAAAAAAATAAAAAAAACGTTTGCCATGATTCGAATCTGAGACCTTCTGTGTGCAAAGCGGACACCTTACCTCTGAGACCTCATACGAAAAATGCGATCCAATCACTTGTGGAAATTATATTCGTTAAGTTTTATGGAATATTAACATACTATCAAACAAATGTTAATTTTGTTTTTAAATCCGAAAAAATAAAAGTGAAAATAAAATTGTATATTTTTTTCGGACGAAAAAAATTATTTTCAAAAATCCATTAAAGAAGAGTTGAAAATAAAAAATATCCCATCTAAAATTGATCAATATTTGGTGTATTGAATGCTTACACATTAGGTGGACAACTCATAAAAAATGCAAACGAAATCAACAACATTTTGTTTTTGGCTAGACATTTCGTGCGAACGAAATGTATGTGGCTAATGACAACATTTTAACACAGGCGCTCTATACAGAAGTTCCACTCATGAGTTATCCTCACACAAAAACGTACATACATTTTTTTAAGGTATTTTTGCACAGGCGCTCTATACAGAAGTTCCACTCATGAGTTATCCTCACACAGAAACGTACATACATTTTTTTAAGGTATTTTTGCACAGGCGCTCTATACAGAAGTTCCACTCATGAGTTATCCTCACACAGAAACGTACATACATTTTGTTAAGGTATTTTTGCGTCATGTGGAATTAATAAATCAAAAATTAAGGCCTGAAACCCAAAATTCCCAAAAAGAAAACAAAAATCCCCAAAATACCATTTTCCATAATATTTGGTATATTTTCGTCCTTTATGGATATCTCTACCTTTTATATTTAAGAAGTTATGGACGATTTAAATTTTTGAATAAATTCTGGATTTTCTACTGATCACAGATTATACTTCTTTTCGCTCTATCTCTTATATTTAAGAAGTTATGACCTATTTTAAATTTCGAATAAATTCTGGACTTTCTACTTATCACAGATTATGCTTCTTTTCGCTCTATCTCTTATATTTAAGAAGTTATGGCCGATTTAAAATTTCGAATAAATTCTGGACTTTAAAGTGATCACAGATTATGCATCTTTTCGTTCTATCTCTTACATTTAAGATGTTATGGCCGATTTAAAATTTCGAATAAATTCTGGACTTTAAAGTGTTCACAGATTATGCTTCTTTTCGCTCTATCTCTTATATTTAAGAAGTTATGACCTATTTAAAATTTCGAATAAATTCTGGACTTTCTACTAATCACAGATTATGCTTCTTTTCGCTCTATCTCTTATATTTTAGAAGTTATGGACGATTTAAAATTTCGAATAAATTCTGGACTTTCTACTGTCCTCTATCTCTTATATTTAAGAAGTTATGGATGGCTAAACTCTGCAAATGTGTTTAAAATAAATGTACATTGTGTCATGTAGAATTAATAAATTTAAAATTAAGGCTAATAATTCAAATATAAGGAAAGCCTCAATTCCCAAAAGAAAACATAAATCACCACAATACAATTTTCCGTAATATATGGTATATTTTAGTCGTTTATGGATAGGCTGGCGGCTAATAAAACAAAAGTAAGGAAATCCACAACTCCCAAAAAGAAAACAAAAATCCCCAAAATATCATTTTCCATAATATATGGTATATTTTGGTCGTTTATGGATAGCTATGCGCCTAGTAAATCAAAAATAAAGAAACACACAATTCCCAAACAGAAAAGAAAAATCTCCTAAATACCACTCTCCATAATATTTGGTAGATTTTCATCGTTCATGGATAGGCTAATTAATCAAAAATAAGAAAACCCACAATTCCCAAAAAGAAAACAAGAATCGCCAAAATACAATTTTCCATAATATTTGGTATATTTTCGTCGTTTATATATTTGTATATAACACATAATCAAGTTTTATCGTTCTAATTAAAAAAGGTATGTAATGCTATTTTTTCCTTTGTTTTAAGTTCGTTTTCGAAAAATCTCTTTCGCTTACTATTGAAGTCGGAGCAATAGAAAGAAGAGCATGTAATTAAGATTTTGAGTTTTTTTTTTTTCAATTAATCTAAATATAAAAAAAATTATATTGTATGTCTTTCGATTCTACTTTTCGTTTTTTGTTGGATTTTGTACTCTTTTTATTGTTTCGTTTAGTTAGGACAAAAGGCTAATTTTAACAACAATATTTTCTTCTGCAGTCACAGGCTCTTCAACTCCATGATCTATCTATTCTATAATGATATATCAAACTCTTTAGTTTCCGCTTTGTTGAATATGAAGAAAATCCATTACCATAGGTACAAACTCAGCGTATTTAAAACAATTATTATTCTTTCACTGAGACGAAGTTTAAGTCGTTAAAGCAAGTCTTTCGCAAAGCAAGTATATTATTTTGATAAAGTTTTCATTAAAAATTTAATGATGCCACAAAATCATTTTGATCAATTAATTATAGTAGTATAACATTTCGAATATTCGATTATTTGGTACGGATTAATCGAATATTCGTTATTCGAAAATCACCCATTTCTGATAATTCGAACAAATATTTGATATTAAATATTCGATTAATCGAATAAAATTTAATCGATTCCCTAATGTATAGGCAGGCGGCTAAACTGTTAAAACACATGTACACCTTCATAATCGTGAAGAACATTTTTTCTTTTCTATTTAGTTTTTGAATAATTTTTTTAGTTTGACTCAAGATTGGACGCCAATGGTCGCTATTTGGAAGTCAAAATTGGATCGAACGTATTCAGCGCTATGTTTAGTATTAAACATTATTGACAAGAGCTTTTAAAAATTTGAAATTAGTCGTGTCCTATGACAACCCTATGGTTAAATTCAGATGATTAGAGAAGGGCCATAACTTTTATATTTATCCATAGATTTCTTCAAACATGAAAACATCATTAAGATCCCAAAATATTCTGTAATCTCATTTATAAAGGCGGGCTTCCGCGGCATTTAATGTCAAATTTAAAAAAACTAACATTATTTTTTTAATTATTTTGCAGCTCCAATTCTATATTTATACATTATCCATAGATATGTATTGTTGTATTCATCAGAATGTTAGCTATTAAAAAATAAAACAAAATATTTTGAATATTTTTGAAATGTGTATAATTAATTTCCATTAACATTAAATAATAAACAGGCAATCAATATCAATAAATAAAGTATTTTTTAATAATTTGAAATTCACCATAAAAGTGTCTCCCAAGTATTGATATTATCATTTTTTGGAATTGTGAATTTGATTTCTTCACGTTTTTTTCGCATTATATAAATTAATTAACAAAAGCTTTCACTTTGCATTAGGACAGGAGAGAGAAAGAGAGCGCATGAGGGAATGGGTAACAAAAACGTTACGAGGTTTCTTTTGAGTTTCACTCCTAACACCCCAGTCATTAAAAAATTCCCCTCATTTGGAGCAATATGCTGTTGGTCACGCCTTCAAAGCTATATGTAAACAATTCGTTTTATTATCATACGATTTGTTGTTGTTTTTGTTACTTGGCTCACTATGTACATAAAACACATATATATCGTGTCTCTAGCGGAACATTAGGATGTACCGTTCAATGAAATTAATCAATCAAAGTATTTATGTGCTGATTATGAGAAAAATACTGAAAAAAATATTTTGTATTCGAATATTATGGGAAAAATACTGAAATAAATAGAACGGTGCAAAAAGTGAAAATTTCGCTCAACCAAATGAAAATTGGACCCAGCCAAAAATTTTAACAGCACCAGATACTGTGGATATTTGACTGAATCTGAGACAACTGAATCAATAAATGTAATCACGATGTCACCACAGGACAGGAGTAATCTTTTGTCGTTGTATTAAACGTAACGCTGAATATGTGCGATCCAATTTTGCCTTTGACCAAAAAGCTACAGTACCGAGCAATCTTGTGACATTTTTTGAATAAAAAATTTGTTCAAAAACTAAAACAAAAAAACTTTTTTCACGATTATGAATACGTACAAGTGTTTTAAACACATTTGAGAGTTTAGCCGCCTATCTATCCATAAACGACGAAAATATACCACAATTTGTGGAAAATGGTATTTTGGGGATTTTTGGGAATTGTTCAGATGTCAGAGTTTAGCCGTCTGCCTATCCATAAACTATGAAAATATATCATAATTTGTGGAAAATGGTATTTTGGGGATTTTTGTTAAATTTTTGGGAATTTTGGAATTTTCAGAGTTTAGCCGTCTGTCTATCCATAAGTGATGGAAATATACCCTAACTTATGGAATATGGTGATTTTGGGGATTTTTTTTTTTGGGAATTGTGGATTTCCATTAGCAAGCCTTAATTTTTGTTTTTGTTTTTTAATTGTACATGACGCAAAAATGTCCTCAAAAAGTGTTTATAATACAACATTTATATGAATCCGTTTTTATACAGGGTGGCTAATGAATGCTGCTGTCGATCCAATCTTGACTTCCAAAAAACTACAGTGGCGACCAATCTTGAGCCAAACTTAGATTTTTATGAAAAAAATTAATAGAAAAAATTCACAACTTCTTAAAAATGCACAAAAATGTTTTAAATACATTTGCAAAGTTTTGACACCTGCAAATATACCACAATTTGTGGAAAATGGTAGTTTGGGGATTTTTGTTAAATTTTTGGGAATTGTGGAATTGGCATAGTTTAGCCATCTGTCTATCCATAAACGATGAAAATATACCATACTTCGTGGAAAATGGTATTTTGGGGATTTTTGTTAAATTTTTGGGAATTGTGGGCCTTCATTTGCAAGTCTTAATTTTTGATTTCTTAACTCTACATTAGGCAAAAATAACCTAAAAACTGTCTATCATGTCACATTTATGGAAAATTGTATTTTGGGGATTTTTGTTAATTTTTTGTGGGTTTCCATTAGCAAGCCTTAATTTTTGATTTACTAATTTTACATTACACGAAAATAGCCTCAAAAAGTCTCTATCATGTCCCTTTTATGGAAAATTTTAGTTTGGGAAGTTACATTTTGGGTATTGTGTGTTTCCTTTCGGAAGCCTTCATTTTTGATTTCCTAATTCTACATTATGAAAAATAACTTCAAAAAGTCTTTATTATGTCCCTTTTATGGAAATTTGTATTTTGGGATTTTTTGTTAAATTTTTGGGTATTGTGCGTTTCCTTTCGCAAGCCTTCATTTTTGATTAGTAATTCTACTTGCCACAAAAATACCCTCAAAAAGTGCTTAGTGATGTCACATTTACCTGAAACTTGGTTTTAAATCCGTTTTTATACAGGGTGGCAAATTAATGCTGCTACCATGCTGCTTTTGAAAAAGTTTTTTCTTTACATAACTGCGCCGGAAGAGCATCTCATTAAACACTATGTGCTTTTAACACGTTGGAGCAACTTGTCACATAGTCACGAACTGTTATGACAGAATAATAGCTATTTCAAGATACTACACTTTTCGTAGGGCGTCAAGGTCTTCTGATCTTACTGCACCTGCATTTTTTCTGTTTGCAAGGAAGTTTGCAAAACAAAACCAACAACTTTGAATGATTTAAAACAATGTATAGCCACATTTACCTGAAACTTGGGGTTAAACCCCATTTTCCTGGAGTTAAATGTCTCCAAATCACCACCACTATTGTCGACAATTTTGGATGGTTTTTTAAGACATTTTCAGCGAAGCGTCTATACTTTTTACTTAGCCTTTGATGAGTAGAAAAGAAAGCTGCGAGTTTTTGCGAGATTTTTAAATCTTAATCAAAAAATCATCGATACAACCTAATATACACAACTCGTATATTGATAGACATATAAATATTTATGTGCATAAATATGTAAGTGAAAATGTCTGCGTTTGTTTATAGTATTTCACCTATTAGAAATACGTGCCAAAATAAATAAATTCGAAAACAAAGCTCCTCCGTCTGTCTGACTGTCCGTCCGTCTGCCTGTTCACCGATTATGCTCCGCCCCATTAATGAAGAAAACAACAAAAAGCCACCGTGTATCGAAACCAAACAAGTGTGAGGAGGAGATTTATTTTAAAAATATGCGATATTTACAGCACATGAAGTGCCCTAAGCGAAAGAACGTTCAAAACATGTTAGCATAATTTTTGGCGGGTCTCTCCTACCCAGCAAAAAAAAATGGAAATACATACTTCCATAGGAAACACATTGAAATCGCATCTCAAAATCCAAATGTGAATTTTTCCGGCTTTTGAGGAAGTTCTTTTAAACAACTTCCAAAAAAGTCTATAATATATTAACATATTACGAATAACATTTTCACAAGTGAATGGGAACGAATTTTTAGTATGGGGTCACGGACGTAAGGTGTCCGCTTTGCACCCAGAAGGTCTCGGGTTCGAATCGTGACTCGGAAAAAAAAACATTGTTGTTTTTTTTTTTTATTAATTTTATAAATAAACAATGTGTACTTTTGTATAATTTTAACTATTGTCCGCAGTTCTACCCCCGGTTGCGATTTTTTAAAACAGAAATGTAATCTATCGAAAAATTGGTTCCTTTGCAACACTTTTAAAATAACTTTTAAGTCTTACAAAATAAAAGACATCCCGCCTATGACAACTCCATGTTAAATTCATTGGTGAAACTTCAAATTTTTACTACCTTCGAATCACATGATGAGCACCTTTTTCACTTCTTCGGGTACTCTCTTTTTGCTGGGTAATAGAATAGTTATGTAGAATTTACCGATCGGTCTATAAATGCAGAAAAAATCATTTCCAAAATAAAATCAAAAGTGGATCGCCACAGATTTTTTCAAAATTGAATATAATTTCCAAAACATTTTCGAAAGCATAAAAAAGTCTCAATTATTTTTTTCATATTTCATGGGAAATCATAGAATATTTCCAATAAGAAAAATTCATATTGCATTTTTCTTGGTAAAAAATCTAAAAATATCATAAAAATATATTTTCTTTTCTAAGATAGGTGAGCCCTCTTCCATCTGCTCCCTTTGAGAGATTTCATACATTGAACCGAGTTGAGTTCGTCGATTTTTCCGTCACTCTGTGTTAAGACTTTAATTATGTGTTGTAGGGAACAACAACTACTATCGCACATAAGACAAACAAAAAGACTGTAATACGAGTATAACACTTGTGTGCTATTTGTTTAAACAATTAATATGCTCGTCGCTGCTCTCGCTCTCTCCTTAGCACTCGCTCTACCTCTCGCTTTCACACATTGAATATTTTGTTTCTTTTTTTATTTTGTATTTAATTTGATTATTTGAATTTGTCTAAGTTGGCCAATAACAAAGCTCTATTGCCGTTGGCCATCCAGCCATAATCTGTATTTACTATTCACTGCTCACTGTCAGGCGGTAGCACAACACCAGCTGTATGTCTGTCGTTTGAATGGCTGCGAGACGACTACAAACAGTTGTATGAGTGTGTGTGAGTGTTTTTGAATTTAATAAATTTTATTATTGCCAATTGAATATGTATGAGTTTAATGTGTTTTTATTCGAAACTGTATTTAAAATATAAAACAATTTCATCAGTTTTGTGATGTTGCTGTTGTTTCTATTTAAGTTATTGCTGTGGTTGTTTTTGTTGTTATTATTATTGTTTTTGTAGTATTCAACACATGTGTTGAATGTGGCGGCGACCACCATTTTCAAAATGTTCATAATTTGAATATTTGTCTTCGGGCATAACAAACAATGTATAGACAATCTATATACATACATATATTTACTATACTTAGCACATAAAAATATATTCATACGGATACGTATGAAGCCACCAGGGCCAAAGTGGCTCACATAGCATTATTTTTGGCTTCCGGGTTGCTTGACAAATATTGCCTTTTTTTGTCTTCAAAAATAGTTTATTTTCTTCAGGGAAGCTGATTTTAATTAGACAATTTCCGGATTTTCTCGGTATTTTTCAATCTTTCACGCATAATGTCCTCCTGAATTGATACCAAAATTTGAGAAACAATTTTGCTGATTTTTAACTAAAAATCAAAATTTTTTATGAAAATATTAAAAGAATGGCAGTAAATTATTTTATTTCGATTTTTTAAATAATTGAATGGTTTTATGAGCTGAAAATCAATTAATTCAAACTGAACTAAGTAATTTTTCTAATAATAACTGTTTTATTTTTTTCGTTTTTTATATTTGATCAATATTTGATTGGAACTGTCATTTGCAAATAAATTTGTATTCTATCAAATATAGATGCAAAATAGTCTGAAGCCAAGAAAATAGCCAAGTTAAATAAAGTACTAATAATAAATGTTAAAATAAATAAAGTTTTAATTTTTTAAACTAATTTCTAGAAGTGTGGCTGAATTGCTTTTTCCGAAAAAAAGTCTCAAGATCCCAAAAATCTGTCATCTTATGATATGAATTTAACATAAATTTTTTTAAAGTTTCTTTAATTCAAAACTAAATTTAAGGTAGTGCAAATGATGCTGGAAATCAATTTTGTTTCATTAAAGATTTGAGTAGCAAATTTTGATCTCCAGAAAGGGAAAATTATACTTGAAACAAAGCTCTTGTTGAAATACAAATCGTCATCTAGCAATTTAAAATTTGGAACAAAATCCTGCATTACTATGTGAATGCATTTGTCTCTGAAAAGTCATTCGTATAGTTTCTGAGCTACAAATGCTACACGTTTAACGAACAACGAAGCCATTAAGATGAAAATGAGCCCTCCGTTTAACAGAATTTTGCTCGAAGACAAATATATTGTTCGACCATTAACATTTCCCTATGGAATTTCTTGTTACTCTTGCTGTGATCTCTACATATTGACACATTAACACTAATCCCTATATGTATAAATAAGTATATATAAATATATATTTAAATGAACAAATTAGTGTAGAACACTTGGATGGACATGTTAAACACGAATGAATATTAAGTACATATTTTGTATTGAAATGTGAAAAATGTGCCAATCAAAGTATTGGAATGTGTAATTTTCGTTCGTTGATTGTGTACTTTTAAATTATGGCGCATATTTTGACAAAGCGTGGAGCAAAATTATTCTTCTCAAAGAGGTATAGGGTACAATAGGGAACATTCGCCAAAAATTATGTAATTTTTTTAATTTTAATTTTTATCTCTCATTTTGGAAATATAAGTCTGATAACACCCGGTTATATGTTAAATAAAAGGCAAATATTGCAAATTACACTTTCAAATAGAAAAAGTGGTTTAGGAAGCCTTATTTTTTTTTTTTTTTCAATAAAAATCTATTTTTGCTGGTACGAAAAAATCATAAGAAAATAGAAAAAAGCCGGAAAAATATTTTGTTTAAGTTTTTAATATCGGACAACCTAACATAAAAAATGTTTATATGTTAGGGATCTATGGATAATTGTAGAAGTTATGATACTGAATTTAAAAAAATCTTGATTTTTGCTAATTTTGGGTTCTGCTGAAGACTTCAGGTTCTGCTGAACAGACCAACAATACATACAAACAAGAACAATACACACGAGGTACAGTGAAGAAGCATTGTTGCGAGCACATGCATAACATTGAATTGGCAAAGAGAGATTTTTAGTGTGTCGACTTAGTTCGGTGGAATATTTTGTTTATCAGCGCTTCTCATTTGTCGTATGTGACCGCTGGTACTAATATGAACACTGATTTAAGTTAAAGACATACATTCGTTGCGAAAGTTCTGACGAGATGGGGTAGCGCCCATCGAAACTGCGCAACAATAAAGGTCTCACTTTGCCTTTTTTCTAATTTTGGGTTCTGCTTTTTTAATTTAAGAACTTTTATTTTTGACATTTATAAAAAATGTACCCTTAAAATAATATTTCTCAATTTTGGCAAACCAAAATTGCCTTTAGTGTTATTTTGATAGTGTTCCAAGTCAAACTATATCCAATGACATTGATGTGAACAAACATTTTTTTAAATATAATGCCCATTTTAGGTGATTCAGATAATTTCAATAACATATAAAATGAAATTATTTGAAAAGTAAATAATAATTTCAATATAAAGTTTATAGACGAACAACCTGTATATATTTAAAATTAAAAACAAATATTTTGTGTTTTCTTTAATTTTTGTAAGGATATATTACTTTTGGGAAAAAATTACAAATTTTGTTTGTTCAATTTTGAGAAGAATAGAAGTGGTCTAAATCAGTGCACCCTCTGAAAGTAGAGGTTCCTTTAGAGGTACCAACGTTGTCGATTTTTTTATAAAAGTTCGATAGTAGTAGAAAAAATATTTTGCAATTGATTCAAACATAAACCATTGCATATCTCAGAACGGATAAAGTGTGACATAGACCACTATCATTCTAACTGGCATAGACGAAAATTGCTATTTTAGTAAAAAATTAAAAAAAAAATGTATCCTTAAAAATACTGATTTTATGAATCTTTTTGTGACATAGTGTAACTTCAAACTATTTTGTTATTATTTTTGGCAAATATTTCATATTTGCCTTTTGGTCATACTTTCTAAAATCAACCTTTTGGGTGATTTTTCATAAATGACCGCTTTTGAACATACCTTTGGCATACCTCAGAGGACAAAATCTTTAAGTCCGACCGAAGGCCACCAACTCAGGAGACTGTTACTTTGCACCGTCGAATTTGGATGATATATTTTTGCCGATTTTTTATATTACAAATTACTAAAATTATTGGACGATTTTCCATATGAAAAATGATCCAATTTTTGGGAAGATTTTTCATTTTTGATTTGGGTGATTTTTCATTTATTTTTGGGCGTAATTTCATTTTCCGTTTTGGGATATCTTTTAATTTTTTGGTTCAATTTCTGGGCGATCTTTCACGTTGTCTTTGCAGTGTATACTAAGGTAATGACAATTTTTATTTATTTTTTTCTTTCAAATATGTATTTTTGTTCATCCGGAATGTCCTCATCCTACATGATCAGAAACTCCAATACTCAAAGTTTTACTTTTCAAAAATGACCTCCAATTTTTATAATAAAAAGAGAGATTATTTTTCCAACAGCTGGTTTCACTGGTTTTTTGAAAAAAAAAATAAATAAAACTAAAATTTCTAAAAATTTGATTTGAACTGGGATATTGTCCCGGCTCAAGACCATTTTGCATATATATTTAATAGAATGCAAATTTATTTACAAATGGCATGGTGACATTTATTACTTGGCAGCAGACTACCACGATCATGATTTCGACCATGTCAAAAGTCTTTTCAAGTGGCTTCGCAGCGACTTTTCAACATCAAACCCGGCCTCTATAAAAAGATGATTCTCACAAACGAACGAGAAGCACAACTCACGTGCCGAATTTGCGTTTAAAAAATCTAAAAATTGTTAGTTATTGATAATTAAAAAAATCGTTACACTTGAATCGGATTATATACGGCGTTTTTAGTTTCTCATTTCCAAAGGAAACAATTCTTCAAAAAATTATTTTAAATGGCTATGAAAACGGTATACGTGACAGAAGGATATCTGTTAAAAATACAGCATTAGCCACCATTTCCAATTTCAAATTTCTGTTATATTTATTGTGGTATTATTGAAAATCAACATTTGTTTTTGTTACATTATTTATTTATTCAATATTTCGTCCTTAAGGGAATAAATGTGGGTATGTTTAGAAATAATAATACCCAAAAATGTTTCATTAAAGCAAAGCAATTACTTACTTGACTTACTTACAAATAAAACCAATGATTACACTGTCCATAATGAACTTGAACCAGTTCATATACGTCTGAAACTATAGGTCAAATGGAGTTAATTGGCGTTTTTATTTTTTCATTTCCTCATTCCGAAATACCAAAGGATACAATTTTTGAAAAATTATTTTTAATACTTATTCGCACCATATGATAACGGTTAAAATGCCAAATTAAAGAAGAGAATGTTTGGTAAAAATACTTAAAATTGCTAAATTCTATCGGTATTAGTTTAGCAGTAACAACCATTTCAAGTTTTCCCTCTAAAAAGTAAAATATGAATAAATTAAGGTGTAAAATTGAAGTGGTTGTCAACGAACTGAACTAATACAGAAAGAAGCATGGAATTTTAATTATTTTTAACAGATATTCTCCTCTTTAATTTGACACTAATACCGCTATCATAGTGTGTGAATAAGTATTTAAAATAGTTTTTGAAAAATATTTTCCTTTAGAATTTTTGTACTGCACTACACAGGATAAGAATATGAAGAAACAAAAGCCAATAAACGGCAATTAACTCAAGTTTACCTATAGTTTAATGCGTGTATCATCCGCTTCAAGCGTAACGACATTTCTTACGGTGCAATGTGACAAATTAAATATCAAATATAAATATTTTATAGTGAATATAATCCAATACCTGACCACAAGTAGTTCATATATCTTTCAAGTCAATCAAAGAAGTAGAAGTAAAGATCGAATATACCATGAAAATGTATTTTTATAAATTTCAATTACACTCAAAATGATTAGCTTCTACCAACGACCAAATTTCAAATTAAATAACCGGAAATTAAGAGGAAAGCGCAAAAAAAACAAACTAACACGATCTACATTCAATTTGCCACATAATTAGCACAGCACGACCGAGGAAAAACAATCAGAGATTGAAATGTATCTTTCACAGTAGCCTCAATAGTATTAGTAACACAGTGTGTGTGTGCGCGCTTTTGACAACAAAGTGTGGCAGCAAATTAAAATCGGTGCATTGAGTAGGATTGTCCCCTCCCTCCGACTTTCTCACTCTGTGTCTATTGAGGTAATTTAAAATGCCATTAATTTGCATTTTATGCACTCACACAAATAATGTGACGATGATGGAAAAACGTGGGCAAAAATAAATACGAACAGAAAGAAGTGTTCTTTCTGCCCGTTCCCCCGGTATTGCGAACAACACAAGAGGTGCGAGGTGCAACACAAGACAACTACAACAACAACGAGCAAAACTTAATTAAAAAGATACGAGAGCATTCTATATTTAATCTAAAGATTAATGCAGCTGCATATTTTTCGCACTTAATGTTATAGAAAATTTACGTACTCTGGCAGTTAATGCTGCAAGCATTTTCTGCGTAAATCACAAATCTTTTAAGTTTTTAATCATTGCAGCCAACGACAGCGGCAACGAGCTATTTGTTGCCAGCGCCCATGCACTCGAAGAAAAATGATAGCACTTCTTTACACACAATCATATACAGTGGCCGACAAAAGTCAACATACGACCCACATTTTTGCGTTTTAGCGAGTTCCAAAAAATATTTGAAAAAAGTAATGATGCGGTTTTGTTTGAAATCGTTTTTTATTCATATAACAATAACAAAATGCTTTACTTCAATATAAACATAAAATATATTGGCAAAATTAACAAAAAACACCTTGACAAAAGTCTACATACGACATAGCATCCCATGCTTTACGTCATTTTTTATAATGTACTTTATAGGAGAATTGACGAAATTTGTATTGTCATTTGTCTTGTGCTTGCTCTTCTTTAAATAAATATAATTCAAGAAACATTAGTCCGCGAAAATGGCTTCTCGTAAAGAAATTGCAACTGATATTCGAAATTTAGTAATAAAATGCAGAAACGAAAGGAAATCTTTAGGCGAAATAGCTAAAATGGTTAATTTAAGTAAATCAACTGTCCAAACTATATGCAAAAACTTTGAAAATACGGGTACTGTTGAAAATAAGCCCAGAAGTGGGCGTCCAAAAAAACTTAGTCGACGAGATGAAAGCTTTATTTTAAAAGAAGTTAATGAAAACCCGAAAGTGAATGCTACAATGTTGTCCAAACAACTCGCAGAAAGGTCGGATACAATTGTACATCCAAGAACAATTCAAAGAAGTCTGAATAATAATGGTTTCCGAAGCAGAACGCCACGCAAAAAACCTCTTAGAAGTGAAAAGAATCGTAAGCTTCGCCTTGAATTCGCCCAGCAACACTTGGACAAGGGATTAGACTTCTGGAAGCGGGTTTTATTTACGGACGAGTCGAAGTATAATATATTTGGAAGTGACGGGAGAGCCAAAGTATGGAGAAAAGCGAATACGGCAATGAATCCGAAGAATTTACTTGCTACGGTAAAGCATGGTGGTGGCAACGTAATGGTTTGGGGTGCCGTCGCGGCGTCTGGAGTTGGAAATCTTGCGTTTATTGAGGGTAACATGGATCGCTATCAATATAAATCCATATTGGAACAAAATCTGAAGGCATCGGTCGATAATTTAAACCTCGGAGAGCGCTAGATTTTCCAACAAGATAACGATCCGAAGCACACAGCCCAATTTGTTAAAGATTGGCTGATTTACCATGCTCCAAGACAACTTTATTCGCCGCCACAAAGCCCCGACCTGAATATTATTGAACATGTGTGGGAGATTCTGCAACGCAGGATCCGAAAACATCACATAACTAGCGCCCAAACGCTAAAAAACAAGTTGGAAGAGGAATGGCGACAAATATCACCTGCGGAATTGGAAAACTTAGTTGCATCAATGCCCAGACGATTGCTGGCTGTTGTAGATGTTCATGGTGGACCAACAAAATATTAAATTATATAATAGTATCATTTTGTCACGTTAAATTGCATTTTTTATGTCTCATCTCAAACCGTATGTAGACTTTTGTCAAGGTTTTTTCTGCGTATTCTGTTAATATCTTTTGTGTTTATATTGAAGTAATGCATTTTGTTACTGTTATACGAATAAAACACGATTTCAAACAAAACCGCATCATTACTTTTTTTCAAATATGTTTTGGAACTCTCTAAATCGCAAAAATGTGGGTCGTATGTTGACTTTTGTCGGCCACTGTATATATTTTTTACAAATTCTAATATTTGTACTCACATTTTGAAAATATAAGAACGACCATCAAAAATTTTTGTAATTTTTTCGATGTCGAAAGACCAAAATTAATTAAAAAATTAGCCACAGTTTTGAACAGAGAAATTAAATAAAAATAGAATAAAGTTATGTTTTATCAAGTCAGCTTTTTTAAAACACCCGGTTATTTGTTAAATTAAAGATACTCATGAGGGCTATAAATATTGCGAATTACACTTTCAAATGGAAACAGTGGTTTAGTAACAGTCTTCAAAAATGTGGGAAAAAATATTTTTTTTTTTTTTTGGAAAAAAAAAATCTATTTTTGATGGTGCGAAAAAATCAAAAAATAGCAAATAAGGCGGAAAAACAATTTGTTTCTTTCTTTAATAGATAGCATTCTAACGCAAAAATGTTTATATATAAAAACTTGGGGGAAAATATTTTTTTTTTTTTCGAAAAAAAATCATAAAAAATAGAAAAGAAGAAGAAAGAAAGCATTTTGATTGATTTATTAATATCTGACATTCTAACACAAAGAATAATCATCGGGTTTAAGAAGAAGAGAACGGGGTCTTTCCATCGATATATAGCTCATTTAAGAAAACTTAAGAAATATGTGTCCTTTTGTCCAGCAAACACATTTTTTACAATTTGTAGCCATTTTTCAGATTTGCCTATATTTTTACACATTATTTTGTTTGGCAACAAAACCGTTTGTAATTTATTTAAATAACACATCTAGTGAGGAGTAAAACGCCGCTTTGTTTTTTAAAATACCTTAGTAATTGACTGAGTTATTGATGTTTTTATTAATAGTAAATTTTTGCAAAAATACAAGTTTTGGCCATTCCAGTTCACATTCTCATTATTTTATGAATTTAAGTCCAATAAAAACACAGAAAGCATCAGTACGCATAAAAATGTTAAAAAAGCATGATGACCATTTAAAAAAATGTTTGTAATAGCCTACATCTTAACGAAGAAAACAAGGCCTGCATAAAGAAAATCTATGGATAAATATAGGAGTTATGGTCCTTCTTGTAGAAGTAAATGTCGTAGTTTTCACAGTTAGAATGTCATCTATTAAAAAATTAAACACACAACTTTTTTCCGATTTTTTTCTATTTTTTATGATTTTTTCGTGTCAGCAAAAATACATTTTTTTCAAAAAAAAATATTTTTTTCCAAATTTTTGGAGGCTATTCATAAACCACTGTTTCTATGTGAAAGTGTAGTTCGCCACATTTGTATGCATTATCGGCTGCAATCGGATCAATATATCCAAAATGAGGGAACAATTATTAAAGGTACGAAAATTTTAATTTTAGTAAAAAAATATATATCAATAAAAATTTTTTGTTTTGACAATGTTAGCTATTAAAAAATAAAACAAAATACTTTTTTCCGACATTTTTTATTTTTAAAGATTTTTTCGTGCCTCAAAAATATTTTTTTTTTTTGAAAAAAAAAATTATAAAAATATTTTGTGCCGATTTTATGAATCAGCAAAAAAAATATTTTTCGGCTTGGACACCAAATTGTTCATCTTTTTTTGCATACAGTAATCGAATGAATTAAAATATCGATTGAATTAATTAATATATTAATAGCGACCTTTGCCGGCTCCAATCCGATAAATGTCTTAATTGATTAGTTTTTATAGATTTTTTAATTTATCACTTCTCTTCTCTGATTTAAATCTCCGCAAACTTTTTTTCTCGAGTTCGCAAAAAAATTAAGAGCTACAAAAACGAATATTTAGTTGCTACTGAAAATTATATGTCTAAATATTCGCTTTCCTTGGATGTCGTTGTTGTGTGCGGGCGCGACGGCGACGGCAACAGCGACAGGTTTCAAATAGTGTCGCCGCCATACATTAATTACACTTTTTACGCGTTTTATTCATTTCAGAATTCATTCCTTTTGCTAAGACTAAAGACAAAAGCTATAAAAACTAGTGTGTGTGTGTGTTGCCATTGCCACATTCGAATGCTGCCGCCACAAAAAGAAAACACGTCGTGCAAACAACACGTCGAATTTGCATACATTTAAAGTATCTTTGTGTGTTGTAGTTTTTTTATTTTGCACTGAAACAACAACAGCAACAAGGAAAAACATACTTTCTGAGATATTAAGCCAAACATAATAAGAGTTTTGTTTTTTTTTTTTTTTTGAACACTCCACATCCATATGGGTATATATACATTTTGTCATTCCTTTTGTCTACCTTTGAAAATAAAAAAATTAGAAAATCCAAAATTTCAGACAACCCACAACTCTATTTCATTCAAGAGAAATATTTTAAACATAAACATCTCAATGGGTTCGTTAAACGTCAAAATTGTTGTCTTTGATCAAATCATCGACATTTATCCATAGATTTTCTTTAAATAGGCAAAGTTTTCTTCATTATTACCAAATAAAATATAAATATTTTGTTTTCTAATTTTTGAATACTTTCTACTTAAATAAAAATTAAAAAACAAGAGTGTCCTAACTTCTACATTTATCCATAGATCTTTTACATGTAGATTTGGGTTTCTGTGTTAGAATGCTAGCTTAAAAAATAAAATAAAATAATTTTTTGCCAATTTTCATCTATTTTTTCATGAAAGAAAAAAATTTCGAATTTTTTTTTTTTCAAAAAAAAAATAGAAAGAAATATTTTTTCAAAAAAAAAAGAAAAATAAATAAATAAAACAAATAATTTGTTCTAAAAGACATTTAAAAATAATAAAACAACACCACCAGTTTTTTCATGGCCTCAAGCTGATGAATCAATAAGAAAATTAAACAAACAAAATTGTCAACGGTACTTAAACAAACAAAAAATAATTAAAAAAATATTTAAAAAAAAATTTAATCATGTTTAGAAAAATATTTTGCTTATAAAAGAGTGTATGACTTCTACATTTATCCATAGATCTTGTACATGTAAATACGAGTTTCTGCATTAGAATGCTAGCTTAAAAAAATATTTTTTGACAATTTTCATCTATTTTTTTCGTAGCAGTAAAAAATAATTTTTCGAAAAAAAAAATCGAACAAAAATAATTTTCTCAAAAAAAAAAACAATTCGAAAGAAATAATTAAAAAAATAAAATAAAAAAAAACACCACCAGTTTTCTCATGACCTCAAGCTGAATCAATCAATAAAAAATTAAACAAACACAATTTTTTCGTGACAGTAAAAAATATTTTTTTCGAAAAACAAGAATATTAAAAAAAAAATTAGAACAAACATATTTTTTCAAAAAAAAAAATCGAAAGAAATAATTAAAAAATAAAAATAAAAAACAACTCCACCAGTTTTTTCATGACCTCAAGCTGAATCAACTAATAAGAAAATTAAAGAAAAAAATGTCAACGATACATAAACAAATCAAAAAAATATTTCTTAAAAAAAATAAAAATATTTTTTTTTTTCAAAATAAAAGTAACTAGAAAAATCTTTCAGTCATTTCTGATCGAATTTTCACTTTCTCATCGGATTTAAAAAGAAGAAACCGGGGTCTTTCCATCGATGTGTTCTTTTGTCCAGCAAACACATTTTTTTTACAATTTGTAGCCATTTTTCAGATTTGCCTATATTTTTACACATTATTTTGTTTGGCAACAAAACCGTTTGTAATTTATTTAAATAACACATTTAGTAAGGAGTAAAACGCCGCTTTGTTTTTAAAAATACCTTAGAAATTGACTGAGTTATTGATGTTTTTATTAATAGTAAATTTTTTGCAAAAATACAAGTTTTGGCCATTCCAGTTCACATCTCTCATTATTTTATGAATTTAAGTCCAATAAAAATGCATAAAGCATCAGTACGCATAAAAATGTTAAAAAAGCATGATGACCATTTAAAAAAATCCCCAATTTTTGAACACATTTTCCCACTTTGGGAATTCGGGTATTTTTTGGAAAAAATGGAAAATCTAGTATTTTTGTCAGCGGTTTTATCATTCTGATGAATTTTAAGTACTTTCACCATTTTAAAGAAATCTCTAATTTTGGAACACATTTTCCCCACTTTGAGAATTCGGGTATTTTTTTGGAAAAATTGAAAATCTAGTAATTTTTTCGACGTTTCTATCATTTTGATGAATTTTAAGTATCTTTACCATTTTAATACAAAATCCCCAATTTTCCCCACTTTGGGAATTCGAGTATTTTTGGAAAAAAGAATGGAATATCTTGTAATTTGTTCAGCGTTTTTAGCATTTGACGAATTTTAAGTACTTTAAGTTAAATCCCCAATTTTGGAACACAGTTTCCCCACTTTGGGAATTCGGGTATTTTTGGAAAAAAAATTGAAAATCTAGGATTTTTTCAGCGCTTTTATCATTTTGATGAATTTTAAGTACTTTTACCATTGTAATATAACAATCCCCAATTTTGGAACACATTTTCCCCACTTTGGGGTTTTTTTGGAAAAATCTGGTAATATTTCACCGTTTTTATTATTTTGATGAATTTTAAATATTTTTACCATTTTAATAAAAAAATCCCCAATTTTGGAACACATTTTGCCATTTTATATTTACAACTTATAGACAGCTAGTGGAGTGGGGTATGCCAGATTCGGTCCAGCCTAATTTATTTCATATATATTCCTTATCCCAATTACTGTAGCAGCTATTGTGGAGGAGGGGAGCCAGGAGGCAGCAACGAACCGCGAGAAAGCCAGTTGGCCTGGCCTAATGCTAGCCTAGTGCTGCATCACAAACGAAAGGAAAATTAGCGGCAAGACGAGCAAAGCAAGTCAAACAAAAATCAGTCGTAATGTTCGCATTAGTTTCTGCTTGGCAGGCTCTGGTGTTTCGATGGGATGGCTGGCTTCAAGGCACGCCGCCGTTATGAGTCTTGGTCCACTTCAGCATATTTTGGGTGTTTAACTGGTGCCTGCAACGGCAATGGCAGCAGCAACAATTGCCGACTGACCCAGCTGCATCAATGTGGTGGTGGTGGTGTTGTCGTCGTTGCTAGTCTTGAGGCCGAGCTGTTGATGATGGCCAAGAGTATGGTGGGGGTGGGTAGATGGTTGTGTGTGTGTATGAGTGTGCTTACAAACCAATTAAAATTCAAAGAACCATGAAGGCCTCCTGTTTCTGTTCCTCTGATTCAGACTCTCGCTTGTAAGTACCGAGTATTTGCACACACAGAAAATTAAGTACATTTTCTTCTCGGGTTTTTATGGGGTTTTTCTTCTTCTTCTGTGTTTTTTCGTGTTTTTTTTTCTTTTTTGTTGGTTGCGGTTTTCTCTTGGTTTATATGCTTGAAAGCAGGAGGAGGCAGTTGTGTAAAAATATGTATGTTGCAAAAAGGGAAAAGAATTTACTTTAAGGTCTTATAATTGATGCAAATTAATGACGCTGGTATTTGCTTGTTGCTGCCCTGTGCTTCTTCCTCCCTCCCTTCGGTCACTTACCCACTGACTTTGTGTGGCAAAGTAGAGAGGGGATTTTTTTCATTGCTTTGGTACAACCATAACTTTAAGTTTTATTTGTTTTATAGACGAAGAAAAAACGAAAAATATGGGGTTTGTAAAAGTTTCCAACAACTAAATGTTTTGAGAATGACATAGATTTTGTTGAAATGCGAGAGAGGGAACTGCAATAAGTGACGTTTTCGGCTACTGGTCACATTGGAAATGGAACTTGGCTTGCACAGCAAGTTTCGATAACTGCAGAAATCGGCTAGAGATAGTAAAAATGGTATTGCAAAATTGTTGTTGTCCTTTCTCACAGGATATTTTGAAAATGTCCTAAAAATTGTTAAACAACATTTTTCTAAAATCTATTGAAAATTAGTGTCTTGGGGAGGAAAGGACATACAAAATAATATGCAGCAATTATTTAGGCATACTTTAAAAATATATCTTCCCAGTTTGCATGTGATTTGCAGGAGGTGGTTTCGCTATTTCGACTATGTTTGGATTCATACATCTATCCTCTATTATAAAGGCTTAATTTCAAGACAAATATGTAAGTTACAAATATTGCAGACACACTTTCTCAATCTGAACACTCGTTTAGATACAAAGGACAAAAAATGGTTTTTAATAAAAAATGTTTTGTAATAAAAATAGATGAAAAATAAACTAAAAATATTTTTTTTTTTTGAAAAATATAAATTTGATTTTTTTGTAAAACAATATTTTGTACAAAAATGTGAAATTTTTTTTTGCAAAAGTGAAAAAATAAAGGAAACATAAAACATAAAAATACAATGAACAAAAAAATATGTTTCATTTATGCAAAATTTTAATTTGGATTTTTTTGTAAAGCAATATATATTTTTTTTTTAATTTGAAAAATATTAAAAAACCTTTTGTTGACTTTTGCTTATTATGTTTGTTTACTAGTGTTTTGACCCGAATAACGAAAATTATGTATGTATTCATTAAACATTTTTTCGAAAAAAAAATCCAATTGGATGTAGTTTCGCTATTTCAACTATATTTGGGTACACATAATAACCATCAAACCTTCCTCAAATGTGGAAAAAATAGGAAAACAGCAAAAAAGGATGAGGTGGATTATACAAAAGACTGCTTAATTTTTTTTCGCGGATTTTTTCCTATTTTTCTATTTGTGTTCATTTTTTTTTTGGAAAAACTTAAATAATCTTTTGCTGATGTTTTACAAAAAGAAGAACATAATTTATTTTGAAGAAAAAAAAATTAAAATTTTCTTTGGGTTTATAAAGGGTGATTTTTTAAGAGCTTGATAACTTTTTTTTTAAAAAAACGCATAAAATTTGCAAAATCTCATCGGTTCTTTATTTGAAACGTTAGATTGGTCCATGACATTTACTTCTTGAAGATAATTTCATTTAAATGTTGACCGCGGCTGCGCCTCAAGTGGTCCATCCGCTTAGTCCAATTTTGGCATTTCCACGTTTTTGAGTAACAGAGGCCCAATTGCTGCGAACGGCGACGAATCGATAATTGATGGTCATCATTAACATTGGCCGATACAGCTGCGATATTTTCTTCAGTTCGTACTCTACGTAAGCGCGTTGGTGGTTTAATGTCCAACAATGTAAATTTGGTGCGAAATTTAGTCACAATAGCCCGAATAGCCGCTTCAGTGGGTCGATTAAACTGACCATAAAATGGAAGCGTGCGATGAACTTTCTTAACAGAGCACGCATTTTGATAATAAAATTCAATGATTTGCAAGCGTTGCTCGTTAGTAAGTCTATTCATGATGAAATGTCAAAGCATACTGAGCATCTTTCTCTTTGACACCATGTCTGAAATCCCACGTGATCTGTCAAATACTAATGCATGAAAATCCTAACCTCAAAAAAATCACTCTTTATATCCTGATTTTGTCAGTAGTTGCCCAAACTTGTCAGTAGTTGCGAACATATTTTATCAATCTGCGCAGTGGTTTATGCACAGTGGGTCAGAAAATAATATAAAATAAATATATTTTTCATTCTCGACAGTGTCTTCTCCATTTTCGTTGTCGCAGTTTCGCGATCACTCTTGATACGCTGATCATATTTTTGGTTGAGAAGGGCAACAAAATATAACAATTTTGTGTCCGAGACCTTAAGATTTTTTGTGTAATGTACACATACTGATTCATAAAATGGGGAAATATGAAAACCGAGGACCAAAGATCTCTCTCCATATCTTTCTATATATTGGGTCCGCCAAATAGCTTTTTTTTGAAAATGCTATAAAAAACTACTGAATATTTTCTCAAATTTCTTTTTTTTTTATTTGAAAGTACAACCCTTCCGGTTAATAATGAAAAATAATTTCATTCAAATGGCTGCTGAGGGCACCCCACAAATAATAGTCCAACGGTTGAATAGTTGAAAAAAAACGTTAGATGGCGGACCCTATATTTAGAAAATAAGAAAAAAATTATACATTTCTTAATTATCGAGTTATCGGATGTTCAAGTTCGAAAAAATAGATTTTTATATCTTTCCAATCGAAAATACTTCGATAACAATTTTAGTAATCGATTACTCCTTAGTAATCGATAACCTTCAATTGTGGAAATTCGATAAAAATTTTTTTCATATAATTCAACAACATAAATAATTACAAAATAATCCACAACAGATAAAAACTAAAAGAAAAATATCGATGTTTTATTTCGTTTCCAACAAATTAAATTTTAGTTATCGATAACTACCTTAGTAAATAACTTCCAATTGTGAAAATTCGATAAAAAATTGTGTGCATTTTCACATAATTTCATATAATTCAACAACAAAAATTCACAACAGATAAAAACTAAAAGAAAAATATCGATGTTTTATTTCGATTCCAACAAATTTAATTTTAGTTATCGATAACTGCCTTAGTAAATAACTTCCAATTGTGAAAATTCGATAAAAAATTGTGTGCATTTTCACATAATTTCATATAATTCAACAACATAAATCCACAACAGATAAAAACTAAAAGAAAAATATCGATGTTTTATTTCGATTCCAACAAATTAAATTTTAGTTATCGATAACTGCCTTAGTAAATAACTTCCAATTGGGAAAATTCCATAAAAAATTGTGTGCATTTTCACATAATTTCATATAATTCAAGAACATAAATAATTACAAAATAATCCACAACAAAGAAAAGTAAACAACAACAAATAAAAATAAAAGAAAAAAATGGAATTATCGGATGTTAAAATAAAAAAATCGATTTTTATTTCGTTTCAATCAAATTCAAAAACATCGATAACAATTTTAATTATCGATAACTGCAATATAATCGATAACTTCCAATTGCGGAAATTCTATAAAAAATGTGTGTATTTTCATATAATTTCAAAATAATCCACAACAAAGAAAAATAAAAATTATTTTTCTTTTCTTTATCGTGTTATCGGATGTTAAAATTGGAAAAATCGATTTTTATTTCGTTCCAATGGGCTTAAATCGAAAAACATCGATAACTGCATTAGTAATCGATAAACTCCAATTGTGAAAATTCGATAAAAAAAACTACTACAGACAAAAAAATAAAAAAACTACTACAAACAAAAATAATAAAGAAAACCTATTTTAAAAAATCGGGCGATTCTTTTTCTAACTTTAACACCCCATAACTAAGCAAAGATCTTCACTCATTTCTGTCAATACAAAATTGAAAATATTTCATTCATGTGTAAAGTCTACACTTTTATACGAATGGGATATAAATGTTCCTTGCTTGCAAAGAATCATACAAATATTCTTTCTGGTCATCTGCAATTTCTGTATCTGACAAAGAACACTTCAAACACTAATCAAAGTGGAGATTCGAAGAAGGATGTGGAGATGGAGATGGATTGGGCACACATTGAGAATGGAATCCCCAAGGGAGCATACGACAGGGGCGACCAGCCCACACATGGCGACGACAGACATTACCTGGGGGCAACTGAAAGCGCTAGCTTTAGATAGATAGTGGAAAAAAATTAATTCTCCTCATACATCGTTAATACTGTGGAATGAACAACATGATAGAGGGTATATTCGATTCGGCCCTGCCAAAGTTATCACCGCAGTACTCGCTATTTTTTCTTCAATCCTGAATTTACAAATTTCCTTGGCAAAAGTTCGAAAAGAAGCCATGAAGGGCATTTCGTCAATAAGTTCAAACATCAAACCGCCAATCATTGATGACTGCATAACAGTCATCCAGCTTAAACTCGACAAGTTAATTCATCTGGGATTCGTTCAGTCATTCATTCGTTTAAGTTTCGTAACTTAAAATACTCTCGTATTTCTTCTTTTTTCTACGATGCTGCTGCGAATATGAGACCAGAAAACGGTTCAAAAGTTATTCGTCGTTGATATTTTTTCAGCAGTTTTTTTTGAATATTTCCTAAGTACTTTCCATTAAGTTTTGTTTGGATTTTTTTTTCTATTTTCATGCGATGAGAAAAAACAAGCTTTTCATCATCATCGTCATCATATTCTTTTTGTCTTTTTTGTTGGCGTTTTTCTGTTCTGTTCTGTTGATTTTATTTTGCCTTTGGTCATAATGCACTTTTTTAAAACTTTAACGATGCGTAATAACGTCTCATTTTACGTTTGACTGCATTTATGTTGCAAACATTGTCGAAGAGTTTGAGTTTGTTTGTTCGTCTTTTTTTTTTGGGTAAATATTTAAGCTAAATTTTTTGAATTTAACAAATGCTTTGCTTTAATGAGATTGTAATATAATTATGCAGAAATTATACAATTGTATGTATGAATATCTATTTGAGAATGAGCTATGAGGGTATGATGTGTGGGCGCTGTACTGCTGGCCATATGCTGTGTTAATTAATTAATTCTCTTTTCAGCTGTAATGAATTAAAAGTGATAGATTTAATATACATGTACTATATATTTATAGCTTTCAACACACTGTGTTGGTGTAGAGATTTGCAAATAAACTCGAACGTATTATACAGGTAAACGTGAATGAAAAATTTACTAAATTTTAAATTACCCCAATTAAATATAATTGTAACGCAAGAATATGGTATCGGAATTTTTAATAATGAAAAATTAATATCTAAGTGCTGCTAAGAATTGATACTTCACAAATTCCATTATGCTAATGTATTATTATTGAAAATCTTACTTATAACCGACAAAACTTTGCACCCATGGGAAAATCAAGTATTTTGTGAAGGAAAAGATAAAATAATATTACCCGTGATTTCCAGATTTCCTAAATCAATTCGTTGCAGCATTTAAAATACAATTTACTATTTTTCCATATGAAATGGAGTTAAAACATATATATATATATATATATATATATATATAAATATATATGCAGTTCAATTGCCAAATCAAACTTCACGAAATCCATGAACTTAGTATGAGAGAAAATTCTAAATATTACCGGCAAAACTTTGCACACTTGGGAAAATCAAATATATTTGGAGAGAAGGTATGAAATTACATGTTCGGTGCTTTTCAGATTTCCTACATCAATTCGTAGAAACGTTATAAATACAATTTAATAGTTGTATACATGAAGTATGAATAATATGAATTTATTTTAATTTACTCAAAATTTCTTATTGAACTTCATAGATTTCATCAATATAACTTATCATTAGTAAAAACCTTTAATATCTGCGACAAAACTTTGCACACACGATCACAAGGAATATTTCGCGAAAGATAAGATAGAAATAGTTTATCTGTGCTTTACAGTATTGCTATATCAATTCTTCACAGCGTTTCAAATGCAATTTAATATTTTTATAAACGAATATACTTAGAAATTAATATTTAACATCAATTGAAAAAATCTATAAGTTTAGTATAAGAAAAATGTTAAATATCATCGTTAATACTTTGCACACATTACCAAAACAAATATATTATGAAAGAAGAGTTTTATATAGATTAGCCGTGATTTCTACTTTTCCTACATCAATTCATTGGAACATTTAAAATGTAATTTAATATTTTTATATATGAAATACCCGAAGTTAGCTAAAATTTCGTATTTAACATCAATTGATGTTCGCAAATTCCATCACTATAATCTACCATTAGTGAAAAATGTTAAATATCTCCGGCAAAATTGTGCACACCCGAGCAAAACAAATATATTTTGAAAGAAGAGATGGAAATAGATTTTCCATGCTTTCTAGATTTTCTACAACAATTCGTTGACGCATTAAAAATGCAATTTACTATATTTATATAGAAAGAAGATTTTATTTAAAAATTTATATTTAACATCAATTGAACATTATGATTAGTGAAAATGTTAAATATCTCTGTTAATATTTTGCACACACGAGCAAAACAAATATATTTTGAGTGAAGACATTTATATAGATTAGCCGTGATTTCCACTTTTTCCACATCAATTCATCGAAGCGTTTAAAATGCGATTAGATATTACTGTATATTTAAAATTTTATATTTACCATACATTTCACAACTCCATTTGTTTTGTATGATAGAAAATGTTAAAAATCTCCATCAAAACTTTGCACACATGACCGAAACAAAAATATCTTGAAAGAAGAGGTGAAAATAGAATGTCCACGATTTATAGATTTTCTACATCAATTCGTTGACGCATTAAAAAAGCAATTTACTATAATTATATATGAAATACGCTATGATTGTTTGAGAAATGTCTACTTACTCTAAATTTTATAACTAACATCAATTGAACATCACCAATTACATCAATACAACTTAGCATTAGAGAAAATATTCAATACCTACGGTAAAATCAAAACTAATATATTGTGAAAGAAGAGGTGGGTTAACTCTGCTTAACAGGTTTTCTACATTAATTCATTGAGGCGTTTAAAATACAATTTAATTCTTTATATATATGGAATACCGAACTTACTCGGAATTACATATTTGACTTCAATCGAACTTCGCAAATTACTTCAATACTAAAAACTCATTATAGATGAAATTCGTACATATCTCAGGCCAAACTTTGCACACATGAGAAAATCAAATATATTGTGGAAGATGAGATGAAAATGGATTATCCGTGGTTAACAGTTTTTCTATATCAATTCGTGGACGCTTTTAAAATGCAATTTACTATTTTTATATATGAAATACGCGGAATTTTTATGAATAATATATGTGGAAATTATTGAAAATATTAGATATCTCCACCAAAACTTTGCACACATGATCAAAACAAATATACTATGAAAGAGCAGGTACAAATAGATTGTCTATTCTTTCTAAATTGTCTACATCAATTTATTCAAGCATTTAAAACGAAATTTAATATGTTTACATATGAAATACGCAAAATTTGTATGCGTTATTTGAAGTTACTCAAAATTTCGAATTTAATACTAATTGAACTATAACCTATCATTAGTGAACATTTTAAATATCTTTAAAATGAAATCTTTAACTTTGCACACACGGGCAAAATAAATTTATTCTGAAAGAATAAAAAAAGAAGGGGAGAATTGCTTTCTGGATTTTCTACGTAATTCTTTAAAGCGTTTAAAGCCAAATTTAATATTTATAAAATACGCGAAGAAACTCCATCAAATGAACTTCGCAATTTCCTTCAATATAACTTATAAATTCATACATATCTCATGAAAAACATTGCACACATGATCATGGCGAATATATTTTGAAAGAACAGGTGAAGGTGGATTAACAATGGTTTACACTTTATCTACATCAATTCTTTGAGACTTTTAAAGCACAATTTACTATTTTTATATATGAAATACGCCAAGTTTTAATGAATAATGTGAACACAATTAGTGAAAATGTTTAGTATTTCGTGCAAAACTTTGCACACACGAGCAAAACAAATATATTTTGAAAGAAGAGGTGAAAATAGTTTAATGCTGCTTAACAGTTTTTCTACATCAACACCTGAAATACCCAAAATTTGTATGAGTTATTTTGAAGCTCCTCAAAATTTAATTAACATCAATGGAACCTCGCAATATAACCGATCATTAGTGAAAATGTTTTATATCCCTGGAATAACTTTGCACACACATGTCAAACAAATATATTTTGAAAGAAGAGAAGGAAATTGATTGTTCATGATTTCTAGACTTTCTACATCAATTCGTTGGAGCGATTATAACGCAATTTAATATTTTTACATTGAAATGCAAGAACTTTGTATGAGTAATTTCAACTTACTTAAAATTACATATTTAAAGTCAATTGAACTTCGCAAAATCCATTCCAATAACCTATAATCAGTGAAAATATTAAATATCTCGGGCAAAACTTTGCACACACGAGCAAAACAAATATGTTTTGAAAGAAGAGGATAAAATAGGTTAGATGATAATATGGTTACCGCTTTTACTTCATCAATTATTTGAAGCGATTAAAATGCAATTTGACATTTACTCAAAATTTCATATTTAACATCAATAGAACAAATTCCAAGTTTTAGTATGAGAGGAAATGTTAAATATCTCCGGAAAAGCTTTGCACACACGAACCAAACAAATATATTTTGAAAGAAGAGGTGGTAATTGATTTTTCATGATTTCTAGATTTTCTACATCAATTCTTTAAAGCGTTTAAAATGCAATTTACTATTTGTATATATATAATTTACTATTTGTATGAGTAATTCCAACTTCACACATAACAAATCTTAATTCTAATTTTGATTTTTTTGATTTTTTTGAGGTTAGGATTTTCATGCATTAGTATTTGACAGATCACGTGGGATTTCAGACATGGTGTCAAAGAGAAAGATGCTCAGTATGCTTTGACATTTCATCATGAATCGTCTTACAAACGAACAACGCTTGCAAATTATTGAATTTTATTATCAAAATGCGTGCTCTGTTAAGAAAGTTCATTGCGCGCTTCCATTTTATGGTCAGTTTAATCGACCCACTGAAGCGGCTATTCGGGCTATTGTGACTAAATTTCGCACCAAATTTACATTGTTGGACATTAAACCACCAACACGCTTACGTAGAGTGCGAACTGAAGAAAATATCGCAGCTGTATCGGCCAGTGTTAATGATGACCACCAATTTTCGATTCGTCGCCGTTCGCACCAATTGGGTCTCTGTTACTCAAAAACGTGGAAATGCCAAAATTGGACTAAGCGGATGGACCACCTAAGACGCAGCCGCGGTCAACATTTAAATGAAATTATCTTCAAAAAGTAAATGTCATGGACCAATCTAACGTTTCAAATAAAGAACCGATGAGATTTTGCAAATTTTATGCGTTTTTTTAAAAAAAAAAGTTATCAAGCTCTTAAAAAATCACCCTTTATTTTAATCGAATAAACGAATTGATCTGGAAAATGTGAAAGATATGGGTATATTAATTGTAAGTATTATTTATGAATATATAACACTTTTCGATGTGTGCAGCCAAAAGTTGGATTTTTTGAACATTTGTTTACGGCAAATGTCTCTAAAAATCATTGCAATCTATCCTTATAATTGAATAGTCTAATAGGAACCAAATATTCGCATCCAATATTGGCAATATCGCTTTAAACTCTCTTTACCGAGGAGAAATAATAGCATTAGTTTATAACCGACAGTTTTAGAATGCATTTTGACCCACTAATTTCATAACATATAGAATTTTGCAATCAAGGTGTTTTTTTATTTTTTTGTATAATTTATTCTTTAAATTATGGCTGAATAACAATATTTAAAAGGTCCGAAACTATTGGCGGTGCTAAAAAATTTCAATAACTCATGGAGCTAAATTCGATTTTGGATTTTGTGATATTTTTATGAAGAAAAACGGGAATATCGTTCTCGAGTTATGTTAGCACTCGTGCAATAACTTTTTCAAAAATCAAAATTTTTTCTAAAAAAAAACGTATCCTTAGAATTTAAAACTTTGAATTTTGGAGGACCTAAAAGTATATGTATAGGGATTATTGAATCACATTTTTCGTTGCAAGGTTACAATTTCAAGGCAACTATGTGGGCCATATTTTTATTCTTTTGAATTCCAGCCTAAATTTTTTCAATTCCTTTGAATTGAAATCATTTTAAAATAATTCATAGAACTGTTATACATATATACTCGAAGTATGTACATACAATGTGATGTGTATATTTTACACACTTTAATGTCTTCCTCCCCGCAGTTTCCCAATTCATTCTGTGCATTTTAAAATTATTCGATACAATAAAATCAACCACAAAAAAAGAAAATAAGCTCTCACCCAACACTAAGGCCGCTGCTTTACCGCCCATTAAATTAATTTTATTTTCATCTCTGCACTGTGCTTTTATTTTTAATGCCATTTGTTAATTCGAACGAAAAAAACATACTCGTACATCCATCATTATTCATACAATGCAGCATATGCTCTGTTCTGTTCTCAGCGTACGAAGAAATAATTATAAAATGTTTACAAATTAAAACAAAAACCAAAAAATAACATTTAATTATATTCAATTTTAATTTATGATCTTTTAAATGTTTATAATTATGTGTATGCTTTTTTCGTGTTGTTTTTAAATAAATAAATAAATACACTCGAATTAACATCACATCGAAAACATAGCCACATATAAATGAAACGGAAAGATGGATTTTAGATTATTTTCCGTTTTGGGGGTAAAATGATGACTGGTGAGTGAACACAGAGGCATGCATTAGGGGTGGGATAGTGTTGTATGGGAATTTTAAGAGTCCGAATTTTCATATTTTCTGTTTCCCGTATCCCGGGAAATTTGTACGGGATTCCCGCGGGAATTCAGCAGAAAGTTTTACCTATTTCTCGCACATTTTTTTCAAAAAAAGTCGTTGCACTTGAACCAGATGATATACGTATGAAACTATAGGCAAAGTGGAGTTAATTGGCGTTTTTAGTTTTTCATTTCCTGCTACTCCATTTGGCCACAGTGGGCCAAAATAAAAAACGAATTCAACTTAAAAGGCCAAATATAATTATACCCTACACCACTTCGTGGTCTAGGGTATTATAAGTTAGTTTCGCGCCAAATGTTTGTAACACCAAGAAATAATCGAGCTAGACCCACCTTTAAGAATACCGATCGGCTTAGAATCACCAGCTGAGTCGATTTAACGATGTCCATCTAAGCTTGTTCGCACTCTACAGGTCGCAATTATTGTCCGATTGTCATGAAACTTGGCAGAAGTTATTTTTTCTGGCCAAGGACCATCGGTATTGAATTTGGAGGAAATCGGTTCAGATTTAGATATAGCTCCCATACAAATGTCGCTCCCGATTTGACATTTTCCACTTTAGAAACCACATATTGTACCCGATTTTCTTTACATTTGGTACAACATCTTATAATCCAACTAGAAATACCTATGCAAAAATTGGGTAAGATCGGTTCAGATTTAGATATAGCCCCCATACAAATGTCGCTCCCGATTTGACATTTTCCGCTCTAGAAACGACATATTGTACCCGATTTTCTTTAAATTTTGCAGAACATCTTATACTCCAACTAGAAACACGTATGCAAAAATTGGGTAAGATCGGTTCAGTTTTATATATAGCCCCATACGAATGTCGCTCCCGATTTGACATTTTCCGCTCTAGAAACGACATATTGTACCCGATTTTCTTTAAATTTTGCAGAACATCTTATAATCGAACTAGAAACACGTATGCAAAAATTGGGTAAGATCGGTTCAGATTTATTTATAGCCCCCATACAAATGTCGCTCCCGATTTGACACTTTCCGCTCTAGAAACGACATATTGTACCCGATTTTCTTTAAATTTTGCAGAACATCTTATCATCGAACTAGAAACACGTATGCAAAAATTGGGTAAGATCGGTTCAGATTTAGATATAGCCCCCATACAAATGTCGTTCCCGATTTGACATTTTCCGCTCTAAAATCCACATATTGTACCCGTTTTTCTTTAAAATTGGCACAACATCTTATAATCCAACCTATGGGGAAAGTGGGTAAGATCGGTTCAGATTTAGATATCGCCCTCATACAAATGTTGCTCCCGAATTTTTAACCGATTTTGGCCAAACTTTACATATTATATTTCACCAATAAACATACATGGTGAAAGCGGGTCACATCGTTCCAGGTTTCAATATACCCCTATACAAATGTCCTTTCCGATTTAACATTTTTTGTCAAACACATACATTTACAGGATGCAAAAATCCTTCCCGATTTCACTTTTTTACCAAATTGAATTGTAATGAGATAGAAAGTCCGTCCGTCTTTAGCATTTCCTTACTTGTTTGGGAGATGCCCATATGTCCATACTTTGGTATAACACAAATGGGGTCCCATTCTGATCTATTACAGCTCTAGAAACTACATCTTACATCGGATCTTCATCAAATTTTGCAGATCATGGTATTTTGCAACCAGGAATACCTACCGTGACCAGGCCCAAAATGTAGTTATAGGCCCCTTTTTGAAATGTCGGTCCTATTCATCCTATTACTACTGTATAATTTGTATTTGTCTATCGGATAATTGGATGAATTACCATATTATTAACCATATTCATTAAATATGACTAAAGATGAATTTATAGTAACTGTATAATTTATATGCACTACATAAAATTGCTCCCATGAAATAAATGGGTTTAGTAATCAAAGCGAGGTACATACGCAGGGAGTGGTGTAGGGTATTATATAGTCGGCCCCGCCCGACTTTAGCTTTTCCTTACTTGTTTTTTCTAAATTCATTCTGGGTATGTGGGTTATATATTTGGAATGTGCTCCCCTAGAGCTACTCCTGGGTACACACAAAGTAGAGGCACCCTCCTCCGTTTGGCCACAGTGGACGAAAATCCGAACCAGAAAACTGAATTTCTTTTGTGTATGAATATGCCTTATGTAGTGGTTAATTTTATTATCGCACTTAAATATAGTAATTTCATTATATGTTATGTTTGTTTTATTATTTTCAGTTATAGTTTTTTATCAGATCGGGTCAAATATCGCGTTAATATTAATTTATTGTCTCGGTTAACAATTTAACATAGCTCTGTTAACTCCATAACAGCGCACTGGAAAAAATAAGTGGTGTGTGTCTTTGCTAGTTAAATTCGAATTTAGCTTCACACATATACCCGTATTGCCCCGGGATTCCGGGAAAATAATTCCCGTTTCCCGGGAAAATGCAAACCCTAGTGTTGAGAGCAAGTTTTATACAAATTTTGCTTTTGTAGGGGAGCCTCCATAAGCATTATAGGAAGTCTATCAACTTTTCCCTTAGGGATTGGTGATATGGGGTAGGTATATTTGGGGAAAATTTTGAGGAGGGAAAAATAATGGGGACCAGTCTTACAATTCTCCCCTCTAGGGCCTAGTATGGAGTAGTTTTAGGCCTTTCTTTCATAAAAAAAATTTTAAAAAATATGCAAATGTATGAGGGCCACCTTAAGGGTTGGATTTTGGAGGGTAGTTGTGTTCTGAGAAAATATTGGGGATGCTAATACATTTGCCTCCACTAGGGTCCTCGTTGAGACACGGTAGGGGGGGCAAATTTTATAAAAAAAAATATTCCATTATGGAATGGAGATAGGGGACAGGTTTTTGGGAGAGAAAATTAATGGGGGCTGTCTTCCCTCTAGGGGAAGTAAAAATTTAAAATAAATTGTATGGGGGCCACCTTAAGGGTTGAAGATAGGGGTAGCTCCGTTCTGAGAAAACCTTGGGGTGAAAAAGTATGGTGTGTTGGTCATACATTTGACCCCCCTTGGGCCTCCTTGTGGCAGTTAGAGTGGTCGGAGTAAATTTGATAAAAAAAATTGTTTTTGTATGGGAGCCCCATTAACACATTGAGTGCCACGTCGTACGTTTCCGTACGACAGTGATTGCTTTTACTTATAGCCCAAAAAATGTTTGGCCTGCTCGGAAGGTTTGCTTCAAAACCGCTTGGCACTCAATGTGTTAAGTAGTGGGGATTGGGGGTAAGTTTCTTTGAAAAAAAATTGGGGAGGGTCGGTTTTACATTTAACCCAGCTAGGGGCGACTCCGGGATAGTTTTGGGCCTTACTGTCATAACAAATAATAGAAAAAAAATCGTATGGAAGCCACCTTAATGGATGCAGATAGGAGGTTGGTAAATTCAGAGAAAATGCGTGGGGTGCTAAAATATTGGGGGTCGGTCATACATTTCACTCCACTAGCGGCCTCCTTGGGTCAGTAAGTGCGGTGGGAACAAATTTTATAAAAAAAAAATTTTGTATGGGAGCCCCCTCAAGGAGTGTAGATAGGGGGTATGTGTGTTCGAAAAAAATGTCGGGGAGGGAAAATTGTAAGGGGTCGCTTTTACATTTAACCCCTCTGGGAACGACTCCGAGGCCGTTTTGATGATTTTTGTGTATTTTTATACCTTTTCCGTACCCCGATGAGCTCCCACTTACACTCATCCCACCACTACCATTTTTAGGATCATTCTTTTTTCTCAAACCTCACAAAGTAGGGAGTTCTAGCGTATCAAAATCGAAAAGTCTTGCACAATCCCACCTCTAATGTACACTCCAAATTTCTTGTTCCTATGTGTTGTCGTCAGATTCGCACCGTTTGTGCAGCTTTTTTCAATTTCACCATTCACCATTCAAGAGAATGGGTTTTCAAAAAAAAACACTGCGTTTGCGCTATAAAGGAAGTGTACACACCAAAGTATACAAATGAATATCAGGCAGAAATTTTCAAAAAAAAGCCAGGACAATATCCCAGTTCAAAAAAAAATAATAAAAAAATGTAGAGTATTCCAGTCCACAAGCTAGCTTGGAAATGGAAAATTTCATTTTTTTCTTCCAGGTGATTATCGGCCAACATTGCCATTTTAATCTTCCGGATGATATTTTGGTGATATTATCTAGATTTCTTCCGGAATGTAATCTGGTAATATCGCCGATTTATCATTTAGAAGAATTGATTTCGTATTTCTTTGGTATATCGCCGCTATATTATTTTTCTTCTAGGCAATACGACCCCTCTATGGGGTCTCCGATGAATGGATGTACATTATTCTTGAACACACCTTGAAATATGCATCCTATCGTAGAGTTTTGACAAAAAAATAACCGCATTTATTTTTTATTTCGAGATAAACTTCTGTAAAACGCGATCTTCAAAGAGTTGTATTTTCTTTGCGGTGTAGAATATTTTTTAAAGATCATCATAAAATTCGTCTCTACTATTTTTTCCATATAAATACGAGAAAAATGCCACTGAAATTAGGACTTTAAGGCAAAGGATTTTAATCCTTAAATTGTGGGGTATGCTAATGAGATGTTCTTTCAATTCTCGCCGACAGCGACCCACTTTAATGTACACCTATGCATGTCCCGCCATTATATGCAATAACAATCAAAAGCGTTCCAATTGAAACCAACAACCACTGCTAAACGATGAGTCGCAACATGCCACACGCCATTAGCTCGGAAAACCATTAATGTGCGTAATTTAACATACAACAACAAAAGCAATAATAATAAGAAAAACAACAATAACAATAATCGTACTAGCACCATCATCAGCAGCAGCAACGGCAACAACAGCATCACCATCAACATCGCCATCGCCAACATCATATAAACATGATGCGGATGGATACCAGAGCGGCGACCAGCAGATAATGGCAACACCAAAACCAAACAATTTCTTTTTATTTTATTTATTTTTGTTCGTGTTGCCGAACAAAATATGAAATGTTGTATGAACTCTCTGCGCGAGGTGGAATCTGATTCAGTGGCAGTATATGTATATTAGGCTGGGTCGCGTTACATAAAAAAAATAAAAATGATTTCTAGTCACCCCCCGAAATGAACATTGGATGGTTCAATCGTGATCTGAAAAATAATTCGTCTCTGTACCAGCCGAGCTAAATGCTAAATGCTCCAGAAAACAAATATAAAAATCATGTTTTGTATGCTTGTATTTTTCGTTGCATTTTTTCCAATTTTTTTCTAAATTATTAGACCCTTGAAAGCATTTTAAATATAACAAATATTTTGCAAATTTTTGTTAATCAATAATCCAATCTTCATTTCTGGGCGGTTACCATAGCAATTTATTTTCGTGACCCATCCTAATGTATAAGAATGTGTGTATGTGTGATCATATATGTAGATATTCAGACTTGGACTTTTCATTATTGTTCGTTGTTGCTTTTATTTTTATTGGCCATTTAATATTAAATATTCATGTGTGTTGCTGTTGCTGCTGCTGGTTACTGCTGCCGGTGTTGCTGTTGCTACTGCTACTGTTGTCGTTGCTGTTGTTGTTGGTATTCTTTAAAACATTCATAAAATAAACACTCAATATTTTCCTTTTCGCCTCTTCTCATTTTGGGGCGGCTGGCAAACTGATGTTGTTGTTGATGATGATGAGAATGGAAAAATATTAACAACAGGCAAAAACGTTTAATGGATTTAATGGTGTGGCAGACATTTATATGGTAACAAGTTGTCTGTTGTTGTTGCTATTGTGGTGGTGTTGCTGTTTCAACAAATAAACAACGAAAAAACACTACCAGGAGCAGCAGCAACAATCAAACCAGAATATGTTTCAGGGATGTCATTTTGGGGGAAGAGGTTTTGAAAATAAATTTAATGATGGGATTCAAAAATTTCCTACAGAATTAAAATAAATAAAATAAATAAAATAAATAAAATAAATAAAATAAATAAAATAAATAAAATAAATAAAATAAATAAAATAAATAAAATAAATAAAATAAATAAAATAAATAAAATAAATAAAATAAATAAAATAAATAAAATAAATAAAATAAATAAAATAAATAAAATAAATAAAATAAATAAAATAAATAAAATAAATAAAATAAATAAAATAAATAAAATAAATAAAATAAATAAAATAAATAAAATAAATAAAATAAATAAAATAAATAAAATAAATAAAATAAATAAAATAAATAAAATAAATAAAATAAATAAAATAAATAAAATAAATAAAATAAATAAAATAAATAAAATAAATAAAATAAATAAAATAAATAAAATAAATAAAATAAATAAAATAAATAAAATAAATAAAATAAATAAAATAAATAAAATAAATAAAATAAATAAAATAAATAAAATAAATAAAATAAATAAAATAAATAAAATAAATAAAATAAATAAAATAAATAAAATAAATAAAATAAATAAAATAAATAAAATAAATAAAATAAATAAAATAAATAAAATAAATAAAATAAATAAAATAAATAAAATAAATAAAATAAATAAAATAAATAAAATAAATAAAATAAATAAAATAAATAAAATAAATAAAATAAATAAAATAAATAAAATAAATAAAATAAATAAAATAAATAAAATAAATAAAATAAATAAAATAAATAAAATAAATAAAATAAATAAAATAAATAAAATAAATAAAATAAATAAAATAAATAAAATAAATAAAATAAATAAAATAAATAAAATAAATAAAATAAATAAAATAAATAAAATAAATAAAATAAATAAAATAAATAAAATAAATAAAATAAATAAAATAAATAAAATAAATAAAATAAATAAAATAAATAAAATAAATAAAATAAATAAAATAAATAAAATAAATAAAATAATAAAAAATAAATAAAATCATAAAAACTTAATAAATGCTATTCATAAGAAATTAAATAATCACCCCTAAAATAACCTAATTAAATTAAAATGGAATAATCGCCTAAAATGTTTATGTTTCGGGTATGTCATTTGGGGAAAAGGGTTTGAAAATAAATTCAATGTTGGGATTTTCCAAAAATTTTGCGCTGAATTAAAATAAATAAAATAAGAAAAAAATAAAAATAAAAAAAAATAAATAAATGATATTCATAAAAAATTAAATAATCGTCCCTAAAATAAATCAATTAAATTAAAATGGAATAATCGCCTAAAATGTTTATGTTTCGGGGTTGTCATTTGGGGAAAAGGTTTTGAAAATAAATTCAGTGGCGGAATTTTTTTCCCGCAGAAATTAAAATAAATAAAATTACTCTTCGTTATGCTATTCATGAGAAATTAAATAATCGCCTTTAAAATTGGTATTATTTTTAATTTTTTTCTTTTATTTTTCGTTCAATATTCGCTAATATCAGACAATTCCCAATGTTCCCATCATTTTGGGCAAATTTTGAATCCAATCTACTCATTCGCGGATGACAGAAACCTTTGTCATTCGATCATAGGACTTCAAGAAATTGAAGATAAAGGACGGTTAATGGATGTTACACTTGGTCAAAATTTACTGGTCATTTCTGAATGGAATTGAGTGAATAGAGTAGATTTCAATGTACGTAAGATCCAGAGCTCCTTCTTGTCTATTCTTGGCGAGAGTAGAATATGGAAATCTATTTGCTCTCTCCAGAATCTATTAACATCGACTAAAATTCAATAACTTTCTAGTAAACATTTTTGAGTTTTTTTTTTAAATTGAAATTAGGCAGGATCATTTTAAAAAATTAACATTGAAAATCTGGCATTATTTTAGATTATAGATTTATTTTAGAAATTTGCCCAATGTTGACTTTTTTATTTTTCTAATATTTAAAAGAAAATTAAAATTTTTTTTTTTAATATTTTTATGCATTTGCTGATAATATAAAATATATTCTTTCTTTTTAACAGATTTTCAACTTTTTCAGATTGTGAAAATTGAAAAAGAAATAATTTATCGAACTGTTTCCCAGGCATTTTTAAAACTTTGCACTTAATTGCATTTTTCAAGAAAATATGACTTCAAAACTTTGTTTGTGCCAAATATAGTTTGTTTGTAATAAATATTTTGAAAAAAAAAGCGCTTTGAAAAATGTATGCATTTGGATCAACATGACTTTTTTCCTACAAAAGCCTTTAAAGAATAAAATACTTATCAATGACTTGATATAAAAAGAACGTATCTCGTTTTTTAACAATTTCTTTATATATAATGATTGACTGTTTTCAAATACACCTTGCGTGTAAAAACGAAATCGTTTAATAATAAAATTTAATGAATTTTATTTATAAAAATGGCATTAAAATTTATATTTATAGCATTCAAATACAATATCCCATTCCAAATTAAATATTAATTACAGACCAAAATAAAACAAACGAAAAAACTAAAACAAATGAGCGTTGGCACCCTCATATGCACATAATCACATATGCAACTCAATGTAAGGTGGCATGTGTGCCTTATTACTTGGTGTGATTTTTTAAACGGATATTCGGCAATTGAGTTGTGCTTCTCATTCGTTTGTGAGAATCATTTACTTAAAGTGGCCGGTTATGTTTTTGAAAAGTCGCTGTGAAGCCACCTGAGGAAACCTTACACAGGGTGGAAATCTTGATAGTGGTAGTGTGCAACCAAGTAATAAATGTAGCCATGTCATTTGTAAATAAATTTGCATTCTATTAAATATAGATGTTCCGAGTGTTCAGAATGCAGGAGCATTCTGGTCCTTGAAACCAAATATAGATGCAAAATTGTCTTGAGCCAGAACAATATCCCAGTTCAAATCAAATATTGATTACCGACCAAAAATAAAATAAACTAACATTTATATTTATGTCTAAAGTTTTCCGATTTTATTAATTTTATTATTCTCCGGTAAATGTATAAAAAATCGAGATACGCCATTTTCATATTAAGCCATGCTATTTAGAAAGGCTGAAGGGTTCTCCGTTTTTGAACACTTTTTGACAATAGTCAAGGTTAATTCTCTTATTCCACCTTCTGTTGAACGATTATAAAGACCAAAAATATCCTCAATTTTATGGTTTCCACAGATCCACCATCTTTACAGTGGATTTTAATTATTCTTTTATTTTAATATTTATTCGTTGATAATTCCCCGCAATTTGGGATGGTGAAATCCCGCAAAATTTCGCCATTGTCATCTCTATTAATGATATGTATGTGTAGATAACGCAGTTTATGAAACATACGGAAACAGACAAAACGACGCACTTTACAGTGTAAACACACGTACACGTTCATGCACATCGCCATGATCTATCAGCAACATGGACATGGCCACCGTATTAAAATGCGAAAAGAAGCGAACAAAAAAGTAGGATAATTGAAAATAGCCATAAAATATTGAAGCACTGCATAAATGCGAGGGGTCTCACAAAAGTTCATTAAAACACTACATTGCACATATGGTCCAATGACTGTTAATGTGTTCAATTTCGATCTTCGAAAAAAAAGAGATTGAACTGAACCTCAAGAACTGAACTTTAGTTAATCAAAATGAGGGGAAATTTTGAATTGAAATTTAAAAAAAAATCGTAACTTTTTTTGTGTTAGGAAATACATATAAATATTTTTGCCGAATTTCAAGCCAACTGCTTTTAGTTTATTAATTAAATCTAAAAAAAACATTATTTTTATAATTTTTCTTAATTCTTGTAATTTGTTAACAAACTAAAAACATCATCTTCGTTTTTTTTAATACATTTATATTGGCAGCTATAAATGAATAGCGTTAGTAAGACGATACATAAGTTTCATGAGGGAGTTCCTGGTACTTACACTACAGCAATTATAAACGTCGATATTAAAAATATTTAATAGAAATAATTAAAACAAAAAATTTTTAGTTTCCCATCTAAAATTAATATTTGGTTTCTTTAATGCGTTGCCGCAAAATATTTCGGTTTAATCAATGTCCATTCATGAGCTAGACAGTTTTATTACGATTTTTGCTATTTTTAACATTTAACTATTTTAATTTTGTATAAACATTTTTAATTAATAAAAACATTTCTTATACTTATTAATCGCTTGGAAATATATTACAATAATTTTTAATAAAATTATAAAAAAAATTATAATAATTTTATGAAAAGATACTAAGAGTATTAAATTTCGAGGGGGACATTGAATTAAATTTCCAGGGGAAATCTTCAAGGGTGTGTAACATTTACCACCACCCCCATAGTTAAAGGTTTTTCATAATTTCATAAAATTCGCAATAACTTCCTCATATTTGACCCGATTAGTGTTAAAAGGGCTCGCTGGAACAGTACTATCTCTAATTTCTAAATGTTTTCTTCAAATGTAGTCTCTTGAGGACTAATAATTTACAAAATTATGCGGGCCTTAATGGGCACTTTTCCGACGAGTCCTTTAAAAGGATAATCCCCATGACCGTTTAAATAAACAAGCGCAAATCTTAGCAAGCGTATAGTTAACAATTCGCACAATGTGATGTTAATTTATAATAATTGTTTAAAATCGCCAGTTTATAGCGCCAGACTAAAGTCAAAGATTTAAAAATTAATGTTTTTTTTTTTAATTTTTGTTTAAATAGCTTTTCGCACTGTTACTAATTATATTAAAAAAATATTTTTTTAATTTGTAACAGCAACGAAGAAAACAATCCATTTTCTAAAAAAGTCTTTAAATAAATATATAATTAATGACTCTTATGTAGAAATGAGGGAATTAAAAAAATCGTGGGTCATTTTTTACGATTTTTTTGCTTAAATTGATTTAGTCATACGTGAAGACTTCATCCATAGATTTTCTTTAACTAGGTCTTGTTTTCTTCGTTAAGATACCAGCTATTTTAAATTAAAATAAAATATTCATTTATCTAATTTGTAAATGGATTTTTCGCGTTATTTATACAAACATTAAAAAATTATAATTAAAAACAAGTAAGGAAAGGCTAAAGTCGGGCGGGGCCGACTATATAATACCCTACACCACTCCCTGCGTATGTACCTCGCTTTGATTACTAAACCCAGGTATTTCATGGGAGCAATTTTATGTAGTTCATACAAATTATATAAATTATATTCATATAATTTATATGCTATAAATTCATCTTTAGTCAAATTTAACGAATATGGTAAATAATATGGTAATTGATCCAATTGTCCGACAGACAAATACAAATTATACAGTAGTATACCAAAGTCATACCAAAGTATGGACATATGGGCATCAACCAAACAATTCTCATTGCAATTCAATTCGGTAAAAAAGTGAAATCGTGAAAGATTTTTGCATTCTGTAAATGTATGTGTTTGACAAAAAATGTTAAATCGGAAAGGACATTTGTATGGGGGTATATTGAAACCTGGAACGATGTGACCCGCTTTCACCATGTCTGTTTATTGGTGAAATATAATATGTAAAATTTGGCCAAAATCAGTAAAACATTCGGGAGCGACATTTGTATGGAGGCTATATCTAAATCTGAACCGATCCTACCCAATTTTTGCATACGTGTTTCTAGTTCGATTATAAGATGTTCTGCAAAATTTAAAGAAAATCGGGTACAATATGTGGATTTTAGAGCAGAAAAAGTCAAATCGGGAGCGACATTTGTATGGGGGCTATAAATCTGAACCGATCATACCCACTTTCAGCATAGGTGTTTCTAGTTCGATTATAAAATGTTGTGCCAAAGTTAAAGAAAATCGGGTACAATATGTCGTTTCTAGAGCGGAAAATGTCAAATCGGGAGCGACATTTGTATGGGGGCTATATCTAAATCTGAACCGATCTTACCCAATTTTTGCATACATGTTTCTAGTTAGATTATAAGATGTTCTGCCAAATTTAAAGAAAATCGGGTACAATATGTCGTTTCTAGAGCGGAAAATGTCAAATCGGGAGCGACATTTGTATGGGGGCTATATCTAAATCTGAACCGATCTTACCCAATTTTTGCATACATGTTTCTAGTTGGATTATAAGATGTTCTGCCAAATTTAAACAAAATCGGGTACAATATGTCGTTTCTAGAGCGTAAAATGTCAAATCGGGAGCGACATTTGTATGGGGGCTATATCTAAATCTGAACCGATTTCCTCCAAATTCAATACCGATGGTCCTTGGCCAGAAAAAATAACTTCTGCCAAGTTTCATGACAATCGGACAACAATTGCGACCTGTAGAGTGCGAACAAGCTTAGATGGACAGCAGACGGACAGACGGACAGACGGACAGACAGACATCGTTAAATCGACTCAGCTGGTGATTCTAAGCCGATCGGTATACTTAAAGGTGGGTCTAGCTCGATTATTTCTTGGTGTTACAAACATTTGGCGCGAAACTAACTTATAACTTACTTATAGACCACGAAGTGGTGTAGGGTATAAAAAACTTTTGATGTTTTCCATATATACATTGATTTCTTTAAAATGTTAGCTATTACAAATACATAATATGTTTTTCCTTTTTTTTCTATTTTTATTGTTATTCGTGGCAGCTAAAAATGATTTAAAAAAAATACAATTTTTTGGAGACTTTTCCTAACCCACTGTATCTGTGAAAGTGAAAGTGAAATCCGCAACATTTGTAGCCATCATAATTACATTTAATTTAACATATAAACGGGTGTATTCGGACCAATATTTCCAAAATGAGAATACTTTCGGCGAAATTTGGAATTTTAGTAAAAACTTAAAAAAATATATCCATAAAAAATTAATATTGTTTTCGAGTTTATAAAGCCAAAATGCATCAGAAAATTTTATACATAATCCTTCGGCAAAATTTTTATTGCATATTGTAGGATAACATTTTTTCACAAACGTAATTAAAGGTATTTTTATTTATTTTTCTTTTATTAAATTTCCATCTTTAAAATATAAATAAAGTTTATAACTGTTGAAAAAATTCGAATATAACTTTTCTGGGACCCTTCGGTCATAACACAATATAACCTATATATTAATAGTTGTACATGAAAAAGGTTTCATAAACGCAATAAATACATAAATACTCATACGCTCTTGTGTTCATATTGAAAAATATGTTCAAATTGAAAAATATGTGTATTTATGTGTAATTAATAATTTTTAATTTTTGTTGTTGATGATTGAATCTGAATACGAGTAGTGTAGTTGTGTGTGCGTTTGTGAGTAAATATTCAAGGAAATTATTTTTAATATTCAGATTAATTACTGCTGTGGGAATAAAGACTAAAGAATGAGTGGCGGTGAATTTAAGTAAATCAAAAGAGCATAAAAACCATGACGTGGAGAGGGAGAGAGTGAAAGGACGAGGAAGGAATTTTTCATAATATCCGCTCATTTCATGAAAATAATGAAATGAAAATATTATTAATGAAAATAAAGGAATACGCTGTGAAGGAAGCGATGCTTTACACTATGAATTGTTATTCGGATTTTGAAGAAAAATCCCATTCCGATACTATTTCTTAAAATTATAGCACCTCTTTGCCTATAAAAATCAATTAAATGAATATTTTATTGTCATATCTGCCAATAACAACGACTTACAGTACTTTGAAGAACATCATCATCATCTTATGACGCCATAGCTGAGAATTGTTTGATGATGGGGGTGGGCAATAAAAGTAATTGTATGATTTCATAAATGATTCCAGCGAGATGATGATAAAGTGCTGAGACGCCATCCATTACCAAGCTAGATAGGAATACAGCGCCAAAATGAGAACTAAAACAATTAACACAGCCTTTATTTAGCCCACATACTGGCTTGCTTGTCTATAGAGAATAGCTCTGATAGGCAGCTATTACTGTGGGACCAAAAACCCCCACCAGCAGTGGCACAAGAGGAACAACAGAATCATCGACCCCTTGAGCGACAACCATAACATCGAGTAGATGTTGTTGCAATTGCTATGTTCCGGGTGTTGGTGTTGTTACACCAACAGAATCGAACCGAACTGAACACCGCCAGGTCGTAAATATGTTGACGTTGTTATTGTTCTAATGGTTAATTTTCTTAAATTTAAATTATATTTATGAATTTCTACATCGAACAGCATCGAAACAACAACAAAATATGAAATAAAAAGAACAACAAAACCGGCCAAATAAAATTAATTAAATAAACCACAACGCATAAAAAACACAGCGTGACTGACTGACTGGCGGAAAATATGTGTTCTTGTTGCTGCTGTTTGTTTATTAGAGGGGGCTTGAGATACCGAGAAGAAGATGACATGGCATGGCATGCATGGAATGGCAAATCATCATCATCATAACATCTTCGTTGTCGTCGTCGTCTTGATCATTTTCTTTGGAATCGAATCGAATGAACACATTAAAGGGAAAAAGATGAAACGAGTCAGAAGCTGAAATGATTTAAATTCAAATCGAAAAATTACATACAACATTAACACACACAGGCCGACAGACGGACGGTCTGAGGGACGGACAGACAGACAGAGAGATGGAGGATCTTTTGACTATGGCCACAGCCGCATGATGTGCGATTGTATATTTATGAAACATTTTTCATGCTCGATTTAATGTTGGTGTTGATAGATGTATAGTTTGTTTATATACCCTACAGCAGGCACATGGCTGAGCACGATTGATGTGTATCTTAAATTATAAAAATGTTCCTGACAAAATGCAAAATAACAGAGCCTCATAGTTCTGAAGCGAGACCTCAAAGAAACCATACAATCTCACCGAACACTCATACACATAAGACTCGAAATAGGGTTCCTTCCATGTCAATCCTAATAAAAAATAGTCGTATGACTCAGATTTTTTGAATTTTTTTTTTAAAATATTCTGCTTTATAAAATATATGCATTACGAAAAATATTAACATTTTATTTGCAGAGTTATAGGCATTTTTTGTCTAAAATGATTTCGAACTCGAATTAAAAATTAAAAAAAAAATAAAAAATAAAAAATTAAAAAAATAATAATAAATAAAATAAAAAAAATAAAAATAAAAATAAAAAATAAAAAATAAAAAATAAAAAAATAAAAAATAAAAAATAAAAAAATAAAAAATAAAAAATAAAAAATAAAAAATAAAAAATAAAAAATAAAAAATAAAAAATAAAAAATAAAAAATAAAAAATAAAAAATAAAAAATAAAAAATAAAAAATAAAAAATAAAAAATAAAAAATAAAAAATAAAAAATAAAAAATAAAAAATAAAAAATAAAAAATAAAAAATAAAAAATAAAAAATAAAAAATAAAAAATAAAAAATAAAAAATAAAAAATAAAAAATAAAAAATAAAAAATAAAAAATAAAAAATAAAAAATAAAAAATAAAAAATAAAAAATAAAAAATAAAAAATAAAAAATAAAAAATAAAAAATAAAAAATAAAAAATAAAAAATAAAAAATAAAAAATAAAAAATAAAAAATAAAAAATAAAAAATAAAAAATAAAAAATAAAAAATAAAAAATAAAAAATAAAAAATAAAAAATAAAAAATAAAAAATAAAAAATAAAAAATAAAAAATAAAAAATAAAAAATAAAAAATAAAAAATAAAAAATAAAAAATAAAAAATAAAAAATAAAAAATAAAAAATAAAAAATAAAAAATAAAAAATAAAAAATAAAAAATAAAAAATAAAAAATAAAAAATAAAAAATAAAAAATAAAAAATAAAAAATAAAAAATAAAAAATAAAAAATAAAAAATAAAAAATAAAAAATAAAAAATAAAAAATAAAAAATAAAAAATAAAAAATAAAAAATAAAAAATAAAAAATAAAAAATAAAAAATAAAAAATAAAAAGTTTACTTAAATTAAATGTTAAATTAAATGTACTCGTGATGGCTACACAAATTAAACTTTGAAATATAAATTAAAAAAAATCATAAAAAATAGAAAAATCCGCAAAAAGGTTTATATATATAAAATATATGAATACATGTAAAAATAATAATACTCTTTGTAGACGCGAAAGATTTTTATAAATAAAAAAATTATTTTTTTCGGCTTGGACACACATTTTTTCTTTTTTTGCTGCATAGAATAATTAATGCACTATACAGAAACGCCGCTGATGATTTATCCCCACACAATATATGAGTGTGGTTCTCCTCCTTTTCATTTCCAAAAAATCCTTCCTAAGAAGAAAAACAAACATGATCGAAACATGTCTGGTATTTGAATTTGGGCCTTTTCGGTTATACATCAGCTTTATTTGACTATCATCCGACTTACAAACTAAATTTATATGAATTCATCCTTTATTATTGTTTACGCTTTTCTAATTGCTGATGGAAAAATTCATAATATATTAAATTTGTGAGTTGCATGATAGTTCAAATAAAGATGATGCACTGCAGTGATGCATTTCCGAAAAGGTCCATTATTACATTACCTTGAATGCTACTTCTTCATGTCTGTCTGCTATTCCCGAAAATAATTATAATTCTCTAAAGTAACTTATTGTCCTTCTCAAACCATATCCATCCAAACACCAAAGTACTTGTTCAGATTGAATTCTCGTTAAAAATACCACACACCATCAATTAAATATGAAAAAACTCAGCCCGCCAATAATTATGGAATTTATAAAAGAATTTGTGGAAATATTTCATGATTTATTGGCCTGCACTTATAAATGGAAGCAGGGCAAGAACACTGAGCAAAAAAGAAACTATTTCTATTTTTATTTATATATTCGATAAGACCCCCGATGAAATAAAAACCACAAAAAGTTGAATTGAATACGACGACAATAATCAGCACTTAAATGCTTTCACACTGTTTCTCTTCAAGATGTGTGTTTTCCATACCAAGAATGCCAACAACAAGTGTTGTGGCGATGATTGGGCCGGGGGGGGGGCTTTTCTGGGAACCACAAAAACACACAAGCAAATTGCCTATTTTTGGATTAAATATCCGAAGAATTCGCCTCCATCAGCCTCTTGTGGTCTTTAATTAGCGAACGTCATTATGGTCGTGTTGTAGACGGCTGGGGGATTTCTGTGAATGCTACCTTTGGGGAATTTCATTTCCTTTGGGGGGGGGGGTGGTGTGAATATGTTTCCAACATATTTGCAGAGATTGGCCAGCACATATCCTTGAACGACGAATTAATTTCTCAAAATTTAAATTTTTAGGGGATTTTTCTTGGATATTGTGGAATTGATTTCAGAAGAATGGATTTTTGGTTTATTTACTTTTCATCGCTGAATACAAAAGTGTTCAGTAGAGTGTCATAAAAAATAAAAAATTGTCCGAGATCTAAAAATTTAGTTTTTAGTGTACTTTCATTAAATCAGTCAACAAACAAATTTTTATAGATAATTAAAGAATACCAAAATGGCAATTTCCGTCGATGCTGCATTTAATATGTGTACTCTAATTTTGTAAATATACCCTCTTATATGTCCAATTGAAGAGAATTATGATGGCTACAAATGTTGCAAGTACATAAAAACAGTGGTTTAGGAACAGTCTCCAAAAATAAAGAAAAAGTGTTTTTATTTTTTTTTTTCGAAAAAAAAAATCATTTTTGCTGGCAAGAAAAAATCATAAATAATAGGATATTTTTTTTTATTTCTTAATAGCTATATAAAATATCTGTGGATAAATGTAGAAGTTATGACAACAATCTTTGTAGACGCAACATAATAAAAAATATGATTTTGTTATAAAGAGTGCGAAAATCCCATTTACAAAATAAAAGGTAAAATAAGAACCCCACAAAAAAAGAGCACCCAAAGAAGTGAAAAAGTTGTTCATCATGTGAAAATTGTTCGGAAGTAGTGAAAATTGGGATCTTCACCAATGAATTTAACATGGAGTTGTCATAGGAGAGAAGTTCTTTATTTCGAAAGACTTAAATGTAATTTTAAAGTGTTGCAAAGGATGCACTCTGTCACTAGTTTCCATTTCTGTTTTAAAAAATCCGCCGCTACCGGGGGTAGAAAAGCGGACCTTCTGGTTGCTACCATGACACTCTAGCCATCTCAACTATCCTCTGTTGTGAGTGGTGAATAACTAAAACTAATCATTTAGTTCGGTAGAACTGACAATAGGAAACTTAACAAAATATTTATTTAATATGAACTAATATATAACGCAAATAAATATAATAAATACTAATTAAATTTAGTATTAAATAAACTGACACTACTTAATTTTAATGAAAATGAAATATTTGAAGTACATTAAAATACAATAAATTTGTATTTTTAAGCAAACATTTTTAAATTGTTAAAGTTATTCACAATTAAACATTATTTATTTATAAAAGTAATAAAAAATATAAAAAAAGTTTTTTCCCGAGCCACGATTCGAACCCGAGACCTTCTGGGTGCAAAGCGGATACCTTACCTTTGTGACCCCATACTAAAAAATCGTTTCCATTTAGTTGTGAAAATGCTATTCATAAAATGTTACGGAATATTAACATATTATAGACTTTTTTGAAAGTTGTCTAAAAGAACATCCTCAAAAGCGGGGAAAATTCACATTTGGCTTTTGAGATGTGATTAAAATGTGCTTCCTACGGAAATACTTCCATTTTTTTGCTGGGAGGTAATAAATGTCACCATGTGATTTGTAAATAAATCAGCATTCTATAGAATATAGATGCAAAATGGTCTTGAGGACAATATCCCTGTCCAAATCAAATAAAATAATATTTTATATTATTTTGTAATAACTGGCTGCAAAAGATGATACCTCAAAAAATAGGTCAAGCGGAAGAAACCTACATTATATCGCCAAAATATCACCTGGACGACACAAATGGAATACTTGCCAATGTCTAATTATGGCGGCAATGTCAGCACCTCTAGTTCGTTTTAAAAACATTGTCGGTACGATGTGTAAAATATATGAATTGTCTTCTCATGAGTTCACTTTCGGCTTTCGATCGGGGTTAAAGAATTATTCCTCTGGGGTTTTTCATAATGAAAAATCACCCAAAGGAGAAATATGAAATATTGTCCAATAGTTATGGAAAAAGACTCAATTTTTGGATGATTTTTCATATGAAACATCGCCATTTTTGTGCGGGGTTTTAAGGTAATTTTTTTATATTTGGAATGATATTTCGTAGCTCATTTTGTTAATTTCTAATTTGCATTCATTTCTAATTTAACAATATTTGAAGTCCGCCCAAATAAATGATATATGAGAAAAACAATTCTTTATCAAATACATATAGTACTTTTGAACACTCATTGCACAACCCTCGTAAATTTCCCCAGCACTACTCGTCAAATTGTGGACTCTATAACATATTAGTCAAGAGAGTACAGGTCCACTTAACCAAATAGATCATGAAAAAGAAAGAACGAAAGAAGCAAACATAAAAATGATGTGAAACGTCATAAACAAATTTGTTGATGTGCTTTTTGGCAATTAGTCCGGTGAAGTAAACCAATTGTGCTACAAATTGAGAATATCATTAATAGCCCCCCACCCCAGAGATAAACGAGAAGAACAACAACACCAGCAACATCTGAAATGTTAGCTTGACGAGGGAATAAAAGAAAACACTAAAAACTACTTTGAAAATATACGTTTCGTTTTTTTTTTACAAAATTTTTAGTAAAAATAGGCGTTAATTAGTACAGCGACATAAGAGAATACATAATTTTGTTTATTTAAGAACAAAAATTGCCACACCAACAGCATGAAATACATTTCCTGTGGAGCGCGTTAGAATACACGAAGACGACGACGACGACGCACTTTTCGCCGTTGTAGATGAAGATGGAGATAAAGAACACACATCTAGTCTTAAAAACGAAATCAACTTAATGAGATAATGTGAATGACGAATGTCTGTCAAGAATAAGAACATTTTCGTTGGTTTCCTTTTTTTCGTTTTTTTGGTACAATAACCCAAACGATAGAAAAATAACAACAACAACAAGAGTGAGTGTTTTCAAAAACAAAAACCAAATGGTGGCATGAAACATCCCAACATAAAACATTTTGCGGATGTATCGTTTAGTCTCTTCAACGCAGCCATCGCACAGCCTCAACCTCATCAATTTTTTAAGTACATCATTTTTTTCGGGTTTTCTTTTTTCTTTTTGAAAATGCTGGCACTCAGGCAGGCACACATCTTCCATGCGATCCATATGTTGTCCACCCACCCCCTCCCTCCATCACCACCAAAGAAATGAAGATTAACAACAGCAGCCATAGAACCAATGAAATCTATTTAAATCACGCACTTAATTAGTAATTTTGCTTGACTGTGTTCGCCCCAAAGAAGAATTGACTCTATTGTGGGTGCTCGCTGCTCGTTGCTCACCACACCAACTGATGGCAAATAGAGCAAAATTGAAAATTGAAAAAATTAAAAATGTGAAAAGAAAAATCATTCATACATTTGAATTATCAACGGCACCACCACCCCCCATTACCACCTTCCTTTTCTGCAGTGCCATCAGGCCAAGTCTTTGCACAGTGCTACATTTCCCTAATCTCGAGGTTTAAAAATAAAAACAAAATATAGGGTCCGCCAAATAACTTTTTTTTTTTTGAAAATGTTATAAAAAAACTACTGAATATTTTCTCAAATTTCTTTTTTTATTTGAAATTACAATCCTTCTGGTTAATAATGGAAAATAATTTCATTCAAATGGCTGCTAAGGGCTCCCCACAAATAGTCCAACGGTTGAATAGTTGAAAAAAAAAACGTTAGATGGCGGACCCTATATAAAGTTTTCGATTATCATGATATTCTCCTATATAAAAACTTTCCAATAAAATAAACACCCTCAGAATAATAGTTTTCTTAAATTTGAGTAAAATCCATGATCAAATTTAGTTCTACAAATTTCCTCCAATTTAGTTTAAATTTAAGGTTTACTCATTTCAAAATCACATAGGCCATTTCTGCATTAAATTAGGACACCATTTATATGGTCAAAACCATAGCCATTTGGGCGACATGAAAAATCTACCAAAAAATGATCCAATCACTAAATGGCACAAAAAAATTCAAATGGCGCAAGAAGAAATTATACCCTTAAAATAAATACAAAATTGCCCAAATAAAAAATATAAAATCACCCGAAAAATTAGGTAAATTTTCATTCGGATTTAAAGAGTTTCCGGTCGGGTTTAAACAGTTTCTCTTCTTGGGTTTTTCATAATGAAAAATCACCCAAATGACAAATATGAAATATTTCCAATTTTTGTATAATTTTTCATATGAAATATCGCCCATTTTTGTATGGGAATTTTTTGGGTCACTTTGGCATGTGTACTTTATTACTTGGTGCGATTTTTTTAAACGCAAATTCGGCAAGAGAGTTGTGATTCTCGTTCGTTTGTGAGAATCATCTCCTTATAGAGGCCGGGTTAGATGTTGAAAAGTCGCTGCGAAGCCACCTGAATGAAACCTTTAGACAGGGTGGAAACAGAGTTACAAGCCGAACCATAATTATCGGCGGCGGCGGCGCTGTTCAAAATGGGTCGGCGGCGGCGGCTTTCGGCTGATTTGCCGGCTCGTTCTGTCATTCGAATACTCCTATTTGGATGGAACAATTTTCTTTTATTTTTTGGCAAGTAGTTCAATATTCGTTAATATTAGCCAATGTTCCAATAATTTAATATTGTTATTAGGGTATCCAATTATTCGGACTTTTATGTTATTCGATTTTTCGTTTATTTAAAAAAAAAAATTTCCAATTAATCGAATAATGAAATCGAGAATTATTCGATTAACCGATTGATTGAACAATTGTCCACTTAAGTAAAATATAATTAATTAGAGTTATATAGACAAGACACGGCAGTTTACGGGTAGTTCAACTATATATTGAACGTTTATTATGTATCTGATTTTATTTAAAAATTGTAACATCAAATTCGAAATTCATTAGAAGTTGACAAAAATCTTAATATCTTATCAAAATAAAGAACCTTTCCTTAAATGAGCATAATATCAAACGTTATCCATTGACTTTTTTCGAATATGGATCATATGATTTATAACAGAACTGACTTTATTATCACGGTGTTAACCTCAATTTTTCCATGAATTTTATATGAAATTACTATTCTTTAAATTTTAAATAATTCCGTACTGCTATTCCGTATTTTTGCTATTTTTAAATGAAGTCGGATAAATCGTTATTTTAATATCTGTGGAGCATACAAATCAAAAATCGAAAAAAAATGTTGTTTTATATTTGGTGTACCCAAATGGAGCAAACTGGCTATTCAAAATCAATTTATCATACAAAGCATACGACGATTTCATTAGTTTTTTAAGGCAAAACTTATAATATCGATTAATCGATTATTTGGGACAATTTATTCGAATTATTCGTTATTCGAAAATCATGATTTTTTATTATTCGAACAAATATTTGACAAAAATTATTCGATTAATCAAATAAAATTTAATCGATTGGACACCCTAATTGTTAACCCATACAATTATTTGACACACTAAAGAAGCACAATAGATATTGTTATTTATAGGAACACATGGCCACACGTACTGGAATTGAATTATATAAATGAAAGATAGGTCAATATATTTCACAGCAGTAGGTTGTCTAAGATGACATTTATATTTTCTCTTGTAATTTTAAGTGGGTTGTCTATTTTGGTAGTAAGATTTGACTGAGTTAGAACTCCGTCAAATCACGGCGGCGTGGTTGAAGTCGATGTGAGTCGATGAAATCGGCGGCGAGGTTGAGTCGATTTGAGCCGATGAAATCGGCGGCGGCGCGGCTCGTGCAGAAACATGCGGCGGCGGCGGCTTGTCGGCTTAAAATCGGTCGGCTTGTATCTCTGGGTGGAAATCATGATAGTGGTAGTCTGCAGCCAAGTAATAAATGTCACCATGCCATTTGTAAATAAATTTGCATTCTATTGAATATAGATGCAAAATGGTCTTGAGCCAGGACAATATCCCAGTTCAAATCAAATAAATATAATATTTTAATTATTTCAAACCACGCTTGTAAGGTAATGCTACCAATACGTCAATTCAAAAAATAAATATTCTTATATTTATATTTTCAAAAATATTTTCATAGCCATAAATATTGGTAGATAGTGGGTGCTACAGTTGGTTGTATTTCCAATCTATTTTAATTAAAAAAGTACAAATTTTGAAAATTCATTATCAGACGTACATAGTGCAAAATAACCTAACTTCATGATTCAACCAATTTTTGCCGTAAAAGAAAAAGTACTAATTTGGAAAAAAAACTTTTTATTTTGCGTGTCTATGCAGTCAGAGGAATGTATACACCGAATTACATGATTCCAGCTGCGCCCATTTGGTTGGTGCCATTTTTACCCCCTTAACGTTTCTACGCAATTAGAATTTCATCATTCTAGCTGTAGTCGTTTAGTTGGTACTATTTGTATCCCTCTGTACCATTGTATCCCTTGAAAGTACTAATTTCGAAAAATTCGTCTATTTCCCGTGTCAGTCAGAGGAATGTATACTCCGAATTTCATGACTCTAGCTGCGGTCATTTGATTGGTACTATTTTTATCCCCTTTTTTCATTTTAACCACAAAAAGTACGAGTTTCGAAAAATCAGTTTATTTTCCGTGTCTACACACTTAGAGGAATGTATACTCCGAATTTCATGACTCTAGCTGCGGTCATTAGATTGGTACTATTTGTATCCCCTTTTTTCATTTTAACCCCAAAAAGTACGAATTTTGAAAAATTTGTGTATTTTACTTATCTATGCAATCAGAGGAATGTATGCACCGAATTTCATTATTCTAGGTACAGCCGTTTGGTTGGTACCATTTTTATCCCTCTATTCCTATTTTATCCGTTAAAAGTACGCATTTGGAAAAAATACTTTTATATTATGTATCTACTCAACTAGAGGAATGTACACACCGAATTTCGTGTTTCTAGCGGTTGTCGTTTAATATGTACCATTTTTATCCCTTTTTGCCCCATTTCACCCCCTACAAATAAGAATCACTTTATGGTGCACGTTTTTGCTGTAGGGGGAATGCGCATACCAAATATCAAGCAAATATAAACAGACATATTCAAAAAACATGCTTAAATGCGCTAAAATATTAGGGATTATTATGGGTATTTTTAGTCCTTGTAAGGGAAAAAGTTTTCCCTTTGGGCCGATTTCGCCCCATTTCAATCCCAACCGATATACGACTATAAGACGCATTTATGGAAAATTTGAACGTTCTAGCTCCTTTCGTTTAGATGCTAGCGTGCTTTCAACAGACGGAAGACGGACGGACGGACATGGCTAGATCGTCTTAGTATTTTATGACGATCAAGAATATATATACTTTATAGGGTCTCAGGTCGATATTTCAAGGTGTTACAAACGGAATGACAAAGTTAGTATACCCCCAACCTGGAGGTGGAGGGTATAAAAATTGTATTTTAATTTTTTTATTTTTTTAAGTTTTTTACTAAAGTTCCAATTTTTGGCGCAGATACCTTAGATATTTGTATTCTCATTTTGGAAATATAAGTCCGATAACACCCAGTTATATGTTAAAGTCTTCAAAAATATGGGATTTTATTTTTCGAAAAAAAATTTTTCAAGAAAACAATCATAAAAAATATAAAAAAAGTCGGAAAAAAGAATATTGATTTATTTTTAATAGCAAACATTCTAACGCAAAAACATAAAATCTGTGGATAAATGTAAAAGTTATGATACTGCTTGTGGATGCAAAAGATTTGTTCTAATTAAGAATGCCAGCTATTACAGAATATAACAATATATGTGCCAGTTTGAATGATAGTGGTCTATAAGCCGCACTTTATCAATTGAAAAATATTTTTCCACCGAAGCATAAAATGATTTTCTTAGAATATCCTACTACTATATCGAAGTTTTATAAAAAATCGACAACGTTGGTACCTCTAAGGGAACCACTACTTTCAGAGGATGTGTTGACTTAGACCACTTTCATTCTTCTCAAAATTTAACAAAAAAAATGTATTTTTTTAAAGAAACACACAAAATATTTAATTTCAAAAAAATTAAAAAAAATATATAAATATTTACTGGTTGTTCGTCTAGAAACTTTATACATAAATTATTATTTACTTTTTAAATAATTTCATTTTATATGTTATTCGAATTATCTGAATCATTTAAAGTGAAGTGAAAAATTGTTTACATCACCACACATCAATGTCAAAAATAAAAGTTCTTAAATTAGAGATCTGATCAAACTAAAGAGAAAAATTGGCATATCTATTTTTATGGATTTTTGACTTAGACCACTATCATCTTAACTGTCACATATATAGGGTCCGCCATCTGACGTTTTTTTCAACTAGTGCTTATTTCGTGAATGGTAACACTTAGCTCATGTCTGATTTGACTGATAAATAGTTTTATCCTTCCGCTGAACGAATCCAATGCGTTTTCGCTTCGCTAAGTGGGCCTGCGATCGACTTACAGAAGATGCCGATTTTGCCCAAAAAATCATCTTTTCAGATGAAGCTCATTTTGATCTTGGCGGGTATGTAAACAAGCAAAATTGTCGCATTTGGGGCACAGAAAACCCGCACGCATACATTGAAAAGCCGATACACCCAAAACGTTTCACTGTTTGGTGCGGATTTTGGTCCAGAGGCATAATTGGACCATTTTTCTTCGAAAATGAGCAAGGAGTGGCCGTTACAGTCAATGGCGATCGGGCCATGTTGAACGAATTTTTGTTCACAAAAATTGAAGAGGAGGATATTGGCAACATTTGGTTTCAACAGGATGGCGCTACGTGCCACACAGCCGAAGCTACACTCGATGTTTTGCGCCCTGTTCTTGAAGATCGCTTTATCAGCCGCAGAGCTGATGTCGTTTGGCCACCTCGGAGCTGCGATTTGACACCGTTGGACTATTATTTGTGGGGTGTCCTCAAAGATAAGTGTTACGCCGACAAGCCAGAGACAATTGACGCTTTAAAGGACAATATTCGTGAAGCCATTGGTGAAATACAAAAAAATTGGACCGATCGTTTAAGCTACTACATGGCCAGCCGAGGCAGACATTTGAATGAAATTATTTTCCATTATTAACCGGAAGGATTGTACTTTCAAATAAAAAAAGAAATTTGAGAAAATTTTCAGTATTTTTTTATAGCATTTTCAAAAAAAAAAAAAGTTATTTGGCGGACCCTATAGTATATATAATTTGTAATGCTATTTAAACAAAAATTAAAAAACATGATTTAATAAAATCGTTTGCGTCTACAAAGAGTATCATAACTAGACAACGGATTTTTATGCAAAATCGTATTCTGAACGGATGGTTATAATTGAATGCTGTCTTCGCACAAATGATTATAAAACATTTTAATAAACCGATATCACCAATTTAATGTCAGTACATCTTACATAGCAATATGCATATTTTATACACTTGAGTATTAAAAATGAAATTTGCATAAAAATCCGCTGTCTAATCATAACATCTACATTTTTCCATAGAGTTTTAACTTATAAAAAATTAAAAAATTAAACAATATTAAAAAATTAAACAAAATAATTTTTCCGACCTTTTTCTATTTTTTATGATTTTTTCATGTTAGGACAAATAGATTTTTTTCGAAAAAAAAAATCCCAAATTGTTGGAGGCTGTTCCTAAACCACTGTTTCTATGTGAAAGTGTAAAGAGTATAGTAACATCTATATTTTCCGAAGTTTTCGAAAAAAAATAAATTTTTCCCAAATTTTATGAGGCTGTTCCTAAATCACTGTTTTTATGTGAATTACCTTTAATTGAAGATATAAGCGTGCAATCGGACCAATATATCCAAAATAAGAGTACAACTATTGAAGGTACCTAGACGAAAATTTTAATTTTAGTAAAAAAAATTGTGTTGATTTTATTAATCACTGTGCCTCAAAACATTTTTTGCATCCGAAGGAAATCATCTGAAGGTAATCTACGTGATATCGTCAAAATATCACCTAGAAGATAAAAATACGATATTGTCAGTGTCGCAATTAAGACGACAGTGGCATCACCACTAATTCGTCTCAAAAACATTGTCTGATAAAATGTTATACCCAAAATATGTGTAACAATTATTAACTTCGCATCAGATCTCACTCGAAAACTTGCTATTGAATTCAACACTTAACACTTAAAAAGTTCAAAATATATACAATACTAGCTCGATGATCGCAACTAATTACAGGTCATGCCTGTTGCTATTCAAAAATTCCCTTTGAATAATTGCCCTAGACTAATCAGTAGACTTATTGAACTGTTTACAGTCTTTCGTTTGGATTTATTCTGATTTATTATTACCCTATTGCTAGTGCACGAAAGTAATCCTCTAGATTTTAGAAAACCACGAATTTGTTTTGCTTAATTAAATTCCATAAATACTCTAAAAAAATCAAAAAATGCTATTTTCAACATTTCTTTCGATATTTAGTTAAATAAATAGTGGAGATTGTAGTTCATGAATTCAAAAAATTCTGGTAAACTTTCCAAGTACTTTAAATTCGGTTAATTCCACACCAAACTTTGTCAAAATATTTCCGAAATTAATTGAATCTTCTTTACAGGCTTTTCGCCACACTGTGCATTGGGGATGGAAAAAGGGAGTCTTTTATGAAATGTTCAAATTATGCCAAAATATAAACACATATTCTCGGCAGCACTCAGCCGAAACAAACTGACATTTCACAGCGACATAACCTACCTCCCCCTTTTAAATTGAAACAAAAAAGTTGAAAAAAAAATGAAAATTGAAGAATGGGGAACGACAGGTTGCAGCAATTCTCTTGGGGGAACAAACACCTTGTTCTTTTAATAACTCATAATTCATAGCAGACCCCTTAAATACATAAATATTCCAACATTGTAGGCAGCATGTGAGAGTGCCATTTACACATTTCCACGATGATGTGTGTGGATATGGGCGTTTCCGCGACATATTTTCCAAGAAAATGAGATTTTATTAATTATTCTACTCTTGAATAGAAAGAAAGAAGAAAAAAAGATGCCACTATGCTAAAATATTTATTTCCAATTTTGTTTTTTTTTTACTTCCCACACACTTCTGGAAGGCACTTAGAAGTGACACAAGACATTTCACATCTGAGGGTGTTCCGACCAACAGTGCTATGCTAAAATATTGATTTACAATTTTTTTTCAATTCCCACACACTTCTAGAAGTCTCTAAGTAGAGATTTCTTATTATTTTTCTTCTCTTTTCAAAGCAGTTAGTATATGAGGGTGTTCTGACCAAAAGTGCTATGCGAAAATATTGATTCACAATTTGTTTTTTTTTTTCAATTCCCACACACTTCTAGAAGTCTCTAAGTAGTGATTTTTTATTAATTTTCTTCTCTTGAAGAATGTGTTTTTTTTTCAATTCCCAAACTATCTTTTGTACTTCTGGAAGTCGCTCCAAAAGAGGCACATTTCGCTAAAGCATTTAAAATATGCAAAAATATTTATTTACAATTTGATTTTTTCAATTCCAACATAATAGTCTTTTTGACTTTTCACTTCTCGAATTCAATGCAAAAGATGCAACTATACAAAAATATTTATTTCCAATTTTGTTTTTTTTTTACTTCCCACACACTTCTGGAAGGCACTTAGAAGTGACAGAATACATTTCACATCTGAGGGTGTTCCGACCAACAGTGCTATGCAAAAATATTGATTTACAATTTGTTTTTCAATTCCCACACACTTCTAGAAGTCTCTAAGTAGTGATTTTTTATTAATTTTCTTCTCTTGAAGAATATGGTTTTTTCAATTCCCAAACTATCTTTTCTACTTCTGGAAGTCGCTCCAGAAGAGGCACATTTCGCCAAAGCAGTTAGTCTATGAGGATGTTCTGAACAAAAGTTTTATGTAAAAATATTTATTTACAATTTGATTTTTTCAATTCCTACACAGTCATCTTTTTGACTTCTGGAAGTCTCCAGAAGTGATATTTTTATTAACTTTTCATTTCTTGAATTCAATAAAAAAGATGCACCTATACAAAAATATTTATTTCCAATTTTGTTTTGTATTCACTTCCCACACAATCGTCTTATCGACTTCTAGAAGTCTGTAAGTGGTGACTACATTGAAATATCTTGGAAGAGGCTATCACAAAGGAACAAACAAAAAGAAAGAAGAAACCTAAGGTACCTATCATATGTGTGCGTTATGGATTTGACATACCATACCCCCACCCTCCTTCCCTCGCCGGCCTGACCTGACAACAATCTCACCCTCGTCCATTGATTCATTTCGCTATTACATGAAATGTTTAATTTAATTGGATTTCAACAACATTCGGTTTTTCATGCATACATACGAACACATCAAATCTTGCACGTAATTACATCAAAAATTTGATTACATTATAGACGAGCCGAGCAGACAGACAAGAGAAAAATATTGGTTTGCGTTCATTTGGATTTTTGTGTTTTACATTCAATTTTGAAATTGTATCGTAGCAAAAATTGGAAAAGTTGAAAAAAATTAACCAAAACCAAATAAGAAATATTGAAATGAAAACATGAAATGTGAATTTCATACAGACATACGAACATGCATAGATCTTTCCCCGAGGATGCTGATGCTGATGGTGTTGGCGATTGCGATGATGATGATGAATTTTCTTGCAAAGAGGAAAATGGCCTGTTAATGCGTAACGATTGATAAATTTTTAATGATTCGTGTTATGTTAATTAACGATGAGTTACAAAATACTATGTTCGACACGCTGCTGCTGCAAAAAACGATATTTTTCTCCGACACTTGAACGTACATAAATATAAATAGTACAAGAGTACTATGAAGTCATAAATTATGAGTGCGCTTTTTGTGTTGATTTCTGGACGGAAAAGATGAAGATAAACAAACTGAAAGATTTGCTTTTTGAATGGAGGGCGAAATGTTTGGATAGGAGGAGGAACAGCTCTATTTTATATACATATGAAAATCATATTGAAAAAATGTAAGGAAAGTCTAAAGTCAGGGGAGTCGACAATACGATACCTTACACTTTCAATTCGAAGGGTTTATTACCAAATCTAGATTACTAAAAATTACTATGTAACAAAAAAAGAAAATTTGTGTGTCCAAGCCGAAAAAAAATTATTTTTGTGTCCATTGATTCATTCACAAAAAAATTTTAATAGCAAAATTTTTTAATTTTTTTTTTACTAAAATAAAATGTTCGGCGAGGTACCTTTAATATTTGTGCTCTTTTTTTGAATATATTGGTCCGATCGTACCCTGTTATATGTTCAATTGAAGATAATTATGATGTCTATAATTGTTGGGAATTACACTTTGACATAGAAGAAATGGTTTGGGAACAACCTACAAAAAATTGAAAAAAAAAAAATATTTTTTTTTTCGAAAAAAATCTATTTTTGCTGGCACGAAAAAAAAATCGTAAAAATAGAAAAAAAAAATATGAAAATAGTATTTTGCTTTATTTTTTAATCACCAACATTCTAAGGTAAAAAACAATATTTATATATAAAAAATCTATGGATACATGTTATGATACTCTCTGCAGACGTATAAGATTAAAAAAACATGATTTTTTTAATTTTTGTTTAAATAGGGCAAAAAATTCCATTACAAATTATATAAATGTATATATTGTTTTAGTTTGTAATATCTGACATTTTGATGAAGAAAAAAGGCACTTTTGTAGAAAATCTATGAACAAATGTAGAAGTTATAACCCTTATGTTGAAGTAAGAAGATTTTAAAAATTCTTTTGCTTAAATTTAGTCATACGTGAAGATAGCATGTACTTCTTCTACAAGAAGGACCATAACTGCCACATATATCCATAGATTTGATCCATAAAATACCAGCTTTTACAAACTAAAATAAAATATTCTGTAAAGTAATTTGTAAAGAGATTTGTCGCGCTATTTAAACAAAAATTAAAAAATATAATTAAAAAAAAACATAACTTCTACATTTATCCCTAGATTTATATATTATTAATATATTATAAAAAATGTATTTTTTGGATTAGAATGTTAGCTATTAAATAATAAAACAAAATACCCTTTTCAGATTTCAAAAATAGATTTTTTCGAAAAAAAATATTTTTTTCCAAATATTAAAAAATAAAACAAAACAAAATATATATATTTTTTTAAATTTCGTAAATTTTTGAAAACTGTTTCTATGTGTTAGGGCAATTCTGAATATTTATAGCCATCATAAGTACCTTTAATTTAACATATATCGGACTTATATTTCCAAAATGAGGGTACAAATATTCTAAATCTATCTTCCACGAAAATTGGAATTTTAGTAAAACATTTGTTTAAGAAAATACCATAAAAATTTGTAATATCGTTTTCGAGTTTAGAAAGCCAAAATACATCAGAAATTTTTATAAATGACTCTTCGACATTAGTTCTGTGGCCTAGTGTAATCAGAACAGAAAAAAGGTCAATCAAATCAACGAAAGAAGGTCGAAAAAAGCTTGAAAAAATTACAAAAAATCACGATTCCAATTTCAATCGATCTGTGATATTTAAGAATAAATTGAAAAGTTTACAACTTAAACAAATCATGTTCGTATTCGGACTGTAGTCTAAACTGCACTTTCATGAGATTTTGCAGAAAATCGAATACAATTTATAAGGAAATTTGAAAGAATAATATTCAAAACCTCCTAAAACTAGACTACATATTATAAATTTTAAATGATATGCTATAAATACTCCTAGAAAATCACGCAAACTGATGGAATCAAATGTCTTTTCTCATTTCAGGTTAAAATATGGTTTCAAAATCGTCGCACCAAATGGAAGAGGCAAGATAATGTGACCAACTCGGAGGCAGCGGAGGTGAAATCGGCGAATTCGGGTAAGACGGCGACAACAACATCCACAACAACAACGTCGTCGACATCATCATCCTCGGCAACAGCGACGGCAACAACTACCTCGACAGCATCCTCAGCGACAATAGAAAGCAGCTTGACAACAACAAATGGCAAATCAGTGGTAGTAGCATCATCAACAACGGCAGCAGCAGCAGGAGCGACTACACCAAATGGCGGTCCAGTGACCACAGCATCAGCATCAAACACTGAAACGATTGTTACAACTCCGGCTGCAACAAAGAAGAATTCAAACAACGCCAGTGGCAGTGGTGGCGTTGCTGGTGGTGGGAATGGCACTGGCAATGCAGATGCTAAGCGCAACATTGCAAATGAATTAAGTGCAAAATTAACCGCTAAACAAGCGACAAAAATCAAAAAACAATTGAACGCTTTGCTAGAGAAAACCTCAAAAAATGCTACAGGTTCAAAGCATGAGGGTGGCAGTGGTGGACATCATCATCATCCATTACATGCTGCTAACTCAGCCACGGGCAAATTAACAAATAACGCAAATACAATGGATAACAAGAATGCCACTAGTACGACGGCGACGACGGCCTCCAACAAACACAACAACAATCATCAGCGTATGCATCAACATCATCAGCAGCACCAGCACAACCATCATCATCAGCATCAGAGTCGCCATATACCACATCATCATCATGCTATTCCATTAACGGTCGAGCCTGCAGCACCATTGGAACAGACTGAAAAACTCGAAATCAAACTGGAAGAGTCGCCACAACATCGTGAACTACAATTAACATTGCTGCGTGCGGCACATGGCGGGCAGAGTCCACACTATGGCGAAATGGATTTCGAAAGTAAATTAGCTGCATCGAAAATTTCAAATGCTTTGGCCATGGCCAAATTAAGCGCCCCCGAAAATCTACTGAAAAAGGCAAAATCCTCCAAAACCGACAAACTTCATGCCAAAGAGATGAAAGCCGTTATAAAGGAAACAAAGGATTCAACTGCGGCCGCCAAAGAAGGTGTTGCCACGTGTCCTCCTCCGACGACTCCCCAAATGAATGGCAAAAACAAGGAGGATAACAAAATGCAATGCGATCTCGATGATGCAAGAGCTGTTTCTGCCATGGAATGCAGTGATAGTTTTATTGAGAACAAAAATGGATTGCCGTCTAAAGAAACCACAGGGGCAGCCGCCTCCTCCGTCGTTGATGACAACGATACTGAAATGCAAGAAATTTAAAATTTAATGAATTTCAAAAATATTATATTGAAAAAGATCTTCCAGTCAAAGAAGAAAGTAAAATTTGTGCCAAAAATTGTATGAAAGGAAATTATTATTAATAAAGTAGAGAGCGCTGTTTTAGTTAGGCCGTAGAAGAAAAAGAGAGAGCTAAGAAATATGTTTAATTGCAAAGTATGTTCGAGTTTAGAGCGTGGCAACAGGATAACAGATGACTGGGGTCTCAAACGATACCATCACGCTTGAAAGTATGCAAAGGTAGAATATTTAGTACATGAAATGAAGGAAATGTTATGGCGGGAATACAAGAACTTTGAATTTTGTTTTCGGCAATTGGGGGAAGAAACAGAAAATCGTAAATTGAATAGAATTGCGGATTTTATAATTTCAATTATTTTTGTGACATTTTTTGATATTAATAAAATATCCAAAATTGAATTGTTGATTGATTGAATTTTATTGATTGTTTAGTTAGTGGTATAGTTTGGCTCAAGAAGATGATTAACGTTGTTAGTCGAAATATTGAGCAAAAATAAATAAATCAAAAAGGAAAATCGTGTATTTTTTAATTATCAATGACCTTGAGCCGAACTATAACATAAACAATATCCAAAATATTAAAGAATTCAATTCAAAATATCTCATTTTTAACTAACAAAAGTTTTGTTCTTCAGTTTGATTTCGTTTTCATTTTTAAAGAGAAAAAAATTAAATTAACTGTTTTTGCTTTAAATCATCAAAATTTTATTTGTGGTCTGCAATATTTACCGTCAAAGTAGAAGTTACCTTCTTCATAGCGGATCTAACAATTTTATAAAAAATTATTTTTAATTACCTTCCAATATGTATTTCCCTACATATATAAACCTTTTTTACCCAAATATAAATATACTTACTTAATGTTTACATGCAAGCAATTAAGGTTTGGAAAACATTACTTCTAACAAATAGCGATTTGAGTGTGATCCAAATTAATCTGATTCAAACAGATATTAATAAAATAGCTGCAGCAACAATTTTTTTGGCTGAAGTCAAAATGACTTCTAGATAACTTTTCCATTCGACTTAGAGGCTAGCCCAAAAACATTAAAGTAGGAAGATGTCACTTGTCGCTCTTAGTTTTACACTGACGAGTGCAAGATGAGATTGTTGGTTTTTCTCCAAAATAACAAATTCGAAAATATAAAGTGGTAGATAAATAAATAATGATAGAAAAAGAAACTGGAAATGTTTTTTTTTGTCCAAAAACTCATCATGTGCGCGTTAGAAAGCATTTGAAATGAAAAAATTGATCATAAAATGTTTATTTCTACTGGAATAGTTTTGGGACCTTTAGTCTGTCATTGATTTGATATAAGATTTTTCCGGAATATATTTCCAATCACCACAAAAATTAAGATATAACAATCTATCGTCCAATTTCTCACTGGATTTGATGAATTGTCTAGATCATGGCAGTAGTATCGTAGTATTTTAAAGCGAATGTTGATGTTCGTCATGTTCTTCGCCCATCCGAAGTCTATTTTGTTCACCAATGAAATGGGTCAGTCAAAGAATATCTTTTTCGAATTCCCTTCGGATTCAGTTTTTCTCTAAAAAAAATCACTATGACCCCTATAGTTGCTAAAGATCATAATAAATACATTTTCCTCATGATATTTTAATTTACTGGGTATTTTTATTCTTTTGGTTGAACAAAAAATAATGGAAAATAAAGCCAAGGGAAAAGGATTGTACAGAGACAAATTCAAATGTTCTTCTCTTAAAATTGATATTGATACAGTAGCAGTACGTTCCATACTTTTTTATTTGATGATCGTTTGTGGACGTTATGTCCACAGATGAAATCTATCCTATTTTCAAAGGTGGCAAATAAAAGATCAAGGGCCTAATTCACCCACACGACATTCGTAACGTATCATCGTAATGGGTTTTTGTTTGTGGTATATAGGGTATAATTTGGCTTCATATGGGCGATATCTAAACAATAAGTCACTTTGAACTAATTTTATACTATTTACACAACAAATAAACCCATTATGGCAGTAGATTTCTACATGTCGTATGGGTGAATTAGGCCCCAGCACCTTTAAAAACTGCACACAATGTCAGGTTTGGATATACGCCAAAATCCACTGATTTTGTTTTAAACTTCAAAGGTATTTGTTTAAACCATTTTAAAAATTTTCGGTTGGTTTACGTGACCGCTCTCACGGGTGCGTCAAGCAGTGCCTTGAGGTACCGGTTTGAATACAAACATTTTAAAAATTGAAAAACAAATAACGCGACGATATTTTGGGCTGGATGTCTCATTATTTTGTTAACCATCAAAGGTCCACATGGGTCGTTTGTTCCCAAAACATTGAGTGGTGTAAAAAATAAGAACAAAACAGAAATTAGTGTATTTTATAACAAGAAATTTAGTTTGAACCTTTGAGGCCTAATGAATTGGATTTCCCATACAAAACGACATTTACGAAACCACTTTTTATACAGAATTTGATAAAAAAAAATCCAGTTGCGATTACCTGATGACCCAATTAGAAAACACTTTTTAGTTTCATCTCAAAATAGTGGTTAGAAAACAAAACTTTTAGCAACTGTGTCTGTAATGTTTTTGTGCTCCGTGCTTTTATAAATAATTATTAATTAATTTGTGTCCATTTTTACAAAGTCTGGTAATCCTACAAATAGAGCAAACCAACAATTATAGCTGTCAGTTTGTATGGAGTTTGACAAATGTTACTGTTGGTCTAATGTCTGATGAAAGTTGGTGGTATTGGAAATATTTTGAGATTTTTTCATACATTAAAAGACGGAAGGTTAGGCGTATAGAGGTTGTCATCCGATCCATTCTCCAAATATTTACAAGTCATTTAGGTTGTTTAGTGACCCTTCAGAGGTATGCATAGGAAAATGAAGCGATTTTGTTCAATTTCCTCATTTGACCGAGAAAATAATATGAACCTGCTTTCATTAAGATCCCGACATGTATGTATATGGTCAGTAGGTGGAGTTCATATGGACAGACTATAAATTTTTTATGCAAATCCCACTTTTAATCCATATTGCATCGCTATGCTGATATAAAATTGGTTGATTTTTTATTTTTTTTTAATTATTATCATGAAAACCATTTGTGTGATGTCGGCATTCAATTATATTCATCCGTTCAATATATGATTTTTCATAAAAATCCACTGTCTAATCATAATATAGAAAATGATTGTATTTTATTGAGATCGAGTTGCTTTTAATTTCGTTATATTTGAGGAACAATTCCTGTGTATATTTATAACTTTAATTTTAAACTTTGAGCAGAATCGGACCAAATTTGCAGTCATTTTGCGTCGATATGTGCCAAGATCGCTTATTTCTGGGTTTAACAAACACTTAAAGCAGTTTATTAGTTGGAAAGTTTTTATATGGATTTCTTAAATTTTGAATGATATATGTAAATACAATTTTATATTGAAAAAAAGTAATTAAAAATGAGAAAATACAAATGAGAAATTGCAGAATATCAATTTGTTTATTCTCAATTTCAATTTTCATTTCTGAATTTCAATTCAAATTTCATTTCTCAATTTCAAATTGTGTTTTCTGAATTTCAATTTACATTTCTGAATTTCAATTTGTATTTTCTCGATTTCAATTTTCATTTCTAAATTCCAATTTGCATTTTCTCAATTTCTATTTTCAGTTTTCAATTTCAACTTGTATTTTCTCAATTGCAATTGAAAATAGTGTAGACATATTTTACAAAATAATTATTAAATTCCTATTTTCGTCGAAAGTACCTTTAATGATGGTCACGCCCGATTATACGTTAATGAGGGCTACAAATAAAATAGAATTTCCCGTACTCACCTGTGGCGAAATTAATTTAAGCACAACAATATTTTGAAATTGACAAAAAATATGAAACATGGTTTAGTTCCACAAAAGGGATAGCTATTTATCCATAGATTGATTTCAAATTCAGCAAAATATAAATCATGATAGACCGGTTGATTAAATTATGCGGGTATATTTCAAACTAACTAACGGAAAATTAAAACAATCTTAAAAAAACTATAAATGACATTTCGGTTTCCTGATGTCATTCGGCTTAAGAAGTCTGTTTGTATTTCCGTACGCCACATTTCTGTCCAGTTTGCTATTATAAAATACTTTAGGGGTATTAAAATAAACCCAACTAAATGTTAACTACTTTCATTCGTGATGTGATTCGTTGAGACCCTAAACAGTACCAAGAATAATGTTATACTGTCCGAATGGGATTAAGAAATACTAAAACCAACAAAAGAAGAAAAAAAAAAACAAGAGGAATAAGCTCAATTAATTATATGTATGTATTATAAATAATAATAAAAATAATTTAAATTCTAAACAAAAAACAAAGATAATATGAGTTAAAGCTATCTAACAATTTACTGCATTATGTATACTTAAAATTTTAATTGCAACTAAACCTTAGATATTAAGACGTGCCGTTGGGAAATTTAAGAACAAAACTTAAACTATTCATTCATTGAGGCGCCATAGGAGAAGCTTTAAACAAACAATTCAAAACTTAAAATAAAATAACAACAAAAAATGAAAGAAAACTCCCTTTAACAGAAATGAAGAAAAAGAAACTCTTAACATTTCATGTGATAATTTTGAAAATCTGAATAAGAATCTGAAACTAAAAGTATACGATATATACAAAACAAAAATAAAAATGAAATTCTTTCTTGTAAAATAGTAAGATTTTAAATCACCTTAATTAAAATAACAAAAACAGCTCAATTATATTCAAAATCGAAAGTAGAACCAACTGAACAACTAACTAATCATACTTATTTGTATTCTTACGCAAAAAACACAACAACAACAAAAACTTATATAAAAACTAGGCTTAAGTCGTTCGTGTATCATTTCATTTAATTATTTTTGTTTTCTACTTTAAGATCACAGCATTAAATATTCACAAGTTTAGAACAAGTATGAATGAATGAATGTAATACATACGTACGTACATACAGACATACGCATAATAATAATGATAAATAATAATATTAATATTTATTGAATGTACAAAACCTATGTTTAGCTTTAAAATCCTAAAACAAAAAGTCATACATAACTAAATAACAAAACAAAAACAACAAATACAAATTAAAATATATATATATTATATGCCAAAATTCATGAAAAATACTTTTAAACCACTTGTTTTTCTTTCTCTCATCGTTTGTGGGCCGGATCGTCCTTGGGAACATCTATCGCACCCTCTTCGGTTATAAGGAATTCCGCATATGCTATGGGCGTTTCGGGGGAATACATGACCTCGAGTTTACGCACAGTCAAGAGTTTATGCAGATATTTGATTTGTTTGGGCACTTTAGAGATACGTATACGCGTTCGTCCTAAGTGGGCCCAGGCCAGTCCCAAACATGGCACTTCGGGATGTTTTTTACTTACACTTGCAACCTAAGAGGCGACGAAATATTCGATAATTTCAATTTTACAATATTGGCTTGTATTAAGGGAACTCGAGTGAGTGGAATACTTAAGCGCGCAAAAAAACATTAAATTACAATTAGTGTGTAAGCGTAGTTTAAGCAATGCGATCTATCCCAGGCCTAAATTGACAGTAATATTTAATACAACAAAATTGTCTCTAAATCCACATTAAATAGCTGTTCAATCGAATATTGTTATTTGAACAATTGCATAAGGTGCAATCTATTTAGTTGTGGTTTATAATATTTGGCATTTTACATTTATTTTGCGAATTGTGGGACTTTTATATCTCTGAAAACAAAAAATAATTTGTGTTATGTTTGTGAAACAGTTGTTGTGAGGTATCACAATCCGACAATTCCCACAGCGAAGAAAGTAAATACCAAAAAATTGAAATTTGGAACAAATCACTTTTTTGTGCTCTAACTTTATGGTGCAAAAAATCGGTTTGAATTTAGATTTTATAGATTTTAATATAGCCTTCATACATATGTATATTATTATAAGTATGTATGAAAAATGCACTTGTTATAAAAAAGGTATACCATTTTTGTAAATTATTAAAAAAGTATACGTATGAAACTATAGGCAAAATGGAGTTACTTGGCGTTTTTAGTTTTTCATTTCCTCATCTCGTTGCCCCTTCACAGGACTACGAAGTTCCAAAGGATAACATTTTTCAAAAATATATTTTATATACTTGTTCGCATACAACGGTATTAGTGTCAAAGGAGAATATATATTAGAAATACTTCAAATGTCATGCTTCTATCTGTATTAGTTCAGCATTAACATCTATTTCAAGTTCACCCCTTATTTTTCTAGTTTATTCATATCTTGCTTTTTAAGAGACAGCATTTTAAATGGTAGTTACTACTAAACTAATACAGATAGAATTTGAAATTTAAAGTATTTTTAGCAAAGATACTCTTCTTTCATTTGGTGTTTATACCTGTGTCATAGGGTACAAATAAGTATTAACAAGTAAGAAGGTGTTAAGTTCGGCCGGGCCGAATCTTATATACCCTCCACCACGGAGTTCATTCCACAGTATTACCAGCAGATTAAAGGATGTCGACTTTACATAGAAGCACATATTACGAAAATTGTGATATTTTTATGCACATTACTATATTTGTTTACTATTTCAAACTATAATGTATACTTATGCGCACTGTTTAAAATCGACTACTATATATAAATAAAATGCTGAAATTGTGAAAGTGAACATGCCTAAATATTAGGCGATACAGACAAAGTGATAAGAAAAGTATAAATTTTAAAGATATCCCCATTCGCCCCATTCTCCGCCCAAATGTACAAATTTCGAAAAAAACATTTTTCGAGTCTTCAGAGTCAGAATTTATACACCGAATTTCATGATTTCAACTTCAGCGGTTTGGTAGGTCCCATTTTTATCCCTCTTTTTTAATTATATTATAAAAGTACGAATTTCGAAAAATCACTCTATTTTACGTGTCTATGCAATTAGAGGGATGTACACACCGAATTTCATGATTCTAGCTGTTGTCGTATCATTGGTACCATATTTTATCCCTTTTTGTCCCATTTCGCCAGCTAAAATTTTTATTTTGCTTCCAAGCTACAAGAGGAAGGTCCGCAACAAATTTCAAATGTATGAAAATCAGAAATTTAATTAATAAGCCAAGGCTACCAATATTTTTATACTATGTATATATATAATGGAAATAGTACTTCAATTAATAAAGCATATATAAGGGAGCAATCATAAATACCCTAAATATTGGTGGATAGAGAGTGTATTTTCAGCTACAGTCGTTTGGTTTATAGTATTTCCATCCTATTTTAATTTCAAAAATATAAATTTTGAAAATACCTTATCTCTCACGTACGCAGTATAAGACAACTTCATGATTCTACTTTTTTATTTTTTGTTGTAAATAAAGTACGAATTTGAAAAAAAATTTACGTGGTATGTAGTCAGTACGTGCAATGTATACACCGAATTTCATGATTCTATCAGCGGACATTTTGTTGGTACCATTTTTATCCCCTTTTTCCAATTTAGTCCACTATCTAAAATCTCTTTATTTTACGTATCTACACAATTAGAGGGATGTACACACCGAATTTCATCATTCTAGCTGTATTCGTTTAGTTGGTACTATTTTTATCCCCTGTAGCCATTGTATCCCTTGAAAGTACGAATTTGGAAAGAACGTTTTATTTTTCGTGTCTACGCAGTCAGAGGAATGTATACTCCGAATTTCATGATTCTAGCTGCGGTCATTTGGTAGGTACTATTTTTATCCCCTTTTTCCATTTGAACCCCAAAAAGTACGATTTTTGGAAAGTTCTTTTATTTTACGTGTCTACGCAATCAGAGGAATGTATACATCGAATTTCATTATTCTAGGTGCAGCCGTTAAGTTGGTACTATTTCTATCCCTCTATCCCCATTTAACCCCTAAAAAGTACGGATTTAGAAAAAATACTTTTATATTATGTATCTACTCTATTAGAGGAATGTACACGCCAAATTTCGTGTTTCTATCTGTTGTCGTTTGATAGGTACCATTTTTATCCCTTTTTGTCCCATTTCGCCCCCTACAAATAAAAAGCACTCTATGGTGCCCTTTTATGCTATAAGGGAATGCGCATTGCAAATATCAAGTAAATACAAACTAATATGTTCAAAAAACATCCTGAAATACTCTAAATATTAGGGGTATTTTCAGACCTTGTGAGGGAAAAATTTTTCCCTCTGGGCCGATTTCGCCTACTTTCAATCCCAACCGATCTACAACCATAAGACACATTTAGGCAAAATTTGAACCTCCTAGCTCGTTTCGTTCGGCCGCTATCGTGCTTTCAACAGAATATATATACTTTATGGGGTCTCCGATGAATATTTCAAGGTTTTACAAACGGAGGTGGAGGGTATAAAAATAATTTTTAAAAAATTAATAATAATAATTACAGGATGATAAAATGAAAATCTATTGCATCTGTAGTATGTAATGTGAACTGTCGGACAGTGTAATATGTAACAGGCAATAAATATGGTTCCACTTTTTGAACTTCAGTACACGCAATACTAAAAATTTCATTAAAATATATTAAAAAAAAATATTAAACATTGCGTAAAATCTAATATAAATCGAAATTTTTAGAATTACATATGTAGCAAAAATGTCTCCAAAAATAATGTATTACGTTTTGAATTTTTGTCCAACCAAATACCCGAATTTCCAAAGTGTGGAAAATATGTTCCAAGCTTTGAGATTTTTTTATTAAAATAGGCGCCATTTCTTTATTTTCCCTAAGGTTGTGAATGTACTTCTTGAGTAAGAAATCAGCATATAAGACTAAAAAATATACTAAACATTTTCTAATCGATGCTTTACGAATTGAGAATTTTTGATAATAAAATTTGTATACCCTCACTCTACAGAGTAGGAGGGTACATATCTTTTGGGACAGACAAAAAGTGTAACGCATCGAAGGGGTGACTGAAGGCCCTAAGTATGTTTGTACCAAATCCCTTTATTTACTTTTTAAGCTGTTTGAATCAATCAATTCAAACTTTGCCCATTGAAATATTTTTCCCAAACTTTGTTTAAGTTCGAAGATGGGCGAAATTGTCATACCCCTTCTGGTACCTCCCACACAAATGACCCATATTCCTATAGTAACTTCGAAATATATGTAATATTCGAAATCTACTATATTTTGGATATGATAAAGTTTGTATAGTCTCATTAAGCGTACAAAATATGGCATATTTTGCCACGCCCCTTCTAGTACCTCCAACACAAATTACCCTAATCTACATAAAATTGAAGCAGCTATAATATATATATGGATGGTCGGAATACTTTGAAATTAAATCCCTTCTAGTACCTCCCACACAATTACCTATCCTAGGTAAAATTAAATCCTGAATTCCACTACGACTTGATATTTGATCATATTTTTTACAATTGTTTTATAAAATTGACAATTTTGGAGTTGACCTACCGAGGAGGTCCGTTGGCTAAAATGATCAAGGCATTGTCGCCTTTTCGAAAAAAGGGTCCCTTTCTTGTTGTTAAAACCGTTAAATATGGGTCCCTTTTTTATGTTTCGTCTTTAGAAGTGTATAACTTCTGCCTGAAGTAACATATTTGCACCAATCTTTGGACTATTTTTATATGCAATTCAAAGGCGAAAATAAATATAAATTCGATCATCGAATAATGCGATCAATATGTTTAAAATACCTCGCCATGATTTTTTTTTGTCATTCAGATATTTCTTAATCTAAATGAGGTACATACATGTGTAAACATATTTTTGTGGGTATTTGCAAGCAATCGGTACATAATTGTACTTTTGGCGGATATTTAAAAATTTGACATGCCCGAGGCGACCAACTTTAAAGGGTTAACCCGTAGCCACATACCCAATAGGGATCCAAAACTTTCCAAATCATCATTTGGATAATATCTCTACTCTATGCATGTGAAATTTCGTCAAGATATCTTTTTGCGTTTAAAAGTTACAGAATTATTTCCAAAAAACGATTTGGAACCACTGTGCGGTGTTAGAAATCTGTTGCTTGGTTTAATAATTACAAACAATAAATATATAAAAAAATTGTTGATTTTGGAGACCCTATTAATCCGCTTTGCTTTTTTACGCATTTATCAATTTGCAGCCTATTAGACTACTAGGGTAAGTAGTTTGTGTGTTTACTCTCTCACATTGATTGCAAGAAGATGCCCCTATTCCTTAGGAATGTTTGTGCGATTTAATTAGATTAGATTGATATAATATTTAAAGGGTCGGCCAATGATGGACTCGCTATTGTTTTATATTAGTACTAAACTAAATGTTTTATTTAACAATGCAAATTAATATAGAAGGATTTTTCTTATAACTGTACAATTCTGTATTTATATTAAAGTGTTGTGAATAAACATATTAAAAATTTCTCTACAAATTTGTACTGTGTAATTACTGCAGTACTGTCAATTATTTTTATAGTGAAGTTGTACATTCAGATGGAAGCGGGACAAAAGGGGACAAAAATGGTATCGACCAATCAGCTGCGTGTAGAATCATGGAATTGGGTTTATGTATTGCGTAGATGCTCGGGAACAATAAATAAATAGAATCTAAGTGTCCGAGAGGGGTAAAACTTTTAAGAAATGTTCTAACGAAGATTAGTTGATAAGAACTGGAACTGTGTCATTTTCGGGACAAAAAATGTATAAAGTGGTTAATATTGGGACCAAATACTACAAATAAGGTGGCATAAAAAATAAGTATATGAGAAAATGTTTCGCGAGTGATGTATCATGCGTTTGCCAGTGTTTATATGTACATTAGTTTAGTTGGGTATATGTAATAGAAATAAATAAATGATTAAGTAATCATATGGTTTCATGTGCCGAAGGTATATAAATAACCAGTTTAACTTTGAAAGGAAGCATGTGTGGCCAAAGATGATCTAAATGAAATAGTAGCGCACTTACCTGATTCACACAAACGACGGCACAATTATATCTGTCAGTTAAAGTGAGCAGACCATTTGCCAATTTACGCATGTCTCTGGCACGTTCAACAAAATCGGTGTAAGTCCGAAACACAGCAGCCACCGAATCAATGACAATCAGACGAATACGTTCTGAAGCCATCAATGGAGGCAAACGTTCATAAACACATTTCAGTAATTGTTCCTAAAGAACAACAGAAAATATTAATAAACAAAAAGAGAAACATTTGCATTATCTAAACCTACACTATGCAGGACATGTTCCACATGAACGTTAGCCAAATAGTTGATATCGAGTGTGGGATGTTTTTTGGTAAATATTTTGGACATTTCGAAGAGACGTTGCGATGGGAAAGTATGTTCAGTGCAAATGAATGCTACAGCTCCTCCCAAGCCGCCAAGGTCACGAGGTATTTGAGCGGTTAACGATAGTTGGAGTAAGAGTTGGGTTTTGCCAGATCCTGCAACACCACAAAATTCAGTAATGCCCCGTGTGACTATACCGCCTCGTGTGCATTTATCCAAAGCCTCACAGCCAAAACTTAAACGCGACCATTTCATGCAGTAGGGAAGATCGAGAAGATCTGAAACTGAAAATAAACTAGAATTATATATATAAAAATCAATGTGTGTCTGCATGTTTCGTATAGGACGCCAAGTCGGTTGATTGATTCGCTTGAAGATTTTACTGTATCTATATTTATTTGTTTCAATTCGTAAAATAATGAAATATGTGAACTGGAATGACCAAAACTTGTATTTTTTCAAAAATTTAATATTGATTAGAACTTCAATATCTCAGTCAATTACTAATGGATAATGGAAAACCAAGTGGTGTTTCACTAATTACTAAATGTGTTATTTAAATAAATTTACAATTGGAGCGGTTTCCAAACAAAATATTGCCAAAGTTGAAAAATGGCTAAACATTGTTTTTAAAATTGTATTTGCTGGACAAAAATAAACAGATTTCTTAAGTATTCTTATGTATGCTATATATCGATCGATCAGATTTCTAATTTTCAAATCCGATGAGTAAGTGAAAATTGTACAGATACAGATTCTTGTTCTACTCGACAATACCAATCAGAAAAATAATATCACCTCCCAGAATTTGTGGACTGTCGCACAGCGATATCTTTAATCTTGACTAAGTGTTTTTTAAAAACCGGGTTTTTACCCCTAACTCAAAATTTTGGTGGTGTCTGGCAAATTTCAAATACAGATTCATGTTCTACTCGACAATACCTTTCAGAAAAATAATATCACCTCCAAAGTTTTTGAACTGTCGCACAGTAATATCTTTAATCTTGACTAAGTATTTTTTAACAAGAACTCGTCACATCTTCGTTGGTTTTTATTCTATTGGAGTGAGAGATATAAAAAGTCCTTCCCGAACACCAAATTTCTATTCTATTTTATACATTCAAACATGCTCCTGCTCATACTAGCTAACCACAGGAGGATTTCTGCACCCTCTACCGATATGTGGGTTTATTTCAAATGCGCTTTGTTTGGTGTGTCATATGAGGTGGCAACACAACAAGCAGGTAGTTACAATAGATGGCTCTGCATATATTATATTAGTAGTCAAGCAAGGTATGTTTAATTTCATTATTTTCATTTTTTGAACTTTACCAGTAATTTCTTCCCACTACGGATCATTCACATTCACCGAAGAAATGGACGCTGGTCTGGTTGTAGAAAATCTGTGAATAAATTTAGATAGTGGGCCATTTAAAATTTTAAATTCGAACATTCGCTTCGCCCAATGAAGATTGTTTGGCAGAAGAAGACGAATTTTGCCGAAAAATCGTGTTTTCATTTCGGTGGGTACGTCACTAAGCAAAATTGCCACATATGGGCTTCAGAGAACACACACGTGACTATTGGAAGTCAATGCATCCACAACGACTCACCGTTTGGTGCGGATTTTGCCTGGCGGCATCATTGGTGCATTTTTCTTCGAAAATTAGAAAGGAGCCGCCGTTACTGTCAACGGTGAGCGTTACCGTGCCATGCTCAAAGAATTTTTGTTTCCCAAAATTCAAGAGAATGACATGGACGACGTTTGGTTTCAACAAGACGGACCACATGTCACACAGCCAACGCAACCATCGATATTTTACGCACTGTTTTTGAAAATCGAATAATCAGCCGAAATTGTGATGTCAATTGGACGCCTCGGAGCTGTGATTTGAGCCCTTTGGATTACTTTCTGTGAGGAGGCATTAAGAATAAATGTCACGTAAACCATCCAGAGACAATTGAAGCGTCGAAACATGAAATTGAAGTTGCCATTGAAAAGATTTGGTTGATAGGATGAGATACTGCCGAGCCAGTCGAGGTACTCATATGAGTGATATTGTGTTCCATTATTAAATGGCAATGTTCAGCCTTACCAAAAAAAACCGAAATTTGAACAAATAATCAGTACTTTTTCTTTTATAGCTGATTATAATTTAAAATGTTACATGGCCCACCCTATATAACCCTTCTTCTAAGTGTCGTAGCGGCGATATCAATTTAAGCTTAAACTTCAATCTAAGTTTATACAAGAAAGATCATAACATCTATTTCTTCAAGTTATCATTGTAAAGGGTGATTTTTTAAAAGCTATAGGAAGGTTTTTCAAAAAAAAAAAAAACAAATAAAATTCAGAAAAATGCATGAAATCTTTATTTGAATCGATAGTACGGTCCATATAATTTAATGTTTGAAGATTATTTCATGTAAATGTTGACCTTGACTACGCCTCAAATGGTCCATCGGCTTAGTCCAATTTTGGCATTTCCACGTTTTTGAGTAACAGAGGCCCAATTGTTGCGAACGGCGACGAATCGATAATTGATGGTCATCATTAACACTGGCCGATACAGCTGCGATATTTTCTTCAGTTCGCACTCTGCGTAAGCGTGTTGGTAGTTTAATGTCCAACAATGTAAATTTGGTGCGAAATTTAGTCACAATAGCCCGAATAGCCGCTTCAGTGGGTCGATTAAACTGACCATAAAATGGAAGCGCGCTATGAACTTTCTTAACAGAGCACGCATTTTGATAATAAAATTCAAGAATTTGCAAGCGTTGTTCGTTTATAAGACGATTCATGGTTAAATTATAGACCAAACTGAAGATGTTTGACAGTGAAACAAAACAAGAAACGTGCGTCAGCTGTTTAAACCAGGATTGCCAAAAAGATAATAGCTAAAAAATCACCTTTTATTTAAACAAATCAAAATTTCAACTATTGGACGATTAGATGGTTCTGAGAAATTGTAAGGATAGTCCCCCTATTATCTCGTGTAACATATTAATGAAGCCTTTATGAAATATGAGAAAATTGCATAACTTTTGCAAGGGAAAGTGCTGATTACACACCTTTCCCTTTCCATTAAACAGCAAAACTGCCAAAGCCATAACAAAATTCAAACTTTTCGTGACTTTTGAAATGTTCATGTTATTTTGATTGATTTCTGTCAAAACCGACGACAGCACTCTCTTAAATTTCATTTTTCAAATTTTTGAAATGAGATGGACGGACCATCTTATTCATTTATATTTTTTGGAAGTACTATTCTAATTTAGCTGAGTTGGAATTACAAGTCTGAATAAATAAATGTGAAATAAAATCCGGAATGGAAATAATTTTTATATATGTATATTGATATGTATTTCGTTGATGCTACCTTTATTATTTGCTTTATACAAAGCATACTTTATTTGGGTTATACTTTATTTTAAAGGTAATTATGAGGGTTACAAATGTTCACAATCTCACTTTCGCCAAAAAATTAAAAAAAATGTTATTCATTCTTTGCACGGGGGTTTCTCCCATAAGAAAAAGCAAAACATGTTTTTCTTCGTTAGAATGCTAGCAATGCCAAGCTATAGAGGGATAGCTAAGTTGAGTGTTATTCCGAAGCTATTTGAGAAATTGGTTACTGAGGTTGTATCTCATAGAGTTTCTTCTATATTGAGTCCATATCAACATGGATTTCGTAAGGGCTTTTCTACTGTGACAAATTTGATTCAGTTTACTTCTCACGTTATTGATAAATTTGTTCAGGGTAATCAGACTGATGTCATCTATACAGATTTTAGTAAGACATTTGATAAAGTGAGCCACGAACTTTTATTATATAAATTAGACCAATTCTGATTCCATCAGGTGTTCCTCAGGGTAGTCATCTAGGGCCGGTTCTTTTCTTATTATTCATAATGTATGCAGATGATGTAAAAATATTTTGTTCTTATAATTGGCCAGAATCCAATCCATTGCAGGATGACTTAGATAGTTTTGGACGCTGGTGTGACATGAATTGTATGGAACTCAACCTAAGGAAATGCAGACACATGCGTTTCTTTAGATCGAATCCAAGATTTGTCAGATATAATATTAGAGGAACTGAGTTAGAGTTAGTTGATTATTTTGTAGACCTTGGTATTCTAATGGATTCCAAACTGAATTTCAACAATCATATTATTACTATGGTTAACAAAGCATATGGTGTTCTTGGCTTCATTAAGCGATGGGCTAAGGAGTTCTCCGATCCTTACGTAACGAAGCAGCTATTTACATCACTTGTCAGACCTATTCTGGAATATGGTTCATTTAATATATTTAGTTACTAACTATAAGAATAACTTTCATTTGCATGTGATACTAATATTTTGTTTAATATTTTTGTTATGCCGGTTGTTGATATTTGATATGTAGCCGGTGTCCACCCTCTACTGCTTAGCCGCCATTGTTCGGAATATGGTGTGTACGCTGTCCCTACGTTATGGGGACGTGGCCCTATCGGTCAGAAGGGCCGGTTGTAAAAGACGTTGGGACCGTTTGAAAAAAAATGTCTATTTGAAAAATATCTGGTATATAGTCCACAAAAGGTAAGACGGTAGGACAACTAGGATCAACAAAATTGATACTGAAACAATGTTTTTTCGCAATTTAAAATTTCCGAATTTTGGGATTCTTTTAGTCGGAATATCGGGACTCGTTTTTCTTTATGTTTGCAGTGTTTTGCGTATCATGCGTGACGATTTCCATATAAAAAATTTAATACTCTTTGCAAATATTTTTGCGTGACTAAAAATGTTTTGACGCGTGAAGTGTAATATTTGTGGTTATTTGATACAACACAAAGCAAAAATTCTTACACTCTTCCATTTGTTTAGTAAACTTCGGTTTTTATTGTTATTTTTATAGGTTAATTGTTTCTGGTTCCGAACTGTTTTTACATAGAAGATTTATTATTTTCACATCTGATCAATTCCCTTGTCGTAAAACATATGCCTGAAAAGTTTCGTCCATTTGGAGAATTAGCCACAAATTCAATGAAATTTTAGTACTACTTTAGAGAAGTCAACAGTCTGTGGAACAACAACTTCCGAAAATATCGATCGAATTTAACTAAATGCTCCTGGTTCTTCTTTCGACTGATTTGATTAGAGTTTGTTGTGATTTGGGTTATATTCCCACCAGAGGCAATGCTAGCTATAATAGCTATATAATATACAAATGCAATTCATTGAATATAATAAGAAATTAAATGTTTTATTTTAATCTGATATGTACAGCCTTGTGATGACATCCACTGTGGTTTCAAAACAAAGCTTTTTTCGCGGACTAATGTATTTAAATTTGGTCTTTGACTTTGAAACTCTTCTTCACAAATTGAATTATTCTTAGACGTGCAAATGAAGATATTTGTTAAAAAAAAAACAGACATTTTGAAGCCAAATCGTCATTTATTATGACAGAAATGATGATTTAAAGCCACAGAGAAACCCATCATAGTTATAATCATTTATTTGGGCTTAAGTCACCAACTCGAATCGCGGACTTCATGTAGACTATACTAGGAAAAATTGAGTTCGTAAGGTTTTTTGTCTTGCTTTCTTGCATACATAACATACACGTATCGACATGGATTTTGTGCCAGGAACGTACACAATTCAATTTTATGTAATTTATGTATGTCGTTCGTCTTCTTCACTTACCTTTAATACTTTCCTTTGCCACTATTTTAGCTGCCGTCGCTTTCAGCACATAAATGTCATGGGGAGAACTTTCCTGCAACAACAAGTGGGCAGTGGGTGTCAATATGGCCTGATCGGCACTTTTGATTTTTCCTACGAAAATAACAAATCGTGAACACAACTTATTAAAGTTTATAGGAAAAATATTACCTTTTTCAGCCACTTCCTTCGCTTCTTCAGGTAAATTATCTAAAAACTCGGCCATTGTTTGCGTAGTCTACTTTTGCTAGAGGCAGCCGCAACTTGATGTTGTCTGTTCGTTCAAGGAACAAGGAATGTGTGTTTTGTTGTTATTGTTATTGTCGAGGGGGTTGCGTGTTTATGGCGTATTGCATGAGCAATTATAGCGTAAATTGTAACACTAAACTTTAACACTTTACTTGGCTTGAAGAACAAAAATCCGAGTCAATCGATTTAATGGCACAAAGGCCACACACATTCTTCGAGTTTTGCGATATTCCAAAAAAAAGTTTTAGAATTTGCGTCACTACCACAAGCTATTTTTAGTTATTTAATGAACAACTTTGCATTTCTTAAATCATTTATTTATATAAAATCGATTGCGGAATTGAAATTAAATGAAACGTAATTGTTATTGTACCGTTATGCGCGACTTTTAACCGGAAAACCGAAAATTATCACACGACGTTTTGAATTTATTGGCAAATTTTCTTCTTTTTTTCTGACACATTGGCGGGAAGGCGTTGCCAGACTGCTGTTGTATGACAAATGTCAAAACAAAAATAAATTCATTTGCGTGGTTTTAGTCTTAGCTAAACGTGCTTGAAAAGACAATGGGCGATTCAAAATAATTAAATTTTTTAAATGCAGTGGCTCACAGCAACGGCGGATCCGAATGGTGGTTGGAGTATTTAGTTTCGTGCACACCAACGCTTTAAGGCCAATTATGCTATATTGCACATGACATACAAAATCATACTCCAAAAATAAAAATAAATAAGAGTATATAAAAAATGTAAGCATAAAAAAATATTTAGAAAAGGCTCAATAAAAACTTTAATATCGAGGGCTTATATTCATAAGTGGCTATGAACAAAAACATAACTTTTCAGGTGAGCGAAAAAACTGATTTTCTCCTTAATTTTGAGAGTAATTATTAATCATTCTTCCACAGTTTAATCTAAAAAACATTACTAATTCCTACGATTAAAAAGTTTTCGAATTTTCCTATTATTCGAGGTTTTATGGTTCATAGCCACTTTTGCACGTTTAAAATTGAGCACTATGAATGTTAAAATAATGCTCAAATATATAAATAAGACTTATTTTTAACTCAATTAAGTTTTTTCACGAAATCTTGGCAATGTTGTATAGAAAACGCATTTTCTGTGATGAACACTGCGAATTTAAGGTTTCCAGCTTCATCCGTCAGATTACCATTTTTATCCCTTTTTCAAATTTTTTTACAAAAAGTGTATATTGCGGTAGGGCATGGTCAACAAAAAATACAAATTGGATATTTTTTGGAAAATTTTTATTTTATGGCTAAAATGATTTTCATGCATGACATTTTTGTTTTTTTTTTGATTTTCTCGCGATCTAGCCAACGGATCCGACTGAATTTTTGTTTGTTTATTAAGAACCAATATCGCTTATAACGCATAAGCAGTCAGTCGCGAAAATCGCTGCAATTGTTGGAAAATCCCAAATGCAATTGCTTATATTTTAACTTTCTTCATCCAGGATTCTGAAACTTTTCTAACACAAATATTCCCCATGAAGTCAGCAATCACATGCCAAAGAAATATTTTGGTATTCTCAATATAATATAAACCCACGAAGGGTTTTTCTAAAGATACTTTTCACATATTTTGACTTTACAGCCACCATTTATCCTATTTTAGCCTAAAAACTTGGGAAGCAAAATGCTATTAACGGCGAAATGATGGAATTTGATAGTACGATATACCATAAATCTATAAAAATGCTGAGAAATGTTTTAAACAAAATCGTTGTAGCGAATTACAACCTTCGATTATATGTTGATCCAATTTTGAACTATTTTATTTCTATTATTTTTATGTTCATAGCCACTTATGCAGTCACAAAATAGCCAAATCAGAAAATTTTGAAAAAAGTAGCTTTAGAAAAAAATTTTCTTCTCCAAATTTTTATGACAGATGACATCCAAATCTGAGAATAGTTTGGCATCAAAAACTCATTTTCGAGAAAATAGTTCATAGCCACTTATGAATATAAGCCCTCGATATGTAATGATAATAATAGGGTTGTTTTTCTTTAAGTCGGGATAGCAAGCTGCGATAACAAAAACTTTAATAAAAAATATTTTTTTACTCAAAATAATATAACATATGGGCATTTCCATGATGTCGAACGCGACCATCGTACACATTTAAAGTGAGAAAAAAGTCAAAATATAACGGTTTTTTATTTTGACCATATGCTTAACTTATAGCTCTTAATTAACTGTATAATTGGTGCTAATGTGGATTTTGGGTAATTATTGGTTTTCAAGATAATCTAAAAAAACCAAGGCATTCGCACGTGACCAAAACAGAAATCGTTTTTGCGACCAACAATTCAAACACCGATTTCAGCGAAACCTGTGACAATATTTCAATGTGACCAATTTTAGAACGTTGTGTACCGATGTCTCTTAAAAATGGCTTTGATTTTATCCGAAAATTATTAATACTTTTTTTGTAATTTAATTTTAAGCCCGGTCGAACGTGACATTTCGCACGTGACACTTTTTTCCATCATGGTATTTATGTTGTTTCAGTTGGAATTTTTACGAAATTATAGATAATATATATTTTTTTGTAATCCACAGAAGTATTCAATGTATTAATTTTCAATTAATAACAGCAAAAAAGAATAAAAAAAAAATAATAAATAAATTACAAAAGTATTTTTTTTACAAAAATAAATTATTGAAGTAAGATTTTTTTTTAATTTTCCCACTTAAGATGTCGCACGTGACCAACTTTAATGAAGTACCAAGGTCACAAATTTTCTCATTTTCCAGTAATCTTTATTTAAATTGTATAAAAATCTCTGTTTGTATACAACATTTTATGATCTTTCTGCATGTACTTTGGACACAGTAGCAACAAATGTTGTTTTTCCATGTCGAACGTGACATCGAAATATGTGATAATGCAAAGCAAAAAGATACAGTTAATAGCAGTCGAATAACTTCGTATCCTTTCTTTTCTGACTCTTTGTACTCCCTGAAAGATTTTAGACAGCAAAAGTCAAAGTGTAATGTCTCTATTTAAGAACCTTTATCGAAACAAAAAATGCAAGAGAAATATTCAGAGGAGTAAAGTTGCACTCGAGCGACTTTGCATTCAAATATCTCAAGATAGGATATGAATTAAATTAAATTTGATTTTCTCTCTATGCAAATATAATAAAACAAAGCGTTTACAAGAACTTTTAATTTTTTGTCTTGGTGGACCTTTCTGCGTCGCCAACTACTATATAAATATTTGTGTCAAAACAAATTTTCCAAAAAAAATATTTTGTGTTGACTTTTTTGGACTTAGCCTCGATAACCATAAATTTGATTTACGCTGGATAATTATCCAGGCTGAATATCATCTGCATGCAAAAAGGGGTTACAGCGGACAACAGAAAAACGATCTATAATAACATTCATATATAGAATAAATAACAACGAGCCTAAAACCGATCCCTGAGGGACACTACTACAAACAGGTCACATTCGTGATGAAACGCCATTCAAACAAACAAACAAATTGAGATCGATCAGGCAGATATGAAGACGCCAGTTTACATTCATAGTTTTTCAACTAATTTATAATGATTGACTATCAACTGCCTTTGATAAATACATCCCCACTAATACACCAATGTTTTTGAGATGAGTGACTTTTTTATTTGCATTACATAAATGAGGTAGGAATTGTTTTGAACAAGTTGACTCTTTCAATCCTCTACATTATTAAAAATGCATTCATACGCCATAAATAACATAAATAAAAAACACTTACTACTATAAATAGAAGAGGAAATTCGTAGCCTCAATGGGAATTTTCCACTATCTTTACTTTGTGAAAGCATATATCGATGTTACTCCTAACACTTTGAGATATTACTTAATGTCCTGTTCTGTTATTCATACTTTGTACATAGTAATATTTTTCCAAAACATGAGCGAAATTGACACGCCTCTCCCGGTTCCTCCCTCGCAAATGATCCATATCTCTATGGTAAATTAAAACCAATCTAACTTCCAGAAGGATTTGGATCACTTTTGCAACTTTGAAAATGCTAAGATTCTAACAAGATGGTTTAATGGCTCAATTTTTGGCCAGATTTTATATTTCATGTAGAGAAAAAATCATTTGTGCAAATTCTCGTGAATTTCGGGAGGGTAACAAGACCCCTTTTATTGATTTGACAAGGACGCACTCATCCATTTGTTGGATATTCTTCTGGTTCAAGAACATTTAAAAATATTTCATTCCAACTTCAGAGGTTTTATAAACAACCACGACTGAAGGTTACTTATCCAATTTTAGTCTTCATAAAGCAATGACAATGTTTCAATTGTTTCATTTTGAAAATTAAATTTATACTCTACTATGTATCTGATATACATTTTATTTTACAGTCTTTAGAAAGATACGACTGAAACTTTAATTTTAGATTTTAGGCCCACGTATGAAATTTCAGAAGGTTTTTAGTCTTTATAAAAATAATTAATGAAATATCTGATACATGTTTGAATCTTTATGAAACTATGTTGAAGCTTTTACGTCGTTGTGGGTAATTTTTATGAATCCGTGATTAAAATTTAGCTTCAAGCGGTTATGTCACTTTCGAATCAAAATGCATCACATTCAGCATTAGTGTTTCGGAATGACATTCCAAAATATAACCGAAACACTGAATCGTGATTGTTTTCAACAGCAACAAATCCAAGTTAAGATAAAGCATCATCAGTTTTTCGTAACACACTTGTAAATGCGTCCATTTTATCATTATTATGTAGACTTTATTCTTGTTATAATCAGAAGTGGATCGACACAATTGTTTTCCTTAGGTAATAACATCACTTTAAGCAATAATTATCGAAAGAAAACCAAATCGGAATATATTGATCGTTACCAAAAACACACTCGATCGATCGAACACACCAACACAAACACCATACAAAAAAGATTTTAAATCCAAATGATGTTGTTTTGTTTTTGTGATTTAATTAAACATAACTAAATTTATATTGATCTTGAATTGAAGTTGGTTCGTCTATGCCTTTTTGGCTGCCGGTTTGCTCAAGTCCTCCAAAGCTTTCATTTCGGCAGCGGCACTCTTCTTCTTTTCTTCGGCCAATTTGGCGTCACGGACAATCTTCTGTTGGGCCTCGATTTCGCGCACCTTAGCTTCCTTCTTGGACAGGCGGTTTTGGTGGAAGGCACCATAGCCGACACCGACGGTCAACAAGGACCATCTGGCGAATTTGATCAGGGGAGAGACACGAACTGGAGCTTGAGACATTTTTTGCAGTTATGTAATCCGGCTGAGGATATCAGAGAAAATCTGGAAAAAGGTAAAGCAAATTTCTTGTAAGTATTGGAAGGGAAACTTTTTAAAATGCAGTTTTTCTTTGTTAACGTTTTAATGATTATTTGTTTTTTGCCTTTAAATAAATTCCTATATTTTCGATTTTTCTGCGGAAAAATTACCTATTACCAAATTTTGCAAACGAGAACCAAAATCACAGAGTTTTTCTAACCTTAAAAGTGACAAGGGAGTTGTCAAAACATAGAGCTCTCGCAAACGTCAAATGAAACAGCGCGACCTATTCAAAAGCATCAGTGTTCTGTACGTACGTATGTAAAGAGGTGTTTACACATGAACATTACATGATTCTGATTCGGCGAACACTTGTCAGAGATAAATATTAGGACCGAAAAGGTATTTCTTTGTTTACAGTACTCTATTTGAAATAAAATGTGATTGTTCGTTAAGATTTATGGTGAAAATTCTATCAAATACAACCAAAAGAAAAAATGTTAGTGACGCCGTAGCATTTATTTACAAAAAACGTTCAAGTATAGATTTATATCCAAAACTTCTTTTCTGTTTTTTATTAGGACCAGAAAGCTGGTTTTAAGCCTGCCATAGCTAAAACGTTAGTAAATTTTTTACTCAAAATAAAAAAATATTGTTTAAATTGTCGCCAACTTAAATATAAACGTTTGTATTAGGGCTGTATTTTTAAGTCGGCCTAAAAAGCTGCGATAACAAACAAGTAAGGAAAGGCTAAAGTCGGGCGGGCCGACTATATAATACCCTACACCACTCCCTGCGTATATACCTCGCTTTGAATACTAAACCCAGGTATTTCATGGGAGCAATTATATGTAGTTCATATAAATTATACAGTTACTATAAATTCATCTTTAGTCAAATTTAATGAATATGGTAAATAATAAAGTAATTAACATGATATGGAAAAACTGATCAAGATCCAATGATAAATACAGATTATACAGCGGAAATATGATGAATCGGATGGACATTTGAATGGGACCTATAACAACACATGAGGCCTGTGAAATATAATATGTAAAATGTGGCCAAAATCGGTTAAACATTCGGGAGCAATATTTGTATTGGGGCTATATCTAAATCTGAACCGATCTTTCTCACTTTCAACATAGGTGTTTTTAATTGGATTATAAGATGTTGTGCCAATTTTAAGGAAAATCGGGTACAATATGTGGATTCTAGAGCGGAAAAAGTCAAATCGGCAGCGACATTTGTATGGGGGCTATATCTAAATCTGAACCGATTTTACCCACTTTCACCATAGGTGTTTTTAGTTGGATTATAAGGTGTTATGCAAAATTTGAAGAAAATCTGGTACTATATGTGCTTTATAGGGCGGAAAATTCAAATCGGGAGCGACATTTGTATGGGGACTATATTTAAAACTGAACCGATTTCCTCCAAATTCAATACCAATCGTCCTTTGTCAAAAAAGTAACTTCTGCCAAATTTCATGATAATCGGACATCAATTGCGACCTGTAGAGTGCGAACAAGCATAGATGGACAGTAGACGGACGGACAGACAGACATCGGTAAATCGATCCAGCTGGTGATTCTAAGCCGATCCGTATAATTAAAGGTGGATCTAGATCAATTATTTCTTGGTGTTACAAACATTTGGCGGAAAACTTTCAAAAAAAATATTTTTTGTTGACTTTAGTCTCGATAACCATAATTTTGATTAATTAAGTACAAATTAATTTTACACTGGATAATTGTCCAGGCTAAATCCAAAATTTTTAACACAAAATAATTTTTTCAATATTTGTTTTCATACACACATTGATATTGCTGTTGGCTGAAATTTTAAAAAGATATTTTTTTATTATGAGTGCAAATTTAACATTTTATTTAGATTTTGTTAACACAGTTTAGTTATCCGGTTTTAAATAAAAACAGCCCAATTAAAAAAAGAATGCTTTATATTGACATTTATGGACTTACACAGTCTTTGGGTGACTATTTCATTGCCTTGTCACACTGCATGCGAAATCAAGCGATAACAATCATAAATAAAAAGTTAAATTTTCATTTAATATTCTTTCAGATTGTGATTGCATGCGAAATCTAGATGAAATGACATAAGCTCGATTTTCAAATGCCAAATTTGTATTATACTTTGCATTTTTATTTCATTATGCTTGGTTTTTCTCTATGGCACAATAATAGAGGTAATAGCAACAACAACAACAACAACTAAAATTCAGATACAGCCCTGTGTATTTTAGCATTTTGATTGTCAATGCACATTCATATAATCAACTAATCTTACAAAAAGTAAAGGTTTAAAAGTACATTTCAGACAAATTATTTAAAAAGTATTTACAAATTCTTAATTTTATAGCTATAAAAGTCTAGAAAGATTGTAAAAATATTTATTCGAAACCTCTCTGGGGGTGTTTCCCACAACACCCCCCCTCTTCACATGAACCTGCAACTATAAATTTGACAATCAAAATATTGAAATGAAAAAATTTAATCAGCTGTTCGAGCGCCACTACCTCTGTTATTGTACCGTGGTTTTTCTCTAGCACGTTCGGATTTTTCGAAATTGTGTTGCGTGTTTGTACTACATTTCTACTACTCTACAAAGTTTTCATTCAATCGAAATATATTTTGTCACACTGATCGCGTTTTGATTAGGTCGGACCGGAAGATTAAAGTCACAATCGTCGTTGTCATTTGTGTTAAAGTGGCATCTCTGGTGATTTGTTTATATTTTGACATTTCTGTGTGCCTATAACCTCAAAACAACAAAACAGCTGCATTTTCGCCACGGAATTGCGGAAAACACTTCATTTACTGTATATTTCGTTTTAATTATCATAGATTTAAAATGAGTAGAAATTATCAAGAAGATCAGACCAATGAAATCGAAGCTCTGGATTCCATATATTGTGGGGACATGGAGAGTAAGATCATCATTACTTTTTAATTACCTTAGTGTTGATAAAATCGTTTCACCTTTATAGTATTGGAAACAGAGCCGCTTCACAAATTCCAAATACCCATAGCCACGGAGGAGTATGACAAAGATACCCAAGAGAATGGCTTGAGTTGTCATCTTGTTTTCACCTACACACCCACCTATCCGGATGAGGCACCACTGGTTGAAGTCGATGAATCTATCAACTTTGAAGATGGCTATGAAAAACGTCTTTTGGAACACTTACAAACATCCATAGAGGAAAACATTGGCATGGAAATGATTTTTACATTGGTCAGCACAGCCCAGGAATGGTTGAATGAACGCTGGGACGACTCCAAAAAGGCCCAAGAAGACGAACGTGAACGCAAACTGCTGGAAGTAGAGGAGGCCGAACGCAAGAGATTCGAGGGAACACGTGTGACTGTAGAGTCATTCATGAAATGGAAGCTCGATTTCGAGGAGAGCACGGGCATAGCCGCCAAACGCGAGAAGTTGAGTGATTGCAAGAAGCTCACAGGTCGTGAACTGTTCATGCGCGATAATACCCTCAATGAGTCAGATATTAAATTCCTCATGGAGGCTGGTGACAGCATTGAAAGCGTTAAAATCGATGAGAGTCTCTTCCAAGCAATTGGTGAACTTGATTTGGACGAAGACGACGAGGATGATGATGAAGATTGGGTGCCTGGCGATGATGATTGAAACAACTCTAAAGGTTTTCAGTGTTATTTGTGAATTTTGTTATATTTTTTATATAAAACGAATGAATGAGTTTTCTAAGAAAATGCATGAAAATTGAAAAAGTACTAAATATTAAAAATAACAGAATTATACAGAAACTTTTATGATTGTTAATTTGTTCTATTGTTGTAAACGACATCAGTCTAAATCATTCTTTTTAGATGCCAATTCCGTTAACGTTACTCCGTGCGTGACAGATTCTATATCATCCAAGTTGAAGTCATCATCGGAATCGGCCGCATTGGTTGTTGTTGTTGGTTGTTGCTGTTCTTCTTGTCCAGATTTCATGGGTGGTGGTAGCTTTTCTCTTGGGAAGTCTAACTTGGGCCAATGTCCAGGCTCTGCCTTAGGCATAGTTATTTCTACTTTGGTTCCGAACATTTGGACATTGGTTTTATCAACATTGATGATCTGGAAGGGAAAGAAATTAATTTTATTTCGATTTCGTACATACCAACGAGAATATTGGAAAACTTTGCAAACAAAGTTTTAAATATATAGTAGTAATTATAAAACAACTTTGGGATGCAGTACAAACCGCAACCTAAATTCCTGTTTTTGGCCAAAAAAAGAATGTAATATGTCTTCATACTTACACCTCTCAACTCCAAATCTAATTCAAATTTAGCATTATCCTGATCTGGAAAGACCAAAGTTGTATGCAAACGTACAGGATTTACTTCCACCGTACTCTCGGCGTAATGATACTTTTTCGCATATATGGAAACTATGACATTTGTAGGTGTCTGATGCCAGTCATAGCGACACTGAACAACCTTCTTATCCTCATTGTCCTTCACCCATTTATGTTGACCATACACACAACCTCGTTGGGCCATGAACACGGCAAAATCCGAAGTTTTCTTTTGACAGCAAGACCAGTATTTCATGCCCTCATGAAAGATGGGAACACCACAATGGTGTTGGCACTCGCCCAAATCGGCAGTACTGTTAGAATAAGAATATGAACAGCCGGGATTTTTACAACTGGTACCCACAGTAATTTCACTGAAATAAAATAAGTTAGATGTTTACAAATACATCTACCACTGGGATATTCAATCAACTAACTCTGAACCGTTGACTTCAGGTTTTGTAGGACTTTTTGTTACCATATTATCAATAAGTTCTTTAAGTGCTGGAGCTACAACGGCATCGATTTCTCTCATGGCCGACTCAACCGGTGGCCTTGTTAGATACTCTCTTATTGGTGCCCTAACTTCAATCACCTCATTCTTGTCCTCATTTTCATCCTTTGGTGCTTTTTCAGGCTCTGGCGGCTTGATATTTGAATGTTGAGACAACGTGCAGCCCTTTATGCTCAAAAACTCTGTGAAATCCACCGATTTCTTATTGCAACACGACCATCCTTTGTAGGCATCATGAAAGTAAGGTGCTCCCGGATGATGGCGACAGGAATCTAACGAGGAAAATACAAAAAACCATGAGTCATAGAATTTTCCAGAAACGCTAAAGAATTGACGGCCTCCTTTTAAGATTTCACACCTCTTTGGGCCATATGTTATCTATTTTGGTAGTTTTACTACCAAAATATAAAATTTTTAATTCATTTCACGAGGATTTCTTGGTTCCCCGAAAATTAATTTTGGGTTATGCCGATTATATTTAGATTTCAATTCCACTTACCATCATTATTTTTTTCCGGGTCGTATTCTTGGCCGCAACCTCTATTGTAACAGCGTAACATTGTGCAAGCAACTTTTTGTCGAAATATTGAGCTAGTTTTTGGGTTTTAACTTAATAACTTCTTTTTGTTTATAAATTGGAATTTGTAGGTTCTTTCTAGAATGGGCACAGTTCCACAATTCTATGAGACTTATCATATGGTCGGAAGATGACAGAAAGCATAACTATAAAGTACAGAGTTGAATTTTTCAGACTAAACACAATTATGATCGCCAACGTCGACGTCATAAGTTTATCACATTTGCTTTCGACGAAAACTTGTTGTACAACATGCATAAGTCCCTATTTACACGTTGACTTTTTTCTTTCGTCAGGTGTTCAAATATAAATTTGACAATTCTACAAGAGAAGTCAAAAAGCTTCACTGCGTCGTTCTCCTACAATTCGAAAGTGGGTAAACTAAAAAAGTGGCCGTGTGAATAGGGTATAATAGTATTTACACACCAAATCAATCTATTTCAGCTCAATATTTGTATGTCATTCGAAATAGATTTCACATGCAGTGGGAAAAGGCTATAAAGCAACCATTCGATAACGAGTTCTTCTAAAGTATTACCGACATCTCTTGATGAATATAGGAAATATAGGATATTTAAAATGTAACGGTCGTGACATTTTGAAGGAAATCCTGTTACCACACCAAAGGAAATTATAAGACCTATTCTCTCAATTTTCACAAAGTTGTACAATACCTACAAATACTAAAAGAGGATGGTATGTCATGGGCGAATAGAAACAAGAGTGGAAGATTGGGTTGTTAATATTTTTAAATGCTGAAAATACAAAGAAAAAAATACAACATGTTTATATAAAGAGGTAGATAAATAAACTATGAATAAAAAATATAAAATGGATAAAGAATCATCTCGTTACATAAAAGCTATTTTTTTCGAAAAATCCAATCGCGAGCGACAAGAGACTTCTTCTTAAATTCAGAATTTTTACTACAACCATATGCAATGTAAAATGAAATTAAATATATGATTTTTCTAATTTTAATATATACGTTAATACACCAAGAAAAAAATGTCTGTTATTAACAGCAGAGATTGTGTGCTACCTATCAGCACGAACTTTTTCTGTTCTTTTTCAGTTTATCAACATTCCAAATGCTGAAGAGTTTGCAGTCTGCTAAAAAATAATTAAAAAATAAAAATAAGATACTTAATGAGCGTTCTGAAGTTAAAAACCATTCAAGTTACTTGCAATAGCTTCCTGTCTAAAAGTATTGTTACACTTAAAGACTGTTATTGTTATTAACAGCAGCGATTGTCTGCTGCCTATCAGCAGGCACTTTTCTACTATTACAGCAGCTATTCTGCAATCTCGCATCAGCATTAACACTGCTGTTAATTAAAATATAAAAAATAAGCGTTCATAATTGACAGATAAACCGAGTTTAGCTCGATTTTCATTAAAAAGACAATCGCAATATCTTTCAGTGGTAATAAATTGCCTTATAAAAAACTTTATTCAAAAAATAAAGTTCTATACCCCAATAAAAAACACCCTTTATATATCGAGAATCTTTACGATATGTTAGAAACATACGAGATGTGATAGATTATTTTTCAGAGAAAATTATCATTATAATCATCAATATTTTATAGAAAAATGTAGCACTTTTTAATTTTCGCGATAATCTATATTAGTACGATAATATAGACATAGATCCATTCAGGAAACCAGTACTGGATGGTACCGAACTTCCACTCTCACAGGAGGCTAAATATCTTGGAGTGATTCTAGATCGCAGGCTGAACTGGATGAGGAACACTGAGGAAAGATATAATGCTCTCTACATGTGCAGTAACTCCATAGGTAAGAGCTGGGGTCTGAAACCGAAAGTTGTAGATTGGATCTACCGGTCGGTAGTCAGGCCCATTACTACCTATGGTTGTTTAGTCTGGTGGAGTGCCATGAGAAACGGGAGATTATTAGCAAAATTAACTAAGACACAGAGACTAGCTAGGCCGAGTATCACAGGAGCCCTCAAAAGCACGCCGCAGTCAGCATTGGATGTAATATTACACCAGCTACCTCTGGATCATTTCACAGAGATGGCTGCTGCAAAAAGCGCTTTAAGGCTCAAGGAATCAGGCTACTGGAGGAGTAGACCATACGGTCATGCGACTGTTTTTCAAAGAAATGTGGAGAACTCTCAGCCAGAACCAGTCTTCAATGAAGATACCGACTATTTGGTACCGGTTCTGGACTTCTCAACAGTACCACAGATGATTATACCGAAAAGAGCAGATTGGGACAATGGCGAGCCCTTTACAGGCGTGGCTGTCTACACTGATGGCTCTAAGATGGATATAGACACAGGTGCGGGTTTCTACATTGAATCACTACAGATACGTAAATCTTTCAGACTCAACGATAACTGTAGCGTTTATCAAGCTGAAATCCTTGTAATCAAAAAAGGAGCAGAATTTCTAGCGGAGATAGAAATTCCGGCCGAAACAGATAAAAACTTTTGCATAGGATTATGGGTAGTTTCTGATTTCTGACTTACACTGATGATAAAAAATGAATCCGGCACCTATCAGTAAGAATGAGAACCATAAGTTACGCCAATGTCAAGCTACCCAGAGGTATCCTCGTATTACTCATAGGTCACAGCAATTATAAGGAAGAACGAGTATTACCTGACAACTGCACAGTCAAACTAAACTCGACTTCTTAACTCCTTCCACTCACCTGACCCTCACCTCCCATTCCACCACAACCCATATTCCCGCTCTTCCTCTATCCCTCACCTCCTGTCCCTCTCTCTCACCTAATTCACTTTTACTTATATACATTTCAGGTACAAGGATATGTGCAATGGATCCAATAGGGTCTCCGAGTGCACAGATTGCGAAAACTCTCTGGTCCTTTAAACCAAACGAAACGATAATATTTCGAGTATTTAAACATGTTTTTCGAATACGACTGCAGCTAGAATAATGATGTTCGGCATTTACATCCCTCTATTAGCATGTACACGTAATATAAAGTGAATTTCAAAATTAGTACTTTTAAAGTGGGATATTTGGAAAAAGGGATACAATTAGTACCGACCAAATGGATGCAGCTAGAATAACGAAATTTGGTGTGTACATCCCTATGATTGTATAGACGTACAAAATCAATGAATTTTTTATTTTTTTCCTTTTATGGAACAGTATAATAATGAAAATTGGTGTATATTTCGCTCAAGTTTGCATATATTCGAAATATAATGCGATCTTTCGATACTCGTACGTTATAGGCCAAAAAGGGATAAAATTGGTGCCGAGCAAATGGCTGCAGATAGATAATCATAGAGTTCGGCGTGTACATTCCTCTGATTGTGTAGACAAGCAACATTCAAAAAATTTGGAAATTTTTATTTTCATGGGGATAAAAATGGTACCAATCAAACGGCTGCAGCTAGAATCATTAAATTCTCTTTATAAATTTATCAGACTTCGTAGACGCGAAAAACAAAAATATTTCGCCAAATTATTAGATGTGTAAATTCCATTGTCAATGCGAAATTCATACTTTGCCTTTCTGAAGAATTACTTTGCTATCAAGGGCAATAAGAAACATATTTGTAGACACGCCTTCTAAGTGGGCGTGGTCATTAAATTATTTTAATACAAAATTATAATAATGAAACATCTGCACTTATACGTGAGTACAGTCGTCTGCGGGTAATACTGAGGAATACAATCCATGGTGGAGGGTGTATAAGATTCGTCCCGGCCGAATTTAACGCCTTTTCACTTATTTGTAATTAATTAGATGGTGCACTGAAAAATATTATTTTCTTTTTGAAACTTATTTTGTTTGATGGTAACTTCACCCATATACGAATAACTTAGAAGTAAAGTCGATGAGTATTTTTTTAGGAAACTGGTAGGTGGTTATTACATATTTCCTCAAATTCATCTGCTGCCTGATGGAGAGCTTACAAATCTAACTGACGAAAAAAGTAGTTCATATTCATGTTCTTATTGATATTAAATGCCAAGATGTGAAATAATCTGATCAAAATCTCTTATACTAACTTATTCTTTCCTACAATATGATATATAGCAAACAAATCACAATTTATCTATGCAAGTACAATGTATATACGTAATACATACTTATGCATATTAAACCGCATTTTTTCAATGTTATTTATGTACATTAGAGTACTTCAACTTTAAGTACCTGCAGAAAAGTTACGGTTGATGATGATTTCACACACTGTATTAATTTTTGTTTGTAATAAATCGCATCTAGAGCAAACATTGTGCCTGTTCGGCAACCATTGTAGTAATGAGATGTACTTAAAAAAGTTTTTAGTTAGAAACCTCACCAAATTATTATTAGTGGGTATTTAAATACCTTATTTATAGCCTTTTCAGACTGCATGCAAAATCTTGCTGAAATAACATAAGGCCGATTTACAAATGATGATTGAAGATGAAGATTTTATATCCTCGATCTCATGTTTCTTGATGCAGCCGGCCATCTTATAACTTTTTGCACCTCTTTCTCAAAAAATACACACTTTTTTTAAATTACTACATGTTACACATATAAATATGTTCTTGCTTCTCCCCTAAAATCATGTACTTTATTTGGTTCCACGTTTATCCCTTTTCTCTCCTTCTCCCTCCTTAAAAGTAAAATTTTTGAAATATCCATTTACGTAATTTAAGGATGTACACAATTTTTATCCCTTTGCCCCGCTCACCCCTTCCGAAAAATCTACTTTTACTGTATTTCTACGTGATAAGAGGAATTTACATACTAAAATTTACATTCTAGCTGCATTACTTTAGTTGGTACCATTTTTATCCCTTTTTGTCCAGCTCTCCCCTTAACCAAGCGGTTTTGACGCAAACCTTCCCAGGAGCCAAACATTTTTTGGGCTATAAGTAAAATCAATCACTGTCGTACGGAAACGTATGACGTGGCACCCCACGACGGGTTAGGTGTCGTACGGAAACGTACGACGTGGCACTCACTGTTTTAAAAGTGTATAAAAAATTTATCTTGCGCTTCAATTGGATAGGAATTTATGTACCAAATTTCACTATTCTAGCTGTAATACTTTAGTTGGTACCATTTTAATCCCTTTTTGTCCCGCTCACTCATTAAAAAACAAATTCCAAAATATCAGTTTATGCTGCCCGTCTACGTGGTCGAAGGAATGTACACTCTGAATTTCACGATTCTAGCTACAATACTTTAGTTGGTACCATTTTTATCCCTTTTTGATTGCGCTTCGACGTTGTCAGATGAATTTACGCACCACATTTCACAACTATAGCTGCAATGCTTAAATTGGTATCATGTTTATCCCTTTTTGTCCCGCTCACCCCTTAAAGTACAAATTTCCACAAATCCAATTTTACTGCACTTCTACATGGTCAGAGGAATTTACATATCAAACTTCACGTTTCTAGCTTCTATACTTTAGTTGGCACCATTTTTATCCCTTTTTGTGCCGCACACCCCTTAAAAGTACAAAAATGCATTTATATTACGCTTCTATGTGATGAGAGGAATTTACATACCAAATTTCACGATTGTAGCTGTAATACTTCAGTTGGTACTATTTTTATCCCTTTTTGTCTCGGTCGTCCCTTAAAAGAACGAATTTCGAAAAATCCATTTATTTTGCAAGTTTAAGTTGTAAGAGAAATTTAAATATCGATTTTCACGAATATAGCTGCATTACTTAAATTGGTACCATTTTTATCCCTTTTTGTCTCTTTTTCTCCCTTAATAGTACAAATTTCGAAAAATCCCTTTTTGTAGGTCGCACACACCGAATTTCATGTTTATAGCTACTGCCGTTTAGCCCTTTTTTGCTCATTTTAACCCCTAAAAGTACGAATTTCTTAGTCCGCGTCTCCGTCATATTTGGGAACTACCCTGAAAATTTCATGATCCCAGCTTCAGTCGTTTGGTCTGGGCGCTGATCAGTCATACGGACAGTCAGTCACTCAATAACGCAATTCTTTTATATATATATATAGATTAATATGTTTTTACACAAGATGGAACGTTACACATTCAAAGAATAATTCTGCATCATTATTTCAAAAAATTACGTTTTTGTTTTTTGAGTTAAGTTACTCAATGATAAATAACCATTTTAGTGATATTGGAAAAACCAATTTGTCGGACGGAGCACCCTAATGCACTCACATTGTATGTATGCGGGTATGTCGTGTTCTTAACCGAATGAAGGTAATAGTTTCGAATGAAACTCCAAGTATTTGTTTAAACATTTGTTATCATTTGGATTTGGCCTTGAGACACCTTGACCCGGTTTTCTGTTTAGTTCTTAATTAAGTACCGAGTTCCACCATCAACTACTTTTAACTGAGAAAATAAGAGATAGACGTTTTTGTTTTACTACAACAATTCAATTATATGTATGAACATACATACATACACATACAAATATCTTTGTAGTAGAAACAGGAATTGTGGTATTAGCATTTACTGTCTTTGTTTTAACTCGCCATCAAAGAGCGGACAATAAAATTAATTAATTAATTAATTGTTGATCGGTTAAGAGATTTAAGAAGTTCACACCTTTTTCAATCCATCCATCCACTGCTCAAAAAACTACGATTAAAGTGTTTAATAAGAAACGCGCGGTGGTTAAACATCGGGTTGAAGAAAAAGCTCATAGATCATTAGCGAAATCTGCTTTCAATACCATGACAAATGTTTTGGCCTACGTGACCACTTTCAAATACAAATACCATGGAATGCTTCATAACGTCATAGAGAATAAATGCTAGACAAGTACATAGTATGTATGTAAATACATATAGTATATGTGCATAGTTATTTATATATTAAATTATTTATACATGAATACATTCAAACTACTGTCTAATTTCCAATAAAAATTATATTGTTGTGTTTAAGAATTTTGTATTAATTAGGTATGATGTGTTTACGTGGAGAGATAAATTAAACTTTTCATATTAAAACCCCTTGTTCCTGTATTTTACACAATATTCTTGTACTTTTTCCACTTATACACATTGTTCTATCGAATCGAAAAACAATTATTTGTAAGACGTCGAATTTTCCAAAGATACTCAATTTAGGAAGATGTCTTATGTCGCTCATTTCCGATTGGGTTTTTAAAAAAAAAAAAAAGATTTTGTCAAATGATATAGTTCTTTAACCAAATTATATTTGCTTCATAATAATATGATAAATATCTGTCCCTTTATATAGAAATTCTGTTTTTTCCTTTCACATTTGCACTTGCAGTGAAAAATGTCAACAAACTAATTTTCCACTCCTGCCGGTTATTTCAATTCACCCATGACATATCTTCCGCTTTAGTATTTTTCTCGTCAAATGGGTAACGAAGCGAATGAATGTGATGAGAGGAATTTATATACCAAATTTCACGATTATAGCTGTAATACTTCAATTAGTACTATTTTTATCCCTTTTTGTCCCGCGCAACCATTAAAAGCTCGAAAAATCCAACTTTACTGCGCTTCTATATGGTCAGAGGAATTTACATGAAAGGAATTTACATACCAAATTTCACGATTCTAGCTGCTATACTTTAGGTGGCACCATTTTTATCCCCTTTTTGTGCCGCATAGTACAAAATGCATTAATATTGTGCTTCTATGTGACGAGAGGAATTTACATACAAAATTTCATGATTCTTGCTGTAATACTAAAGTTGGTACCATTTTTATCCCTTTTTGTCCCGCTCGCCCTTAAAAGTAAAAATTTCGAAAAATACATTTATGTTGCAAGTCTACGTTGCCAGAGCAATGTAGATACCGATTTTCACGCCTGACGGTTCTTTCCATGACATATCTTCCTCTTATAGTATTTTCCTCGTCAATTGGGTAACGAAGCGAATGATTATTACTTAAACACATAACTTATACGCCATAACTGCACACTGGTCCCAAATAGATGTTTATACCCTCCACCACAAGGATGGGGGTATATTAACTTTGTGATTCCGTTTGTAACACCTTGAAATATCGACCTGGGACCCTAAAAAGTATATATTCTTGATCGTGATAAAATTCTAAGAAAGGCTAGATCAGCCATGTCCGTCCGTCTGTTGAAAGCACGCTAGCATCTAAACGAAAGGAGCTAGGACGTTTAAATTTTTCCATAAATACGTCTTATAGTCGTAGATCAGTTGTGATTGCAACTGGGAATTTTTTCCCTCACAAGAACTGAAAATACCCATAATAACCCCTAATATTTTAGAGTATTTAAGCATGTTTTTTCAATATGTCTGCTTGTACTTATTTGATACATAAGAAAACGAGCACCATAAAGTGATTCTTATTCGTAGAGGGTGAAATGAGACAAAAAGGGATAAAAAAGTACATATCAAACGACTGCAGCAAGAAACACGAAAATCGTTTTGCACATTCCTCAAATTGAGTAGATAATAATATAAAAGTATTTTTCTAAATTCGTACTTTTATAGAGTAAAATGGGAATAGAGGGATAAAAATGGTACCAAACAAACGGCTGCGCCTAGAATGAAATTCGGTGTATATATTCCTCCATTGCGACTACATGTAAAATAAAGGGATTTAGAGGGTAAAATGGAAGAGGGGATGAAAATTGTACCAACCAATTACAATCCTGACATTTGGTGTATACATTCATCCGATAAAAATGCTATCCACTAAACGTCTAATTACGTAGACACGTAAAATAAAGGACCAAATGGCGGAAGCTAGAATCATGGAATTTGGTGTATACATTCCTCTGACTGCATAGACACGCAAAATAAAATGATTTTTCCAATTTCGTACTTTATTATACCATCCACCACCAGGATGGGGGTATACTAACTTTGTCATTCCGTTTGTAACACCTTGAAATATCGACTTGAGACCCTATAAAGTATATATATTCTTGATCGTCATAAAATTCTAAGACGAGCTAGCCATGTCCGTCCGTCTGTTGAAAGCACGCTAGCATCTAAACGAAAGGAGCTAGGAGGTCCAAATTTTGCATAAATACGTCTTAAGTCGTAGATCGGTTGGGATTGAAACTGGGCGTAATCGGCCCAAAGGGAAGACAATTTCCCTCACAAGGACTGAAAAAAGCCATAATAACCCCTAATATTTTAGAGTATTTAAGCATATTTTTCCAATATGTCTGCTTGTACTTACTTGATATTGGGTATGCGCATTCCCCCGATAACAAAAACGTGCACCATAAAACGATTTTTATTCGTAGGGGGTGAAATGGGGCAAAAAGGGATAAAAATGGTACATATCAAACGACAACAGCTAGAAACGCGAAATTCGCTGTGTACATTCCTCTAATTGAGTAGATACATAATATGAAATAATTTTTTCAAATTCGTACTTTTAAGGGATAAAATGGGAATAGAGGGATAAAAATGGTACCAACCAAACGGCTGCAACTAGAATAATGAAATTCGGTGTATTCATTCCTCTGAATGCGTAGACACGTATTTTTGGGGTCCAAATGGAAAAAAGGGGATAAAAATAGTAACAACCAAATGTTCGCAGCTAGAGTCATGAAATTCGGTGTATACATTCCTCTGACTGCGTAGACACGTAAAATAAACGGATTTTTCGAATTTCGTACTTTTTGGGGTTAAAATAGAAAAGGGGATAAAAATAGTACCAGCAAATGACCGCAGCTAGAGTCATAAAATTCAGAGTACACTTTCCTCTGACTGCGTAGACACGAAAAATAAAAGTTTTTTTCAAATTCGTACTTTCAAGGGATACAATGGGTACAGAGGGATAAAAATAGTACCAACTTAACGGCTACAGCTAGAATGATGAAATTCGGTGTGTACATCCATCTAATTGCGTGGACACGTAAAATAAAGAGATTTTAGAAAGTCGTACTCTTAAGGGGGTAAAATAGGAAAAAGGGGATAACAATGGTACCAACCAAATGACCGCAGCTAGAACATGGAATTCGGTGTATACATTCATCTAACTGCATAGACACGCAAAATAAAAGATGTAAAGTCGCTGTGAAGCCACTTGAAAAGACTTTTGACATGGTCGAAATCATGATCGTGGTAGTCTGCAGCCAAGTAATAAATGTCACCATGTCATTTGTAAATAAATTTGCATTCTATTAAATATAGATGCAAAATGGTATTGAGCCAGGACAATATCCCAGTTCAAATCAGATTTTCCAAAATCGTACTTTTTACTTTTACGGCAAAAATTTGTTGATTCATGAAGGTAGGTTATTTTGCACTTGAGATACTGGATTTTAAAGATTTGTATTTGTTTTGGTTTGGTTATATTCAAAAAATATATATATATATTCCTTTAATATTACTGCACTTCTACGAAAATCGACAGCCTCTATGAAATGCAATCCATGGTGGAGGGTATATAAAGTTCGGGCTGTCCGGTAAAAATGGGAAAACTGATAAACTAGTAGCGAACAAATTGCTAGAATCATGAAGTTAGATTATCTTGCACTGTGTACGTAAGAGATAATATATTTTCAAACTTTCTACTTTTGCAATTAAAATATGATAGAAAAGCAACCACACGGCTGCTGAAGATTGCAGCTTTATATAGACTATTTGAACTGACTTGAAGTATTATTTCGATATATATAGTATAAATAATTAAAATTTTATATTTATTTGTAAAATTATTATTTTTTTGTTTTGGTTTAGCTATATTTAAAAATGCAACATTTTCCTGTAATGTTACTGCACTTCTGTAAAATCGATAGCCTCTATGGAATGCAATCCGTGGTGAAGGGGCCGGCCGAACTTAACGCCCTTTTTACTTATTTGGATTTAGCTTCGATAACCACATTGTCCAACATTTTTAACATAAAAATATTTGTTAAAATTTTTTTCATACGCACTTTGATATTGCTGTTGGCGACAATTAAAAAAAGATTTTTTAAATTTTAATTTTTTTTTAGGTTTTTGTTACGCAGCTTAGTTATGCAGTCTTAAAGACTGACATGGCATGAACCCTAAATATTCACAAAATAGATCCACTGTCCGAAGAGGCCTCAATCGGTTGCTGATTTTGTCTATTCATGCACATATATAATCGGTTGAAGACACGATTTTGCTTTGAAGGAATATGCAGATCTGTTACTTCAGTCAATGACTTGAGTGACTGAGAATTCGCTAACACCTATTGACTATTTGAAGCTGTGACCAAGGTCATCATCATAATCTGCAAAAAAAATCTGATATTGAACTGAGACATGAAACCAACACATCTACCCGTATGACCAACCACCGCCAAACCACACAAACTGCTCGTGATCTCCATTATTTTCGTTTGACCGCTCGACGACCAACAACTTTAAGGAAAACACCGCCGTCTACTTAGCTGCTACTGTGTCTACTGTCTCTGGCCATAGTGAATATGATTTTGTTAAACATTTTTGAAGTAGTTTTTTTTCATAGCCCATATTTCACGCCTTTTTAAAGAATGCAATTGTTTTGTTTTGTTTTTGGCCTGCAAACTGAGATTGAGGTTTACCCGCTACCAGTTGCTATGGCATGGGGGTTGAACTGCGCGACGGACGTGTTGGCATTTCATGCTCTCAGTTTTGGCACTTGGCTTAAAAGTTGTTGATATTGTGTGTGTGTTGCTGTTACATTCATTAGCAGCAAGCAACATATGAATATGGCAGTTAATTATATGTAACACGATGCAACAGTACTTTACTTTAACCACTGAAAGTATGCTCGTCAAATTAGAGGCCAAATATAATAGATTACCTACTGGGCTTTTTTCAATTCGTGATCCCAATATTTCAGTACATGGCCCAAATATGCCGCCAGCCAAAAATCCACACCAAACAGTGACTCGTTGTGGATGCATTGGCTTCTCAGTAATCTGAACCCCATATTCGGCAATTTTGCTTATTGACATAGCCACCGAGATGAAAAGAGCTTCATTTGAAAACATGAAAATTTTCCACGTATATTTCTTACAGTTTGCGTTAAAGACTCACTATTTCGGAAGTGAGTTTTTAAGATTTTCCAATTTTTTCGTGTGTATAGCGTCTCATTTTGCAAAGGTCAAACATAAACCTGAAAATAAAAATGAATGAATCAAAGTCAAAGTAATAGGTAGTAATTTTAAATGTTACATTGCTCACTAGAGCGTACCAGGTTACAAGTAAAAAAAAAAAAAGTTCGCCGTACACCTTCGAATATGAAGTATTATTGAAAGGTAGTTTCAAAAAAATTTTTTTATGCCGAACGTAGGGGTCGCGCTTTTACATTTTTCTATATAACTTCTGCATTTATAAACGGATTTTAAAGTGTGATACATCGATGTTTTTGTCCGATTTTTTTGTCTTTGAAGTCATTGAGCTCAAACATGATTCATGATTTTATGCGAGCTTTAATTTTCGATTATTAGAGTGGTACATTAGGGTAGTAGCAACTGAGAAATGATGGGTAAGTACCAGAAGGGGGTGCTTGAGCTCAATGACTTCAAAGACAAAAAAATCGGCCTCGTCGAGACAAAAACATCGATGTATCACACTTTAAAATCCGTTTATAAATACAAGTTATATAGAAAAATGTAAAAGCGCGACCCCTACGTTCGGCATAAAAAAATAAATTTTTTTTTTTTGAAACTACCTTTCAATAATACTTCATATTCGAAGGTGTACGGCGAACTTTTTTTTTGAGGTACGCCCTATTGCTCACCCTATATTTAATATTTTCAAAAGTTCAATTTGAAAAAAAAAAACTTCATTTCATTTGAAAAGGGTTCATTTTATTTGAATAAAGGTTCAGTTAATTTGGAAAGGGTTTCATTTCATCTGAAAAAGGTTTCATTTTATTTGAAAAAAAAAAAATAATTTGATTATAAACAGGTTTCATTTGAATTGGAAAATGTCTCATTTAATATGAAAATATTTTCATGTAATTTGAAAATTCGATATATAAGTATTTTTTGTTGCAGCGTGTAATATGTACACTTGTATATAGGTGAATGTAAATCTTTGTATATACCTACACATATATATATACAAAGATTTTTTATTTGTACATCTGTCTATTTATTCTCATGACAAATGCCTAAGGCTTAAAATAATTAGTGCAATAATTTAAAAAATCATAATAATAATTACAAAAAAAACATATGTAATATTTACCGTAATGCACATGTACATATATGAGTTCATGTTTGGGTATACACTGAAAGAAATAAATCTTGTTTGGCAACAACGAAAATGAACCGCAAAGTTTCCAGAAAAATTACTGTTGCAATATTCGTCTACACTACAGTCCATATACTCTTATGATCGAGTACATGTCGCAAATACTTTCCGAATTGAACGAAATTGCACATATTAGAGCAAATTTGAATTCCAATTTGATGATCTTAGCCCTTACTTCTTTTTTTCATATTTGAACTTTTGATTTTGTTTAATTTTGTGGCTTTATTTTTCTTTTTGATAATTTCGTGGTACCATATTTTCTTTCAGTGCATGTAACTATTATGTATTCTTTCATAGCGTGTCAATATTTTGTAAAAGTACTCGTCTAACTGCGAATATGTTACAGATTGTCTATCCAAGCAGACGGACTCTTGCTAGAAGTGGCTGAAGCCCCACCAAAGATTAGCAAAAAACATGCGAAAATTGGCATTGAAATTAGATGTTGAATATGAATTGTTGAAATAATTACATAATTTACATGTAAACATACATTCTTGCTTTATGCATGTGTATGCTTGTTTAATTGAGCTTGGAAACCGAAATTGCATTCAGATTCAAATTTTGAATTAAACTAATTATATTTATTTCTATTTTAATGATCAGCATCCCAAGAAAAATCTATTCATTGTTGGATTCCTAATGTAATTTTACCATTTGGATTTCGAAGCATTGTTATGTGTAGTGTTCAAAATGTTCATTTCGTTATTTACATCGTATAAAATATTGGTTGAGCTGACACATTAAATTCTAATTGTGTCCTTTCGAATATGAGTAATTATACATTAGACCGGGTCGGTTTGAATTGGAGAAAGTTGCGGTTTTCCACACCTAAAATGAATTTCCCACATATCATTTTATGACTATCCTCACATCTTTCATCTTCGGTGAAATTGTTCATTTTATGAATCACTTCCGCCATGGATTGCATTCCACAGCATTACCGGCAGATTATAGGCTGCCGACCTCACGTATAAATGCAGTAAAATATTAAGAAATTATTATACTTTTTGCTAATTGCAATATTTGTTAAATAAATACTGATGTTTCATTGTTAAGCCTGTTCAATTGGGCTTACTTAGCTTAATTCTTGTATGAAATTTACTCGCTTAGCAAGAAATTAGATTGCAGATCTGCAACCATTTAGGAAACGTTTTAACCTTCTAGCTCATTTCGTTCGGCAGGTAGCGTGCTTTCAACAGAAAGACGGACAGTCTATATCGTCTTAGAATTTTACAAACGGAATGACAAAGTGAATATACCCCCAACCTAAGGTGGAGGGTATACAAACATTAGGAGATATTAGGGGTACAAATTTTCCCTCTGGACTGATTTCCGCCATTTTCAAACCAAACCGATTGACGTATTCTTGCAAAAATTTTTAAGTCCTAGCTCTTTCGTTTAGATGCTATAGTGCTTTCAACAGATGGACGTAGTCTTAGAATTTTATGACGATCAAGAATATATATACTTTATAGAGTCTAAGGTACATATTTCAAGGTGTTACAAACTGTTACCACATAAAAATCAACTTAAACGTCCAATAATACGAACCAAGTGTTATTCGAAGACAAGAATAGAATTTTATATTTGGAAGCACTTCATGGGTCTATAATTTTGGACGAAAATGCAACATAAAAAATTACGCGGGGAAAACATGATTTTTAGAAGTGTTTTAAGGAGCGTTTAGCTCACAGACGGCTTGACCCACTGACGAAATATTTTGCAGATCATCAGCAATCGTGACCCATTCTAATGTATATGCCGTTTAAAAATTGGAGATTTATTGAAATATTTTCCACATCCTAAATCTTAAAAAATAAGATAAATAGTCAACTTTGGATTAATTCCAAAAACATACCCGATTCCACGATTTTAAATGTTAATATCTCAAAATAATCTTTGGGTCCTTGTCTAACTTCATGTTTTATAAAATTAAATTAAAACAAGTAAGAAGGCGTTAAGTTCGGCCGGGCCCAATCTTATATACCCTCCACCACGAAGTGCATTCCACAGTATTACCAGCAGATAAAATGATGTCGACTTTACATAGAAGTACAGTAGAAGATATTACGAAAATTTTGATATTTTTATGCACATTACTATATTTGTTTACTATTTCAAACTATAATGTATACTGCACTCTTTAAAATCTACTACTATAAATAAATACAATGCTGTAATTGTGAAAGTGAACATGCCTAAATATTAGGTGATTGTCAGTAGCCATTAGAAAGTAACATTTTCAGATACAAACAAAGTGATAAGAAAAGTATAAATTTTAAAGATATCCCAATTCGCCCCATTCTCCGTCCAAATGTACAAAACCATGTACAAACCTTTTTCGAGTCTTCATAGTCAGAATGTATAAACCGAATTTCATGATTTAACTTCAGCGGTTTGGTAGGTCCCATTTGTATCCATCCCTCTTTTTAATTATATCCCTTAAAAGTTCGAATTTCGAAAAATCCCTCTATTTTACGTGTCTATGCAATTAGAGGGATGTACACACCGAATTTCATGATTCTAGTTGTTGTCGTAGCATTGGTACCATATTTTATCCCTTTTTGTCCCATTTCGCCAGCTACAACTTTTATTTTCTTTGTGGTGCTTCCAAGCTACAAGAGGAATGTCCGCAACAAATTTTAACTGTATGAAAATAAGAAATTTAATTAATAACACTGTGCAACATTTTTGAAGTCATTTCAAAATAACCATATACGGACACCGCTACATGATAAAAGACCAAAAAAAAAAGACCCGTGTTTTTTTTCCCCCCAAAGTCATGCACTTTTTTTTATGGGCCCCCAGAGATTTGAGGCCTCGGTGTAATTTTTGGAAAAAAGTGATCATATTCTCAGGCTCATATCTTGCAAACCGTTCGGAATTTTGATTTACTCTCTGAGGCAAAGTTCTAGCTCTTGTCATAAAGTGAACATATAAAATCAAAAAAAACTTCATCTTCAAGGTCAAAATCGCAAAAAACTTAAAAAATTCGATTTTTTTTTACCTTTTTTCCCCTGTTCAGGTCCATAGGTAGCAAACCGCTGAAAATTCAGGGAAACAATCAACTACAAAAATGTACCTAAGATCTCAATAAACAACTTTCTAGAACATATGAACTTCCTAGGAATTATTCTTAACACCGTTTAGGTGTCGTCGAACAAATCTTATAGGCTGTAGTATGTGTGTAGGTAGCGTATACGTGCTGTTGATTAAGGGTAATATCACTCATACGCATAGTAGTCGGACTGACCATTATCCGAAACAGTCCTGCAAGATATATTTTTCCTACCTAAACGGTGTTAAGAATCATTCCTAGGAAGTTCATATGTTCTAGAAAGTTGTTTATTGAGATCTTAGGTACATTTTTGTAGTTGATTGTTTCCCTGAATTTTCAACGGTTTGCTACCTATGGACCTGAACAGGGGAAAAAAGGTTAAAAAAATCGAATTTTTTTAAGTTTTTTGCGATTTTGACCTTGAAGATGAAGTTTTTTTTGATTTTATATGTTCACTTTATGACAAGAGCTAGAACTTTGCCTCAGAGAGTAAATCAAAATTCCGAACGGTTTGCAAGATATGAGCCTGAGAATATGATCACTTTTTTCCAAAAATTACACCGAGGCCTCAAATCTCTGGGGGCCCATAAAAAAAAGTGCATGACTTTGGGGGAAAAAAAAACACGGGTCTTTTTTTTTTTTGGTCTTTTATCATGTAGCGGTGTCCGTATATGGTTATTTTTTTTCGTGTTGCACTGTGTAAGCCAAGGCTACCAATATTTGTATACTATACATATATAATGGATATAATATTTAAATTCATAAAGTAAATATACGGGAGAGAAGGGAATCAGAAATACCCTAAATATTGGGGGATAGAGAGTGTATTTTCAGCTACAGTCGTTTGGTTGGTTGTATTTCCATCCTATTTTAATTTCAAAAGTATAAATTTTGAAAATACCTTATCTCTCACGTACGCAGTGTAAGACAACTTCATGATTCTACCATTTTTTGTCGTAAAAGCAACAAAATAAAGTACGAATTTGGAAAAAAATATTTTACGTGGCTTGCAGTCAGAGGAATGTATACACCGAATTCCATGATTCTATCAGCGGCCATTTTGTTGGTACCATTTTTATCCCCTTTTTCCAATTTTGCCCCCTCAAGAGTACGACTATCTAAAATCTCTTTAATTTACGTATCTACACAATTCACATTCACATTCTAGCTGTATTCGTTTAGTTGGTACTATTTTTATCCCCTGTAGCCAATGTATCCCTTGAAAGTACGAATTTGGAAAAAAACGTTTTATTTTTTGTGTCTACGCAGTCAGAGGAATGTATACTCCGAATTTCATGATTCTAGCTGCTCTCATTTGGTAGGTACTATTTTTATCCCCTTTTTCCATTAGAACCCCAAAAAGCACGAATTTTGGAAAGTTATATTACTATACGTGTCTACGCAATCAGAGCAATGTATATATCGAATTTAATTATTCTAGGTGCAGCCGTTTGGTTGGTACTATTTTTATCCCTCAATCCCCATTTAACCCCTTTTTGTCCCATTTCGCCCCCTACAAATAAAAATCACTCTATGGTGCCCTTTTATGCTATAAAGCGAATGCGCATTGCAACTATCAAGAAATACAAGCTAATATGTTCAAAAGACATGCTGAAATACTCTAAATATTAGGGGTATTTTCAGTCCTTGTGAGGGAAAATTTTTTCCCTCTGGGCCGATTTCGTCCACTTTCAATCCCAACCGATCTACAACCATAAGACACATTTAGGAAAAATTTGAACCTCCTAGCTCATTTCGTTCGGCCGCTATCGTGCTTTCAACAGACAGACAGACAGACGGACATGGCTATATCGTCTTAGAATTTTACCACGTCCCAGAATATATATACTTTATGGGGTCTCCGATGAATATTTCAAGGTGTTACAAACGGAATGACAAAGTGAGGTGGAGGGTATAAAAAGGAATTTTCCTTTCTTTTTAAATTAAATGGTAGATGCCAATCCTTTATTACCATCTATTCTAACATTTTGTTTTAAATAATTATTATCCCCTCACCTCCAGGATGGGGGTATACTAACATTGTCATTCATTTTTCCCTCACAAGGACTAAAAATACCCATAATAATCCCTAATATTTTAGCGTATTTAAGCATGTGTTTTAAATATGTCTGTTTATATTTGCTTTATATTTGGTATGCGCATTCCCCTTATAGAAAAAAGTGTACCAAAAAGTGATTCTTATTTGTAGGGGGTGAAATGGGACAAAAAAGGGATAAAAATTGTAGATATTAAACGACAACAGCTAGAAACACGAGATTCGGTGTGTAGATTCCTCTAGTTGAGTAGATACATAATATAAAAGTATTTTTTTTTTTCAAATTCGTACTTTTAAGGGATAAAATGGGAAGAGAGGGATAAAAATGGTACCAACCAAACAGCTGTACCTAGAATAATGAAATTCGGTGTATATATTCCTCTGATTGCATAGACAAGTAAAATATACCGATTTTTCGAAATTCGTACTTTTTGGGGTTAAAATGAAAAAAGGGGATACAAATAGTACCAATCAAATGACCGCAGCTAGAGTCATGAAATTCGGAGTATACATTCCTCTGACTGCGTAGACACGAAAAATAAACGTATTTTTCGAAATTCGTACTTTTTGGGGTTAAAATGGAAAAAGGGGATATAAATAGTACCAACCAAATAACCACAGCTAGACTCATGCAAACGGAAAATAAACCGATTTTTTTGAAATTCGTACTTTCAAGGGATACAATGGTACAGAGGGATACAAATAGTACCAACTAAACGACTACAACTAGAATGATGCAATTCTAATTGCGTAGAAACGTCAAAGGGGTAAAAATGGTATACACCAAATGGGCGCAGCTAGAATCATGGAATTCGGTGTATACATTCCTCTGACTACATAGACACGCAAACTAAAAAGTTTTTTTTCCAAATTCGTAATTTTTCTTTTACGGCAAAAATTGGTTGAATCATGAAGTAAGGTTATTTTCCACTATGTGCGTCTGATAATGGATTTTAAAAATGTGTACTTTTGGAATTAAAATAAAGGGTGATTTTTTAAGAGCTTGATAACTTTTTTTTTTAAAAAAACGCATAAAATTTGCAAAATCTCATCGGTTCTTTATTTGAAACGTTAGATTGGTCCATGACATTTACTTTTTGAAGATAATTTCATTTAAATGTTGACCGCGGCTGCGTCTTAGGTGGTCCATCCGCTTAGTCCAATTTTGGCATTTCCACGTTTTTGAGTAACAGAGACCCAATTGGTGCGAACGGCGACGAATCGAAAATTGGTGGTCATCATTAACACTGGCCGATACAGCTGCGATATTTTCTTCAGTTCGCACTCTACGTAAGCGTGTTGGTGGTTTAATGTCCAACAATGTAAATTTGGTGCGAAATTTAGTCACAATAGCCCGAATAGCCGCTTCAGTGGGTCGATTAAACTGACCATAAAATGGAAGCGCGCAATGAACTTTCTTAACAGAGCACGCATTTTGATAATAAAATTCAATAATTTGCAAGCGTTGTTCGTTTGTAAGACGATTCATGATGAAATGTCAAAGCATACTGAGCATCTTTCTCTTTGACACCATGTCTGAAATCCCACGTGATCTGTCAAATACTAATGCATGAAAATCCTAACCTCAAAAAAATCACTCTTTAGAATGGAAATACAACCAACTGTAGCACCCACTATCTACCAATATTTATGGTATTTAAGCTTTTTGAAAATATAAATATAAGAATATTTATTTTTTGATTTGAAATAAATAATGGTTTCAAATAATCAAAATATTATATTTATTTATAAAATTATTTTTTCAATATTTGTATTTGTTTTGGTTTGGCTATATTAAAAAATTTATATTTTCCTGCACTCCTACGAAAACCGACAACCTCTGTGGAATACAATCCATGGTGGAGGGTATATAATGTTCGGCCCGGCCGAACTTAACGCCGTTTTTACTTGTTCGAATTATAACATTATCGATCGAACCAATAATGAAAGGTGTGATAATTTAAAAGTTGCCAACATTGTGTATAAAAACAGAGAATATTTAAAAATAAATATTTTTATCATATGTATATGTAAATAAACACATCCGTTAACATTATCCGCTCTTACATATGTATGAATGTACATTAGGGTGAGTTTTTTCAGAGTTTCCACCAGAAAATCATTTCAATAAAATGAAAGGCTTTTCAACGATTTTTTTTTTAATTTTTGCACAGTTCTTTTTGTGTAGGTTTTTTAATTAATAGAAATTTATTATTGAGATGTTAAAATATTTAATTTTGTCTTCTCAATATAATAATAGCATATAATTTTTTGTCAATTTTTAATCAATGATGGAGATTCTAAACAAGCAATATAAAAATAGTAACCTATGAGCACATATGCTATTGTTATATAGATAGAACGAAAGCCATAAGGATGACAAATTTTTCTAAGAAATTTTACGGGTCATACCCTCCTAAGAGTTACATATTAATGTTTAGATTTCTCTTAATACGATATTTATCTCTTATAACACTATTCAACAATAAAATATAAATTATGCGCCAGAGACCTAAAAAAATATTTTTTTGTGCAAAAACGATTTTTTCCTCAATCTTTTGTCGACTCTTACTAAACCACTTCTCCTAAGTAATGATGATATAAAGAATATTTGCAGTCCTTACTCCTACCATCTATTTACCGTATAACTGAACTGAACATAATTGGACAAATACTATAGGTACCTTCGACGAATTGGAAATTTTAGTAAAAATTAAAAAAAATATATATTCATATTCATTATACCCTCCACCTTTGTCATTCCGTTTGTAACACCTTAAAATATTCATCGACCCGATAAATTTTATTTAAATTCTAAGACGATATAGCCATGTCCGTCTGTCTGTCTGTTGAAAGCACGATAGCGGCCGAACGAAATGAGCTAGGAGGTTCAAATTTTTCCTAAATGTGTCTTATGGTTGCAGATCGGTTGGGATTGAAAGTGGGCGAAATCGGCCCAGAGGGAAAAAGTTTTCCCTCACAAGGACTGAAAATACCCCTACTATTTAGAGTATTTCAGCATGTTTTTTGATCATATTATCTTGTATTTACTTGATATTTGCAATTCGCATTCCATTTATAGCATAAAAGGGCACCATAGAGTGATTTTTATTCGTAGGGGGCGAAATGGGACAAAAAGGGATGAAAATGGTACCTATCAAACGACAACAGATAGAAACACGAAATTTGGCATGTTCATTCCTCTAATAGAGTAGATACATAATATAAAAGTGTTTTTTTATAAATTCGTACTTTTAAGGGGTTAAATGGGGATAGAGGGATAAAAATAGTACCAACCAAACGGCTGCATCTAGAATAATGAAATTCGGTGTATATATTCCTCTGATTGCGTAGACACATAAAATAAAGGAAATTTTCGAAATTCGTACTTTTATGGCGTAAAGTGGAAAAAGGGGATAAAAATTGTACCAAACAAATGGATGCAGCTAGAACCATGAAATTCGCTGTATGCATTCCTCTGACTGAGTAGACACGAAAAAGGGGTTTTCCAAATTCGTACTTTCAAGGGATTCAATGGGAGCAGAGGGATAAAAATGGTACCAACAAAAAGGCCGCAGATAGTATCATGGTATTCGGAGTATACATTCTTCTGAGTGCATAGCCACGTTAAAAAAACTCCAAATTTTGTGGCTTTTACGACAAAAAATGGTAGAATCAGGAAGATGTCTTATACTGCGTATTTTCAAAATTTATACTTTTGACCAACCAAACGACTGTAGCTGAAAATACACTCTCTGTCCCCCAATATTTAGGATATTTATGATTGCTGCCTTATATTTACTTTATGAATTGAAGTATTATTTCCATTATATATATACATGTTTTGTGACATCTGAAATATTAATGAAATTTATTTTATTTTCAAAACTTCAATCTATTTTCCTGCGGGTAATTATTGACGTCAGAAGAAATCCCAAAACCATGGCTTGTTAGAAGTGATCGTAAATTTTTAAAATATTGAAAAATCTGATTCTAATGTACATATTTATTTATTGATAAATGTCCCCAACTATATCCGTTACAATTACTCCGACTGATTGACCAATCGATTGCTTTCATTATTTTTTATTGCTTTTCATTGTGAATGTTTCACTTTCAGTGTCCTTGAGTAATTTGTGATAATAATCATTTGATTAGTTTGAATGCATTTATAAATGAAACAAATCACTTCGAGTTCTATACATATATGGAAATGTTTTAATTTATTATACATATATGAGCCATTTCACGTGAAAACGAAGGGTTTCCAATTACAAATTGTGAATTTTCAGATATAAATGCATACTTGATTTGGTACGGACGAAAAGTGTTACGCTTTTGAAGGAGTATCAATCTTATAGCCTTTTCAGACTGCATGGGAAATCCAGCTGAAATGACATAAGGTCGATTTAAAAATGTCAGGTTCCGTACAAATTTGTCATTGGAAAATCGTCCTTATGCCGAAATCGATTGTTTTCTCATGCAGTGTAAAACGGCCATGAGGAATTTTAGAACCAAATCCGTTTCATGGCTTCTTAAGTTGTTGGAGTCAAATCCAACATTACTTTGTACGACAGCTAAAAATTATAATTCAAGGTTCATCTCTTTCAAAATCCTGTAAAGTTTTGTTTAAAATTACATCCTTTTGAATGTTGGCATGTGGAAAGGTTTTCAGATATTCAGCAATTTTTAAAAATAAATTAATTTTTCTAAGAATCACTCACAACATTTGAATGAAAACTAATTGATTACGTGAAAGGTTTTCGATTTAGTTTCGGAATGACCCATATTTGTGTGCGCGAGCAAACGTATTGATTTGTTAAGCTCAACTTAATTATAGAATGTTTGCACACCCGGTTGATGACGTTTTTATTTGTTGTTTTTTTATTATTTCTCAATCTGTTCTCATGTTTCCCGATTATTGTGAAAGTTCAAAGACCGTTTCGTGAGTGTGTGTGTTAATGTGAGTTATAATTAAATTTTAGTCGGTACGTTCAACTTCATTTGGTTATTGTATAATATGTGTGCAATTTCGTTAATGTTTAATTTTATACTTAATGAGCATTATATAAAAAAAACTAAATGGTAGCAAATATATATGTATGAACATTGAGGTGGGTCTTTTTAGGTAGTATTCTCGTAAAAAGTACATCTGGGACTGATTTAAAAAATTACCACAGAAATGCATTGTATTCACTCAAAATAAAAAATATATTTTTTAACATTGTCCCCAACAAGATTATACGAATTATACGACAGCCTAAAGCTCCAGGCAAGTGACATTGTTTTTATTAAACCTTTACTCTGCAGAGTTGGAAAGGGTGACTTAAGACTCTATGTATTTTTGTACCAAATCCGTTTCATGACGTTTTAAGCTGTTGGAACCGTGTCCGTTCCCTCTTTCTATTTGGTGTAACCGATAACTTTCGAAAGGAATTATGGAGTTTATTCAAACTACACTGAAAGAAAAACGTACGCAGCTGAAACGAAACTGTACGTTGCAGCAACGAATTTGGTCATTGAAAGTCAACCAACGTTGACGTTCGATGCTGCAACGAAAAAAGATTCGTTGATGCAATGAATCTTGATTTAATGGAAATTATAGTTCCGCAACGAATATCTTCAATGTTGCAACAACTGTTTCGTTGTTGCAACAATGCTGATTCGTTACTGCAACAAAGCTGATTCGTTGCTGCAACAAAGCTGATTCGTTCCTGCAACAATGTTGTTTCGTTGCTGCAACAGTGCTGTTTCATTGATGCAACAACTCTGTTTCGTTGCTACAACAACGCGGATTTTTTGCTGAAGCAAAAATATTCGTTGCAGCAACGAACGCCGACGTTAATTGATGTTCAAATACAAAATTCGTTCCGGCCTCGAACGATTTTCTTTCAGTGTAGAGAATTTAGTTTCATGATAACTTTCGTGGACTTCAAAGAGATTATTCGCAATAGCACCTCAACTACTTAAGACAGAACTCCAACAACGTGAATGAGAATTACAACATACCCATTGAATACATCCCAAAAACACGCACACTAGAAAAACACATAATCTGCGTGTCTGCGATTGTTGCTGCAACGATATCTGCAAAGTGTACATTTCGCGATATTAGAATACTGTTGTAAACTCCATTCATTTTAATAAGTTTTGACAAAATAATATGGATTTGTATAAAAACAATGATTATAATCATAAATTTACAGATTAATGTTTTCCCATGTAAAAAATAAAAGAGAGTATTTTCGTTGCATCAACGAATATTGAATTGTTGCAGGAAGGAAACTACGAAAAACGAAACGAAACCATAAACGTTAAAATCGTTGCAGCAACGTCGCGGTTTGTTGTGGGAACGTAATATTTCGTTGCTGTAACGAAATGAGAATAACGAATCTGATTCGTTGATGCAATGAACGATTATTTTCTTTCAGTGTATGCACATGGTAATAATTTTCCCAAATTTAGTCTATGTTCATAGGTGGGCGAAATTTACACGCCCCTTCTGGTACCTCGTTGGTTAAAATAAAACTAATATACTTAACTTACATACGGATTGACAAAATAAGTTACTATTTGATATTTGAAAATGTTTTTTGGAATCACTTTAAATCTAAAAAATATTAATTTTTTTTGCCACAACCTTCTAATACCCTCCTCCTCCTATCTTAGGTAAAAATACTTTATAGCTTCTTTATCGGTGTCTAAAATCCACTATTACTTGATCATGTTTTTACAATTGTTTATAAATGTGAAACCATACAGAGAATACCACAATGAATATTATTGCTGAATAAATAGGGAATATTTGCGACAGAATTGTTTCAGAAACCCAGTTAGAGAAAGTTGAAATAAATACAATTTATTTTAAATTTAGTATTCTTGCAACAATTGCAGCTTTTTTTGCGATTGACTTTAATATACATGCAATTACAAAACAAAACATGTCATTTTAGCTACATCTGCGAAAATGAGAATTTTGTAAAAATATTCAATTTATATTTTTTTGAAGATTTTCTACCGAAATACCCAAATTTTTTGTCAATCGATCTTCCACAAACATGGATGAATTTTATCCATAGGATTTAATTTGGATAAGTTGGCGTGTAAGTTGTAATAAAGCGTGGAGAGCTTTACTATAACTTGGTTGACTCCCCATTGAAAATGTCCAGCAATTTTTTCGTAGAACATTTTAATCCTTTGTTGTCTTTTTTTGAAAGGACTTTTTTTATTTTCTCGACAAGGGGTCAAGTTGACCCATAAAGGGAGGAGGTAGAGGGTTAAGATCTTCCACAAAAATAATCTTTATAAAGGGTGGTTTTAAGTGCCGATGTTGATTTTGAATAAAACACAAATTCTTTAGGAAATTATTGTCATTTTTTTATTATGATAATATTGGAATGGCTCAATTATGTATGGAACAAAATATCGGCCAAATGGCCGCGCGACCTCGGCGGCATACCTTCATCCGATGGTCCAAATTTTCGATGACGCTGAGGCATGATCTTGGCGGCCAGTTGACATCACCACCATTGAATTTGTTGCGCAAAAGAGCCGTTGTTTCGATACCTATGTGGCAAGTGGCACCGTCCAGTTGAAACCACATATCGTCCATATCCATATCTTCCAATTCGGGTCATAAAAAGTTCGTTATCATCTCACGATAGCGAGGACCATTCACAGCAACTGCCTGACCGGCCTTATTTTGGAAAAAATACGGCCCGATGATGCCGCCAGCCCATAAACCGCACCAAACAGTCACTCCTTGTGGATGCATTGGTTTTTCTACAATCACTCTTGGATTATCATTCGCCCAAATGCGGCAATTCTGCTTAGTGACGAATCCACTGAGGTGAAAATGTGTGTGTGTGTGTGTGGGTGAAATGGGGCAAAAAAGGATACAAATGGTACATATCAAACGACAACAGCTAGAAACACGAAATTCGCTTCGTACATTCCTCTAATTGAGTAGATACATAATACAAAATTATTTTTTCCAACTTAGTAATTTTAAGCGATAAAATGGGAATAGAGGTATAAAAATGGTACCAACCAAACGGCTGCACCTAGAATAATGAAATTCGGTGTATACAATCCTCTGATTGCGTAGAAACGTAAAATAGAAGGATTTTTTGAAATTCGTACTTTTTGGGGTTCAAATGGGAAAAAAGGATACAAATAGTACCAACCAAATGTTCCCAGCTAGAGTCATGAAATTCTGTGTATACATTCCTCTGATTGCGTAGACACGTAAAATAAACGGATTTTTCGAAATTCGTACTTTTTGGGGTTAAAATAGAAAAGAGGATAAAAATAGTACCAGCCAAATGACTGCAGCTAGAGTCATGAAATTCGGAGTATACATTCCTCTGACTGCGTAGACACGAAAAATAAAAGTTTTTCCAAATTCGTACATTCAAGGGATACAATGGGCACAGAGGGATAAAAATGGTACCAACTTAACGGCTAAAGTTAGAATGATGAAATTCGGTGTGTACATCCATCTAATTGCGTGGACACGTAAAATAAAGAGATTTTAGAAAGTCGTACTCTAAGGGGGTAAAATAGGAAAAGGGGGATAAAAATGGTATCAACCAAATGATCGCAGCTAGAACATGGAATTCGGTGTATACATTCCTCTGACTGCATAGACACGCAAAATAAAAAGACTTTTCCAAAATCGTACTTTTGGTTTGGTTATATTAAAAAAATATATATTTTCCTGTAATATTACTGCACTTCTACGAAAATCGACAACCTCTATGGAATGCAATCCATGGTGGAGGGTATATAATGTTCGGCCCGGCCGAACTTAACGCCGTTTTTACTTGTTTCACTTAGTTTAATGCTCCCTTCGACCAAAACAAAACTTTGAGCCACTGTTTAAAGAAACTCAGACCAGTTGGACTATAAATGTGTCCTGCACAAATGGTCTACTCAATATGCCCTTTCAGAATTATAGGGTCGCTATTCTCTTAATTTGTTATTATTTTTATTAGTTTTTGTGTTGTTTAAGCAGTTATCGATATGAGTGATTTTCTATTTGTTTTGAATGTAATACATTCGAATACTAGCTATCAAGTTCTTTCTTACGAATGGAATGTTTGTTTTTTTAATGGAAAGGAACATATACGTATTTCATTGTCATATGTAGTTACAAATCATCAGTTATCCTTCTGTATGTCGTATCCGTTTCGAGGTGTTAGCATGGCGGTCTACCCTGTCTGCATACATTTCATACACTTCTTTAAAAAAACGTTATTTTCTCATAAGAAAACAAAAAATGATCACGAATCTGAGTATAGAAACGTATCTATAAAAATTATTTTAAAAAATCGAAGAGGTATTTTTTGAATATTAAAGATTACAGGGAATTATGAAAAAATAAAAAAGTATTTTTTTTAATTGATAATTTTATATTAAACTCGAAGCAATTTGCCTGAAACTCACCTTAAATTATGTTTCTATATCCTACAAGAAAACGGTTTTAAAATTACCTTATGACCAAATTTCGATTAGAGTCTATAATTTCATATTTTTTGGAGTCGGGAAATGCAATTATATTTCCCTTACTCTAACAAATTTGCAATTATTCATTAAAATCGAAGAATAAAATGTATTATTATTGTACGGTAATTCCCCTTCTATATCGACTATTCGGCCTTTTTACGCGGCTGAGTAGAACATTTTGGCCGAAGCCGCTTATTCGTCGGGCTTTACTAAATACCTTACGTTACGGATTTATATTTATTGTTTACCTTTTTTGTTTGGCGAATCCATGTCAGATGCAGAGAATCTTCCCCTTTTTTATTAATAATTGTTTATTAATAATTGTTAGTGAAAAATTGCAATACATTTGTAAAATGGTTTTGATATTTCTGACATTTCACGTCGTGTTGCAAAAACCATTGAAATATTACACATTCGTTCATTGACACTTTACAAAGTACATATATTATAAAATATTATATTATGACTGATTACGTGTGGTTTTATATACCACAAGGGGTGGGACAATCCCACGCATTTCCGAACTTAAAATACTTTTGACTAAAATATTAATAGATTTTTATTAAGTGGAATGGAGTCATTGCAGACTAGCCTAGCTTAAAATTTATTACATCCAATGGCCGGCATTGCTAGGTAAAAATTCCAATTAGAAATTGTTATTTTACTTGTTAAGTCAAAAGAGTTTGCTTGATTGTGGCACTAATATGCTACCAGATTGAATTTTTAGTTATTTTGAAATGCTTTTTTGTAAAAGATATAAAAACAGTAGTACAGTTTTACATATATAGTATAGTCATTGGCGTAGGACCGGTAGTCCTGTGGGCAGGCCCGTGCGCAGGATTTTCCCCTGGGGGGTTTTCATCTACACTCATAAAAAAGTTAACCCTATAATGAGTTAAAATTATCTAAAATTTAGGAAACCAAGTACATTTTTACTAAATATAAGTAGATTTTTGCTGAAATTTTCCTAAATCTAAGTACATTTTTCCTAAAACCAAGTAATTTTTTACTAAATTTAAGCAACATTTTCCTAAAACTAAGTAAATTTTTACTAAATCTTAGTAAAATTTTGCTGAAAATTTCCTAAAACTAAGTAAATGTTTACTCAAATCATATTATTACTCCATGATTGCTGCGAAGGCAGGATAGACGCCTTCGCAGTGGTTGTTTAGAATAATTCATAATTTATGAAATAAGTCTCTGCAAACAAAAGAGAATTGCTTCTTTGATTAATATTCACTATTTTTTAAACAATTTCAAATGTTTTTTATAAGTTCATTAATACTTAAATGTATGAACAACTCGGCATAAACTTCAGTAAACATTTTAACTTCATTTTAGGAAAAAACACATTTTTAAGTTAAAATTTCCTAAATGGAATTTTTTCCATACAAAAAATTTCAGATTTTTTTCTCACTTAAAACCTTGGAAATATTCTTCCACATAAGTTTGAATTTACTCAATCGTAAGAATTTTTTATTAGATCTAAAGGAATGTGTTTAAAGTAAATCTACTACCCTTTTTCTAGTAAATGAACCATTTACTATGGCTTTGAAAGACGGAAACTTTACTCATACTTAGTAAATTTGCCAACTTTTTAGGAAATTTTTACTGGATCGTTTGGAAACCACTCATATTTTATTGTCAGGATCTTCGAGAAATATTTTGATACATTCGTCCGACAGACGAATGCATTTCAGTAATCCATCTATCAGTACACTCAAAGGAATATGTCAGTAAATGAAAGCAGAAAGTCTACTGAAAGAGCGGATATTGTGCTGTTAAAAAAGAGACAGCAGATCTCAGCAGATGATGGTAAACAGCTGTTTGCTGTTTTTAGCAAAAAAAGTCAACATACGACCCACATTTTTGCGATTTAGCGAGTTCCAAAACATATTTGAAAAAAGTAATGATGCGGTTTTGTTTGAAATCGTGTTTTATTCATATAACAATAACAGAATGCATTACTTCAATATAAACACAAAAGATATTAACAGAATACGCAGAAAAACCCTTGACAAAAGTTACATACGGTTTGAGATGAGACATAAAAAATGCAATTTAACGTGACAAAATGATACTATTATATAATTTAATATTTTGTTGGTCCACCATGAGCATCTACAACAGCCAGCAATCGTCAACTAAGTTTTCCAATTCCGCAGGTGATATTTGTCGCCATTCCTCTTCCAGCTTGTTTTTTAGCGTTTGGGCGCTAGTTATGTGATGTTTTCGGATCCTGCGTTGCAGAATCTCCCACACATGTTCAATAATATTCAGGTCGGGGCTTTGTGGCGGCGAATAAATTTGTCTTGGAGCATTGTAAATCAGCCAATCTTTAACAAATTGGGCTGTGTGCTTCGGATCGTTATCTTGTTGGAAAATCCAGCGCTCTCCGAGGTTTAAATTATCGACCGATGCCTTCAGATTTTGTTCCAATATGGATTTATATTGATAGCGATCCATGTTACCCTCAATAAACGCAAGATTTCCAACTCCAGACGCCGCGACGGCACCCTAAACCATTACGTTGCCACCACCATGCTTTACCGTAGCAAGAAAATTCTTCGGATTCATTGCCGTATTCGCTTTTCTCCATGCTTTGGCTATCCCGTCACTTCCAAATATGTTATACTTCGACTCGTCCGTAAATAAAACCCGCTTCCAGAAGTCTAATCCCTTGTCCAAGTGTTGCTGGGTGAATTCAAGGCGAAGCTTACGACTCTTTTCACTTATAAGAGGTTTTTTTGCGTGGCGTTCTGCTTCGGAAACCATTATTATTCAGACTTCTTTGAATTGTTCTTGGATGTACAATTGTATCCGACCTTTCCGCGAGTTGTTTGGACAACATTGTAGCATTCACTTTCGGGTTTTCATTAACTTCTTTTAAAATAAAGCTTTCATCTCGTCGACTAAGTTTTTTTGGACGCCCACCTCTGGGCTTATTTTCAACAGTACCCGTATTTTCGAAGTTTTTGCATATAGTTTGGACAGTTGATTTACTTAAATTAACCATTTTAGCTATTTCGCCTAAAGATTTCCTTTCGTTTCTGCATTTTATTACTAAATTTCGAATATCAGTTGCAATTTCTTTACGAGAAGCCATTTTCGCGGACTAATGTTTCTTGAATTATATTTATTTAAAGAAGAGCAAGCACAAGACAAATGACAATACAAATTTCGTCAATTCTCCTATAAAGTACATTATAAAAAATGACGTAATGCATGGGATTCTATGTCGTATGTAGACTTTTGTCAAGGTGTTTTTTGTTTATTTTGCCAATATCTTTTAAGTTTATATTGAAGTAAAGCATTTTGTTATTGTTATATGAATAAAAAACGATTTCAAACAAAACCGCATCATTACTTTTTTCAAATATTTTTTGGAACTCGCTAAAACGCAAAAATGTGGGTCGTATGTTGACTTTTGTCGGCCACTGTACATATCGAGGGCTTATATTCATAAGTGGCTATGACTTTTCAGGAGAGCAAAGAAACTGATTTTCCCCTTAATTTGAAGAGAAATTATCAATCATTCTTCTGCAGTTTAATCCAAAAAGGGTTACTAATTGCTACGATCAAAAAGTTTTCGAAATTTCCTATTATTCGCGGTTTCATGGTTCATATGGTTCATTTCATGTTTAAAATTGAGCACTATGAATGTTGATATAAGCACGTAGCCATTTATGCCCAAATATATAAATAAGATTTATTGTAAACTCCATATCATTTTTCATGAAATCTTGGCAATGTTGTATAGAAAACGCATTTTCTGTGATGCAATTGATGAAAAATCCAAAATTCGCCGTTGTAATTCCTTATATTTTAACTTTCTTCATTCATAATTCTGAAACTTTTCATACACAAATATTCCCCATGAAGTCAGCAATCACATGCCAAAGAAATATTTTGGCATTCTCAATATAATAAAAAGTTACGCCGGTTTTTCTAAATATACTTTTCACAATTTTTGACTTTACAGCCACCATTTTTCCTATTTTAGCCTGATAACTGGGGAATCAAAATGCAATTAACGCGAAATGATGGAATAATGCAAGAAGAAACGACTAGAAATTTGAATTCCAAAAAACAAATAATTGGTATTTTAGAGTTACGTCTTCCAACGTAGATCCACGTTACTGAATTTGTTGTTTCTCTTTTGAATAATACTTGTTACATATGTACAAAAAAACTAACTCTGAAAAATATTTGACATCAGTGAGAAATATAACAAAACTTTTAGTAAGTTAAAACTCATTTCTTATTGTTTCGCAACTTTAAAGTAGATTTTAAAATAGAGACCTACACTCAGAGAAAAAATGCATTTCGTAGAAACGAAATTTTAGACACGTGAAACTCAAAATTTCTTTTGTGGGAAAAATTAGTTTGTTTGCGGTAAAAATGTCATCAGTTGTTGTAAATGAACAAAGAGAAATAAGCTTATGAATATCAAACAGTTTTCTTCGTTTGCCGAAATGGATATGTATTATAATTGCAAACTCCCAAAACATTGGAAGTAACAGAATTCGATGTTGTTGCATCTGTGATGAAAATAGGACACATCGGTTCAGATTTAGATACAGCACCATCAAAATGTCGTATCGCAAATGTTACATCTAAGCACTCTACCAGCATCAAGCAAATTATTTGCTTTTATTAAGAATATTTTAGATTTCATTATGATATCATAGTGATTCATATCTACACTTTTTTAAAATTACTAAACGATTTTGTTATTAAATTTGCAAACTTATATTGCAGTACACAATTAAAAGTTCATAAGATATAGCTCTAGTCGAATGTCAAGAAGTGGTATCGGTTAATAAAAATGAAAATTTTCCGAACAATTTGGTGTCCATTAGCGAAATTAGCACTACTCAATCTTGAAATTGGCACAATTCGTTTAGTTTGTTTGTATTTTTCATAGCCTCTCTCCGAAATTCAAGAAAGTGTCCACGATTTGTTATGTTTGTTTTCGGCTTTTTCATGATTTTACTGCAAAATTACCATTTCAGACGAGTTATTTTAAAAAGACCTTAAAAATTCTATATTTTATTGCTTCAAAAAGTCTAGAAGTTTTTAAAAAGTATACGTTCGAAACCTCTCTGGGGGGTGGTTCCGACCATGTCAAAAGTCTGCGAAGCCGCGACTTTTCAACATCAAACCCGGCCTCTATAAGGAGATGATTCTCACAAACGAACGAGAAGCACAACTCACTTGTCGAATTAGCGTTTAGTAGTTTTTTTCGTTTGAGCATGTGTACTTTATTACTTAGTGCGATTTTTTAAACGCAAATTCCACAAGTGAACTGTGCTTCTCGTTGCTGTTGGCGGACATTTTATTTTTTTTTTTTGTGAAATTTTAATTTTTTAGATTTATTTATCCAGTCTTAAAGGAAAACAGCCCACTTATCGGTGCGGCTATAATTTTTGTTTACTTTTTAATAAAACAAATTGGGGGAGGCTATAGCCCTCCGAAGAATATCTCTCCTTCGCCAATGAGTATAGTGTTTTATTTTAATAAAAATAAGTACAAAAAGTCTGTTTTTTACCATTATCCACGAATAATTTCAGTCAATGGTGCCTATTTCGAAGATTTTATCGTGGCAGTGCACTCGAATATCACCAATTTTCATTGAAATTAATTTAGTCGACACAATGCACCGATTAGAAAAGTAAAAAATTGAATTTTATACACAAACATAGCTATTAATGAAATGGTGGTCATTTAAAAAAACGCATTTTTATACCCTCCACCTCCAGGATGGGGGTATACTAACTTTGTCATTCCGTTTGTAACACCTTGAAATATCGACCGTCATAAAATTCTAAGACGATCTAGCCATGTCCGTCCGTCTGTTGAAAGCACGCTAGCATCTAAACGAAAGGAGCTGGAACGTTCAAATTTTCCACAAATGCGTTTTATAGTCGTAGATCGGTTGGGATTGAAATGGGGCGAAATCGGCCCAAAGGGAAAAATTTTTCCCTCACAAGGACTAAAAATATCCATAATAATCCCTAATATTTTAGCGTATTTAAGCATGTTTTTTGAATATGTCTGTTTATATTGGCTTGATATTTGGTATGCGTATTCCCCCTACAGCAAAAACGTGCACCATAAAGTGATTCTTATTTGTAGGGGGAAATGGGATAAAAATGGTACATATTAAACGACAACAGCTAGAAACACGAAATTCTGTGTGCACATTCCTCTTATTGAGTAGATACATACATAATATAAAAGAATTTTTTCCAAATTCGTACTTTTAAGGGGTAAAATGGGAATAGAGGGATAAAGAAGGTACCAACCAAACGGCTGTACCTAGAATAATGAAATTCGGTGTATACATTCCTCTGATTGCATAGACAAGTAAAATACACGGATTTTTTTAAAATTCGTACTTTTTGGGGTTAAACTGAAAAAAGGGGATAAAAATAGTACCAATCAAATGACCGTAGCTAGAGTCATGAAATTCGGAGTATACATTCCTCTGACTGTGTAGACACGGAAAATAAACTGATTTTTCGAAATTCGTAATTTTTGGGGTCAAAATAGAAAAAGGGGATAAAAATTGTACCAACCAAATGACCGCAGTTAGAGTCATGAAATTCGGAGTATACATTCCTTTGAATACGTAGACATGAAAAATAAAAGTTTTTTTCCAAATTCGTACTTCAAGGGATTCAATGGGTATGGAGGGATAAAAATGGTAGCAACCAAACGGATACACCTGGAATAATGAAATTCGGTGTATACATTCCCCTGATTGCGTAGACACTTAAAATAAAAAGATTTTTCGAAATTCGTACTTTTTGGGGTTAAAATGGAAAAAGGGGATACAAATAGTACCAACCAAATGACCGCAGCTAGAGTCATGCAATTCGGAGAATACTTTCCTCTGACTGCGTAGACACGAAAAATAAACGGATTTTTCGAAATTCGTACTTTCAAGGGATACAATGGTACAGGGGCATAAAAATAGTACCAACTAAACGACCACAGCTAGAATGATAAAATTCTAATTGCGTAGAAACGTCAAGGGGGTAAAAATGGTACCAACCGAATGGGCGCAGCTGACTGCATAGACACGCAAAATAAAAAGTTTTTTTCCAGATTCGTACTTTTTCTTTTACGGCATAAATTGGTTGAATCATGAAGTTAGGTTATTTTGCACTTTGCACATGTACGTCTGATAATGAAGTTTCAAAATTTGTACTTTTGTAATTAAAATAGAATGGAAGTACAAGCAACTGTAGCACCCATTCTCTACCAATATTTATGGTATTTAAGCTTTTTGAAAATATAAATATAAGAATATTTTTTTTTTGATTTGAAATAGATAATGGTTTGATATAATTAAAATATTATATTTATTTATATAATATTTTTTTCAATATTTCTATTTGTTTTAGTTTGGTTATATTACAAAATTTATATTTTCCTGTAATATTACTGCACTTCTACGAAAACCGACAACCTCTGTGGAATGCAATCCATGGTGGAGGGTATATAAAGTTCCGAACTTAACTCCGTTTTTACTTGTTTGGATTTATTTTCCCCGTTTTAGGAATTGTGGGATTTTTACCTGGCGACTCCAAGTTTGTTTTTATACCCTACACCAAAAGGAAACGAGATAGCCCCATCGTTTATTATATGAAATGAAACTTTGCACAACGAACTTCTATGAGATAAGGACGATCACTATTTAATTTGAAGAAAATCGGTTCAGATTTAGATATAGCTCCCATACAAATTTTGCTTCCGATTTTACTCTTGCCGCTCTAGAAACCACATATTTCAACAGATTTTCTTCCAATTTGGCAAACCGCCATATATTTCAACTAGAAATAGCTCTGGTAAAAATATGCCAGATCGGTTCAGATTTATATATAGCTCCATTTTAGGAATTGTGGGATTTTTACCTGGCGACTCCAAGTTTGTTTTTATACCCTACACCAAAAGGAAACGAGATAGCCCCATCGTTTATTATATGAAATGAAACTTTGCACAACGAAGTTCTATGAGATGATGACGAACGCTATTTAATTTGAAGAAAATCGGTTCAGATTTATATATAGCTCCATACAAATGTCTCCTCCGATTTGACTCTTTCCGCTCTAGAAACCACATATTTTAACAGTTTTTCTTCAAATTTGGTAATATAACTTATATTTCAACTAGAAACAGCTCTGGTGAAAATGGACCACATCGGTTCAGATATATATATATATATAGCTCCAATACAAATTTCGCCACTGAATTCATTATTTCCGCTTTAAAAGCATATTTGAACAGATTTTCTAATTCGGCACATCAGCTAATATTTCAAATAGAAACATCTATGGCGAAAGTGGGTCACATCGGTCCAGATTTATACATAGCTCCCATATAAATGACTCCCCCAATTTGATTCAATCCGTTTTAGAAACCACACATTTAACAGATTTTCATCAAATTTGGGAAAGAGTCTTATATTTCAACTACACCATTTCCAATTGAAATTGGGAAAATTCCAATTGAAATTGAGAAATTCCATTTGAAATTGAGATTTTGCATTTCATTTTGAGAAAATTCCAATTGAAATTGAGATTTTCCAAATGAAATTGAGATTTTCCATTTGAAATTGAGAATATTCCAATTGAAATAAGGAATTTCCATTTCATAATGAGAAAATTCTACGTGAAATTGAGAATTTCTATTTATAATTGAGAAAATTCCAAATGAAATTGGAAATTCCATTTCATATTGAGTAAATTGAAATTGAGAAATTCCATTTGAAATTGAGATTTTGCATTTCATTTTTAGAAAATTCCAGTTGAAATTGAGATTTTCCATTTGAAATTGAGAAAATTCCAAATGAAATTGAGATTTTCCATTTGAAATTGAGAATATTCCAATTGAAATAAGGAATTTCCATTTCATAATGAGAAAATTCTACGTGAAATTGAGAATTTCTATTTATAATTGAGAAAATTCCAATTGAAATTGGAAATTCCATTTGATATTGAGAAAAATCAGAAATTTTTATTTTCACCCAGGAAAAAGATTGTTGAATTGTCTTCTGCAGTAAAAAGTTTCAAATGCAGAAACATGTGTATATTGTATGCAATTATCTGTGGTCTTACATTTGGCGAGGGGTATATCAACCCCTTAACCGTGGGTCAAATAACTACGATATCATTATCGAGTGGCAGTTTTCAAAGACTTGTTCCAGTCAGCTACGGAATTAAGCGTTATTATATACCAAAACAAGTTCATTTAATCTCATCAGAATTCATTCTTTTGTTGAACGCGTTTTGAATGAATTGATTCTTCCAATCAGTATAACAATTCCAGAAGCTGTAATTACATGTTCGTTAGATACATGTTGAAGGGAGACTCTGAATGAGCCTTTTTTCTGTGGCACAATTGATTTAATTTCAACACATATGATTTATGCCAAAGCAGAAATATTCTCAATTTCAAATGGAATTTTCTCGATTTCATTCGAAAATTTCTCAATTTCAAATGTAAATTCTCATTTTCATTTGGAATTTTCTCAATTTGAAATGAAAATTCTCAATTTCAATTGGAATTATCAATGTAAATATATTCAAATGTAAATTCTCATTTTCATTTGGAATTTTCTCAATTGAAAATGGAAATTCTCAATTTCAATTGGAATTTTCTCATTTGGAATGCAAAATCTTAATTTCAATTGGAATTTTCTCAATATGAAATGGAAATTCTTAAGTGCAAGTGGAATTTTCTCAATTTCAATTGGAAATGGTGTAGAAAACCTATGCTAAAAATGGGTCAGATCGGTTCAGATTTATATATAGCTTCCATTCAAATTCCAGTTTGTGTTCAAATTTTCTTGCAAATAGAGATAGAAGTATGAAATTTTTAGTATATCGTCCTCTTATAGCTGTATCGTATATCACCCGGTTCAAATGTAGGGTATCACATAGTCGGCCACGCCCGTCTTTAACCGCCCTTACTTGTTTCATCATATTTTTAAAGTAAATACAAATGTATGTAGCAAATTACATGGTAAGCATCATTTTGTAAACATTAAATTTATGGTGGCGCTAAAGGAAAAGGGACCGTGGACCGCCCATTTTTTTCTCAAATCATATATTTTGATCGTGGATGTCGACGTACTAAGTTTGGTGAAACTAGCTTCACGGTAAATATGTTTGCCCAAACTTTTCGTCCACGGCTCAGTGTTGTCAATTAATCATCCAAAGATTGTACAATATTTGAATTAAATATTTTCATGTGTATTTTTATATAGCAAAATAAAGAATCCATTTTTCGATAAATCTGCTTTAACATCCATTACAATTGATCCAATATTTATTTTTTTGTTTTCTTTTGTGCCTATTTTGAAATATTTCGCTGGAATCTAGCATGTCTCTGATCTTAAAGCACGTTTAGTTCTGAGAGTTCATTTAACTAAATCTTTGGAATTTTTCACAACGAATTTTGTAAGTTGATTTCCCCGAAAAAAATGGAAATTATGCAATCATTTGAAAACCATGAGAAATACTCAGTGTCAAGCTATTGGAAATGAGATTTGTTTCTGGTTAAAAACAAAAACCAAAAACAACGAGACAAACTAAGATTGCATCACACACTGTTTAGGAAACGCAAGAATTTTTACAAATTGTTACCGAAATTGTCGCTGGTTAAAAGCTTAAGGTCATGCAAATTTTCATTTTTGGTAATTGGAGTATTACCAAATTGTTGGCCAACACCAACACCGACACGACGCGACTTCGACACCGTGACAACAGGCACAGACATAACCACAGCCATAACCATAGACACAACAACAAATAAGCGTAACAGCATAAGACCATACCATTGCCAGATATGAATCATTCTTCATTCATTGCAATGAAAAAAAAGACCAAATTATGAAAATATCCCAAAATAAATATGACAATTTATTTCATATGTTTTGTGTAACACCTTACGGTGATATCGTCGGTGGGAGACTGTCATAACTTCTGGACCGCCTTCGGTTCGTTTTGAGAATTTACATAAATTCGAGTGTCATAAAACAATGAAAGAGTCTTAAAAAAAGCAACGATAACCTAGGCAACCTTAGCTTACGTTGATATGGAAAATAGAACCATTATTGCCTAAAATGAAAACAAAAGGAAACTTGAAACAATTTGTTGTATTTTGGCACGCTGAAACTAAAAAAAAAAACTAAGTTAAGAACTGCAAACATGTACTCCAGTTCAAAGGAACAAACACCGGGTAAGATCAAACTCGCAAATCAACACATATTAGTTGTGACGAAAATACAGTGGGATCGCCTGAAGACGATTTTGAAAAAAAACTTCGAAATTAAAAGTTGGCGTTTGAATGAAGTTTTTGCCGGTAGATTAAATAATAATAATAAATTAAGATTTACATTTGAAAAATATAAATAACAAGTGTCACTTCACTAAGAAATGGTTTTTGCTTCAGAATGGATATTAATTGTTAATGCTTCAGGAACTTAGACGCAGATACCTAAGATTTTCTAAAGTTATTGTTCAGTTTTTGTTATTGTCCATCACACTGTACCCGGACCCAACGTCATTAGGAACGATGACTTAACTCAGATACTCAGCAAACAAACAAACGATTGACCAACAATGTTTGTTAAGAAACATAACATAACATTGTTGTTGTTTTTTTTTTTGTTTATGCAGAAGTCAGATTTGTTTTTGGTTTTTTGATGTGGGACTTCTCCACGCTACCATGCAAGCCAATATGGCTTTTTTATTCATTCTTTTTACCAAAAACATGATTTATAACCTTTGCATGTATGATTTTGACCGAAAATGTCTACGAATGTTTATATACAGTAGACGAAATAAAAATAAGTTTAATATATTAGCTTTAAAAAACCAATTAAAATGTAAATTTTAATTCCGTTTGTAAACTCATATGATATTTTTGATCGGCATAAAATTCTAAGACGATCTCGCCATGTCCGTCCGTCTGCTGAGAACAAGTTAGCATATGAGGTAGAAGGTCCGAATTATACATATTGTCTAATATATGTTGATGGGCTGGAATTCCAAATGAGTGAATTTGGTCCAGATGGAAAATCCTCCTTTTATCGTGTACACCAGCCAGCCAGACGGACGGACATGGCTTAAACAACTTAAAATGTCGTGAAACGGATGATCGATTTTGTTCAGAGTTTACACATTGCGTTATATTTCACTTGGATAAGTCGGTAGTAATTGGATCACTTCGGTCCATGTTTTGATATAATCCTCATACATTTGTCCTTGTCCGATTTTACTTCTTACCCCTTTTGAAAGCACATTTGACCAGATATGAGCCATACTATTGCAAGTAGATCTCGTCTGTCAATGTTTTGATACAGTCTCCATATTTTACTTCTGGCCTACTATAATTTTAGTAATGTGATTAACCCTTTCACACCAATGTTGCTTATAAGCACATTACGTTTACATTATTAACATAGTTTGATATATAAACTCGTTAAAATCTAATATTGTTTAGAGTTAATATTTTTTATTTTAGTGCACATATGTAACATATATTATTATTCAAAAGAGGAGCAACAAATTCAGTAACTTGAATCTGCGTAGGAAGTCGAAAATCAAATTGATGTTTAAAATTATCTGATTTTTAATTAGTATTTTTATTTTTATTTTGCATATTTTTCATTTTTGATCCGATTTGCATTTAGAAGTTTTATCATCCAAATATAAAGTATTCGAGAGCATGGGGAAAATAAGAAAAACGAATGCAAAAATTGTGCAAAACAATTATGCCAAAGATATGCAAAAAACCGAGGTCTACTGATCACTAGCCTAAGATTGTCATCAGCAGTTACATACAATTTTACTAATTCGTTTTCTATATTTAAGATTGGCAAATTTAAAAATTATGAGTTTGATTAAAATACTAATTTGTCTTTCCCATCTATAAAATTCTTACACTAAAATTTCGTTTTCTTCTCCATACTCTCTGGTATCAAAATTGCGACATAAGAAACAAAACATTTTTATACCCTCCACCTCCAGGATGGGGGTATACTAACTTTGTCATTCCGTTTGTAACACCTTGAAATATCGACCTGAGACCCTATAAAGTATATATATTCTTGATCTTCATAAAATTCTAAGACGATCTAGCCATGTCCGTCCGCCCGTCTGTTGAAAGCACGCTAGCATCTAAACGAAAGGAGCTAGAACGTTCAAATCTTCCATAAATGCGTCTTATAGTCGTAGATCGGTTGGGATTGAAATGGGGCGAAATCGGCCCAAAGGGAAAAATTTTTCCCTCACAAGGACTAAAAATACCCATAATAATCCCTAATATTTTAGCGTATTTAAGCATGTTTTTTGAATATGTCTGTTTATATTTGCTTGATATTTGGTATGCGCATTCCCCTTATAGCAAAAACGTGCACCATAAAGTCATTCTTATTTGTAGGGGGTGAAATGGGGGCAAAAGGGATAAAAATGGTACATATTAAACTACAACAGCTAGAAACACGAAATTCGGTGTGTACATTCCTCTAATTGAGTAGATACATAATATAAAAGTATTTTTTCCAAATTCGTACTTTTAAGGGGTAAAATGGGAATAGAGGGTTAAAAATGGTACCAACCAAACGGCTGTACCAAGAATAATGAAATTCGGTGTATACATTCCTCTGACTGCGTAGACAAGTAAAATACACGGATTTTTTAAAATTCGTACTTTTTGGGGTTAAACTGAAAAAAAGGGATAAAACTAGTACCAATCAAATGACCGCTGCTAGATTCATGAAATTCGGAGTATACATTCCTCTGACTGTGTAGACACGGAAAATTAACTGATTTTTCGAAATTCGTCCTTTTGGAGTCAAAATAGAAAAAGGGGATAAAAATAGTACCCACCAAATGACCACAGCTAGAGTCATGAAATTCGGAGTATACATTCCTTTGATTACGTAGACATGAAAACTAAAAGGGTTTTTTCCAAATTCGTACTTTCAAGGGATACAATGGGTACGGAGGGATACAAATGGTACCAACAAAACGGCTACAATAATACGGAATAATGTAATTCGGTGTATACATTCCTCTGATTGCGTAGACACTTAAAATAAACAGATTTTTCGAAATTCGTACTTTTTGGGGTTAAAAAGAAAAAGGGGATAAAAATAGTACCTACCAAATGACCGCAGCTAGAGTCATGCAATTCGGAGTATACATTCCTCTGACTGCGTAGACACGGAAAATAGACGAACTTTTCGAAATTCGTAGTTTTTGGGGTTAAAATGGAAAAAGGGGATACAAATAGTACCAACCAAATGACCGCAGCTAGAGTCATGCAATTCGGAGTATACATTACTCTGACTGCATAGATACGGAAAACAAACGGATTTTTCGAAATTCGTACTTTCAAGGGATACAATGGTACAGAGGGATAAAAATAGTACCAACTAAACGACTACAGCTAGAATGATGAAATTCTAATTGCGTAGAAACGTCAAGGTTGTAAAAATGGTACCAACCAAATGGGCGCAGCTGGAATCATGGAATTCGGTGTATACATTCCTCTGAGTGCATAGACACGCAAAATAAAAAGTTTTTTTCCAAATTCGTACTTTTTCTTTTACGGCAAAAATTGGTTGAATCATAAAGTTAGGTTATTTTGCACATGTACGTCTGATAATGGATTTTCAAAAATTGTGCTTTTGGAATTAAAATAGAAATGAAGTACAACCAACCCACTATCTTCCAATATTTATGGTATTTAAGCTTTTTGAAAATATAAATATAAGAATATTTATTATTTGATTTGAAATAGATAATGGTTTTATATAATTAAAATATTATATTAATTTATATAATTATTTTTTCAATATTTGTATTTGTTTTAGTTTGGCTATATGACAAAATTTATATTTTCCTGTAATATAGCTGCACTTCTACGAAAACCGACAACCTCTGTGGAATGCAATCCATGGTGGAGGGTATATAAAGTTCGGCCCGGCCGAACTTAACGCCGTTTTTACTTGTTTCCACTACAGCACTGTAGTCTGGTCATTCATCTTCATAATTCATAATATTTTTTTGAAAATGATCTGTTTTGCCTATCAATACTTACATGAAATCAAAATTGACCTGGCGGGCTAAAATAGTTCTGGGGTAGTAATAGACCACCCCATTGTATTTTTTGACGCTTGCGTCTTCTTGGCAAATAGGGCTTTAATAATGCGACCAACAAATTTTTCTAAAACAAGAGTACAAATTTATATTTATATTTATTTTCAAGAGCTTATTACTTTAGAAAATAATTAAAAAAATACAACATTAATAAATTTCATTGAATAATGAAAGTTTGGTTTGTTGTATGCGTTGTCCCAAATTAGTTCGTCTTTATCGTCATCCAAATCGTGAGCTGGATGCTATCAACATATTTTTGGCGATTATTATATCGAGCCCTTAGCGCGGAATTATCGTAAGCGTCATTTTCTGAAAATATTTTTTATTTTTAAATTTAAAATTTTATGGGCTGATACATAAATAAAAATTGTCAAAATGACAAAATTGTTAACGTTTATATAAAAAAATGGGGCTAAGATTTTATCGTAAGTCGCTGCTCACATTTTCAAAGAAAGCAATTTTATCGCAAGCGACAGTTTATGAATTTAGGCAAAAACTGTCAGATAATGCAAGAGATATTTATAAATGTTTTGGATAAGTCTATCAATATATTGATGCAATAATAAGTGTATTTTTATACCCTCGGCCATAGAATGAAGTGTTCATCTGTTGGTTGAAAGTGCGATAGTTTACGAACGAACTAAGCTAAGAGGTTCGAAGTTCCCAGATATTTGTTTTATATATTTTTTATCGATACCGAAGAAAAAAGTTTACCCACAAGAACTGAAAGTAGCTCTAAATTATTGCCTTTTTGGAGAACACAAAACTATATACATGGTTTTGTTATCATTTCCCTACTATTATGGGTAAACGTTAACATTTATTTTATCCAAATAGTGGCAAATTTGACAAAGAAACATAATATTTAGCTTAAAATAGTGATGAAAATTGGCATATTGCCCATAATTCTATAGAGTCAAAGAGTAAACAAGTAAAAACCTCCACCATGGATTCCATTCCACAGAGGCTTTCGATTTTCGTAGAAAAGAAGTAATATTACAGGAAAATATAATTTTTTTAATATAGCCAAACCAAAACAAATACAAATATTGAAAAATTAATTTTATAAATAAATATAATATTTTAATTATTTCAAACCACGCTTATAAGATAATGCTACCAATACGTCCATTCAAAAAATAAATGTTCTTATATTTTCGAAAATATTTTCAAAGCCATAAATATTGGTAGATAGTGGATGCTACAGTTGGTTGTATTTCCATTATATTTAATTCCAAATGTACAAATTATGAAAATACATTATTTCACGTACATAGTGCAAAATAACCTAACTCCATTATTCAACCAATTTTTGACGTAAAAGTAAAAAGTTAAAATTTTGAAAAATCTTTGTATTTTGCGTGTCTATCAGTCAGAGCAATGTATACACCGAATTCCACATACTCAATATCAAATTTGGACGTCCTAGCTCCTTCCGTTTAGATGCTAGCGTGCTTTCAACAGACGGACGGATGAACGGGCATGGCCAGATCGCCTTAGAATTTTATGGCGATCAAGAATATATATAATTTATAGGGTCTCAGGTCGACATTTCAAGGTGTTACAAACGGAGTGACAAAGTTAGTATACCCCCAACCTGGACTTGGAGGGTATAAAAACTTCAGGTTTCGTTATGAACGTTAACATAGCATAACTGGCAATCATTGCCAGTTGATTCTATACACTCTACAATTTAATCATGTTGTAAAGGAAGAATAATTTGGGCCCCTTTAAATATGGATATTTTGTAGATAGTAGGCTGGACGAAATGAATATCAATTTAATTATTTTATATGAAATTTAACTATTAACCATAGGAATTCAAATGTGTCCAAAATAGTTTTTATTAACGATTTGAAGTACTTTTCTGTTCATTTTCCCTTTCTAAAAGTATTGTTATCTATTTTATTATGTTGTTTTAATATTTTTTTATAATAAAAAGTGTGTTTTTACTAAAATTTCGAGGTTTAATCGAAAAAACTTATATCGTAAGCGCCATAGTTTTTTCAGTATTTGTAGCCGCAAGTACAACATTTGTATCGCAAGCGCCAAAACTACCGTGTGATGTAAACAAATGATAAATTTTTGATAATAATTCGTTGGGTGCGGCGGAATTAAAACATTTTGCATTAAAACGTGTTTCATTTTATGCAAATATTTCAAAATAATCAATAAAAACCTTCTCCTGTAAAATGTGTGTTTTGGCGCTTGCGATCATTCCGCGCTAAGGGCTCGATATGCTATTTACTAAATTTGTGATTCCCTTCAAAACTCCTTGATATATCGATCCGGCATCATAATAAATGTATGCTATTGATCCTCGTAACATACTAAGACATAACCATCTGTGTGGATTGTGCAAATCAAATACGAGACCTATATTAATTTCGTCGACTGTATGTATGTCTGGCATGGCCTAAGATAGTTGTTGATTCCATCTGTTGTCTAACTACGTTACGTACGTTACATTTGATGTCAGAAGTTCTCCCCTCTTTTACTTAGTTAGACTTCAGGTCTTTTTGTTTGTTTCTGAATTACCGGCTAGTTGGCCTGCTGCTGTGGGGAGTTGGGCAAGCGCACAAGGCAAGAATTCGCTCCTGTTGGAAACACCCTGATTGACTTTTATTTACATCTTGCGCTGGTTGTAAATCATATTTTGCATTTCTATCGTGTACATACGCTCGTATATTTACATTTACATGTTGACGCATATGTTTACAGCGAGTCCGGCTCGCCAATTTATGTTGTACGACTATGTTGATGTATATTAGGGGGGGACCATTTAAATAAAATCAAAAGATCAAATATACATTGTCTCCTCTTTTTATATGGAGTCTTCCGTGAGCTGGTATATTTGTTTCGTCATCGTTGGGGTCCTCTATTAGGATTGGGTTAGAAAATTAATTCGATTAAATCCTTCATGAGTAGCAAACTATTTAAGGGAGTTGTGCTTCTCGTTCGTTTGTGAGAATCATCTCCTTATAGAGGCCGGGTTTGATGTTGAAAAGTCGCTGCGAAGCCACTTGAAACGACTTTTGACATGGTCGAAATCATGATCGTGGTAGTCTGCAGCCAAGTAATAAATGTCACCATGCCATTTGTAAATAAATTTGCACTTTATTACATATAGATGCAAAATGGTCATGAGCCAGTTCAAATCAAATTGTTAAAATTTATTAAATTTAAATTATATAAAAACTATGTTTTAATTTATCGAATTTTATTTTTGTACTTCTTTATTTTTTGCCATTCTTGATAATCGAACACAAACATAACTTTTGTGACATTTTTAAAACAATCTATCTACTATTGAAGTGTCGTTACACTCTAATGTCCGCCTGTACGTTATGGTCTCTCCTAATCACAGAAGGCGTTCATGTCCATGATTTAGTCGCCGCTTTTTTATTTGGGGAGGGGGTTCATTTGGTTTGTAGTATTTCTTTGATTCTTAATTAATTAATGCCCTCTATTTGTACTCGCCCAGTCACTCGCTCACTCACTCAATCAGTAATCAATACGAAACGGCCGCTTACATGTGGACGAACACATTGTAATTGTATTGAATGGAAATAAATATGATTGGGTTTCCGCAGCCTTTCGCTATGGCTTAATGTGTGTCGAATGTTTGGAGAGAACCAAGTGTTGTAATGTTTAACAGCAACAACATTACAATTTATAGAATTTATTTATTTGGGTGGGTCGGTCGGCTCCGTCTGTCGTGTTAAATATTAGTTCTCAAGAATGTCAAAGACTGCAGTTTCAATGAAATTCTAGCGATATTAATGTTTATGACTTAATTACCGTGAATATAAAATCGTGCCCCGCCTGACATGCTAAGTAATATCAATTAAAGGCCGCCCTTCATGAGGGGGCGTATGTGGAACATTGAGCTTTTAATACGCATGCTTGCCTATGCATTGATGCGTATGAGTGTAACTTAGTGTTGTAATGCGTATACGCACTGGTGGAAATAGTGCGTTAAAAACCCCAACGATGGAATATATGCAATAGCATATTTTGATTGGATGCTTGTATCGAAATGGTAATACCACACAAATGTTTCTCAGCAAAAATTTATTAGAAACATGTGAACACATTTTTAATTATTTTGCATATTTTATGCAAAGTGTATATTAGCTTTTGGTACCCGGCGTTGCACGGGTTTTCGTCTTCCGTATGTATGTAACTTTGTATGCCCGCAATTTTTGTTTTGTATATTTTTACTTCTGTAAATTATTTTAAATTAATACTTATTTATTTAAATTCATAAGTTATATTTTTAAAATATAAAAAGTAATTAAATTTAAAATTAAGTAATTTTTTCAGAGTTTCTTTAAAGAAAATTAAACATTTAAAAGAAACATTTATTAGAGAGTTAATTAATTATGTTAATTATTTCTAAGAATGTATTTTGTGTCTATTAGTTAAGTTAGTTAGTATTTCATTGGAGTGCTTCGGGATACACGATATTTACAATTATTCCATCTTGTTCAAATACATCAAAGTTTTTGGGCTCGAGAGCAAGCTACATATAACTGCCCTTGTGAAAAACATGGATTTTCCAGATTCAATCCACAAACTTCAAGTGATTGTCCCTGTACATTGTTTATAGTCATTGAAAATGCTAGGCGAATCAGAAACTGTAGTCGTTTGAAATCGGATGGTATATCGGTGGGAATCATCGGAATGTGAGATATAAGGACATCTTTTCCTTTTGATTTTCCATTTAAAATCGTTGCTTCAATGACGTTGGGCATTAGTCTCTTGACAAAAATTCTAGTACAAATGCACAATCGAGGAGGATTAACATTTCTTAGGAGAATTATAGGTGAACCAATTTTAAGAGATAACGTTTGCGGCGGAATTCCTGGAAGGTCCAAAGAATTTTGAAATTCAATTCGATAGTTGACAACTTCATCCGCATTCATGATACTGTCTATCGATTTGAAATGTGTGCAATCACCTAGAAATTTGTTCCAGAATTAAATTATTGATTGCATTAACATAGTTGTTTTTTTGCAGCCAATATAGCACGGACGTAAAACCACTCTTTGTTTCTATAGTTTGTGGAAATTTGTGGGAAGACTTTCTCGATTAATTGCTGAATTGATTCCTGAATGACATTTTTTGGAAATGTAATACTCATTTTGACTGCATCAACTCATGCCTTTCCATTACCAACATCCAGTAGATGTTTCGAAAATATAGCTGCTGAATCACCGCGATGCAGATGTACACGCATATTGGTGGTCAGATTAATTTTTTGTACATATCGCCAGAGATATGTAATTGCTATTGGAATGAAAATGAATATGCTGCTTTTGGAATTACTGGAAGGGTCTGTCGGAAGTCTCCAGCTAGTAAAATAAGAGTTCCACCGAATGGTTGTGTATTTCATCTTAAATCTTGAAGTGTCCGATTAAGCGCTTGTATGGATTTCTTATGGGCCATGGTGCAGTCATCCCACACAATCAAATTGCATGTTTTGAGCATTTTCGCCATGCCTGAACTTTTGCCAATATTACAGGTTGGAGAATCGACAAATTGCATTTTCCTTGGTAATTTCAACGCTGAATGTGCCGTTCGTCCTCCATCCAATAATGTAGCAGCAATACCGGGGGAAGCAACAGCTAAAGCTTTCCTTTTTTTAGAGCGGATGTGCGCTAATACCAAACTGATGAGAACGGTTTTAACTGTGCCTCCTGGTGCATCGAGAAAAAAAGGCCGCAGTTAATAGAGGTTTTTTGTTGCGACAAACAAACTCAAGTCTTCAAAATTGAATTGCCGTTCTCTTAGCAAATCTCGATCAGAACGTTCACGCACCACCATTCCAAGTTGATAAAGAGTTTTGTTGCTGATGGCATATGTCATAAATTTTTATCAGCGTATCGTTGAAAATGTTAATTGCAAATGATATAGAATCGCAACGGTGCGATAATGATGCAAAATTTCCTCACTCATATCCTTTTTGAATTTTTCCCAAAGGTCTTTTGGGTTAGATGGTGAGCAAGTTCTTAATATTATCGCAAACAACGTTCGTATCCGGAGAGGATGACAGCAGACAGATAGCATACATTAATGTGCTCTCCCAGTTTCTGACACGCCTCTCTCAACTGCTCTTAAATTTGAAACTGAAGTGAGAACTCTCACGTTAATTAATAACATTCTCAAATAATAACATTCTGCGTTTGTTTGGTGTAAACATTTTGATACCCATCTACTGGAACACCTTGCTTGGTTCGAGTATGAGGAGACGCGCCAATTGGTCATACCATGACCTCTTATATTCAAGAACCAAACCCTTCCCTTTTTGTAGCATGACCTTTTTATAGTCAATGGTCATCCTCTGTTCGTTACAATAAAATATTCAAGTGAAGCAATCTATTTTGTTATAGTTTTAAAATAAAGTTTTTGTGAGCGGTGTCATGCCCATCCCCTATTATAGCCAGTAAACATTCTCTTTCCATAGTGTAGATACAGTAAAATTTTCAAGAGAAACCGCCATTCGTTACGTGTTTTGCGATAATTTTAATATATAGTTGGTGTGGACTCTCCATTTGCATCATGACCATTGTATAGTCACCATTCAGAAACTATCCTCTGTTCAGAAGTTAGTCACAATAAAATTTTCAAGATAATCCGCACATCGGAACGTGTTTTATGATAATTGTAAAATATAGTTTGTGTGAGCGGTGCCACGCCTCTTTTTCGTATAATGACCTAGTATATCCTGTAACCATCCCTTGCCCAGAAGTTAGCTGCAGTAAAATTATCGACCGAATCCACCCATCGGTATGCCTGTTGTGATAGTTTTAAAATATTTTTTGTGTGGGAGGTACCACCCCCCTTTGTCCTATCATGACGTAGAATATCCAAGAACCATCCTCTGTCCAGAAGATAGATACAGTAAAATTTTCAGACGAATCGGTCCACCGGTTTGGCGTCCTATACGCAACATACAGACACACACATTGATTTTTATACCCTCCACCTCCAGGATGGGGGTATACTAACTTTGTCATTCCGTTTGTAACACCTTGAAATATCGACCTGAGACCTTATAAAGTATATATATTCTTGATCGTCATAAAATTCTAAGACGATCTAGCCATGTCCGTCTGTTTAAAGCACGCTAGCATCTAAACGAAAGGAGCTAGAATGTTGAAATTTTCCATAAATGCGTCTTATAGTCGTAGATCGGTTGGCATTGAAATGGGGCGAAATCGGCCCAAAGGGAAAACTTTTTCCCTTACAAGGACTAAAAATACCCATAATAATCCCTAATATTTTAGCGCATTTAAGCATGTTTTTTGAATATGTCTGTTTATATTTGCTTGATATTTGGTATGTACATTTCCCTTATAGCAAAAACGTGCACCATAAAGTGATTCTTATTTGTAGGGGGTGAAATGGGGCTAAAAAGGGATAAAAATGGTACATATTAAACGACAACAGCTAGAAACACGAAATTCGGTGTGTACATTCCTCTAATTGAGTAGATACATAATATAAAATTATTTTTTCCAAATTCGTACTTTTAAGGGGTAAAATGGGAATAGAGGGATAAAAATGGTACCAACCAAACGGCTGTACCTAGAATAATGAAATTCGGAGTATACATTCCTCTGACAGCGTAGACAAGGAAAATAAACGGATTTTTCGATTTTCAAGGGATACAATGGTACAGAGGGATAAAAATAGTACCAACTAAACGACTACAGCTAGAATGATGAAATTCTAATTGCGTAGAAACGACAAGGGGGTAAAAATGGTACCAACCAAAGGGGCGCAGCTGGAATCATGGAATTCGGTGTATACATTCCTCTGACTGCATTGACACGCAAAATAAAAAGTTTTTTCCAAATTCGTAATTATTCTTTTGCGGCAAAAATTGGTTGAATCATGAAGTTAGGTTATTTTGCACTATGTGCGTCTGATAATGGATTTTAAAAATTTGTACTTTTGGAATTAAAATAGAATGGAAATACAACCAACTGTAGCACCCACGATCTACCAATATTTATGGTATTTAAGCTTTTTGAAAATATAAATTAAGAATATTTATTTTTTGATTTGAAATAAATAATGGTTTGGAATAATTAAAATATTATATTTATTTATAAAATTATTTTTTCAATATTTGTATTTGTTTTGGGTTGGCTATATTAAAAAATTTATCTTTTCCTGAAATATTATTGCACTTCTACGAAAACCGACAACCTCTGTGGAATGCAATCCATGGTGGAGGGTATATAAAGTTCGGCCCGGCCGAACTTAACGCCGTTTTTACTTGTTATATATATAGATATTAAATATAAATATAAATATTTATATAATATATAAATTCGTAATATTTCTTTTGCGGCAATTTTTTTCAATTTTTTCAAAAAACCGGTGGACGGTGATAGTTCCCAACACCGGTTAACTGGTTTACGATTTCGGTTTTGGCATCTCTAACTGCAGCTAGAATCGTGAAAGTTGCTGTAAACATTCCCAATTGGTACCAACCAAAGTGTTGCAACTAGAATAATGAAATTGCGGTCTACGTTCCTTTGATTGCACAGACGCGCAACACAAATGGATTTTTTGAAAATTTATTTATTTTATTATTTATTTATTTATTTATTATTACCCCAGTTTAAGAAAGGAACGGGCAAATAATTTTCTACTTCATATGATTTTTTTGTAAATTATTTCAATTTTAGTGCCTACTTCAATTAATCTGTTGACAACGTATAAATCGATCGATTTGTACAAGGGGGATAAAAATCAATTCGGTGTATAAATGTATCCGGCTACGTAGGATCTGAAATCGAGAATCGATGTGAATATACCTCTGAATACCAGAGACTTGGGCTGAAATCGCTTATGTATTTTTGGTCATTTTGGCGTTTTCGAGTTGCTGTTATTGAGTATTTGTCCATCAAACACAAATTGTTTAATTTGTTTCGCCATTTTCCAACTTTGGGTGTGTTTTTTTTCACCATGTCAACAAATTGCTCATTCAGAATGTTTATCATGGCAACCGTCCAGTTAAAACTGTTTACATCCTTAACACCCAATTTTAACCAAAAGAAATTGGTGATCCAAGTGTTCGAGTCATCTTCGTTTTCGAAGAAGTACGAATGGACCGATAATGCCGCCGGCCCACAATCCACAGCAAATAGCATTTTTTGCGGATGCATTGTATCGACCTCCTCCTAGAACTTGTGTTTCCTATTGGAAATCCTCGATATATTAAACTACTGGAGGTCAACCCATTATCTGTGTCAACTGTTATTAGGTCAGCATAAAAAATAAAACCAGATCTCGGCACATTCAACACTAGATTAGATTTAAAAATTTGAAAAGTTTGAAAAAAAAAACAACTCAACTAAATATGCATTCACATACATATGTATGTATGTATAATTGAAATTGAAAGTTTTTCCGTTTGAGTGAACCTGAACACTGAAGAAATAAAACTATTCTTGATCATTTCGATTCTGGGGTTAACTGAGTTAACCCAACAAATGCATATGAACAAAAAGTGTTGGTTCTCTCGCCGGTTTTTTTGTTGCTGTTCCTGCACTCGAACTACTTGTGAGGTGTCTTGTTCTAGTTTAGAACTGACTGACTGACTGACAACACAAACTACAGTAACAAAAAACAACAACAAAGTCTTAATATTACCTAACAATACATATTTATGAGCATTATTTTTTCAAAATAACCAAATCAACTCAAACAAAAAACAAAACTCTAAACGCCTGTTTGCTGTCACGATTAATTGTTTTGTCATTTTGACTGAAGTTCATGTCCACAACATACACAAACAACCAAACAAACAGACACGGCCAACAGACAACAAAGAGACAAAAAAACATCAACCAACAAAAACACACCTATCCACGGCAAGCCGAGAACAATCGTGGTCAGAACAATAAGAAATCTAATTTGGAAGAAAAAAGGCGAAAAACGGCTTGAATAAAAAGAGTGAATGTTGGAACAAACAACGAAAAAAGACCTGACAATTTAAGTGAACACTTAACTCAGCTCAAGTGAGAAACAGAGCCAACGAGGAAAAAAGCAGCCAGAATTCCTTGATTTCAAAACTTCCATCAGCGTTTTGAATGAAACCACTCGAAAATGCCGCTCGATTGCATTTAAATGGAACTGCCGCCATCCCTGGTGATGGCTTAGAACAAAAAACCACCGATTTAGAAAAAGTGTGCCACACTGGCCATATGCCATTCATTCATGGCATATGAATGGCACACACACACCTACCTTTGTACGTTTGCCTTGCTGTGTTAATGGAGCAATCGACACAACATAACTTATTACACAAATATTTCGGCGTTTACCAAACTCAGACTAAATTGGGCCTAAATTATAACACTTCTTGTTTCCACCATCCGGGTAGCTATCCCAAATTGCGGCCTTATATGGAAATTCTTAAAACCACAGACAGACGTGTGATCTCAAAACGTAAATGTGGCTTAAACCGCAGAAGCAAGAAACAAACACAAAAACAAATCAAAACATTTGGTAATATTTACATGTACAGTGGGTTAAAGTACACACATTTTTATTAAAAAATTACTATCGATTTTTATTGTTTTTATACCCTCACTCTATAGAATAGGAGGTATATATCATTTGGGTCAGACAAAAGGTCTAACACATTGAAGGTGTCTGGCTGGTGTACATGATTTTTAAGTCATGGAAATATAACCACTACGTGATAAAATACCAAAAAAATACGCGTGTCTCCCAGTTTTGCCCAAAGTCATGCACTTTTTTATTCTCTCCCATAAAAATTATGCAAAAAAGTGATCATTTTCTCAGGCTCATATCTTGCAAACCGTTGGGATTTTTTCGCAAGAAAAAAAATAAAAAAAAAAACGATTTTTAACCTTTTCCTCTCTTCAGGTCCATAGGTAGCAAACCGTTCAAAATTCAAGGAAACAATAAACTACAAAAATGTACCTAAGATCTCAGTTAACAACTTTCTAGAACATATGACCTTTCTAAGAATGATTCTTAACACAGTTTAGGTAACGCTTAGGTAGCCTCAAAAGTGACAATTTCCCGAATTTGTATACCCTCCACCTCCAGGATGGGGGTATATTCACTTTGTCATTCCGTTTGTAACACCTTGAAATATTCATCGGAGACCCCATAAAGTAGTGGTAAAATTCTAAGACGATATAGCCATGTCCGTCTGTCTGTTGAAAGCACGATAGCGGCCGAACGAAATGAGTTAGGAGGTTTAAATTTGTCCTAAATGTGTCTTATGGTTGTAGATCGGTTGGGATTGAAAGTGGACGAAATCGGCCCAGAGGGAAAAATTTTTCCCTCACAAGGACTGAAAATACCCCTAATATTTAGAATGTTTCATCATGTTTTTTGAACATATTATCTTGTATTTACTTGATATTTGCAATGCGCATTCCCTTTATAGCATAAAAGGGCACCATAGAGTGATTTTTATTTTTATTGGGCGAAATGGGACAAAAAGGGATAAAAATGGTACCTATCAAATGACAACAGATAGAAACACGAAATTTAGCGTGTACATTCCTATAATAGAGTAGATACATAATATAAAAGTATTTTTTCTAAATTTGTACTTTTAAGGGGTTAAATGGGGATAGAGGGATAAAAATAGAACCAACCCAACGGTTGCGTAGACACATAAAGTAAAAGAACTTTCCAAAATTCGTCCTTTTTGAGGTTCAAAAAGAAAAGGGGGATACAAATAGTACCAACCAAATGGCAGCAGCTAGAATCATGAAATTCGGAGTATACATTCCTCTGACTTCGCAGACACGAAAAACAAAACGTTTTTTCCAAATTCGTACTTTCAAGGGATACAATGGCTACAGGGGATATCCCCTAAAAGTACAAATTTAGAAAAATCTTTTTGTAGTTCGTCTGCATGGTAAGAATTTCATGTTTCTAGCCGTTTAGTTTAGTTTTGCTCTAAGTTATAAATAAGATCTTACAAATTCAAAAAAAAAAAATAATCGGAATTATGATTCTGTTAGTGTCTGTTAAAATGACTTGACATTTTTGAAGTACATAAATAATTGTTCAAATATTTTTTGTAAATTCTCAGCTAGTCCTAAAAACAATACTAAATGAAAGGGCAATATAAATATATTTTTTTTTTTTATTTTATAAAATGGAAAAAAAGTGTAAAAATATATAAATTACAATACAGTTTAAAATTTCATATTTCTAAGTTAATTTGATTATTTTTTAGATCTTTTTTTTAAATATTGATAGCTTTTATGTATTGTTAATCACCAACAAATCTGTATTTTTATTAAACTTGAGATCCAACATAACAATGCTGTCGCAATTGTTCTCCGATAGTCATGCAATTTGGCAGAAGTAAGTTCTTTGGACCAAAGACAATCGCTATTAAATTTTGTAGAAGTCGGTTCATAGCCTCTATTACTACTCTATGTAGAATTAGAGCTTGGGGTCCGAGAAGTCAGTAAAGCCTTAATTATTTCTAAAATATTTGTACTCCGACCCACTGTGACGTGTTGCATTAAAGAAAACAACAAAACTGCCGATTCTTTACAAAACCCCAAAACCTATGCCAACTAAGTTTTGCGGCCGGAGCCCCCCATACTTACCCACAATACCTGGCCACATGTGTAAGTTAGTATGTATGTATGTAACCATTACATGGTATATATGTAAATTAAACGCATTTCATTGTAACTGCAACATTTGCATGTTGCATGATGTTGCTCTGCATCGGAATCTTTTGGTCTGTTTTTTATGTGAACCAAAAATTTGTAAACGCTTTTAACGCTTCACACTGGCTGCTGGTGCTGCTGCTGTTGATGGTGATGTGTTTTGGGTTTCTTTTCGAGGGTACAAATATATTCTGCATGAAATGCGGCTTTGATTAAAAGCTGAAAGAAAACAAGCGAACAACAAACGGCAGCAGAAACAACAGCAACAGTACTATTTGCATGTTGTATGAGCGTTGAGTGTTGCTTGGTTGTTTGTTCGACAAACGCATGCAGTAGAGGTGCCACAAACCATGTTAAACCATGCATGTCTTCATAACCGTCCAAATATGGGTATCGTTCACTACGGGACGGTGGATGTAATAAGTTTGTTATTCCATTTGCGACATCTTATTCTATTCGTTGGATATCCAAAGAAGTGCATTTACATTAAATCGGGTCGCAAAAGAGACAGCTGTAGTCCGCACCTAAATCGAAGCCTTGGATATATCTTTACCTTATTACCATAATCTCTAAAAATTATTTTATTGTGCCACCAAAATCGCTATTTAAGACAGAAAATAAAAATAATCTTTTTTATACCCTCCACCTCCAGGATGGGGGTATATTCACTTTGTCATTCCGTTTGTAACACCTTGAAATATTCATCGGAGACCCCATAAAGTATATATATTCTGGGTCGTGGTAAAATTCTAAGACGATATAGCCATGTCCGTTTGTCCGTCTATCTGTCTGTTGAAAGCACGATAGCGGCCGAACGAAATGAGCTAGGAGGTTCAAATTTTGCCTAAATGTGTCTTATGGTTGTAGATCGATTGGGATTGAACGTGGGCGAAAGAGGGAAAATTTTTTCCCTCACAAGGACTGAAAATACCCTTAATATTTAGAGTATTTCAGCATGTTTTTTGAACATATTCTTTTTATAGCATAAAAGGGCACCTTAGAGTGTTTTTTATTTGTAGGGGCGAAATGGGACAAAAAGGGATAAAATGGTACCTATCAAATGACAACAGATAGAAACACGAAATTTGGCGTGTACATTCCTCTAATAGAGTATATACATAATATAAAAGTATTTTTTCTAAATTCGTACTTTAAAGGGGTTAAATGGGGATAGAGGGATAAAAATAGTACCAACCTAACGGCTGCACCTAGAATAATGAAATTCGATACATGGATTCCTCTGATTGCATAGACACGTAAAATAGAAGAACTTTACAAAATTCGTACTTTTTGGGGTTCAAATGGAAAAAGGGGATAAAAATAGTACCTACCAAATGACCGCAGCTAGAATCTTGAAATTCGGAGTAGACATTCCTCTGACTGCGTAGACACGAAAAATAAAACGTTTTTTCCAAATTCGTACTATCAAGGGATACAATGGCTAGAGGGGATAACAATAGTACCAACTAAACGAATACAGCTAGAATGATGAAATTGTGTAGATACGTAAAATAAAGAGATTTTAGATAGTCGTACTCTTAAGGGGGCAAAATTGGAAAAAGGGGATAAAAATGGTACCAACAAAATGGCCGCTGATAGAATCATGGAATTCGGTGTATACATTCCTCTGAGTGCATAGCCACGTAAAATATTTTTTTTTCAAATTCGTACTTTATTTTGTTGCTTTTACGACAAAAAATGGTAGAATCATGAAGTTGTCTTATACTGCGTACGTGAGAGATAAGGTATTTTCAAAATTTATACTTTTGAAATTAAAATAGGATGGAAATACAACAAACCAGAAGACTGTAGCTGAAAATACACGTCAAATAGAGGGATTTTTCGAAATTCGTACTTTTAAAAAGAGGGATAAAAATGGGACCTACCAAACCGCTGATGTTTAAATCATGAAATTCGGTGTATACATTCTGACTATGAAGACTCGAAAAATGTTTTTTTTTCGAAATTTGTACATTTGGGCGGAGAATGGGGCGAATGGGGATATCTTTAAAATTTATACTTTTCTTTTCACTTTGTCTGTATCTGAAAATGATTCTTTCTAATGGCGACTGACAATCCCCTAATATTTAGGCATGTTCACTTTCACAATTTCAGCATTTTATTTTTATATAGTAGTCGATTTTAAACAGTGCGCATAAGTATACATTATAGTTTGAAATAGTAATCAATTATAGTAAATGTGCATAAAAATATCAAAATTTTCGTAATATGGTACTGAGCTTTTATGTAAAGTCGACATCCTTTAATCTGCTGGTAATACTGTGGAATGCACTCCGTGGTGGAGGGTATATAAGATTCGGCCCGGCCGAACTTAACGCCTTCTTACTTGTTAATTTTCAAAGTCAAAGGATACCCTTTGACTTTTAATTTTTTTCTATAGATATTTATTAAATAGACATCTTTAGGGTGCTACCTATTAAAAAATAAATATTTTTTTTCTCAGTGACAGTGAAATTCACATTGGTTGATATCATACATACCTTCAATTTAAAATGTATGGACGGACTGTACCTGCGCCGAAAATTTGGAATTTTTATAAAAATAAAAAATCATCAATAAAATCAATTTTAATATCAATTTAGAGTCTAGAACACCAAAATACATCATACATATAATGTATTTATATTGTAGTGCATTTGCTAGTCGATCTATACTGATGGGGATTTTAATTAGTTGTCCTTTGGTATGATACGGCATTTTGACACTTTGATGTGAACTTTGTTGCTTCCCTGGGGAGCACATGTCTCTCCAAAATGTTATCGTTGTTAAAAGAATACCGTTATGTATGTATGTCGCTTAAAGAGGGTCGTGAATTTACCACGATGATTAGTATAATAAACATTTATTCTTAAAATTGAATGCAAAATTTAGCTACATGTGACAATGGTTTGCCGAGTAATATAGATATTCCCATAATTGCCAATAAGGGAAAGTTACTTCTGTAAGTTTTCATTACTTTTCATTATACCCTCCACCATAGGATGGGGATTTGGCATTCTTGGTCGTCATAAAATTCTAATATTGAAAATTCTAGAATAATGAATTTAAGGTGTAAAATGTGAGAAGGCTAGAATCATAAAATTCCCATGACTGTGTAGACGTGCAAAATAAAGAAAATTTTCAAAATAAAAAATATTTGTAGGGGGAAAAAATGGTACAAATCAAAAGACTGCAGATAGAAATAAGTTTATACTTCGTTCTGGCTTTGTGGACTCGAAATATAAAGTGATCTTTCGTTAGTCGTACGTTTAGGGACAACATCGACAATAAGGGATAAAATTGGTACCGACCAAATGGATGTAGCTAGAATCATGAACTACTTCTTCTACTCCTTCTTCTTTTGTCTACGTAGACGCACAATAAAAAGAATTTTTTGACATTTGTACTTTTAGAGAAAATGGGGGAAAGGGGATAAAGCGACTGCAGCTAGAACCGTGAAATTCAATTTATGGACAACTTTCTTCCTTAACAACGAATGAAAATGCCTCCAATAATCTGTTTGTGTTAATCAGAGACCCACAATACGTTTCTCTTTCTACTACATTTCATGCTATAGTTAGACTCCTATATGCTTCAAAACGATATCAACAGATATATATGTATATCAAATATTTTTAATTGTACAAAGATAGACAAAACACTTTTACATTATAATCTCAAACTCGAAAAAATTCGAGATAAGAGTTTATTTGTGACAACTACAAAAGACGCATCTTCAACGAAAATGCCGCATCAATACAATAAAAAATATTTTTTTGGGTCTCGGAAACAAAATTTTGTATTTTTTTAATTTTTTAAATAAAATTCCAATTTTCGTCCAAGGTTTCTTTAATATCCCAATATAAACTATACAAAAGAATATACTGTTTAAGTTTGTAATAGCTGGAATTAACGACTTTGTCAGGAAAGCAGAACAAATATTTTTAGTTTTAAGAGTAATTATGCAACAGAAAAAAAATTGTGTCCAAGGTAAAACAAGTAAAATCGGCGCTAAGTTCGGCCGGGCCGAACTTTATATACCCTCCACAGAGGATGTCGATTTTCGTAGAAGTGCAGTAATATTTCAGGAAAATATATTTTTTTAGTATAGCAAAACCAAATACAAATATTGAAAAAATAATTTTATAAATATATATAATATTTTAATTATTTCAAACCACGTTTATAAGGCAATACGTCAATTCAAAAAATAAATATTCTTATATTTATATTTTCAAGAAGCTTAAATACCATAAATATTGGTAGATAGTGGGTGCTACGGTTGGTTGTATTTCCATTCTATTTTAATTCCAAAAGTACAAATTTTGAAAATCCATAATCGGACATACATAGTGCAAAATAACCTAACTTAATGATTCAACCAATTTTTGCCGTAAAAGAAAAAGTACGAATTTGAAACAAAAAAATATTTTGCATGTCTATGCTGTCAGAGGAATGTATACACCGAATTCCATGTTTCCGGCTGCGGCCATTGGTACCATTTTTAACCCCTTGACGTTTCTACGCAATTACAATTTCATTATTCTAGCTGTAGTCGTTTAGTTGGTACTATTTTTACCCCTCTGTACCATTGTATCCCTTGAAAGTACGAATTTCGAAAAATCCGTTTATTTTCCGTGTCTACACAGTCAGAGGATTGTATACTCCGAATTTCATGACTCTAGCTGCGGTCATTTGATTGGTACTATTTTTATCCCTTTTTTTATTTTAACCCCAAAAAGAACGAATTTTGAAAAATCCGTGTATTTTCCGTGTCTACGCAATCAGAGGAATGTATACACCGAATTTCATTATTCTATGTGTTGCCTTTTGGTTGGTACCATTTTTATCCCTCCGTACCCATTGTATCCCTTGAAAGTACGAATTTGGAAAAAAACCTTTTATTTTTCATGTCTACGTAGTCAAAGGAACGTATACTCCGAATTTCATCACTCTGGCAGCGGTCAATTGGTTGGTACTACTTTTTATCCCCTTTTTCCATTTTGACCCCAAAAAGTACGAATTTAGAAAAATCTGTTTATTTTCCGTGTCTACACAGTCAGAGGATTGTATACTCCGAATTTCATGACTCTAGCTGCGGTCATTTGATTGGTACTATTTTTTCATTTTTCTAGGTACAGCCGTTTGGTTGGTACCATTTTTATCTCTCTATTCCCATTTTACCCCTTAAAAGTACGAAATTGGAAAAAAATACTTTTTTATTGTCTATCTACTCAATTAGAGGAGAGAGTTGTCGTTTAATATGTACAATTTTTATCCCTTTTTTGCCCCATTTTACCCCCTATAAATAAGAATCACTTTGTGGTGCACGTTTTTGCTATAAGGGGAATGCGCATACATATTCAAAACACATGCTTAAATACGCTAAAATATTAGGGATTATTATGGGTATTTTCAGTCCTTGTGAGGGAAAAATTTTTCCCTTTTGGGCCGATTTCGCCCCATCTCAATCCCATCCGATCTACGACTATAAGACGCATTTGTGGAAAATTTGAACGTTCTAGCTCCTTTCGTTTAGATGCTAGCGTGCTTTCAACAGACGGACAGACGGACGGACGGACGGACATGGCTAGATCGTCTTAGAATTTTATGACGATCAAGAATATATATACTTTATAGGGTCTCAGGTCGATATTTCAAGGTGTTACAAACGGAATGACAAAGTTAGTATACCCCCATCCTGGAGGTGGAGGGTATAACAATCATTTTCTGAGGTACGCAGATTCTTAAAGTGATTTTTTATGGTTATTTTTATTAAATTTATGAACTTAAAATTAAATTTATTTTACTAAAATTAAAATTTTCACATTTGTACTCTCATTTTGGATATATTGGCCAGATCGCACCCGCTTATGCGTTCAATTAAAATTAATTATGATGTCTACGTAACATTTTCACATAGAACACGAACAGACTCCAAAATTTTGTAGGAATAAATAAAAAATAAAACAAAATACTTTTTTAATTTTTTATGATTTTTTTCGTGCCACTATTTCTATATGAATGTGTTAGGATGGGCCACGAAAATAAATTACTGTAGTCACCACCCAAAAATGAAGATTGGATTGTTTAGTGATGATCTACAAAATATTTCGTCGCTGGGTCAAGAAGCCCTTTTTGAGCTAAACGCTCCTCCTACACATCTAAAAATCATTTTTTACCAAAGTAAATTTTTGATGTTGCCCTTGGAACCAATTTAAATATAATTTTCTATTATTAGAATAACTTATTGGTCATATTATTAGATGTTTAGGTTGATTTTTGTGTGTTTTTTAAAGTGACAGCTAAAAAGGCATATCTCTTGGAAACATTTTGTAAACTATATTATAAAAAATAAATGGAAGGAGTCAATACCTTTCGAATGATGCATGACGTCACTGACTCTATTTTTGTGAAATAATTTAAAGCAATTTTTTCAAACACTTTTTACAATTTATTTTTTTATAAAATTCTAACACCAAATACGAAAATGTTTTCAGTTGACACTATGAAAAAACATAAAAAACTATATAGGTTCAATAATTCGACCAATAAATTACTATAAGACAAGAATCATAATTTATATTTAAAGTGTTTTCTATTCCATTAATTCAGAAAAAAATGGACAAAAAAGGAGCGTTTAACTCACAGACGGCTTGATCAAGGAACGAAATATATACAAATCATCATTAAACAATACAAACTTTATTTTCGTGGAGTGACTGGAAATTGTTTTTCCATTTGTATGGACCGCGACCCAGCCTAGAATATATAATTCGCAATATTTGTAGCTGTCATGAGTACTTTTAATTTAACATACAATCAAAATGAAAGTACAAATATTTAAGATATATTCGCCTTAAAATATTTTTAATATCATTTTCGAGTTTTTGTTCCATAGTATTGTTAGCATTCTTCTGCAGGATGCTTAGTAATTGCTACGATTAAAAATTAATCAAATTCTACTTTTATTTTCGCTTTTATGGTTCATAACCACTTTTACATTTTAAATATGCACAAAATATTAATAAGATATAACAATGTGATAAAAGTTAAATAAATTGATGATTCATCATCTTTCTTTTTGGACTATTTTAATTTTTTTATGTTCATAGAAACTTTTACATTTACATATTAGAAGAAATATCTTTAGAAAAAGTTTTCATTTTGAAATATATATGCCAGATGGCAGCCGAATAGTCTAACATTAAAAAATAATGTTGGCAAAATGGAAAATATAAGCCCTCGATATGTATTTTCCATGATTCCAGATTCGACTTATTTTTCGCTTGCTGTGTTTAACAGGATTTGAAAAAGATATATAACTTTTTTTTTTGAAAATGCTATAAAAAAACTACTGAATCTTTTCTCAAATTTCTTTTTTTATTTGAAAGTACAAACCTTCCGATTAATAATGGAAAATAATTTCCACAAATAATTGTCCAACGGTTGAATATTTGAAAAAAAAAAATTAGATGGCGGACCCTATATATGCCAGATGAGAGCCTAATCAGAGAATAGTCTAACATTAAAAAATAATTTTGGCAAAATGGAAAATATAAGCCTCGATATGTATTTTCCATTATTTCAGATTCGACTTATTTTTCGCTTGCTGTGTTTATCATGATTTGAAAAAGATAAATAACATAACCTCTTCTAAAATTCATATATATAATCCAACTAAAATAACTAAATAACAAATAAAATAATAATGTTACCCTATGATGAAGACATTCGGACGTATTGACGTCCGAACAAATAGGATGCTTTCGACTCTTTGGAACACGGAACGGTACACATTACATCTGAAATAAAAAAATACTAAAGGTCATTTCTGTTCTATGGTTATACATTAATCCACTTAGGTCAAATTGCTTTATGACGAGCCTCTAAACATTTTGGAATATCCTGTGTACAGACCGGTTTTCGCGATTATGTCTGCAACTCACTTACGCTTGCGTTTTGCAAAATGTTATCATCACATCGCCTACACTTACTTTAGTATTAGCGGAAAATACGTTTCTAATCGTTTCAAATAAAACACAAAATATCATTTAAAAATATCTAAGTTATTTGCATTTATTTATATTCAGTTAAATTTCTATTTACAGTATTCTTGTTTGTTTGTTTTTTTATCAATTAAAATTTGTTACAAATACAATAAGATAATAATTTACATTAGAAAAAATTTACATTTTATTTCTATTTCTATTTCACTAAAACGAAACAAACAAGATTTATTCGTAGTCGTTTTGTTAGTACGTTCGTTCGTTCGTTTGTATGTTTGTTTGTTCATTTATTAATGTATTTTGTTTTGTTTTAACGTTGTCTGTTGTTGTGGTTTTTGTTGTTGTTTTTTGTTTGTTAAACAAATACTAAAACTATGACTGGTTTTTGCATTTGCAACTGAAGAACTATTAAGTCTGGTCTCAGGCATGCACTAGAATGGGTCGAATTTAGCAAACAAAAATCAATAAAAAACGGCTATTGCTCACAAAACTATTGAGAGCAATCCAAAAAGATAAACATTATAAAAATAATAGCGATTTCTGGAACAAAACCATATTCACATCTTTCATCCTGCTGTCTGTGTTAATTGTGCAAATTGTCACGTTTGGGTCAAGCAACTCATATTCGACTTGACAATTGTTCACGTTCGCCACCCAAGCAATTATCGTTTTCTTTGTCAACTTTCTTGATTAGTTTTCAACGAGCCGACTAAAACACTAATATACGACTATTCCAACTATTAATTTTGGAAATTTTAAAATTATTGCCGTGTTTTATAGCCACAGGCGTGTCTTTTCGTTCAACAGTATTTGTTCGATAAATTGTCGAGATTATAGAATATTGATAAGGGTTTTTGTTTGTAGTCAAGAACTAACTAATTACACCAAATTAATTTTCAAAAATTTTAAATCATAAGAAAAAATATTATTCCACTGAAATCATAACTGGGTTCGCTTAATACCCACTTAATGTTTTAAGGCATAATTATTCCCTCCATCATAGGATGGTTTTTGTCGTTGCATTTGCAACACCTTGAAATATTAAAAATTAAAAAGTTCTATTGATTTTTTTCGTCCATTTTAGAAGTTTACGTTAGTACAAAATGCTGTGTAGAAGGGCAGTTGGGTGAAGTTTGTGGTGAGTGATAGAGGCTACTGTTTCCTACATTCCATAACTTCTGGCATTGTTAAAATATTTTAACGTGCTAATATTCTCTTGAAATGTATTTTCTTATGGATTTATAAAAATATTATATAATATTTATAAAAATATTTGTTTTTCACAACAACGGAGTTCAAATTTTCCATACTTGAGTCTGGTAGAAAAATTTAGTGGGAAACGGGGTGATCCAAATGATATTATCACGAAATTCGGTGTATACGAGTGAACTAGAATAAATGTTGGCTGCAAAGTCAAAAGTGCCTTTAGAAGAAGAAACATGGACGAATTTTAACCCTCGTAATTTTGTTGTACCGGGTGGCTGATGATTGCTGCTAGAATGCTACTTAAAGTGAATCCCTGTCAATACTGTGAGGTTGCAACAGGATGATGCGACTTGTCACATAGCCAGGTCCTGCTATTGCTGCGAAAGTTCCCCAATAAGCTGATTTTGAGAAACTCGACATTTCGACAGGAATTTTGTAAAACAAATAAAAAATTGGATGATTTAAAGCAATGCATTCGAACAACAATTGAGACAATTCTTACTGCAACTCTGCAGCAAGTAATTAATAATGAATGTTGCACATGCGTTACCGACTATGGGTGCCATTTAAATTGTAAGTTCTAATTTTGCAATTTAAGCGTGTAGAGCTTTATTTACAACTTCGGTGTCTTTGGTGACTCCCACTGAAAATTTCCGGCAGATTTTTTCGTACACTGATTCAAAAAATCTGTTGGACAAAGTAATTAGAAAAACAAATTATTAAAATTAAAATATTCGTTGTAGGTACCTTTAATATTTGTACTCTCATGTTTGATATATTCAATGAAAGATAATTATGATGTCTACAAATGTTGCGAATTACACATCCACATAGAAACAGCATCCAAAAATTTGGGAAATTTTTTTACTAATTTGTTTAGCTAACATTATAACGCAAAGAAAACTAGTTTTTCGAATAAAAGTCTATGGATAAATGTAAATGATATTCTTTGTAGACACAAAAGTTTTTTTTTAATTTTTTTAATTGCGCGAAAAGTCCCATTACAAATTATATTAAAGAATATATTGTTTTAGTTTGTAATAGCTGACACCTTACCGAAGGAACAAGAAAAAAACTATGAATAAATGTAGAAGTTATGAAAAGTATGCCATTTTTACGAATTTTTTGCTTTAATTGATTTAGTCGTACGTAAAGATGACATGTACTTCTACAAGAAGGACTATAACTTGTACATTTAACTAGGCCTTGTTTTCTCCGTTAAGATTCCAGCTATTATAAACTAAACTAAAATATTTTCTTTCCAATTTGTAAAGAAAATTTTCGGACTATTAAAAAAAAATAAAAAAATTAAGATTACAAAATCTTTTGCGCCTGCATAGAGTATCACAACTTCAACATTTATCCACCCATTTATCAATATAAGGGTGCTTTTTTAAAAGTTATAGGAAAGTTTTTCAAAAAAATAACACATAAAATTCAAAAAAATTCATGAAATCTTTACATTTAACTAGGTGTTGTTTTATTCGTTAAGATTCCAGCTATTATAAACTAAAATAAAATATTTTCTTATCTAATTTCGGCCTATTAAAAAAATTAAGATTAAAAAATCTTTTGCGCCTGCATAGAGTATCAAAACTTCAACATTTATCCATCCATTTATCAAGATTTTTTTGCATATAAAGGTTGTTTTTTTTTTGCGTTAGAATGTTAGCTATTACAAATATATATGTTTTGACTTTTTTCTATTTTTATGATTTTTTTTCATTCCAGCAAAAATAAAATTTTTTCGGAAAATAAATAATGTTTTACCCAATTTTTGAAGACTGCTCCTAAACCACTATTTCTATGTGGATGTGTAATTCGCAATATTTGTAGCCACCATGTGTACCTTTACTTTAGCATAATTTGTTGGAATTATATTTCCAAAATGAGAGTACAAATATTTAATGAACCTTCGGCGAAAATTGGAATTTTAGAAAAAAATATATACTATATATATGTATATATATATTAGAGTGGCTTCTTTTGTGAGGAAGGAAAAAATGTTGTTGATGTTCCCGACTAAAACGAAAGATTGGTTTGTTTTATGTGTTCTCCCAAAATATTTCGCTTTTATCATTGTCCGTTCGTGAGCTGGACGCGTTCAAAATAACCTCTATAAATCAGGTTTTTCTTCAATAAAATTCACGTTGATAATGCTATTGAGAAAAGAACAGCTAGAAATTAAACAATGATAATTGATGATGATAGAAATTAGGACAATGATAAAAGCGAACTATTTTGGGAGAACACATAAAACAAACTAATCTTTCATTTTAGTCGGGAACATCCACTACTTTAATTTTGAAGCCACTCTACTATATATATCATAATTTTTTTAATATCGATATCGTTATAATATCGTTTTCAAGTTAGGAAAGCTAAAATACATCAGAGAATGTTATACTTGATCCTTCGACAAAATCAAATCTATTTCTTAAAAAATCTAAAATCTTGACTTTCATCTAACATATACCGTATATAACACGCCATATATCAACAATATAATCCACAAATCTAAATCTATCAATTGGACCAAGTTTCACAGCCTTCGAATGATTTTCGAAAGTGAAAAGTTGCGATATAAATTAATTTTAAATTTAATGTTAAAGAAGTACAAATTCCGCCGAAAAGTAATAGGCTTTAAATAATTTTCACCAAAACTTAAACCCCTTTCACATTAAATATAACCAGATTTCGATTGTATCTCTTCCGAATCTCTATCTAGATTAGGCGCCAGTTTTATAATTTCCATTTTATTTTATTTTTTTCTGTCAAAATCGACCCAATCTAATGCATACTCGTACATATAAGTAACCGTGTTACTAACGGCCAGTTTAGCAAATGGTTAATGCCGTTTCGGATGGACCCGTAGTGGCGGCGGCGTTGTTGCTGCTGCTGGCGCTGTCGCTGTGTTACTTACTAGTGATGGTGCTGTGCTGGTGGTGGTTCTGGTTAAGAGGTCTCGGTTGCTAAAGCTTTGAAATGTTTCAGTTTTAAACAAAATTTAATCGCTGCAAATACGGATAGTTGTAGTAATTAAATGCAGCATACGATGAGGCACCTGGCGATCTCAACGCCGTTGTTGTAAAATATGATGGACCTACATGGCGGAAGAGAGAGGGAGAAACAAAGAGAAGTGGGAAAAACGGACAGATTATATTGATCGTTAAAAAGTCAATGATTTGCAAAAACCAAGCTAAGATAATTGTTAGTTGTAGTCATTACCAACACGTGACTTTGGTGGAGGAGGAGGGGGTGGTGCATCATCTATGTTCCCCATTTGTGTGCTGTGAGTATATTGGAGTCTGTATGTGTGGTGAGTGTGTTTGTATCGGTGACGATGTCGATGTCTTGGGCTGTAATTACGGAAATGCAAATTAGTCTGGCTGGTGTAAATCGAAATAAAACAGGTGTACCCTCCGTTGTACTGCGATAACGAAAGCATTCCATTTAAAACTCACAACCTCTTTCCATTCCCTTCTCCAACCCCGGTACGGTGCATAAATTAGCAGTTGGATTTTAAATGCAGCACATACATATATGGAATTGTAAAGCAATAATCATAATTCTCACCGGATTGTGTTAAATAGTTAGTCACACATATTTACATACTCGTTGTTGTATCTCTGGGATGTTGTTTGATTTGCATTCCGAGATTCAACATTATTGGAATCTCGTGTTACAAATACTGTCACTTACATCACCTCAGCAAGTGACTGCTTTTGTTTGAGGTTGGCGGCTACAGATGGTGGTGGTGGCTGTGCTTTAATCGTTGGCAGTTTGTAACCATAATTATACCATATTTTTACTTAGTAACAGAAGTGACTTAAAGGTTATTGTTTGCCGGATCTGCACAGTGGTACGATTTGTAATTTTCTGAAGAACATATTAATATTGGAATATTTTAACAATTGACCGCCCATTTTACACCATAAGAATGTTTTATTTTATATGTTTTTTTGTATGATAGATAAATTCTCTTTGCTGTTCGGAAAAAAGTTAAGGAAATAAAGAAATGCAGTCAGAAAAATGTGTAGTCTAATGGAATTTCGATGGAGTACTTTTATAAACACTCAAAATGAAACGATATCGTTTATTATATTACATCGACTTAGAATAACTAATTGAAACTCTTTAGCCATGTCTGTTCATCTACTTTGTTGCTCATGTTATTATTTGGCATGAATTTTTGCCAATTAAGCGTAAAGAGATTTATTTACAACTTTTTTGTCTTTGGTGGCCCCCACAGAAATTTTCCGGCACAATTTTTCGTAGAATATTTTAATCCTTAAATGTCCTTCTTGAAAGAACCATAAAGAGAGGAACTAGAAAAAGTTCACAATATAGTTCGGACAACTGTAAAAAGAAACGCAGACCAGCTGGACTATAATTTTATTCTAGAAAAATGATCTACTCAACATGCCCTTTCAAAATTATAGCGACCCTATATATATTCTGTTCTAATCAAAAAATCTTCATTTGTTGGACAGTGTTATTGATATATAAACTTCAATAGCATTCGGCACTGTTAATACTGTTTTTATTTAATATTGTTTTGTATTATATATTAGTTCATATGAAATAAATATTTTCTTAATATATTTTGTTATTGCCAAATCTTACCAACAAAGTTGTTCGCTTTAGTTACTCAAAGGTGCATGGAGATTGCACCAACAGACATAACTCCCAATTTAAGAATACATTTATGTCTGATCATAATCTACATTTTAAATGGGCTTTAGTTATAACGAAGAGCCCAGGAAAAGTTTACTCTTCGTAGCCATCGGTTTGAACGTGCTTTGGCTTTGAACACTCCCCTGAGGAGGAAATCTTTAAGCCCAACCGAAGCCCTATTACTAACTCCCACACAAATAATCCAGTCCTAAGTAAAATGAAAGTCCATATAAGTTCCATGCAGATGTTTCTATATAACCAGGTTTAACAGACTGAAACTTACCTACTTGTAATACCCTCCACCTTAGGATGTTTGTAACACTTTGAAATATTCGTCGGAGACTCCATATTCTATATATTCTGGCTCGTGGTAAAATTCTAAAAAAAAAATTTTGTCAAATTTAAAAGTTTCCCTAAATGTGTCTTATGGTTGCAGATTGGATTGGGATTGAAAGTAGGCGAAATTGGCCCAGAGGGAAACAATTTTCCCTAACAAGGACTGCAAATATCCCCTAATATTCAGACAATTTAAAATTTTTTATTTCTTGAAATTTGTTGCTAACATTCCTCTTGTAGTGTGAAAACACCAAAATTAAATAAAATGGTACCAATAAAACGACAGTAGCTAGATACGTAAAATAGAGGAATTTTTAAAATTCGTACTTTTAAGGGATTGGAAAAAAGGGATACAAATGGTACCAACCAAACCGTTGAAATTCATGAAATTCGGTGTATAAATTCTTCGGGATTTAAGATGCGAAATAAAAGCATTTTTTCTTAATTTGTACTTTTAGGCGGCAAATGGGGCGAATGGGATACAAATTGTACCAAGAATGAAATTCGGTGTGTACATTTCTCTGACTGCGGTGACGCGAAAAGTAAAGAGATCTTTCTATATTCGTACCTTCAGTATCTAAATGGGATTACATTTTGCAACAATCAAACGGCTGTAGCTAGAATCATCAGAAAATAAGTGGTTCGAATTTTTCTAAATTCATACTTTTCGGGAAAAAATGGAACAATTAAAAAAAGCGTTAAGTTCGGCCGGGCCCTCCATGGATTGCATTCCACAGATGCTGTCCATATTCGTAGAAGTGCAGTAGTATTACAGGAAAATATATTTTTTAATGTAGCCAAACCAAAACAAATATAAATATTGAAAAAAATAATTTTATAAATAAATATAATATTTTTATTATTTCAAACCACGATTTATAGGCAACCTTGCCTTACATATCAAAATAATACTTCTAGTTAATTCAAAAAATAAATATTCTTATATTTATACTTTCAAAAAGCTTAAATACCATAAATATTGGTAGAGAATGGGTGCTACAGTTGGTTGTATTTCCATTCTATTTTAATTCTAAAAGTAAAATCCATTATCTCACGTACATAGTACAAAATAACCTATCTTCATGATTCAACCAATTTTTTGCCGTAAAAGTAAAATTACGAATTTGGAAAAATGTTTTTATTGTGCGTGTCTATGCAGTCAGAGGAATGTATACACAGAATTTCACGACTCCAGTTGCGGTCATTTGGTTGCTACTATTTGTATCCCATTTTTCCATTTTAACCCCAAAAAGTACGATTTTCGAAAAATCCGTTTATTTTACGTGTCTACGCAATCAGAGGAATGTATAAACCGAATTTTATTATTCTAGGTGCAGCCGTTTGGTTGGTACCTTTCTTATCCCTATTTTCCCATTTTACCCCTTAAAAGTAGGAATTTCGAAAAAAAATATTTATATATTATGTATCTAGTCAATTAGAGGAATGTTCGTGTTTCTAGCTGTTGTCGTTTAATATGTACCATTTTTATCCCTTTTTGCCCCATTTCACCCCCTATGAATAAAAATCACTTTTGTTATAGGGGGAATGCGCATACCCAATATCAATTAAGTACAAGCAGACATATTGAAAAAATATGTTTAAATAGGGGTTATTATTGGTATTTTTAGTCCTCGTGAGGGAAATTGTTTTCCCTCATTGTTCGGCCCGAACTTAACGCCTTTTGTATTGTATTGATTTTTTAAATCTCTATAATTTGTTTGTTTATCAATGAAAATAAATTCAATAGTTAATTATGATAGAAAACGAAATGCAAGAAGTCAATAGTCAAATTTGACGTATGTGTCAAACATGTTCAAGTAACGAAATGTAGCCCTTCCTCAAATAATTACAACGAAATAATTTTGTTTCGAATTCTTTTAATTTGTGGTGTTGATACTATTTACCAATATTTGGACTAACGTCATCATCAGGAATTCTAATTCCAATTAAAATACGAAATCCTGAATTTTTGAACAGTATTTGTTGTGTCTTTCAATCTTATAATGTCTTAAAACCACTGTCGTTAATTAACAAAATAAATAAAACCACTGTACATTGTTAATTCAAGAAAAATGCATAAATGTCGTATTTACTGCTATATATCGTAATATCGTAACAATAACAATAAATATGCAAATGTATGCAATGAAAGTGTGCACATTTTGAAATCATTATTCTGTTTATTTGAAACGTGTGTTTTACAAATGTTTCCGAAGCACATCTGGTCCACAACAAACATTCTTTTTGATGAATATAAAATAACGCGAACGTATTTGTCAACAGACAACCTTATTCAAATGCATATGTACGTGGGCGTGTTTGTTTAGCAATTCCCTTGTTAGCCAAGTAACAAGTTTAGTTTGATATTTAATCAGAAAAAAACAAATAATTAAATTTAAGAATCAATTTTTTACAACATTACACACACCTGTTTTAAAGTGAGATCTTGGGAGAATAATGTAGGAAGGGAAGCAATCATAATAACACGGTTTGTATTTGTATGGCGTCTGATAATGGTGTTCTTTTGCCACAGACTGGTTTATGGTATGAATATTCCCATTAAATTTCAATAGTTTGTGCTTGCTACTAGAGAGATTCTAGATAGTCTTGTATATAAATAATCTAAATATAAATTATTATTATTTTTGAATTTATTGTTATTTATAAATTATTCTGAATATCCGCGTGGAAGTTACATTGGTTACAATTTAACATTGGAATTTGTGTGGGATTAGTATCATCTTAACCCGTATAGTGCTGTAATTATTTTTTTTTTTCGAATTTTGAGATAAAACTTTCATGCAATCAGTAGTCCACACCAGAAGTCTTTTGTTTGTGACCATATGGTCACGCTAGCACCATTCGGGTTAAAGGACAATTCTTTGCCTTCACAATTATTATATTATATTATGTACATATATCAAATCTTGACAAAATATTTCAATTTTCGATTTTCTGTATGGATAACGTGACCATCTCTTATTGGGCAAAAAGCGGGATTTCGAGGATTTTTTTAGAAAAAAACAAGTAAGGAAAGGCTAAAGTCGGGCGGGGCCGACTATATAATACCCTACACCACTCCCTGCGTATGTACCTCGCTTTGATTACTAAACCCATTTATTTCATGGGAGCAATTTTATGGTCAATAATATGGTAATTGATCCAATTATCCGACAGACAAATACAAATTATACAGTAGTAATAGGATGAATCGGACCGACATTTCAAAAGGTGGCCTATAACTACATTTTGGGCCTGGTCCAAAACATGGGCCTATATATTTCTCATTTACGGTAGGAATTCCTGGTTGAAAAATACCATGATCTGCAAAGTTTGATGAAGATCCGATGTAAGATGTAGTTTCTAGAGCTGTAATAGATCAGAATGGGACCCCATTTGTGTTATACCAAAGTATGGACATATGGGCATCTCCCAAACAAGTAAGGAAATGCTAAAGACGGACGGACTTTCTATCTCATTACAAGTCAATTTGGTAAAAAAGTGAAATCGGGAAGGATTTTTGCATCCTGTAAATGTATGTGTTTGACAAAAAATTTTAAATCGGAAAGGACATTTGTAAGAGCGTATATTGTTACCTGGAACGATGTGACCCCCTTTCACCATGTATGTTTATTGGTGAAATATAATATCTAAAGTGTGACCAACATCGGTTAAACATTCGGGAGCAACATTTGTATGAGGGCGATATCTAAATCTGAACCGATCTTACCCACTTTCACCATAGGTTGGATTATAAGATGTTGTGCCAATTTTAAAGAACAACGGGTACAATATGTGGATTTTAGAGCGGAAAACGTCAAATCGGTAGCGACATTTGTATGTGGGCTATATCTAAATCTGTACCGATCATACCCACTTTCACCATAGGTGTTTCTAGTTCGATTATAAAATGTTGTGCCAAATTTAAAGAAAATCGGGTACAATATGTGGTTTCTAAAGCGGAAAAAGTGAAATCGGGAGCGACATTTGTATTGGGGCTATATCTAAATCTGAACCGATCTAACCCGCTTTCGTCACAGGTAGTTCTAGTTTAATTATAAGATGTTGTGCCAAATTTAAAGAAAATTGGGTACAAGATGTATTTTCTAGAGCGGAAAATGTCAAATCGGGAGCGACATTTGTATGGGGGCTATATCTAAATCTGAACCGATCTTACCCACTTTCTGCATATGTGTTTCTAGTTGGATTATAAGATGTTGTGCCAAATTTCAAGAAAATCGGGTACAATATGTGGTTTCTAGAGCGGAAAATGTCAAATCGGGAGCGACATTTGTATGGGGGCTATATCTAAATCTGAACCGATTTCCTCCAAATTCAATACAGATGGTCCTTGGCCAGAAAAAATAACTTCTGCCAAGTTTCTTGACAATCGGACAACAATTGCGACCTGTAGAGTGCGAACAAACTTAGATGGACAGCAGACGGACGGACAGACATCGTTAAATCGACTCAGCTGGTGATTCTAAGCCGATCGGTATACTTAAAGGTGGGTCTAGCTCGATTATTTCTTGGTGTTACAAACATTTGGCGCGAAACTAACTTATAATACTCTAGTCCACGAAGTGGTGTAGGGTTTAAAAAGAAATTTGAGAAAATATTCAGTAGTTTTTTTATAGCATTTTCAAAAAAAAAGTTATTTGGAGGACCCTATAAAATATATCCCTTCTCCCGATATAAAATCAAAAAAACTTCATCTTCAAGGTCAAAATCGCAAAAAAACTTAAAAAAATTCGATTTTTTTAACCTTTTTTCCCCTGTTCAGGTCCATAGGTAGCAAACCGTTAAAAATTCAAGGAAACAATCAACAACAAAAATGTACTTAAGATTTCAATAAACAACTTTCTAGAACATATGAACTTCCTAGGAATTATTCTTAACACCGTTTAGGTAGCGCTTAGGTAGCCTGAACAGGGCAAAAAAGGAAAAAAATCTAATTTTTGGAAAATTTTTCACTTTTGCGGCTACCTACCTTTATGACAAGAGCTAGAACTTTGCCTCAGAGAGTAAATCAAAATTCCGAACGGTTTGCAAGATATGAGCCTGAGAATATGATCACTTTTTTCCAAAAATTACACCGAGGCCTCAAATCTCTGGGAGCCCATAAAAAAAATTGCATGACTTTGGGGAAAAAAAAACACGGGTCTTTTTTTTTGGTCTTTTATCATGTAGCGGTGTCCGTATATGGTTATTTTTTTTCGTGTTGCACTGTGTAATGTACCAAAAAAGTGTAAACAAAAAAGCGGGACTGGGCATCAAAGAGCAGGATAGTCCCGCGAAATGCGGGATGGATGGTCACCTTATGTATGGAAGGTGTAGGATTTGCTAGCCAGCAAGTGTAGTAAGTGAAAGTGTGTAGTGAAACTAGACCATATACATATGAAACTAGAGATGGTATGTAGAAAACTGTGTACTCAGTTTTTCTTTTGGTGATATTTTCTCCTTTCTACAGGACTTTTAATTTCCAAAGGATATATATCTAGAACTAATAATTTAGTTTCGTACTTTTTCGAGTCATACAAAGAACTCTTTCATTATACCCTCACTCATTTGGGACAGAAAAAAGTGTAATGCATTGAAGGAGTGACTTAAGACCCTAAATATGTTTGGACCAAATCCGTTTCACGACTTTCTAAGGTGTTTAAGCCATGTCCGTCCGTCCGTCTGCCTGGCTGGCAGATGTACACGATAACTCTCGAAAAGAGTTAAAGAATCGATACGAACTTTGCACATGGTAATATTTTTCCCAAACTTTGTTTATGTTCGAAGAAGGGAGAAATTGCCACGCCCTTTCTGGTACCTCCACCACAAAGAGCACATATTCCAATGTTAAATTAAAGCCCATATAACTTCCACAAGGATATTCGGAATCAGCTATATTTTGGTATTAGATAAAGTTTTTATAATCGCCTTAAGTGTGCAAAATATGGCGGGTTTTATCACGCCCCATCCAGTACCTCCCACACAAGTCATACTAAACTACGTAAAAATAAAGCGTTTATATCTTCTATACGGATGATCGGAATACTGTGAAATTTGACATTTAGCAATTTAGTGGTTACAATATGGGCGATATTGCCACACCCCTTCTGGTACATCCCATATAAAGTGGCATAAACTTTGGTTACAATAAAACCGACATAACATCCACACGTGTAGTCCAACTCATTTGCAATTTGATATTTAAAAATAATTTGATATTTAAACCTAAGAAATATTTACGCTTTAGCCACGCCCCTTCTCCCACACAATTGTCACTATCCTAGGTAGAATTAAATTCTTCATAACTTCTATGCTCGTGCATGGAATTCACTATGACTTCATATTTGATCATGTTTTTACAATTGTTTTATAAATGTGGAAGCTGGGACCATGTGTCATGAACCTTCTAGTATCTTCCTTATAACTACCTTATAAAGGGTGATTTTTTGGCTATTATCTTTTTGGCAACACTGGCTTAAACAGCTGACGCACGTTTCGTGTTTTGTTTCACTGTCAAACATCTTCAGTTTGGTCTATAATTTAACCATGAATCGTCTTAAAAACGAACAACGCTTGCAAATTATTGAATTTTATTATCAAAATGCGTGCTCTGTTAAGAGAGTTCCTCGCGCGCTTCAGTGGTCAGTTTAATCGACCCACTGAAGCGGCTATTCGGGCTATTGTGACTAAATTTCGCACCAAATTTACATTGTTGGACATTAAACCACCAACACGATTACGTAGAGTGCGAACTGAAGAAAATATCGCAGCTGTATCGGCCAGTGTTAATGATGACCATCAATTATCGATTCGTCGCCGTTCGCAGCAATTGGGCCTATGTTACTCAAAAATGTGGAAATGCCAAAATTGGACTAAGCGGATGGACCATTTGAGGCGCAGTCAAGGTCAACGTTGGCATGAAATAATCTTCAAACATTAAATTATATGGACCGTACTATCGATTCAAATAAAGATTTCATGCATTTTTCTGAATTTTATGTGTTTATACACTCCACGAGAGTATTATGGCTTTGTGCATTTGTTTGTAACACGCAAAAGTAAGCGGGATAGACCCATTGTTAAGTATACCGATCGACTTAGAATCACTTTCTGAGACAATTTAGCAATGTCGGTCTGTCTGTCCGTCTGTCTGTCCGTCTGTCCATCTATTGTTGTAATCAAACTACAGGTCGCAATTATAGTCCGATCTTAACAAAAATTGGCACATCTAAGTTTTGTGGATCAAGGACGAATGCTGTTTAATTAGAGGCAAATCGATTCAGATTTAGATATAGCCCCCATACAAATGTCGCTCCCGATTTGACATTTTCCGCTCTAGAAACCACATATTGTACTCGATTTTCTTTAAATTTGGCACAGCATCTTATAATCTAACTAGAAACCCCTATGCAGAAAATGGGTAAGATCGGTTCAGATTTAGATATAGGCCCCATACAAATGTTGCTCCCGATTTGACTTTTGCGCTCTAGAAACCACATATGGTACCCGATTTTCTTTAAATTTGGCGCAACATAATCCAACTAGAAACACCCATGCTGAAATTGGGTAAGATCGGTTCAGATTTAGATATAGCCCCCATACAAATGACGCTCCCGATTTGACATTTTCCGCTCTAGAAACCACATATTGTACTCGATTTTCTTTAAATTTGGCACAACATCTTAGAATCCAACTAGAAACACCTGTGGCTAAAGCGGGCTAGATCGGTTCAGATATAGATATAGCCCCCATACAAATGTCGCTCCCGATTTGACTTTTTCCGTTCTAGGAACCACCCAATTTTCTTTAAAATTTGCACAACATCTTATAATCAAACTAAAAGCTTTTATGGTGAAAGTGGGTAAGATCGGTTCAGATTTAAATATAACCCAAATACAAATGTTGCTCCCAAAAGTTTAACCGATTTTGGCCAAACTATAAATTTTATATTTCACCTATTTCGTTCCAGGTTTCAAAAAGCCTCCATACAAATGTCCTTTCCGATTTAACATTTTTTGTCAAACACATACATTTACAGGATACAAAAAACATTCCCGTTTTCACTTTTTCACCGAATTGAATTGTATTCGGATAGAAAGTGGAGTGTATCATAGAGTCGGCACCACCCGACTTTAGCCTTTCCTTACGTGTTTTTTTTTTTTTGAAAAACTTTCCTATAGCTTTTAAAAAATCACCCTTTATATGTTCTCTGAGAGTGAGGGTGATATAAGTCGGTTAAGCCGACTGAAGCTTACTTACTTGTTTATAATTTTTTTTGTGCATACAAAAATAGTCTTTTCCAAATATTTGGACTCTGTTCCTAAACCAATGAAAGTTATAAGCGTGTGCGATCGAACTAAAGCAATCTAAAATAAAAGATTCTAATTTGTAATGGGATTGTTAAACAAAAATTAAATAAAAAATCATGTACATGTACAAAGAATATCATAATTTCAACATTTATCCATAGATTTATATTTTTTTCTATTTTTTATGATTTTTTTTTTTGTGTCAGCAAAAATAGATTTACCAAATTTGTTGAGGCTGTTCCTAAACCACTGTTTCTATGTAAAATTCGCAACATTTGTAGACATCATAATTGCCTTTAATCGAACATATAAGCGGGTATGATCGTACCAATATATTTAAAATGAGAGTACAAATATTAAAGGAACCACGACGAGCAAAAAAAAATATCAATAAAATTTTTGTGTTGAGTTTATGAATCAGCATGCCTCAATGTACACAAAGAATAACTTTTTCTTTCAAGTTTTGTAAGATTCTTTGTATATGGGTGATTCCAATGGAACGGGTGCGACACTTTTGCTTAAATATGTTTAAATATCTCCATATTTAAACATACATATTTAAATATGTTTAAATAAATATATCCATATTCATTGACTGAGATTTTTACTCTACTGCCAATTGAAAACGTCAGGTTAAGCGGAATATTATTGCAAATATAAATATGTCTTAGTGTTTTAAATATTGGAGTATACAACAAAGAAGAGCGTCACGGATGTGACCTTAGCTTTGAAGAAAATCTTGGGGTTTTAGTTATTTTCTTGAATTCGGTAATGTTCTTCCATTACAGGCCTTTATTCATTTTTGCTAATCAAAAGAGTAGTTCATACACTTTCTTCTAAAGTATAAGTTAGCGACATCTCTTTATGAATATAAGAAATATAGGATATTTAAAATGTAACGGGCGTGACATTTTGACGGAAATCCTGTTACGACACTAGTCTATATCTGGAAAAGGATGTGATCAGACCAATTTTTGTCATTATTTTTTTAATATAATCAAAAATATGTAGTTTGAGAAGTATAAACATTACGAATGTTTATCGGTATTCTTTTAAATCATAAAATGATTTTGAAATTTTGCCGAAAAAGGCGTCTCTCTACGTGGAATCACCCATATGGGATTACAGAGAAGTGTATGCCTCGCGAAATATTTGTTAATATATTTATTTATTTTAATAAACTGAGGACCATTGATTTGAGTATTATCTAGAATGCAAATTTATCTATAAATGTCATTGCTTGGATGCTCCCTGCCTATGTAAACATTATTTCTGTTCCGTGACGACCCGTACAATAGGATTTTCAGTTTCTTTTATAAAATACTCGATAAATAAATACTCTTTAAGTCAGAAATTCCCCCGAACGAATTATCGTTAAAAATCACTTTTTTAATATCAGCCCAAAAACAATCGTGTCACATAAAAAGGAAATAAAATGACACTTGGATGAAAAAAGTATAATTTAACATTTCCAGTCATTTCATTGCACCTCCATTTTTTTTAATTCATTAATTAGGTGTTGCGACATTCTTTTGATTTTAACAATAAAACGAAACCAACACATAATTGCACACAAGGTAAAAGTTTCGAAAAACCCAAAGCTGACAATGTCACCTCACCATCTCACAATGAATGAATGAAAACTCAAACCAAACCAACAAAAAAAATCACACACAAATCAAAGTCATGCAACGATGAACGCGTCGGCCCTCCAAAGTAATTTACGATTTTATGAAAAGACTTCATCACACACGGTGCGGCTTGCTTGGTTGTCTGGTAGATGGTGGCAACAGTAGCAGCAGCAACGGCGGCATACTTCCACAACAAATTAGCCAAAATAACACGGCTAATTTCAGCAAATGTGAGAAGGGGAAAATCTGTCGCCGCCAACAACATCAGACAACAACAAAATGATTGCAATGCCACCAGGCAAGGTACTCGCACTCGTACTCGTACGTAATTGATTAAGTGGCTCGTGGTCGTCATTAAACTGCACTACTCTCTCAACGAGAGTATGACTATCTGCAATTTAAATGAAATGAAAATAATGGCAAAACGGGGCTGGGACAATTGCGGCTGTGATTGTGGCCACGCTCAGTCAATAAAATGATTTAATGTAAAAGACTTAACGAAGGTTATTGTTAACAACAATAGACCAACAGTAACGGCCACACTACCAGAGAAAAATCCATCTAATAGCAGTAAGCCAAGTCAACCAAGCAACCAGCCGACCAAGCCAACCAGCACATGATGGACGCCTGTCTATCAGTAACAGAGTCAACTTGGTTTAAATTGACTGTCTCGGCAGGCTGAGTGCTTGGTGACTGACGGACTGACTGACACACTCCGCTGCTACATGTGTTGGATAAACAAATGATTTGTTTCTTAGCCTCGCTTACAACGTTTAAGCCAATTGTTTAATGTGTTCAGCTGTTCGTTTTTTTGTTGTTGTTGTTCAGACCGTCCACCATACCTAAAATGGGCGTATATTAGGTTTGTCATGGGGTTTGGCGCTCTCGGAAATCTTCTCTGGAGATCGTATTGCGTGTTTGGGAGTGCCTCAATTCGATCATTGAATCCGATCTCCTCGGTCATAATTGATTATATATGAAATGTTAGTAATGTTCATAATTGTATTACAAGTATTGGAATAAATAATGATTACGTTATTATTTAACCTCCCAGTTGTTATCACTGAAAGTAGAATAAGTGAAATAAATATAACTAAAAGTAGTTTTTGAAGCGTAAAGCCCACACTCAAAATATAAAAATATAAAATATCGCCAACGCATGGCAGTGACAAACCCACGAAGACTTCATTGGCATTATGGCAGGAAATTTTAATGAGAACATTTTCGTTTAGAACTTCCTTTTTTAGTGCAAACTGAGCGGTAAGGTGAACTACACTCTATACGAACATACAACCGAAATCCACTTAAAAGAGTTCGAGAATAATTAAACTGTGTGGAAACGAGATATATATCGTTTATTATGCCGATTATAAGCATAATAAATTTCTTAATCGGTTTACCTATAAATCTGATACAATTGACATTTTTGGCCAAGGATCTACTCTTTTTAATATGAAGAAAACGTTTTAGATTTACATATAGCAACCATAAAAATAGTCTTCCCGACAACATTTTAAACGGCATATTCATTTATGTTGATTAAATTTGCATCATTGAATTTTTGTCACCCACTGTTTTCGGATGTTCGATAATTGCGAAAACTTTTAAAATATTCTTCAAAATATTTTATTGCTTGCCAGACGTTAGACAGGCATCGCACAATTAATTATTTCAAAAATCGTTTTCTTAAATCCAGTAGAAGTGTTAACACTGATTCAAACAATTATCGATCGATATTTTCAGATTCGGAAAGAGGAGGAGAAAGCCTTTCATATGATACCAATATCGATAAAAACTGATGACGCGATCCATCCTCAAGGAAGCCATCTCTTCACGAAAACCCCAAAACCACCAACTCAAGCCACGTACTACTTTGGGTAAACGATATATTAGCCGCAACCACCTGTCAAATGTACATGCCAAATTTCAAAAATCAGACGGATGGGTATTATTCTGATGGGATTGTCCCATATCAACGCCTCAGAACAATGGTATGCTTAGTCTGAAAATTGTTATAAAAGTTAGAATATTTTTGATTGGATTGACCGCTCGTTACCAACATTTGACAGAATTTAGTTAATGGCTAAAAACATAGGTAACTTGAAAATATACTAAGACGACTTGACATACATATGAATATTGAAAATATCTGCAGAACAGATTTATATTTTCAAAGACTTTATACTTTCTAGAGATTGATTAGTGTTTGATACATAATACAAATGAACAGCAGTTCTACGATATTGTCTACAACAAAAAATCCCAATTTGTCCAGGTGTTATACATAATTTGCGACAACAGGGCAGCTAAAAAGGATTTCCAATAGTTCCATTTGCTTTCTGAATTTCGAGGTAAAGACAAGTAAATGAAAAAATAAACATATATGCATAACTAGCAAATACCCGCTACTTCGTACGCTGAAATTTTTCAAATGGGGTGGTATTGACAGTATTTTGTCTCGGTATTCAAACTGTTTTTTATATTTTGAAATTGTCTTAGTCTAAGGATATCACTTTCAGGGTAAATCGTTTGTAAACGCTCACAACTTTTGAAAAATCGTTTTACTTTGCGCAACTACGTATTCAGCGGTATATTCACACTAACTTTTCGATTCGATTTAAAGAGTGATTTTTTTGAGGTTAGGATTTTCATGCATTAGTATTTGACAGATCACGTGGGATTTCAGACATGGTGTCAAAGAGAAAGATGCTCAGTATGCTTTGACATTTCATCATGAATAGACTTACTAACGAGCAACGCTTGCAAATCATTGAATTTTATTATCAAAATGCGTGCTCTGTTAAGAAAGTTCAGAAAGAAAGAAATTGTGTTCAGCGACGAAGCTCATTTTTGGCTCAATGGGTACGTAAATAGGCAGAATTGTCGATTTTGGAGTGAATATCAGCCAGAAGCATTGCAAGAGCTACCAATGCATCCAGAAAAAGTCACAGTTTGGTGCGGTTTATGGGCTGGTGGCATCATTGGACCGTACTTCTTCAAAGATGATGCGAATCGTAACGTAACTGTGAATGGTGAGCGCTACCGTGAGATGATATCCAACTTTTTTTTTGCCCAAAATGGAAGAACTGAACTTGGTTGACATGTGGTTTCAACAAGATGGCGCTACATGCCACACAGCTCGCGATTCTATGGCCATTTTGAGGGAAAACTTCGGAGAACAATTCATCTCAAGAAATGGACCGGTAAGTTGGCCACCAAGATCATGCGATTTGACGCCTTTAGACTATTTTTTGTGGGGCTACGTCAAGTCTAAAGTCTACAGAAATAAGCCAGCAACTATTCCAGCTTTGGAAGACAACATTTCCGAAGAAATTCGGGCTATTCCGGCCGAAATGCTCGAAAAAGTTGCCCAAAATTGGACTTTCCGAATGGACCACCTAAGACGCAGCCGCGGTCAACATTTAAATGAAATTATCTTCAAAAAGTAAATGTCATGGACCAATCTAACGTTTCAAATAAAGAACCGATGAGATTTTGCAAATTTTATGCGTTTTTTTTTTAAAAAAAGTTATCAAGCTCTTAAAAAATCACCCTATATAAAACCATAAGTATGCCCCACGTCCCTTTCACGTCCGTCTGGCTCGCTGGTATACACAAAAACTCAGGAAGGGGCTTAAAAAATTTATTCAAACTATGCACATAGTATTTTTCCCAGACTTTGTTTAAACTCGGAGATGGGGAAATTGATATACATCTCTTGTTACCCCCACACATATTGTCGATATTCCAAAATAGGCGACCCGTACATACGTAAAATTAAACCTAAATTTAGCAATATTTTCACATAACAGATATGGGCGATATTGTCACACCATTTCCACGAAAATTGACACAAGCTTTGGTCAAAATAAAACTGATATAACTTCCAGACGTATGATCGAAATTTGTTGCAATTCGAGATTTTAAAATGTTTTTATAATCACTCTGAACCTACAAAATATTTATGCTTTTGGCACGCCCTTTGGTAGTCCCTATCCAAGTTAAAATTAAAACCCTTACATATAACTGATATACCGGTGACTTGTAATCGGAACATATAGAACAAACATTTTTTTATTTTTTATTCAGCTGGGGATAAAGACTATAATGTTCACACAGAACTCTCCCTGTGCCGCTTGCGCCCTTAAACATGCAAATTTCGAAAAAATATTTTATGTTGCGCGTCTACGTACTCGTAGAAATGTACACACATTTCTAATAGCCTTTTCATATTCTAGCTGAAAACATTGGTTTGTACCATTTTCTTAGTCACATTCGTGCTGTAAAAGTAATGCCCGTTCCGAATTTCATGATTCTAGGCCCAGTCGTTTGGTCTGGGATGTGGTACAATTTTTATCCCATTTAATCGCTTAAAAGCACACATTGCGAAAAATGCCTTCATGTCAGTGGTCTGCGTTTTTAAACGAATATACACACCGAATTTCAATATTGTAGCGTCATCCGTGTTGTTGGTACCTTTTTTTATCCCCTTTTCCCCGTTTACTTATTAAAAGTACGAATTTCAAAAAATTCAGCCATTTTGTGTTTCTAAGCATGATTCCAGCCCCATCCGTTTAATTAGTACTGTTTTTATCCCTTTTTACCCGATTTCACCCACAAAAATTACGAATTTTCTTGGTCGCATTCGTGTTATAAGAGTAATGCCCATTCCAAATTTCAAGTTTCTAGGCCCAGCCGTTTGGTCAGGGCGGTGGTACAATTTCTATCCCATTTAATCCCTTAAAAGTACAAATGTTGTAAAATTCCTTCTTATCAGTGATCTGCGCTGTAAAACGAATATACACACCGAATTTCATTATTGTAGCGTCATCCGTGTTGTTGGTACCTTTTTTTATCCCTTTTTACCCGATTTCACCCCCAAAAAGTAAAAATTTTGAAAAATATTTTCTTGGACGCTTTAAAGCAATAAGAGGAATTTTTGTACCAAATTTCAAGATTCTAGGCCTAACCGTTTGGTCATTGCGGTGGTACCATTGTTATCCCTCTTTACCCCATTTTACCCCTTAAAAGTACGAATTTCGAAAAACTCACTTCATATCTGATTTCTACGCTGTAGGAGAAATGTACACACCAAATGTCATGATTCTAGCTTCAGTCGTGTTGTTTGTACCATTTTTGTCCCTTTTTGCCCCATTTAACCCCCCAAAAGTACGAATTTTTCAAAATCCACTTTTTTGGACGCCTTCATGTCGCAAGAGGAATGCCCAAACCAAATTTCAAGATTCTAGGCCCAACCGTTTGGTCATTGCGGTGGTACCATTTTTATCCCTTTTTACCCCTTAAAAGTACGAATTTCGAAAAATCCCCTCTTATCACACCTCTACACTGTAAGAGAAATGTACACACCAAATTTCATGATTCAGTCACTCAGTAACGCAACTCTTTTATAAAGGGTGATTTTTTAAGAGCTTGATAACTTTTTTTTTTTAAAAAACGCATAAAATTTGCAAAATCTCATCGGTTCTTTATTTGAAACGTTAGATTGGTCCATGACATTTACTTTTTGAAGATAATTTCATTTAAATGTTGACCGCGGCTGCGTCTTAGGTGGTCCATCCGCTTAGTCCAATTTTGGCATTTCCACGTTTTTGAGTAACAGAGACCCAATTGGTGCGAACGGCGACGAATCGAAAATTGGTGGTCATCATTAACACTGGCCGATACAGCTGCGATATTTTCTTCAGTTCGCACTCTACGTAAGCGTATTGGTGGTTTAATGTCCAACAATGTAAATTTGGTGCGAAATTTAGTCACAATAGCCCGAATAGCCGCTTCAGTGGGTCGATTAAACTGACCATAAAATGGAAGCGCGCAATGAACTTTCTTAACAGAGCACGCATTTTGATAATAAAATTCAATAATTTGCAAGCGTTGTTCGTTTGTAAGACGATTCATGATGAAATGTCAAAGCATACTGAGCATCTTTCTCTTTGACACCATGTCTGAAATCCCACGTGATCTGTCAAATACTAATGCATGAAAATCCTAACCTCAAAAAAATCACTCTATATATATAGATAGATAAAATAAAAGAAAAGGGAAAATTCATAGATTATCAAATAAAATTTGAAATTTAGTTTTCTTTGTTTTTTATTCCTAATTTGTAACGTAGCAAAGTACATTGTATTTACATCAGCCAGTCCTTGGTTACCACATTTATATGTTGATTTTCTTGAAAAGTTATTTTTTCCTGAATATTTTTTTCGTTTGGATTTTCGTTGTAAAATCTAGTCAAACTATACCAATTAACAACCGGATTTTTTTTTTGCGGAGAAGATTTAGATTTTGCTTTTTGGTTTTAAGACTGATTTTTGTTTTTTTTTTTTTTTTTTTTGTCTTGGCCATAACTTTTGTGGAATTTCGAGAAAATCGAATAAGAAGTAAACCAAAATAAAAATAAACCGACTCATATATACCCAAATTCTAGGTATACATTTTACTTATCGCCGGATTATTTTTGTGGGAGGTACTAAATGGTTTGTGCTTCCACATTTGTAAAACCATAATCAAATATGAAGTCAAAGTGGAGTTCACGCACCGTTATAGGAGTTACAAAGGATAAAATTTTATGTATGATACAGAAAATTGTGTGGGAGGTACTAGAAAGGGGTGTGGTTTTAAACATAACTACTTTCTAGATTTAAGGAGATTATAAAAACATTTTCTAATATATCAATTTTTTAACCAACACTTATGCCACTCTTTGTGGGAGGTACCAGAATGTGTGTGACAATATCAATCATATTCCAGGTGAATTCAAAGCATTGCCAAATATCAATTTTTACAGTATTCCGATCATCAGTAAATTGTTATAACAGCTCCCATTTTACGTAGCTTAGGTTGATTTGTGTGGGATGCACAAGAAGGGGCGTGGAAAAACCTGCAAAATTTAGTGAACTTAAAGTGATTGTAAAAACTTTCTCATATACCAAAATATTGCTGATTACGTGATATAAAGGGTGATTTTTTTTGCTATTATCCTTACGGCAACACTGGTTTAAACAGCTGACGCACGTTTCGTAATTTGTTTCACTGTCAAACATCTACAGTTTGGTCTATAATTTAACCATGAATCATCTTACAAACGAACAACGCTTGCAAATTATTGAATTTTATTATTAAAATGCGTGCTCTGTTAAGAAAGTTCATCGCGCGCTTCCTTTTTATGGTCAGTTAAATCGACCCACTGAAGCGGCTATTCGGGCTATTGTGACTAAATTTCGCACCAAATTTGCATTGTTGGACATTAAACCACCAACACGCTTACGTAGAGTGCGAACTGAAGAAAATATCGCAGCTGTATCGGCCAGTGTTAATGATGACCATCAATTATCGATTCGTCGCCGTTCGCAGCAATGTTACTCTCTGTTACTCAAAAACGTGGAAATGCCAAAATTGGACTAAGCGGATGGACCATTTGAGGCGCAGTCAGGGTCAACATTTGCATGAAATAATCTTCAAACATTAAATTATATGGACCGTACTATCGATTCAAATAAAGATTTCAAGCATTTTGTCCTTCATAATATTTATGAAGTGATTTCATAAAAGAGTTTTCACAAATTTAGTGAATTTTTTTCTTAATATGTATGAAATATTCATAAATAAAATTAAATGTTTCATACAATTTTTTATGATAATTTCATATTTCCTAAAATATAATTGTTAAATTTGTTAAACATAGTTTCATAAAATCAAACAAAAACTACATTGTATTAAATAAAAAATTCGTTAGGATTATGAAACCAATAAAATATTTGTGTTATGAAATGTCTTCATAAATATAATGAAGAATTTTGTTTCTTTTATGAAACGTTTCATAATTTACAAATAGATTTGTAGTGTGTCGACTTTATTCGCTTGAATGCTACCAATTTCCATTTCTCCTATGTTAACTCTGACATAATTATGTACCCTGATTTGGTCAAAGACGTATTCATTGCAAAGGTCCACGCAATGAGTGTGTATATGGACTAGTTAGTCAACAAGTTTCCTGTAACTAGAATAAATCGGACCTTAATGAAACTATTTCATAAAATTAACGAAGTGTCTTAAAAAATATGAAATTGTTTATAAATTAAGTTATGAAACTATTTCATAAAATTAACGAAGTTTCTTTACAAAATATGAAATTGTTTATAAATTATGTTATGAAACTATTTCATAAAATTAACGAAGTTTCTTAAAAAAATATGAAATTATTTATAAATTAAGTTATGAAACTATTTCATAAAATTAACGAAGTTTCTTTAAAAAATATGAAATTGTTTATAAATTATGTTATGAAACTATTTCATAAAATTAACGAAGTTTCTTAAAAAAATATGAAATTATTTATAAATTAAGTTATGAAACTATTTCATAAAATTAACGAAGATTCTTAAAAAATATGAAATTGTTTATTAATTAAGTTATGAAACTATTTCATAAAATTAATGAAGTTTCTTAAAAAAATATGAAATTGTTTATAAATTATGTTATGAAACTATTTCACAAAATTAATGAAGTTTCTTTAAAAAATATGAAATTGTTTATAAATTATGTTATGAAACTATTTCATAAAATTAACGAAGTTTCTTAAAAAAATATGAAATTATTTATAAATTATACTATTTCATAAAATTAACGAAGTTTCCTAAAAAAATATGAAATTGTTTATAAATTATGTTATGAAACTATTTCATAAAATTAACGAAGTTTCTTAAAAAAATATGAAATTATTTATAAATTAAGTTATGAAACTATTTCATAAAATTAACGAAGTTTCCTAAAAAATATGAAATTGTTTATAAATTAAGTTATGAAACTATTTCATAAAATTAACGAAGTTTCTTTAAAAAAATATGAAATTGTTTATAAATTATGTTATGAAACTATTTCATAAAATTAACGAAGTTTCTTTAAAAAATATGAAATTGTTTATAAATTATGTTATGAAACTATTTCATAAAATTAACGAAGTTTCTTAAAAAAATATGAAATTATTTATAAATTAAGTTATGAAACTATTTCATAAAATTAACGAAGTTTCTTAAAAAATATGAAATTGTTTATAAATTATGTTATGAAACTATTTCATAACGAAGTTTCTTAAAAAAATATGAAATTATTTATAAATTAAGTTATGAAACGATTTCATAAAATTAACGAAGTTTCTTAAAAAAATATGAAATTGTTTATAAATTATGTTATGAAAAACGAAGAACTTGTAAGACAAAAGTTCATTGAATGAGGAACTGCTCACTGAATGAATATGGACCATTTCTGTGGGAGGTACCAAATGGGGCGTGTCAGTTTCGACCATCTTCGAACTTAAACTAAGTTTGGGGAATATATTACTATGTGAAAAGTTTTGATAGATTCATTAACTTCTTTCGAAAGTTATCGTGTACACCAGCCAGGCAGATATGGCTTAAACAGCTCAAAAAGTCGTGGAACAGATTTGGTTCAAATATACTTAGGGTCTTAAGTTACTCCTTCAATGCGTTACACTTTTTTTTGTCCCAAAAGATATATACCCTCCTATTATGTAGAGGGAGGGTATAAAAACATAAACATTTCTTAAACTGTTTTCAGAGAATTTTTTTCTCATATATTTTTCACAGAAAAAGTAAAAACTTGAAAGAATATTCTAGAAAATGTTTAATGTTCTTGTCATACATGCCATATTGGTGGCGTATGATTTATATTTATCAAAGATAATATTACTCATTCGATCAGGGAGCTCAAATCGACAAGATACTATCCAATTTTTATTTATTTTTCTGTTTTCAACGAAATCAAATAAGATGTTGAAATAACTTATGTTGTAACTATTCTCGTTATAATTTACATAATTTCTGTAGAAATGTATGCCTTTTTTACAATGAATAAAGTAGCATTTCGATCGTAAGTTCTCGATTTAGAATGTTGTGATAAGCCCCCAGTTCTAAGATTAATCTAGAAAGGAACTTTGCTAAAATCAAGCTAATTATCATCGAAGACAATAACTTGTTCGTCCAACCAATCCTTATCAATGACCACCTACCCTCTCAAAAGTTGACAAAGTTTGGTTGGACGTACAAGTTATTGTCTTCGATGTCTGTCTCCTTGTATTGTCTCCTTGATTGTCGAAGTCAATAGAAATGAAGTAGAAACTGACGAATTAGAATACATTGTATTTCAAGTGTAAAAACAAACCCAAGATATTCGAAATTCGTACATTTAAGGGATAAATTGTGAAAGTAGGGATAAAAATGGTACCATCGCCCACATCAAACTGTTGCTGCTAAAACCTTGAATTTTAGTACGAATTTCCCAGCAGGCAAAATTGGCTTTGCAGAATTTCTCTATTTTGAGGGTGAGATGGGACCAAGGGGATACAATTGTAGAAACCAAGCAGTTGCTGCCAGAATCGTGAAATTAGGTTATACATTCCTCTGACAACGTAGACGTGCAATGTAGAAGATTTTTCCGAAATTCTTCCATTAAGAGCGAAGTGGGGCGAAAAGGGATTAAAATGGTATCAACCAAAGTGTTGTAAAGAGAGCAGGCATTTGTTATTTGTTACTTTACACATATATTAAACTAACTGACTGATCATTGTTATACATCTATGTGAAGGGTCCATACACTTCGTTACGAGCGAACTTCATTCGTTATGGTCGATTTGATTTGCATTGATTTCGTGGCAATTTGCGCTTGCTGCATTCATTCATTCACCCTCCACTAGTTTTCCTTTGGAAATTGTGGGCAATTTTCCAATTTGTACTTTTAACAAACGAATCGCATGTGTTTTGGCGCGCTGGCTGTGATGAATGTTGGGCGTGATTGTGTGACCATTTGCGTTTAAATGCGAGCATGTGGCGATCCGCAAGCAGCAAATGCCAGAAAACTTTTCATGGGTGTACCACCTATTCGCCGAGGTAAGGTTAAAATGGGACGGCTTTGGAGCAGCTTTTGGCACAAGTGGTACTTTTGCTACTTTGGCCACATTGTTGTTGGCAGACACATGTAAATACTGTCGAGTGCGCGAGAATGCCTCTTTGAAATTTCAAATCAATGTTTCTTTTCCATCAAAATAAATTGAATATTTTAGTAATTCGCTTCAATGTTTATGATTACATTGAATTTTGTTAAATTTTTGTCTGCGAAATTTATGCAAATGACATTTTTTGCTTTACTCTTGCGACGGTACGAGCCAAGTAACTGCTACAACTATCAGGTGGTTTCAATCAACCGTTGAAATGAAATGTAGATTAGCAAGACGATGATGACGACAACGCCCCAACACATTTCGTTTCATTTCATTTGTGATTTGTGTCCACTTTTTTCTTGATCTGCATTCAAAATGTTGACCTAATGACTGAAATAGCCGGGGAAAACATCGAAACGCGCATGCTTTACAATCGTTTAATGGCCAAAAACAGACAGACAGGCAGACAGAGGCGTAAGTGAACATACGAGTATTCGTATTCGTCGTAGTTTTACGAGTTTTTGCTGCACAGAACAACTAGTTACCGAAAGATTCTGTGTTTAGATTTTAGATATAAAAAGATTGGTGCTCGGAAATAGTCAAGTTTCGCAAACATTTAATTTTTTAAGGAAATTGTAGTTTGTTTAGAAAATTGCCAAATCGCACTTTTTCATTTCTTAACTAGAGTTTGGTATCATGAATGTCAGATTTTCAGAAAAGGCAGATCGAATAATAAACAAGGGTCTGGCAGAATGTTATGTACTATGGTTGGCATAACGTGAATTGTACGTCTCCCGCGGGAATTAAGCAAAATGCTTTTAGCATTTGTTCAATGTGTTTATTATTTTTTACATTAATAAAGACTGGAAATTAAGTGAGTAAAATACAATGTAATTTTAAATAGTTTAGGTCAATTTGGCCATACAAGTGGCAATCATATTTCGACTCTACTACCATATACACATGAAACTAGAGATCATATGTAAAAAACTGTGTACTGTGTAAATACCAACATTTAGTATCTTTTTAATCCATTAATTCAAGGTGTTCGTACCTTTTTTGATATTTTTTATTTTTCAATACGAATGCAATTCCTGATTATTAAACTATATCGCATAATAGTCATTCCATGTCAAGCGGTACGATTTTTGACCTCGGTAGCTGCGAACGTTTGCGTATGTATTCTTCTCATAAAAATATTGTATACATATTTTTGGAAAAAAAATAGATTTTTTACGAGTTATAACCAACACTTTTTATCCGAATACAATTCAATTCGGTGAAAAAGGGAAGGTTTTTTGTATCCTGTAAATGTATGTGTTTGACAAAAAATGTTAAATCGGAAAGGACATTTGTATGAGGATATATTAAAACCTGGAACGAAATAGGTGAAATATAAAATGTATAGTTTGGCCAAAATCGGTTAAACTTTTGGGAGCAACATTTATATTTGGGCTATATTTAAATCTGAACCGCTCTTACCCAATTTCACCATAGTTTTGTTTAGTTGGATAAGATGTTGTGCCAATTTTAAAGAAAATCGGGTACAATATGTGGTTTCTAGAGCGGAAAATGTCAAATCGGGAGCGACATTTATATGGGGACTATATCTAAATATGAACCGATCTTACCCAATTTCTGCATAGGTGTTTCTAGTTGGATTATAAGATGTTGTGCCAAATTTAAAGAAAATCGAGTACAGTATGGGGTTTCTAAGGCGGAAAATGTCAATTCGGGAGCGTCATTTGTATGAGGGCTATATCTAAATCTGAACCGATCTTACCCAATTTCTGCAAAGGTGGTTATAGTTGGATTATAGGATGTTGTGCCAAGTTTAAAGAAAATCGAGAACAATATGTGGTTTCTAGAGCGGACAATGTCAAATCGGGAGCGTCATTTGTATGGGGGCTATATCTAAATCTGAACCGTTCTTACCCAATTTATACATAGGTGTTTCTAGTTGGATTATAAGATGTTGTGCCAAGTTTAAAGAAAATCGGGTACAATATGTGGTTTCTAGAGCGCAAAATTCAAATCGGGAGCGACATTTGTATGGGGGCTATATCTAAATCTGAACCGATCTTACCCAATTTCTGCATAGGTGTTTCTAGTTCGATTATAAGACGTTGTGCCAAATTTAAAGAAAATCGAGTACAATATGTGGCATTTAAAGCGGAAAAAGTCAAATCGGGAGCGACATTTATATGGGAGCTATATCTAAATCTGAACCGATCTTACCCAATTTATGCATAGGTGTTTCTAGTACTATTATAAGATGTTGTGCCAAATTTAAAGAAAATCGGGTACAATATGTGGTTTCTAGAGCGGAAAATGTCAAATCGGGAGCGACATTTGTATGGGGGCTATATCTAAATCTGAACCGATCTTACCCAATTTCTGCATAAGTGTTTCTAGTTAGATTATAAGATGTTGTGCTAAATTTAAAGAAAATCGGGTACAATATGTGGTTTCTAGAGCGCAAAATTCAAATAGGGAGCGACATTTGTATGAGGCCTATATCTAAATCTGAACCGATCTTACCCAATTTCTGCATAGGTGGTTATAGTTGGATTATAGGATGTTGTGCCAAATTTAAAGAAAATCAAGTACAATATGTGCGTATGGGGGCTAATCTAAATCTGAACCGATTTTCTTCAAATTAAATAGCGTTCGTCCTCATCCCGAAAAACTTCATTGTGCAAAGTTTCATTTAGTTATGTCTACAATTGCGACCTGTATCGTGATTACAAGAATAGATGGACGGACGGACATTGCTAAATCAACTCAAAAAGTGATTCTAAGTCGATCGGTATAATTAACAATGGGTCTATCTCGTTTACTTTTGGGTGTTACAAACAAATGCACAAAGACAAAATACTCTCGTGGAGTGTATAAATACGACTTTTCAAATAGATGTGTTCATTCAATCTCCTGTAACTCCTGAAATACTTAAGAGATTTTAATCTGTTATACCATGTTTTGAAGGAAATTTCAACTATTTTGAAAACGATGAAGAGGTATGTTATAGCCGGGATAGATATTTTGAAGTTATTACAATTTTACTTCTTTTATTTAGATTTTCGAAATAATTACATTAATTCAAAACAAACGCAGCTACCGGTTGACATGGAATGACTCCTAAGTGGCCGAGAAGAACAAAGAACAAATTAAAAACAAATGTTTTTGTCAAAATATTTTAGAAATTATTCTTAATTTTCCAAATATTTTACTTCAAAATTACAAATCGTCAGAATTGAAGGAGTCATAATATTGGACATTTAAATCACAAACACAAGTGAATGACATCTACACTAGATTAAAAAATGTTTATGGCTGAGAATGTCATGTATTTAATTTAGAAGATTCATTCGTCTAGGAGAATACCAGAAACCGGGGGAAATTATTCTAAATTGTGAAAGCAATAGAACCTATTAAAGTAAATATTAATTAAATAAATTCATAAAAAATAAAACCAGCACTCATTAGTTCCTACAAAGGGTCATTTAAATATATCTTAGTGTATATTTCTATTCATATTAGATTTCTCTTGAAAGTTTCCAAGTGAACAATTTTAACAATATCCCAATTTTTAGTCCATTCTTACTGGTTTCATATGTAAAGTAAATTCTTGTTTTAGAAGATTTTCACATTTTATTTCGTCGATTTTTCTAGGAAAACAATTATTGACACTATGTAAACCATAGGTTTTCACAAAAAAATGTAATATAAAGTAATATAATATAAACAAATGGTCATTATTACTGTCAATAATGCAAATATATGAATTTGAAATATATCTACAATTTCCTATTTATATAGGAAAACTAAATTAGTGCTCAAAATATTCAATAAAATATTTGTTTCCCGTATTCCTGGGAAATTTTTATTTTATTCCCGGGAATTCCCGGACACCAAACCCTAGTATCAAATGAAAAAGGAAAATGAAAAGAAATGGAAAAAATCGATCTGGAAATTATTTCAGAAATTTTACTAATACGAAATGAATTGGTCGATTAACCAATTTTTCGTCCTGAAAAATATAAAACTAAAAATTGTTTATATTTCTAAAGATTATCCTCTTTCATTTGACTGATTGGTAGAAATATTTATAAACAGGTCCCTAAAACTTTCAAGTCTTTTATAAAGATAGTCTCTTATAAAATAACCAAATGGAAAACAGAATACACAGTTCTTCAATATACGATATCTGGTTTCACGTATATATGGCCAAATAGTACTGTCCAGTATTTTTCTAATCTATTATTTTCTCTTTAATATTATGCTAAGGCTGAACAAATAAAGTTATAGGAACAAAATTTAAGTGCTTTCTATATATTGGAAATATATTGGGAATTTTCGAGGATGATGAAAAAATAAAAATCTCAATGGACATTATTTACAATATTTCGTTATGGCGTCAAAAAGCTTCAACGAAAATTGGGTTGAAATTTTGAAAAATATTGTAATTATAAACTATCGAAATATTGATTTTCCGATTCTACATTTTGAATGTAAAAACAAGCAAGGAAAGGCTAAAGTCGGGCGGGGCCGACTATATAATACCCTACACCACTCCCTGCGTATATACCTCGCATTGATTATTAAACCCAGGTATTTCATGGGAGCAATTTTATGTAGTTCATATAAATTATACAGTTACTATCAATTCATCTTTAGTCAAATATAATGAGTATGGTAAATAATAGAGGTATTGATCCAATTTTCCAGCAGATATTCGAGTAAAGTAAATATAACATGATCTTGAAAAATTGATCAAGATCCAAAGACAAATGCAGATTATACAGCGGTAATAGGATGAATCGGACGGACATTTGAAGGAGGCCTATAACAACACTTGAGGCCTGTGTCAAAACATGCGCCACTATATTTCTCTTTCACGGTAGGCATTTCTAGTGGAAACATAGAATGATCTGCAAAATTTGATGAAGATCCGATGTAAGATGTAGTTTCTAGAGCTGCAATAGAGCAGAATGGGGCCAAACAAGTATGGAAAGGCTAAAGTCGGACGGAGCCGACTATTTGATACACCCCACTTTCTATCTCATTACAATTCAATTCGGTAAAAAACTGAAATCGGGAAGGATGTTTGAATTATGTAAATGTATGTGTTTGACAAAAAATGTTAAATCGGAAAGGACATTTGTATGAGGGTATATTGAAACCTGTAATGATGTGACCCGCTTTCACCATGTATGTTTATTGGTTAAATATAATATGTAAAGTTTGGCCAAAATCGGTTAAACATTCGGGGGCAACATTTGTATTGGGGATGTATCTAAATCTGAACCGATCTTACCCACTTTCACCATAGGTGTTTTAGTTGGATTATGAGATGTTGTGCCAATTTTAAAGAAAATCGGGTTTCTAACCGATCTTACCCACTTTCACCATAAGTGCTTTTAGTTGGATTGTAAGATGTTGTGCCAATTTTAAAGAAAATCGGGTACAATATGTGGTTTCTAGAGCGGAAAAAGTCAAATCGGGAGCGACATTTGTATGGGGACTATATCTAAATCTGAACCGATTTCCTCCAAATTCAATACCGATCGTCCTTGTCCAAAAAAGTAACTTCTGCCAATTTTCATGATAATCGGACAACAATTGCGACCTGTAGAGTGTGAACAAGCTTAGATGGACAGCAGACGGACGGACAGACAGACATCGTTAAATCGACTCAGCTGGCGATTCTAAGCCGATCCGTATATTTAAAGGTGGGTCTAGCTCAATTATTTCTTGGTGTTACAAACATTTGGCGGAAAACTAACTTATAATACCCTAGTCCACGAAGTAGTGTAGGGTATAATTTTATAACTTTATAGGCAAACCCTATAGTGGGCCTTAGACAAATCTGATCATCCGCTTGGCTGATTGATATGATGAAATTATACTGATATATAATGGTCAAAATGGTTGCAATTTTGTTGTGCTATATTGTTTTTATACATGGAATTAATAATTTAACGATGAAATGTTTATTTTGTTGACATTCAGTGAAATTTTGCAAAAAGTATTTTGAAAAAAAAAAAACAATCGAAAAATCCGTTGTCATAGGTTGCGTATAAGTAATTAAAATAATTTTTGAAGGGCAATGGGTTGAGGAAATAAAAATCTAAACACGTCAATTAACTCCAAATCTGACTCATTTTCACCGTAGGTGTTTCTGGTTCTGTACGACTAAAATGGTTTGAAGGTATGACATATTTATGTATTATGACATCATGTGTATTTAGAACCAATGTCGCTTGTAACATATAAATTACGCGGGGTTTTCTAAAGGCACCTTTTCACAATTTTTAACTTATAGCCAACATTTATCATATTTATTTTAGCCGTGTATAAGGCAATTCGGCCATGACATATGGTTCAATTTAAGCCATTAACTTCCGACTCTTAAATACTAGCAGAATCATGAAATCATGTTAATTCAATTAATCAATGTATGTGGCCGATTTATTCAGTAATACTAAGTGATACAGATATTTTATCGGACTATACATATTTAATAACCCAAATAACGGGTTTCCTCTCGGCGCTTACATATCTTTAAGGACAACTGCCCCATATTCTTCACAAAACCGTACAACTAAAATGCTGCTTGCACTCGCTTTCCCAAATGATCTACATAAAATGAACATTTCAGTTAACAAAATGTTTATTTATAAAAGTTTGAGAGATAAATTCTCATTTTACACTATTCGCTGGATTGTGAATTTTCTTTTGGGCTGACTGACACACACACATGTGCATAAATTAATTGTGGGAGTTACATGCGAACGGCGGAAAACATTTCAAAATCAACGGGGCCAACATCAATGAACACCATCCACAAAACAACAACAACAATATCGAACAACCAAGCATAGCAAAGCGGCCTCTTGCACCTTTTGCCGGCGGTTGCAATAATGAAATGCTTACGCGATACCACAAACAATTGGGAAAAGTTGATTTTTCAAATAGTTTCAAAGGTATTTTTTCTTATTTATGTCTGACTATCTACCCAGCCGTCCGTCTGTCCATCCGTCCGTCCGTTCGTCTACCTTGTACAAGTGCTGCTGCTCACTCACTTCGTGCATTGGGTCATTAATCTTTTTCGCCAGTATTTCTTAAAGGAACCCCCCCAAAAAAAAAACAGCAACCAAGGAAAAAAGAAAGATAGCCTAGACCGCAGGCAAACAATATTAACAACAGCTGACTTAGTGGCAAATATGAATGTGAAAAAGGAGTTTTATGTACTCGTATTTGTTTGAAATGTTTAAATTTAGTGAAGCTGTTTTATTCAAAGTCTAGCCGCAGGGTGTTTTTAGCAACAACATTAACCACAATGTTTGAACGTGTGTGTGTCTGTGTTAAAAAGTTAACAATTTAATTAAAAATGTAAAGTACTTTTTTATTAATATCTATGAATGCTTGGCTCTATCGCATAGGAGTGAATGCCGCTCTGCATGGGCTACACAGAGTCGAACCTTCCGACTGCAGACAAAACAAAAGACTTAAGACACGAACTTCTTGTTGTTGCTAAGGCAAATCTAAAAGCAACAGTGACTTCGACAGACCCACAGTGACTAAAAACATTCAGAAAATAGTGGCATAATGTATATCAGAAAGTACTGAACTGAGATATTTACAGCTTCTGTAGGGTGATTCATTTATAGGTACTTTAAAAAACACTGTAACGGTAACACTGCGGAACCAAATGGAACTTTTTCGAAAATTAGAAGGTTCTGAAAACTGATTATGCTAGAGGCGTTTTGAAAGTTTACATATGGTGGTCATTTTAGAAGGGGGAATATTTCCTTTCTTTGCACATTCTTATGATGAATAGGCACAGGAAAACTTGTGATACTTACATTTTAATTATAGGATGTACTCAGTAATATTACTTAAAACACTACTGGGAACCTTCTAGCTACTCAATACAAAGATGAGTAAAGTAATGAGTAAGGTGACCACCCATCCCGCTTTTCGCGGGACTATCCCGCTTTTTGATGGTCAGTCCCGCTTTTATTTTACATCCCGATCCCGCTTTTTTACAAAAAGTCCCGCCTAATCCCGCTTTTTTGTTTTAAACTATTTTCGGTACATTATCAATTAAATTTTGTCACTTAATAAATTGTTGGTAACCGACAAAAGTTCACAATTTCTAAAATATTTAATTAAATCTCCTTTTTATATATTAAGGCTCTAGTTTTAAGGGAATATTTAAGATTTGATATAATTAAATGCAATACTGCGTTGTTCAATTGGTTGATTTTAAACATATATCAATGAGACATAGACTGCCAAAACAGTTTATGAAAGGATAGCATTATGCTCCTAGCTGGTATAAAATCACTTTCAATAATATAGTCGTATGTTTGACAGTTTCATAGGCATCTTTAGATAGCTTTTTACTATTAATAAAATATAGACCCATGAAATTCTAGCCTAATAAACAACATATACAAATTATGTGTAGATTGTTTTTTTTTTTCAATTTGAAGATCGCATTTAACACTATGACAATTTTTTCAATATATTTTTCAAAATTCAATAAACCTAGTAAAAAAGCGTTAAGTTCAACCACGCCTAATCGTTCAACTTAGAAGTCAACATACACGTCGACATATGTTAACTATTTTAAACAAATTGTCTTTGTTGTTTAAATAATTTTAAAGAACACCCCTGCATCAATCTTTAAAAAATAAATAAATAATGATATTATTTACTTATTTAATTATTTTCAGTCCATGTTAGGGGAAAATTTTATGCCTCTGAGCAATTTACAATCCTAACAGTCCACATAATCAGGGGAGCCTGAAGAGCCGTATTGTTGGTACCATCTGCCTCTTTCCCCATTGTAATCCTAAAATTACGAATTTGCAAAAAATATTTTTTTGTTTTGCAGGCCTGTCATAAATATTCTAACAAAGTCATTTTTATTTATATTACATTATATAGCTTAGTTTTTATATTTATGTTTTTGGTTAAATTTTCACGATCCCGCGAAATTCCGTTTTTTGAATTCATAAATCCCGCTTTTTCCCAATAAGGGAGTGTCACGTTAGTAATGAGTCATAATATTTACCATTTAATTCGAATACACCAAAACTCAATATAAATTGCAGAAATAAATCAAAACTTAAAATCCATTTTAGGGTTAGGTTAAAAATTGGTAATTGGTATTTTGGAAGATCAAAAACGATAAACCAAAAAATAAACCAGTAAGGAAAGGCTAAAGTCGGGCGGGGCCGACTCTATGATACACTCCACTTTCAATCCGAATACAATTCAATTCGGTGAAAAAGTGAAAACGGGAAGTTTTTTTGTATCCTGTAAATGTATGTGTTTGACAAAAAATTTTATATCGGAAAGGACATTTGTATGAGGATATATTGAAACCTGGAACGAAATAGGTGAAATATAAAATGTATAGATTGGCCAAAATCGGTTAAACTTATGGGAGCAACATTTGAATTTGGGCTATATTAAAATCTGAACCGATCTTACCCACTTTCACCATAGTTTTGTTTAGTTAGATTATAAGATGTTGTGCGAAATTTAAAGACAATCGAGCAATATGTGGCTTTTAAAGCGGCAAAAGTCAAATCGGGAGCGACATTTATATGGGGGCTATATCTAAATCTGAACCGATCTTACCCAATTTCTGCACAGGTGTTTCTAGTAGGATTATAAGATGTTGTGCCAAATTTAAAGAAAATCGAGTACAATATGTGGTTTCTACAGAGGAAAATGTCAAATCGGGAACGACATTTGTATGGGGGCTATATCTAAATCTGAACCGATTTGACCTATTTTCTTAGTTCTTAGTTTAAATATAAGATGTTTTCCCAAATCTGAAGACAATCTGATACAATATGTGGTTTCCAGAGCGGAAAAAGTCAAATCGGGAGCGAAATTTGTATGGGAGATATATATAAATCTGAACCGATCTGTCCGATATTCACCATGGGAGTTTCTAGTGGGAATATAAGATGTTTTACCAAATCTGAAGACAATCTGATACATTATGTGGTCTCTAGAGCGGAAAAAGTCAAATCGGGAGAGAAATTTGTATGGGAGCTATATATAAATCTGAACCGATCTAACACATTTTTAACACAGGTGTTTCTAGTTACAATATAAGATGTTTTGCCAATTTTAAAGAAAATCTGTTGTAATATGTGGTATCTAGAGTGAAAAGAGTCAAATCGGGAGTGAAATTCGTATGGGGGCTATATCTAAATCTGAACCGATTTTCTTCAAATTAAATAGCGTTCGTCCTTATCCCGAAAAACGTCGTTCTGCAAAGTTTCATTTGGTTCTGTCTACAATTGCGACCTGTATCGTGATTACAAGAATAGATGGACGGACGGACGGACAGACAGACAGACAGACGGACATTGCTAAATCGACTCAGAAAGTGATTCTAAGACGATCGGTATAATTAACAATGGGTCTATCTCGTTTCCTTTTGGGTGTTACAAACAAATGCACAAAGACATAATACTCTCGTGGAGAAAAAATTTTTTTCATTTTAAATAAAATAAATTTCAACCATTCTTTTATTTCTGAACGTACACAAATGGGTTTTTCTAATCGTCCAGATTTGACATTTGTGACGATTGGTTTCGTGTTGTGGAAACCCAAAATGCAGAAAAGCAAACGAAAGCTTTTGTGTTTTACTCAAAAATTGACATTCGTTATACAGAAGCACAAATCAACTTTCGTACGTCGTTTTGACGAATACAATGAGTGAATCGTCATTCAGAAACAGACCCTTAGCTTTAATTTAAAATCGCAAAATTCCACAAAGTTACTTTTGTAATCCCACTGTGCGATGCACGAAAGCAGTGATAATAAGACTGGCCAAAACAATTCTTATCTTGAATATGGTTCAAACTGTAAGACTCTATCTCTAACGGTATAGCGGTGTGATATAAAATACTGTCATTCGGTAGAAATATCATAACACCGCGCGACACTAATTTGAAAATGAAAATGTCTATAAAATTCTGAAAGTAGAGGCCAAAGATTTTTTTTCACTGACTGAGTCATTTTGAGAAATAATGCGTTCACAAATTGAAATGTGGTAGGTACACTATTTATATTTCTTTATTAAAAAAAAATAAAAAATAGAAAATGTTTTTTTTTTTAAATTATAAAAACAAGGCACCAATCGAAAGAACGTAAAAAATCTAAAAGAAACTTGTTCTTTAAAAACTTGATTTAAACTGGGAAATTGCACTGGCTCAAGACCATTTTGCATCTATATTTTTTTATTATTATTTATTGCTTTTACGCCAAGTCGTGGGAGCATAGTGCCAATCATCTGTATTTAATAGAATGCAAATTGGCATGCTGACATTTATTACTTGGCTGCAGATTACCACTATCATGATTTCCACCCTGTCAAAGATTTCGTTCAGGTGGATTCGAAGCGACTTTTCAACAACACACCCTCTTTAGTAAATGATTCTCTCATACGAAACGAGAAGCACAACTCACTTGCCGAATATCCGTTTCTAAAAAATCGCACCTAGTAATAAAGCACATCTCATTGAGTTGCATATGTAAGCATGTATATATGTAGCTATAGTTTTAGTTTTTTTTCGTTTGTAATCAGTATTTGATCTGAACTGGTATATTCTCCTGGCTCAAGACCATTTTGCATTTATATTTTATAGAATGCAAATTTATTTCCAAATTCGCACTTCTAGGATAAAACAGCAAACAATGGGCTAGAATCATGAAATTGGGCGTGGGCATTGCACTGTCGATACGCAAGATACAAGATGTGTTATACAACCAATTAAACGGTTGTAGCTGGACTAAAGAAATTCCGTGTGAAAGCTCCTCTGACTGTGTGGACGGTTGGAATTGCAAATCGACGAAATCTGCCCAGAGTGCAAGACACATTTTCCTCAAATATTAAATATTAGTGGCAATATTTAGCAATTTTTGGAGGAGTACTGCCTTATATACACTTTTTGAATAATTATTTTAATATATAAACATATTGGTACCCTGTAAGCGTAACGTTGTTTAAAATTATTTTAATCTCATATTATTATTTTTCAGTATAATTAATATGAAACGTTACATTTTTGAAAGCAGTAAACATAACTGGCCGTGATAGTTTGCAATTTGTGTAAAAAATATTTTTTCTAATATTTTATTGTATTTCTACGTAAAATCGTTAGTCTCTAATCTGCCCTTAACACCTTTTTTAAATGATTTTGATTTTTTACAGAATCCATTGTATGTATTGATATTCAAAACAATGTTATTGGTGTATAAATAGCATTATATTTACTGTACCACCAAGCTTTTGTCATTCGCAACACTGTGCGACCGTTTCCTTTTGATCGAAATTAAAAATGCATTTTTTCCTAATCCAATTTATTCCTAATTTAGTAATATTTCCATCCAATTTCTGCATTTGTTATACATTTTCCCATATTTACTTTGAGGCTTCAAGTGGCTGCATCGCACGAACAGCAGCGGTTAGGAGTTGCACATACCGCTGACTTAGGGGGAGGGAGAGGTGGAGAGGAATGGTTTGGTTACCCCGAAACTTTTGTCAATTTGTATGATCACGTTTTTCTTTGTTTGTCCGTTGGCCTGTTTACGTTTGAAGCGACAAGTGCTTTCAAATTGTATCCACGAAATGTCTGAAAAATTTGCTGGTCACTCAGCGAAAACGCTGCCTCGAAGAGCTATCCATGGCGACATATTAACCATTCAAACTGTTCGAAATGTACGTCTGTTCCAGCATTTCCAGCATGTCGCCGCGTGTGTGTGTGTACGTGTGTTTCAGTTAACATTTATCTTACATGATCTGTTAGTTTGTCCCAAATGTGTAATAGTTATTGTCATCGTCGTCGTTGTCGTCGCCGACGTCCGTTGTCATTGCAATACAAGCTCTGTGTGTTGGCTGTTGCTGACGTTGTTGTTGCTCTCTTTTTGTTTTCTCGCCGGACTTTTTCCCTCTTGTAATTTTGCATATCGATCAACATGATTTTGTCATTTGTTTCGTTTGTTCCATTTGACCGGTTAAGCAATAAAACGTATTACTATCAAAATTTTTACCAAATTACATACAAATAAAGAAATAAATAAATAAATAATGATTAGCGTTAAAGAAGGGGGAAACCACAATTAAGTGGGCATTTCATTCGTGCCGATTTGATTACAAAATTCGGTTCGTTGTCATTCGCGTGCAGCGAAATTAAGTATCGAGGCTGACAGTGTTGCACCGCCTGATTATCATTTATTGCAGTTGAACGAAATAAAGGATTGGTTCTGCTCTTTTTGCAGTTCGACTGAATAAATGGAACTGACAGTGAAATGTGATCGGTAGTGAGCGTTGTGTTTATGTTACAGAAAATTTAAATTTGTAAAGTTTTTATAACAAAAAGTTTTCAACACTAATCACAATGTTAGTCCTGTATTTGAGCAGACTCGTTACTTTGATTTTGCTCAAAACTGAATTTCTGAATTTAAAATCATGTTGTTTTAATGTTTCAGTTCCCGGTAATGTCCCTACGGCCGGGCGCGCCCTGGCTTCCAATAAAGTTAATATAGAACTATTTGGATATCTCCTGAAGAGATATGCGGCAGCTGGATCTATGCTAAATTTAAATTCTCAGATTCGTGTCAGCGTAGCCACATCGTTTGACATTCGAACGAGGTCATATTCCCGACTAAAATTAAAGCCTGGTTGGTTTTATGCGTTCTCCTAAAATATATCGCATTTACTATTGTCCATATAAAAAATTTGTAATATACCACAGTATAATGACCAGATTTTGATGATATTTAGTACTATTTTTATACCCTCCACCTCCAGGATGGGGGTATACTAACTTTGTCATTCCGTTTGTAACACCTTGAAATATCGACCTGAGACCCTATAAAGTACATATATTCTTGATCGTCATAAAATTTTAAGACGATCTAGCCATGTCCGTCCGTCCGTCTGTTGAAAGCACGCTAGCAACTAAACGAAAGGAGCTAGAACGTTCAAATTTTCCATAAATGCGTCTTATAGTCGTAGATCGGTTGGGATTGAAATGGGGCGAAATCGGCCCAAAGGGAAATTTTTTTCCCTCACAAGGACTAAAAATACCCATAATAATCCCTAATATTTTAGCGTATTTAAGCATGTTTTTTCAATATGCCTTTTTATATTTGCTTGATATTTGGTATGCGCATCCCCCTTATAGCAAAAACGTGCACCATAAAGTGATTATTATTTGTAGGGGGTGAAATGGGGCAAAAAAGAGATAAAAATGGTACATATTAAACGACAACAACTAGAAACACGAAATTCGGCGTGTACATTCCTCTAATTGAGTAGATACATAATATAAACGTATTTTTTCCAAATTCGTACTTTTAAGGGGTAAAATGGGAATAGTGGGATAAAAATGGTACCAACCAAACGGCTGTACCTAGAATAATGAAATTCGGTGTATACATTCCTCTGATTGCATAGATAGGTAAAATACACCGATTTTTCAAAATTCGTACTTTTTGGGGTTAAAATGAAAAAAGGGGATGAAATTAGTACCAATCTAATGACCGCAGCTAGAGTCATGAAATTCGGAGTATACATTCCTCTGAGTGTGTAGACACGGAAAATAGACGAATTTTTCGAAATTAGTACTTTCAAGGGATACAAAGGTACAGAGGGATAAAAATAGTACCAACTAAACGACCACAGCTAGAATGATAAAATTCTAATTGCGTAGAAACATCAAGGGGGTAAAAATGGTACCAACCGAATGGGCGCAGCTGGAATCATGGAATTCGGTGTATACATTCCTCTGATTGCATAGACACGCAAAATAAAAAGTTTTTTTCCAAATTCGTAATTTTTCTTTTACGCAAAAATTGGTTGAAGTTAGGTTATTTTGCACTATGTACGTGAGAAATTGGATTTTCAAAATTTTGTACTTTTGGAATTAAAATAGAATGGAAATACAACCAACTGTAGCACCCACTATTTACCAATATTTATGGCTTTGAAAATATTTTTGTAAATATAAATATAAGAATATTTATTTTTTGAATTGACGTATTGGTAGCATTACCTTATAAGCGTTGTTTGAAATAATTAAAATATTATATTTATTTATAAAATTAACTTTTCAGTATTTGTATTTGTTTTGGTTTGGCTATATTAAAAAAATATATATTCCTGTAATATTACTGCACTTCTACGAAAACCGACAACCTCTGTGAAATGGAGGGTATATAAAGTTCGGCCCGGCCGAACTTAACGCCGTTTTTACTTGTTAATTTTTCTAAAATCCACAATACCTTCCACATTTTTAATTCGATTTGTGTTTTAAGGGGTTCGTTGGAAAGACAATGATGGCTAATTAATATTTTTAGAACTTCTTGAACCATTAAGAGCAGCATTTTTTAAAATCAGTTGGTAAAATCTATCATAAACACATTCAAGTCTTACGAAACCATTATTTTTTTTAAACCTGACAGATTTTTTAATTTCGTGATAGTTTGTTCGTTTTACAGGACTTTTAATTACGAAAGTATATAGATGTCATTTAATTATTTATTTTCGTACTTTTGCGAGTCATACAATGCCAATATGGGTATAAAAAGAAAGAGAATAATCACGCTTAAATTGCAAATTTACACGCCAACTTATACAACAAAATTTCTAGGTTTCAAATGGGTCCATGTTTTTTGGAAGACCAAACTTTTTTGACAAAAATGTGGCTATTGCTCTACCGACACGGTAGACAAAAAATACAAATTTAATATTTTTGCAAAATTTTCATTTTCGCGGGATATATGGCTAAACTGATTTGTATACATGACCTGTTTGTTTTGTTTTTTTTGTCATAAATGTGGCTGTAAAGTTAAAAATAGTGAAAGCGCCTTTAGAAAAACCCGCATAACATTCCATCATATAGAGAACATTAAATATATTTTGACATACATATGTATGATTGCTGACTAAATAGGAAATATTTGTGACAGAGTTGTTTCAGAAACCCAGATAGAGAAATTTGAAATAATGTGTGATAATAGCTAAATATCTTTTTGGCAACACTGGTTTAAACAGCTGACGCACGTTTCGTGTTTTGTTTCACTGTCAAACATCTTCAGTTTGGTCTATAATTTAACCATGAATCGTCTTACAAACGAACAACGCTTGCAAATTATTGAATTTTATTATCAAAATGCGTGCTCTGTTAAGAAAGTTCATCGCGCGCTTCCATTTTATGGTCAGTTTAATTGGCCCCTTTGAAGCGGCTATTCGGGCTATTGTGACTAAATTTCGTACCAAGTTTGCATTGCTGGACATTAAACCACCAACACGCTTACGTAGAGTGCGAACTGAAGAAAATATCGCAGCTGTATCGGCCAGTGTTAATGATGACCATCAATTATCGATTCGTCGCCGTTCGTAGCAATTGGGCCTCTGTTACTCAAAAACGTGGAAATGCCAAAATTGGACTAAGCGGATGGACCATTTGAGGTGCATTCAAGGTCAACATTTGCATGAAATAATCTTCAAACATTAAATTATATGGACCGTACTATCGATTCAAATAAAGATTTCATGCATTTTTCTGAATTTTATGTTTCTGAATTTAATGTTTTAAAAAATCACCCTTTATATGCAATTGCAACCGCGAATTTTGGTATTTTTGCAACAATTGCAGCTTTTTTCGCTTTTTTGTTTGTTAATTCACATGCAAAAAATCTGCCGGATCCCTAGGATAGATCGCAAAATCAAAAAAAAAAATTAACAATATATCCCGCGAAAATGATAATTTTGCAAAAATATTAAATTTGTATTTTTTGTTTACCGTGCTCTACTGAAAGCAATTTCGTTGTATAAGTTGGTGTGTAATTTTGCTATTTAAGCGTTCAGATCTTTATTTAAAAATTTTAAGGTCATCGGTGATCATCACTGAAATTTTCCAACCAATTATTTCGTAGACCATTTTAATCCTTAAATCCTTTTTGAAAGGACTTTTCTAATTTTCTCGAAAAAATGATAATTTTGACCAAAAGCGAGTAGAGATCTTCCTCGTAAAATTCCACAATACAGTTTTGGCAATAGGAATTCTCTCCGACATTAACTTACAATATTTCTTTCGTAAAAAATTAAAACTTTGACCCACTGTAAAAAGAAACTCAGACCAGTGGACTATAAGATTATTCTGCAAAAATGGTCTACTCAACATGCCCTTTCAGAATTATAGGGTCACTATTCCGATCCAATCAATAAGTCTTTATGTTGGACAGTGTTATTTTCACAAAAATACAAATTAATGTTGTAGTTGTGGGAAGATAACACCTTGCGACAAATGACAACTTTTCCCCTCCTAAAAACGAGACTATATAGAACGGAAACTATAGACCACCAGTAGCAAAACTGCATACTCAGTTTTTTTTTATTTCGTGATTGTTTGTTCTTTTTCCAAGAAATTTCATTAGCAAAGGATATAGATGTTCTAATAATTTATTTTCATACTTTTGCGAATCATAAAATGGGTTTCATATTAAAGTGGAGAATATCTGCTAAAAATGCTTAAAATGTTGTGAAACGGATTTGGTCCAAACATACTTAGGGTCTTAAGTCACTTCTTCAATGCGTTACACATTTTTTCTGTCCCAAATTATATATACCCTTTTACTCTGTAGAGTGAGGGTATAATTATAACTTCCAAACGATTTGCTGTCCACTTTTCTATACTCTATATTGCTTTGAGACCGGTGTGTACATTCCTCTGACCACGTAGAAGTGCAACATAAATGGATTTTTTTAATTTGAACTTTTAAGGGGAAAGTGTGAAAAGAATCGTGAAATTTGGAATTAAAAGTGATAAAACGGATACATATAGAAACATGAGATCGAGGTTGTAAAAGGATCTGCGGGTTTAATTTTTTGTTCGTAAAATGGGTAGAAAAGGATAAAAATGGGATTCAGTAGAAGGGATTTCAGTAGAATAGTGAAATTCGGCAAGCTATTCCCTTTAACTGTGTATGCGAGCTGTCTAAAGAGGAGGTTTCAAAATTAAAATTTTAGATTTATCTTTATCCATCAAAATATATTTAAACAAAACTGTCATATCCGTTCCAAAGGAATCTGAGTGTGTGAGACATAAAAAGTTATTTTATGTACATTGAAATATACTGATTCACAATACAAGTTCATGGATTTAAAAAATACAAAAATCCTAACTTTCTCGGGATTTACCCACATATGGTCATTTTTTTAATACATAAATCCTTAATCGAGAGGATAGCCTCGGAAAATATACCTCGTGGAGAAAGGTGTTTTATCTTTATGCATATTAAACATTTATTAATTCTAAAATCTAAATATCAATTTGTCTTTTCACAATTTTGTTAGGATGTGGGTATATTCATTTTGTCATTCCTGTTTGTCCGAATGAAATGTGCTTGGGGGTAGATCGCTTAGTATTGAAAGTGGGCTAAATCGATCCAGAGGGAAAAAAATTTCCCAACAAAAACTGAAAATACCCCCTAATATTTTATAATAACTTAAATTAACTTAACACGAACCGAAAATCTATTTTTGCCCAATTCATTCATTTAGGAGGTTAAATGGAACAAAAAAGGATAAATATAGTACCAATCAAATGACAACAGCTAAAACCAGGAAATTCGGTTTCTACATTCGTCTAACTGTGTAGATTTGTAAAATAAATGGATAATTCGAAGTACGCTCAATTAAGAGCTAACGTGGGGAAAGAGGGTACAAATAGTACCAAACAAACAGCTATCGTTATAATATTTAAATTCGGTGTGCACGTAGCAGCATAGACGCGATATTCGTACTTTAACAATCAAACTGGAAAAAGGGAAACATTTGTACTGAATCAAAATTTATTTAAAAAACAAGTATGGAAAGGCTAAAGTCGGGCGGGGCCGACTATATGATACCTTCCACTTTCACCTTCCATTACTATTGAATTCGGAAAAATCGCGATATCAGGAACGATTTTTATATGCTTACTATATATGTGGTCTCTAGAGCGAAAAAAGACAAATCATGAGCGAAACTTATATGAGAGCTATATCTAAATCTGAACCGATCTGACCCACTATGAATCGATCTGACTCACCATAGATGTTTCTAATTGAATTATAAGGTGCTGTGGCAAATTTTAAGAAAGTCATTTAAAATAGCTGATTTCTAGAGCGAAAAAGTCAAATTTGGAGCGAAATTGAAGAAAATCGGTCTCTAGAGCGGAAAATCGAGAGCGAAATTTGTATGGGAGCTATATCAAAATCTGAACCGATCTGACCCACTTTTGCCATAGATGTTTCTAGTTGTATTATCAGGTACTGTGCTAAATTTAAAGCAATTCGAGTAAAATATGTGGTTTCTAGAGCGAAAAAGTCAAATCTGGAGTGACATTTGTATGGGGACTATATCCCGCAAAACTTAATTGTGCTAATGTTTGTTAAGATTGGACAATCAATCGACTCAGTAAGTGATTCTAAGCCGATCTGTATAATAAACGATGGGTCTATCTCGGTTTTACAAACAAATGCCCAAAGACATACTACCCTAGTGGAGGGTAAAGTAAGTGCAGTAGATTGTAATAGTAAACAATAAGAATTATCTTAATTTTCCTAATATGGTGTTGCTCTTTTACGTTAAGTTGGCAACACAGTCTACACTCCATGGTGGAGGATATATAAGATTCGAAGCGGCCGAACTTAACTACTTTTTACTTGTTAAACTTCAATTTGGCTTTCCTCAATTTCAATTCGCACTTAAATTTATGAATTCTCAATTTCAATTTGCATTTTTGAATTTCTCAATTTCAATTTATACTTCCCAATTTTCATTTCAGTATCTCAATTTGCGAAGGTCTACAGCAAATCATTTCAGTTTGGAACACAGCTGACAACATTTTTGTTCTTTCAATATTTTGGGTTGATTGGACTAGTACTGCACATAATTTAGTGTATTTAAACATACTTATAAATAAATGTATTAACTACTCTTATATATAAATATATATAATTTAAACCTTAGAACTTCTTTTTTTTAACGTCCAACAAATACTGGTAGACATATTACATTAGATTCCTTTATAGTGGTGCAATGTTACATTAAAACATTGTGTCTAGATTAACCAGCGGATACCAAAGGGCTACCAACCAATTTCAAAACCGCGTACATGACCAAATTACATACTTACATCAATATGTGTTGTTAGTTGGCCAATAACAGCTTAAAATCACCAGTATCTGGATACCACGAACAAAAAAAATCGAAACAAAACTTCTTATGCAACAACACTTAACTAACCAACCAACTATGTTAGCCGATATATACGAGTTGCTATGTTAGTTGCAACATTACAAGCACTTACAACTAAAAGGTGCATTGGATTTACAGGAATAAAATCAAAAATCCAAAAATATGGGAGGAATAAAACAGGGGGTGGAGTATTTTTTTCAATTTTTATTGGAACAACATTTATTCTCTTTTTCTTCGTTAACGATATAAATACAAAACGAAAAGTCAAAAAAATATGTGAAATTTTTCAATTACAAAAACTAATAAAATAAACATAATAAACAACATAAAAATACATCGTAAAGGAGTTTTTCTTTTGAAGGGGAGAGGAAATAAAATAAATTTTGAGCAATTTCAAATAATACAGGAAGAAAGGATTAATGGTGTACTTTTGGGGTATATTAACTAAAGTGCAGTTTTAGATTTTACATTTTTACTATTATTATACGAGTATGTATGTGTATATGTATATTGATTGCTATTATTTTATTATAAAGTTAATGAATGTTTGTAAAATAATAAAATGTAGTTATGCTGTCATATATATGTTACACAAAAAATATATAAGTCGTTATAAAATTGTGAGTACGTGTGTTTGTTCAAAATGTTTGTTGTCAGTTTGTTTTGCGAGCGCTTGTCTTATGATATTTAATTTTATATTGTCTATTAAGTTGGCGCTATCTATCGAAACCGTTTACTTAACCGGTCATAATTTATTGACTAACAACATCAAAATCACGGTGTCTACACATAAATGTATATTTAGCCACATGCGAGTATGTTCGCAAATGCTAGCGACGACCATGAAGATAATGTTGAAGCTGCAGAGGAGGATGCTGTTGGTTATTGAAACGTGATGCTATGCATTGCACGATAGCAAAAAGTGTGATCGGTATGATTGGCGTAACATTTACTCTACATCTACAGAGGACTGGCATTTTTACCGCTTAGAAGTCATTGTATGTGGAATGGAAAGGAATGGGTGACGTATGATTTATATTTATTGAAGATAATATTACTCATACGCATTATGAATCGAGTCTAAAGGGGAAATATCGTGTTAATCGATTTAATTTGGTTTATTTTTTATGTTTATTGGATCAATTTACTCGATTTAAATCAATAATCGATCAAAGAAAAAAATTGAGTTCAAAAATTGTTTTCTCGGATATTCATGTCAAACCAAAAAAATGATTCGAAAGCACAGATTTTTCTGAAAATCACAGGAAATATTCTTCATTAGAAAAGATATTAGACTTGTCTTGGGAAAATTATCTTAATGTATAGAGATATATAAATTTATGTACGAATTTTTGTAAAAATTTTAAAATCTTGCCGGCAAGTGTATTTTAAAATACTTGCATTTCGTAATTAGTTTAAGGATTGAGAATTCTACAGCTCGTTTTAAAGTTCTTTAGAAGTACTTTAATCATTTAATATAATTTATGAATATTCGGTTTACTTTTTAAAGACATTTTATTATTTTAAAATTTGATTTGATTTTTCAAAATTGTTACAATAAAACTTTTCCCCCAAAACACACTAAAATCATTCTATATGAGTTTTAAAATAACCTTATAAAATAATTGAAAATCACAAATAGCTATTTATGGTCAATATTCACCATTATTAAATTTTAAACTTCCATAAAATTTTAAATTTAAATTTTCATAAAGATTTAGATTTACTTTTTTATAAAATTATATATTAAATTTTAATATATAATTTTTAAATATAAATTTTAATGAAATTTTAAATTTTCATAGAATTTAAAATTTCAAATCAAATTTTCAGTTGACAAAAAATACTGATTACAAACCAAAAAAAAAGAAAACAACTAAACTAAAATTTTAAAATATTTTTTTTTAATTTTTAATTAAAATTTTTAAATTTTCTATTTATGGTCAATATTCACCAAAAAAATATTTAATGAAAGAAACATAAGTATGCTTTCAATTTTGAATTTTTAAACTTTCATAAAATTTTAAATTTTCATAAAATTTTAAATTTTCATAAAATTTTAATTAAAATTTTTAAATTTTAACTTCTCTACTATGGTCAACATTCACCAAAAAAAATATTTAACAAAAGAAACATAAGAATAAAATTTAAAGATTTAAAATTTAAATTTTGAATTTATAAACTTTCATAAAATTTTAAATTTTCATTAAATTTTAATTAAAATTTTTAAATTTTAACTTCTCTACTATGGTCAATATTCACCAAAAAAAAATAGTTAACAAAAGAAACATAATAATGCTATCAATTTTTAAACTTTCGTAAAACTTTAAATTTAAATTTTAATAAAATTTTAAATTTATTTTTCATAAAAGTTTAAATTTTTAAATTTTCTATTTACGGTCAATATTCATCAAAAATAATTAATTAAAGAAAAATACCTTTGCTTTCAATTTTTAAATTTTCAATACGGTTCAAATCAAATATTGATTACACACCAAATTAAAAAACGAAAAATTAATTTTCATAAATTTAAATTTTCATAAAGTTTTAAATGTATATTTTAATAAAATTTTAAATTTTAAAATTTATAAAAATTTATTTATGAAGCACAAGGTTAGTTTCAATTTTGAATTTTTAAACATTGATAAAATTTTAGATTTAAATTTTCATAAAATTTTAAATTATTTATTTATGGTCAATATTCACCAAAAAATAATAAATTGAAGAAACATACCTTCAATTCGAATTTTTTAACTTTCATAAAATTTTAAATTTTTATAATTTATATATTTTTATATTTAAAAAAATTTAAATTTTCATAATATTGTACATTTAAATTTTTAATAAAATTTTGAATTTTTAAATTTAAATTTTCTATTTATTGTCAATATTCACCTAAGAATTTTTTAATAAAAGAAACATACCTATGCTTTCAATTTTAAATTTTTTAACTTTAATAAAATTTTTAGTTTTCATAAAATTTTAAATTTAAATTTTTATAAAATTTTAAATTTATTTTTTTTAATTTTCTATTTATGTTCAATATTCGCCAACAAATTATTTAATTAAAGAAGCATTCTTATGCTTTCAATTTTATATTTCATAAAATTTAAAATATAAATTTTCATAAATTTTTAAAAATTTGTAAAAATGTTAAATTTTTGAATTTTATAAAATTTTTATTTTAAATTTTCATAAAATTTTAAATTTAAATGTTTAAAATTTCATAAAATATTTTTGTCCGATTTAACATAGAATGACTCATATACAATGGTGGGGGCTATACCAAATATATCTATTTTCCCCAACAAACATAAAATTTGTCTCCATAATATAGGGTGTAAAATGTTTATCATCACCCAATGTGATCACAATAATCTTATTGCCATCTAAGTCATCAGCAACAGCAGCAACATCATTGCAGCCATCATTAGTTAGTTAGCTAATTACGGCCAGTAGCAACATTATTAGCAATTAGTAGCAATACAGCAGAGTGTCGGCCAATAAATTAATGTGTTTTATAGCATAATTATGTATTAAAATTAAACAAAGCAAATAAACAATATATTTTTTAATTTAAATGTTAAACTATGTGTTGGTAGGATGTGTTTATTATCATTCTTAATAATTCTGGTGTTATTTGTTATAAATATTAATACGTTTTTATTTGTTTAGTTGTAACTATGGTACATGAGGCGCGCATCATCTTTGACAGCATTGACTTGATTTGAGGGTGTGTGTGAGAGTGTTGGAAGGTTTAAACTAAATGTGAAGGGGATTAGTTTGTCTCCGAGGGGGCATCCGCTGAAGAATTATGGCTGGGCTTTCCAATTATATTGCACATGATGTGGTGGACTTAATTACTGGGTGTAGTTGGAGGGTGGTGTTGGTTAATGTGTGCGTGTGTGTGTGTGATGTTAGGCGTGGTGTGTAATTTGTCTATTATTTTACATGTAAATCTATGTAAATCTCAACCTCCTGTTAAAATATACAGAAATAGAATAAAAAGGAAACAAATATTATATAGTGTACATTTCATCAATTAACATCAATTAAATTAAATTCAACGAAGGATACAAATGCTAAATATAAAAATAAAACAATTGCACTAATTGAATAAAGCTTTTTAATTGCAAATCCACTGAGTTTTTTGTGTGTTGTTTTTTTTTGTTTTCTTTTTTAAGTGATTTACTAACTACTTTGTGCTCTTTTCTTTTTTAGTTTAATTTACTATATACTGTATATACTGTATATACTATATACGTGTCTTTGTAAATAGATATATTTGTATATATGTATAGAGAGTATTATATATTATGTGTATTATTTATTTTCATTTTATTATAAATGTGAATTACTTTGTTGTTGTGGGGGCACAAAGCCATAGCCGGAGGCACCAACAATAACACCACTGGACTCATCAATTGCGTCTGGGGGAGATGGTGGGAAGACAACGGGTCCTGGAAAATAGAATGGAAATGTGAAGACATTATACAAATGACAGAGTAAGATTGGGTATTTAAAACAAATGGAAATAATTTAAATTTTTTCACTTTACATCCACTTTTAGGTATTTCCATTAAAGCTAACCTATAGTCATTGTCGAGAGTACATCTATTAAAAACGGAGATATGGAGGGCTTCATAGTTCCACACAATAGATGCTGATTAGTAGAGAGAATGCATGTGAGGCAAACTGTTTTGCCTTTGTGGTGCATTTTAATGATCACAACGCAAACATACTCTAATAAAAACCAGATAAGAAAAAGCGTAAGTCGGATAATGCGAACCTATGCCCGATAGCTTTAAAATTTCAGTGGAAATATCGTAAACATTCGAAATCGACGAGGCGTGAACATAGACTTTTTTGTACCATTTCTTTGGCTAGTGAATTTATTGAAAACATTTGTGCTTTTACAGAGAAAGTTATGAAAGAGACTTTCAATACAAATCTTTGCCGAAAGATAATCCCTTTCGACACTGTGCGGCTTCAATAAAATGGTGGAACTTGTCAGAAAAGTACGAAAATTCCTCAATAAGCTGATTTCAAAAAACTCCACATTAGTTGGCTCCCAAGATGTCGTGACCTTACTGGACCTGAATTTATGTGTGATTTCAACAAACAGGGGGTTTATAAAACAAAACTAACCACTTTGGATGATTTAAATCAATACAATCGAACATCAATTAAGGTTATTCTCATTTCAACCCAATATAAAATAGTGAATGTCGCACATGCGTCACAGAGCGCGGAAGTTATTTAAATTATATTATTTGTAAAAGGCGTTACAAAAATTAACAAATATATATTTGTTTTTAAATAAAGAAAAAATAAAGTAATTTCAGCTTATTAATATAATGTATTCAGCGGTGATCCTATATATGAAACATAACACGATGTTGGCACAAATCTGTTGCAGTATTGTTGCATGCCACAGATCTAACTAAAGTAGGTCAGTGCATTGAGGTGCGGTCCACACTTAGTTGACTGTCCGAAGTCACTCTTATATGGATCTCTGTACATAAGAACTTGTATGAGAATGAAGTAAGTTAGTTGGAGAGGGTTTGTAATGTAATTTAACCTCAGTTAAAAGGTGTATCTTCATAGCGAGCTAATTTCAGGTGGAAAAACTAAAACAATTGTGAAATATGCAGACAAATCTAGCCTAAATATAACGTAAAACGTACCAGAGTCCTTCACAACCACAATAGAAAGAACATATCAAGAATGATCACAGTACTGCCTAATTGGAAACCACGCACGACGAATAAAGCTACTATTTAATGATCACTGCCAATTTGCTAAAACAAACAGGCAGAGGAGGCAATCGATATTTTTCTTTGATTGCTCAGATATAAAAATTCCAATGCACAATGCCTTCGTAAACAGTTACTCCATGACATTGACGAGATATGGGAAATTGATATTAGAGATCTTATCAAATTTTTCAATCTTTCACTTTGCATATAACCGACCTTTCCGAAAGGTGAGGTGCACTCATTAATGCTCCCTAAGTTAATTCGATTGACTCATTTGTATATCTACATCTGAACCGATTTTATTTATATTAAATTTCGTTCGTTCCTGTGTCAAAACAATTACTTATACAGATTTTCTTTAACAGCTGTTCTTTGGCTAAAGGTATAGATCGACACAGAAAGAGAGAGAGAGAGTGATTTGATGTCTTACAAACACAAAGTGAGACTCCATCCTATGAACGTCCACATGCCTGTCCATTTATTCTTGTAAGCAAAGTTCACAGACTTGGACCGAGCATGAAAAAATTGACACAGACAATTGAATCGAATTAAATCGGCCAACATATATCAAACAAAACTTCTTCCTATTATCATCGCATTTGTCACCTATTAGAAGCGATTCTGAAAGAATTTTGCAAATGACCTGCAACTATACTAAACACCACTGGAAAAATCTCGCGATGATAATCACACTTCAATTCACGTTACCTTAGCGAGAATCTCATGTCGTTCACATGCGTTAAATCATTAAATTTGGGTCAAAAATATTGGTAATCATTGATTTTAGAGACGTATGAGCCAACGATGCTGCCGCACTGTTGGCAAAAAAGACATATATCGGCAATTACTTTCGGAAAATCTAATGTTGCAGTTATATAGAAAAGTGATTCGCGTGATTAATATTTTGTCTTAGAAAAAATCAATTGAAGTCACTCAAAAATATGAACATTAACACTGATGAAATTTTTTCATGCAACTCAGTAGCGTATGCATGTCAAATATTTTCACTGGTTACAACCCAATGTCGTTCTTATTGAAAAGAATTTTATTGAAAAAGTTTTTTCCTTTAAAAATGAAGTTAGCTCTGGCCTACCTTCAGCAAAAAATTAAGCGCGAATGCTTATTGTTTAAATTTGCCCAAAAAAAACCGCCAACTTCTGTTCGTTTGATTATTTATATTATATTGGCGGTATGTGATGGGTGTGACCGATTTTGATGAAACTTCGTATTTTTCTCAATAGCGTTAGAAAATGCTTGGTGCCGAGTTTCATCACTCTAGGGACACTCCACACAATTTTTGCACTAAAATGTATAAAGTGATCCCACTGTTCACCGGCCCAGAATCCGCACCAAACAGTAACTTTGTGGATTCATTGCCAGCATCTGTGAACCTGGAGGCTAATTACAGAATTCGATATTGAGCAGAAATCAATTTTTATCTTCAGTGAAAGAAGAAATGTTTGTATATTTTTTGTCGAAATTGTTACCGTCTTTACAATAAATAAAAGCACATTTCGATCGTAACTTCCATGACATGGTTATGTAAGATAGGTTAGTCATTCATCTTGCCGCTAAGGACGCCTTTGGGCAAAAATTGAAGTCCTCTCTTTTCTCCCCAGCCAGACTTTGAATCTTGTACAGATGAAGATCCAAGTCCCGACGCAAAATTCGCCAAATTTAAGTCTGCGGAATTCTTGTGCACGGCGAGGAATCTCATATATTTTATCGGATAGCGGCTAAATTCTCGGTTAGTCTTTAATGATAGTCTTTAGTGATCAAACCCGAGACTGAAAACCGGGTCAACCGGGGTTTTCATCGCGGTTTTTGGAAAACCGGGAATCCCGGGTTTTTTATGTCGCTCTCAACCGGGTTTTCATAGTGCAAAAAGTATGCCACTTTTTATATTATCAGCTTGTGATAGAACTTTTATCAGGGGCCGCAAATTTACTTAAGAAGATTTACGAATACAACAACACTATGAGTCTAAAATGTCAAAGTTCGTCCTATATTTCACATGCATTTCTTATGGGCAGAAGAAAAAACGACCAGCCATATACATATGATTATTTTTTTACCCAAGGACGAAATATTTTGCAGATCATCATTCAATAATCCAGTATTCATTTCTGGTGACCGTAGCATTTTTTCGCAATCCAACTTATACGTTTATTACTCGTCCTTGTAGGTAATATGATGAACTTTGTGAATATAAGAGAAAGGTGAAAGGTCGTTGTATTTCAAAGAGTCCAAGAATACGCATAATCCTTGAGTTTCATGTCAAACTTATGATTTATTTTTATACATTTTATCTTCTTTTATTCTCTACATGATATCAGAATCACAGATTGGGGTGATTGGTCAGAAATTATAGGGAATCCCGCGGGAATTCAGTAGAAATTTTACACATTTCTTCGCATATTTTTTCCATCATTTCCTCAATAAAAATGTTGTACAATAATTTAGCTCATATCGATTTTAATAAAGTATGTGAAATAATCAAATTTCGATTACGATTAGTAATCAATTACATTACTTTTTAAAAAAAATCGTAATGATTATATAATCCACTATACAACAATTTCTGATTACCAATTGATTACGATTACAAATAATCATAAAATAATCAGGATTACTTGCGATTACCGTTACCTTTCGGTTTTAGCTGTCAAAAGAACGAGAACAGAAAAAATCAAAACTGACATATATTGAAAAGTCAAAAGTTTTGACAAACAGACTACTATGACTTTCATACCGATTTCGCGAGAATCAAAAGTAATCACAAAAAATCAAAAGTAATCAAAAGTAATCTAAAATAGTCAAAAGTAATCAAAAGTAATCTTTTAAAGTAGTCGAACTCATTTTTGATTACTTTTGATTATTTTTCAGTAATCGCAAGTAATCCTGATTATTTTTTGATTACTTGTAATCGTAATCAATTACTAATCGTATAAAACTGAATGTAATCATATTGTAATCATTACTTCTACTTTAAAATTTTAATTAATTTAATTAATTTTGAAACTTGAAAATATGTTTGAATTGAATTCTGTAACATGTTCGTTGTAAAATAAATTTTTATTTTACTGAACTGGGAAACTCTCCTAGCTTAAGACCATTTTGCACCTATATTTTATAGAATGCAAATTTATTCTAAAGTAGCATTGTGACATTTATTATTTGGCTGCACACTACCACTATCATGGTTTCCACCCTGTGGCAGGTTTCGTCAGGTGCCCTCATTAAGTAAATGATTTTCACAAACCAATGAGAAGCTCACTTGCCGAATATCCGTTCAAAAAATAGCACCAAGTAATAAAGCACACATGCCATCTTAATAAAATGTGAATGTTTCATTGAAAAAACATGGTAAACGATATATTGACGATTTCCCGTGCTGTCCCGGGATCCCGGGTAATTGAAAAAATAATTCCCGCTTCCCGGGAAATAAAAAGTACGGGAAAATGCAAACCCTAGTTCACACCTGTTCTAAACTGAATTTTTGGGTCAACATTTTGTAGTATTACCATATAAAGAATGATTTCCCAACTTTTACAGTTTAAAAAAAAACACGGTCCCACCGCTTTTTTATAAAAAGAAAACCAGGCAACCGGGTTTTTAATCACTTTATCTTTAACCCTTCGTATATACTTCAGCTACTTAATCTCAGCTTCAGTAGAATTTTGCGGGCAGCTAATTTGAACTTATTAAAGTGGTAATGATACGAGGTAACGTGCCGGTGTTGGTTCATTGTTTTATCATGTGGCCATGCTCCTTAACTTGACATGATGATTTGGCATTAGTGACTGAATGATAAGCAAAAGATTTCACAACATGGCCGCCCCAGACAGTCAACATTGATCCACTCCAAACTGAAAACCCAAGGGTTGGACTTTTTCTCTTGAAATGACCGTATGGGTTAATCCATTCGTTCCCACTGTACTCGCTTGGGTACAGAAAAACGGCCAAAACAACCGAACCACAATTTTTTTTGGGCGTTAATGGGTTAACTTCATGTCACTCATAATGTTCAATTCGACAGAGGACGAACCCCATTGACGTTGAACCATGTACTAGCTTCTACATTCCAAATGATCTACCGTTGAAATTTCCATTTAGTACTCGACATGCCTTTTTCGATTTCTTTTCATGCAAGCTAAGAATATTACACGGATCTATTTCCTAAAGTTAAAACAGAAAATCCATAACTGATCATTTTTTAAAAATAATGAAGATCGAACGCAATCACCTTCAGGCTCATTTTCACATTTATGGTTTCGTTAAACGTCAAAGTTGTAGCATTTGAGGTTCAGAATAGATTGTTGTGAAGCAAATGCATCCACATTGTGTGACTGTTTGGAGTGAATCTTGGACGAGGTCATAGTCAAGTCATTCTACTTCTGGATGTGGTTGACATGAGCTAGAGTTCTGCGATGAGGCTTATTTTCAATTTAATTGGAATGGAGATATATTTAGGCTAGGAGCACAAAATCATATAGTTGTTATTTGCTGGTTCAATTTTCAATGATAGTGACTTTTTGGGCGTTGAATCAACATTAATTACATCTATACTTCCATACTTTAATAAGCCAAAAACAAATTATTTAATTTTTTATTGTGGCCTAGTCCCCTAATACTTAACTTGGAGTTGTTCCAATTTTAGAAGAGCTAAGGCTCTCTCTCTCTCTTTTATGATCTCAATACTTACCTCTGTTTTGTCTGGGATCCCGGGCGCTGAAGTCGGAGCTTTGTGGCACATCAATGGAATTGTAATCGAACTGTCTGTTGGGGAAACGGCCGAAGAGGAAGTTTTGACCAGCTACCAAAGCTAATGAGGTGCACAGGGCAAAAGCAATCATTAACTAAAAGGAAAAACAGAAAGAAATTTTAAATTTAATATATTTAAAAATATAAAATGTATAAAGATCTTCTAAGACTTTGCTTTAAATTTTCAATAATTCAAATAAATTCTATAAATTCAAAATAACTTAGCCAACAACAACAGTCATCATTTTAATGATTTAGTTTCCCTGGAAATCATTAAAATGGCAGCAAACCTTGCGACTGCAATGAACATTAAATCATTATCGGCGCTTGGTTGTCTACCACGTTTGACCACGTTTGCAGTCAACGATTGATAAATTGGCAAATCATAAACCATCAGCACCACTTTAACCTTCGAAAACCCTTTGGGCCAGGCACTGCGCTGGTGCAAGGCAAGGCTGCCGCATGCATAGCCAACAATGCTGTCGGGAGTTCGCACGTTTCACTTTGTGTCATGCGCATAGGGTTCAAATTTCTTGAACCTGTCATAAAAACCAGCTACCAAAAAAGGCTTCCGCCTTTTTCTTGAAAGTTTCAAAAGACACGACAATACAAAATAAGGCTGAAGCTGAAACCTTGAAAAAGACTTTCCACAAAGTCTCTATCCAAAGAGCAGAGTAATAATAAATAAGAAAAAGAAAAAATAAAATATTTCAAAAAATTACAGTGCATTATTACTAACGGCCATTGTTGTTGCCAACGAACTCAATACCCACCATAACTTGGCTACAACAAATAAATAAATAAAAAGTGGTGGTGGCTGGAGAAAAAGGAACTGTCAAAAGGCCAGCTGGAGAGGGCAGTCGCTGGTTATCGGACAACACGAACCGTGGCAGTTGCTGCAAATGCACTTCCAATATTTGTTGCAGTTGTGGTTGTGGTCCGATGAAATCTTGAAGAAATTTCTATTTTTATTAGTTAGGTGATTTGCTAAAAACGGTTATTAATGATTAAGCAGTTTCAAACTAATGATAAGTATTTCGTTAAAGATAGACTCCAGGCCCAACAAAAAGTGTTGCATTTTATGGCCAACACAAGACCACCACTACCAACAACATCAACGGCAACATTCACTTTTAAACTTGGGTGGGAGGGGTGTTACTTTATGACCACAACTGCCAGCAGTCCAAAACATATCACAAACGAAATGAGACCATAGTCCGCAAAACATAAAACAAATTGCCTTCAATTTTTCTTTTTTTCGGTTCAGATTAACAAACAGCAAAACATGCTTCCTTGTTGTTCTCCACAAACCCCCGCAAGAGAAGGTGGAAAGTGAACGTTGCAAAAAGCCAAAGAATACAAAAGATATGGATGTGGATGTGGAAGCAATCCATTCTAAAGTATAAAGAATTCGAGTTTTTCTTAAGGTGACGCTGTGTCCGAGATTTAAAATTTGTGTTGCGAAGACAAAATGAAACAACAACAACAAAAGACAGAGTGACAGCTGACAGCTCAGGGTTATAAAAAAATGCAGCGCCACGAGAACCAACCACACTTAACGATTGTTGAATAATATCTCAAAAATAATGAAGGTGAGGAGAGTTATTTATTATATGGCTTTGTTAAACATCTAAATTGTAGTATTTGAGGTTCAGAAAATCCGCAAATGATTTTATTATTTGAAATTAATTATTGTGAAAAAATAATGAAGATCGAACAAAATCACCTTCAGCCATGATGAGTATTTACTTAGTTAATTTCACTCACGGGAAAACTCCCTGGAATTTTATTCAATATTTCAAAAATAATGAAGGTTTTTCGAACAATCATCTTTAGCGAGGAGGCCTTTTTACATCTTGTACAAGCTAAATAGTAGTATTTGAGATTCAGAAAATCCACAATTGATTTTAATCCACAATTTAATTATTTAAAATTAATTATTATAAAAAAAATGAAGATCGAACACAATCACCATCAGTGATGATGCGAATCTACTCAGTTAGTTTCCCTCACGGGAAAACTCCTTGGAATTATATTCAAGATCTCTAGTGAATTACTGTTCATTTAATTTTTTCTATTGAGTAAACTAAAGAATTTCGCAGGATGTTAAAGGGACTTCATCATGAAACTTATGAGATTTTCTGGCAATATAACCTGCTGTGAATTTAATTATTTCATTTCTTCTTAAAATTTAGTTTTAATTTTTAATTTTATAAAAAATCTAAATTGCATCTCAGATTGTGGCTCAGAAAATCCACAACTAATCATTATTTAAAAAAATAATGAAAATCGAACACAATCACCTTTAACGATGTGGCTCATTTTCACATTTATTGCTTCGTTAAACGACAAAGTTGTAGCATTTGAGGTTCAGAATAGATTGTTCTAAAGCAAATGCATCCACATTGTGTGACTGTTTGGAGCGAGCGTTGGATGGGGTCATAGTCAAGTCATTTATCTTGAATGCGGCGTTAAATGACAAATTTATGGTTTTTGGTGTTTGAGGCTCGTTTTCATATTTATGGCTTCGTTAAACGTCAAAGTTGTAGCATTTGAGGTTGAGCATAAATTATGCGACTGTTTGGAGCGAACGTTGGTCGGGGTCATAGTCAAGTCATTCTCAGTCTTCAGAATGTGAATCTCATGAGTTTTACATTGAATGCTTTGTTAAATTACAAAATTGTAGATTTGTAGATAATGTTAAAATACAAATGCATCCACAATGAGTGACTGTTTGGAGCGAATATTGGGCAGGGTCATAATCAGGTCATTCTACTTGTGGACGTGAGTGTCATGAACTTTCAGCGATCAGGATTATTTTCATCTTGAAAGCTTCGTTAAATGACAAAATTGTAGTTTTTGGTGTTTGAGGATCATTTTCAAATGTATTCACATGCGGTTCAGAATAGATTGTTCTGAAACAAATGCATCCAGCAAACGTTGTACTGGGTCATAGTCAAGTCATTATTAGTCTTCTGGATGTGAGAGTCATGGGAGTTAGAGTGCCGCAGTAGCAATCAGAAGGTCCGCTGTTCTACACCCGGTAGCGGCGGTTTTTTTAAAACAGAAATGGAAACTAGTGAAAAAGTGGTTCCTTGGTAACACTTTAAGATAACTTTTAAGTCTTTCTAAATAAAGGATATCCCTCCTATGACACCTCCATGTTAAAATCATTGGGCAGGGTCATAATCAGGTCATTCTAGTTGTGGATGTGAGAGTCATGAACTTTCAGTGATCAGAGTCATTTTCATCTTGAAAGCTTCTTTAAATGACAAAATTATAGTTTTGGTAGGTGTTTGAAGATCATTTTCAAATGCATCCACATTTTGTGAATGTTTGGAACGATTCTCAGTCTTCTGAATGTGGGTGTCATGAGCTTTTTTCATCTTGAATGCTTTGTTAAGTGACAAAATTGTAGTTTTTTGTGTTTGAGGCTCATTTTCACATTTATGGCATCGTTCAACGTCAAAGTTGTTGTATTTGCGGTTCAGAATAGATTGTCCTGAAACAAATGCATCCAGCAAGCAGTTGTACTGGGTCATAGTCAAGTCATTATCAGTCCTCTGGATGTGGGAGTCATGGGAGTTAGAGTGCCGTAGTAGCAACCAGAAGGTCCGCTGTTCTACACCCGGTAGCGGCGGTTTTTTTAAAACAGAAATGGAAACTAGTGAAAAAGTGGTTCCTTGGTAACACTTTAAGATAACTTTTAAGTCTTTCAAAATAAAGGGCATCCCTCCTATGACACCTCCATGTTAAAATCATTGGTGAATATCCCAATTTTCACTACTTCCGAATCACAAGATGAACATCTTTTTCACTTCTTTGGGTGCTCTCTTTTTGCTGGGACTGAAAATAAGTTCTGGATTTCATTTTCATCTGGATGAATTGTAGCATTGGAATGTGTTTCTTTAAATACTGTGTGACAGTCCTAAAACTCTTGGTGAGTGATGTTATTTTTCTGGTAGGCAAGAATTTGGTATTAATACAAATTTCTATAACTCAGTATTATTGGATTTTTAAAGAAAAAGGCGGCAGTTTACTTCTTACTAAATCTGTTATTTAAATAAATTTACTGGTCGTACAATTACCAAACACAGACTTCTTAAATTTTCTTAAAAAACTATATATCGATCGAAAGCTCCTAGTTTCTTCTTTTGAAATTCGATGAGAAAGTGAAAACCGGCTGATAACCAATTAAAATTACAGACTTCTAAGTGTACAAAAGTGTGAAAACCCGGGTTTTTACCCTTTACTCAAGGTTTTTTAGGGGTGTCTGGGAAATTTCAAAAACAGATTATTGTTCTACTCGACAAGAAAAATAATATCACTTCCCGGAGTTGTCTACGTCATTCATTTCATGGTAGCACAGCGTATTTTATTGTTGTTAAGGAAGGATCAGACTCTCACGAATAGAAACTTGATATGATTTTATACTCGTTTTGTAAATAAATATGCATTCTATAAAATATACATGTAAAATGGTCTTGAGCCATGAGAATATCCCAGTTCAAATCAAATATTGTATATTGTTACGGTGTCGCCCGACAAATATTAAACAACGAAGTATCCTCCAACTTGGCCATATTAAACAGATAACATTGTTTTCAAAAAAGTGCAGCCTCCTTCGAAGGGTTATTGTACTATCTACGATATCGTGATTATTTTATTACATGCCATGAGTCATGTGTAAGGCTTATCGACGTACGACTTTTTAATGTTAAAAAGGGTGCATTGATCCGGCTTCTTAAATCGCGTCTGAAATGTCAATTGTCTTGCTGTATAAAATATAACATTTTACCACATTATTCTCGCTAAGTAATTTTAATTAATAAAAACATTTAGCTAAAAGTGTAAAGAGATATTTGTGGTATTATAAAACAAATTATTTGTTTTAATTAACCGCAACATTTGCTATCGCCAATAATTATTACAGTTTATCACGACATGCCTTGCAGCGTTTTTTGTTTTTCTGCTTGACTATTTTGCTATGCAAACATAGCCATAGACAGAAGGACAGACAGACAGAGGTACTCGTACCACTCGTACCCAGTAGTAGTTGTAGTATACAATGTTGTACGAATAAAAAAACATAAATATTTATTTTAATTTTACATTGTTTCGATGTTATCAGTCAGACCATTGGGCTACTGCCGGCCATAGAAATCCCCAAACCCAACTTGACTGCCAGCAAAATGACCCAGTTTTGTGTGTAAGTGTATGTATACATACTTACGAACAAAATTGTCTAAAGAAACAACAATAAATATTTCAAAGGAAAATCATATTTTGTGTTGTAATAAAGAGTAATAATAGCTACGCTATTACAAATTCAAATAATATGCAATTGCATTGATAAATTCGGCATTATAATTTTGATGGCATGACTTGGAATTGAATTTCGAAAAAGGACGTGTCCAAGAATTCCATACAAAGGCTAAGCACATTAACCACATTATACGAACATTTATGCCAATGACAAATAGAACATAAATTGTATGCTTTTCACAGCAAATCGCTGCAAATGCCTTGGCATGGCGTTCAATAAATAAATAAAACGAACGCCTTCGATTTGACTTTGGTTTATTAATGAAATCAAATATCCACTACGACTGCAACATTCACATACACATAAGTATAATATAATCAACATAATCGACAATTTACACAAAATACATAAAATAGCCACATTTTACAAAGCTGGTCATAGGAAAAATATTGTGGTTTTCTTTATTGGTTGATTTGGTTCAATGCAATGGCCTTACCACGGCACTAGGCGATCGAATCAGGGTGGTGCTCAATCGAACTTGAATTTAAAACGACAACAAGTTCTTTCAACACCACAGCATAAATGTATGAGGTGCATGTTCCATGGATGGCTAATGCAGTTTGTTGAGTATAACAATTTAATTTAATGAAAAATTATGATGTGGAAGCCTTCGAATTTCAAAGTGAAAAATTCGTAATGAAAAACTGGAAATCATTAGGAATATCCGCACCCTCACCTTAAAGAAGTTGTACATTAAAAATAAAGCAAGAATTTGGCACTGACATCATTGCCATGGATTGTTATGGAAAAACAAGAGAGATTATCCTTATCTATGTATTTTTTTCCATAAGAACACATTAATTGATCTTGCGGAAATTCACGAAATTTTCGGACATAATTAAGTCGGGCATTTTATATTTATTTTATTAGAATTTCCAGGGAATTATTGCCCATTGAATTTTGCTATTGTGACATATATCACAATGAACCTTTCTTTAAATAGTTTGGTTTACCATAATCAATTGATTATTTCTATTAGTATTGTAATAATGTTCTGACCAGAGGCCATATCTTATTAAACATAAATTGAACAAGTATTAAGTAATATTTACATTGGAAGGGATACATTTCTGGATGTGTACTCTTCCGTAGAAAATTATCAATTTACTGAATAAATGTCTTGAGTTTAATCGGATGATATACTTCTGAAACTATAGGCAAAATTGACTTAATTGGCGTTTTTCCTCATTTCCTCAGGACTACAAAGTTCCAGGGGATATACATTTTCAAAAATTATTTTAAATACCTTTTCACATCCCACGCTACTACTATAAGGGTCAAATTAAAGAGGAGAATATCTGTTAAAAATACTTCAAATTTCATTCTTATATCTGCATTCGTTTAGCATTGACAACCATTTAAATATTCCCCTTAGTTTTTTATATTTTACTTTTTAAGAGAGAAATTTTGAAATGGATGTTAAAGCCAAAATTATCCAGATACAATTTGAAGTATTTTTAGCAGATATTCTCCTCTTAAATTTGGTATCATAGGGTGCGAAAAAATACTTCAAATAATTTTTGAAAATTTTTATACGTCGGAGCTTTGATTATTCCAAAAAATAGTATAATTTGTTTAAATTTTTTAATAAAAAAATATTCCGAATTTTTTAAAGTTTCCAGGGTACTAATGGATGATTTAGAAGGAGTCTCTCAATTTCAAAAGTTCTGTCACAAATGATAAATACATATTTGAGGCCAAAGCTCCTACAGAACTACTCGAATTGACGTATAGATGGCTTCAAAATTTTTTCGGGTATTTTTTATCTCTTACGTGATAGCCAATTATGCTACATTCATAAAAAAAACTACATATGAGCATTTGAAGAAAAAAGTTCCTTGGGAAAATGAATTTACTATATGGCCACATATGTGGGATTCTCTACAGAATGGATCAAAGTTTGTTAGCTGATCATAATGCATATACAGAGAGAAGTATACTGTGTTGAAGAGGGGTAGTTCTGCTGAGTCATTTCCGCGCACTGCGATGGGAAAGATTGGGGTGAATGACATTTTCTAAATTCCATAACTTCTGACATAGATGATTTATTTTTAGGCGCTAAGATGCACTTGAAAGGTATTTCCTTGTGGATTTATGAAAAATATTTAATTCCAAAAATATTCTTAATTATATTTAATATATATTTAATTATATTTTTTATGAACTAATATCCCCATCGATTTCAATTATTTTTTTCACTAGAAGTAGCCCAATATGTTTGCTTTGATCTCACACGAATCGAAAGTTATAGAAGAAACCGTAAGATTGTATTTTCTAAGTAAATATAATTTTTTTACATATGTTTTAAAATTTCGTAAATTTCTACATACAAAAATACTCAGCAAATTATAAAGAATATGTAAAAAATATATTTATTTGGAAAATAAATGTGTTCTTATTATAAAAAGACAAATATGATGAGACTGATTTGAACAAAAATTCTTGCGGAAAATTTTTAAAATTTCTTCCATTCGAATTTTTATACATCTCATTTTACGAAATTCGAAAAAATCAAACAATTTTAAAATTCAAATATATTTAAAAATGCAACACATCAAAATATCAACCATTTTATTATCATCCAGCCAGACTGAAGGACAGATTAAAAAAAAAATACTGCCACGCCCTTGGTTGGGTCTAGAAAGTTAAACATTCATAGGACTAAATGTAAAATCAGTACCAGTATTTCGACAAGAAAATTAATAATTGAATGACATTTTTCAAAAAACAAAAAATCGAGCGGAACGTGCCGTGGTGTTCATCTCCATGCGAGACCTAGTGTTTGAGTCTGTTCCATATATAATGTGATTCAAGCTTTACAAATTCATGGCCGATTTCTCAGGGTGTGTGAGCAAGATAGGAGCTACGTTTGCTTATTTCAATCAATGCTTTAGAGTTTAAATTGCTTTCCCGTATTATTTACAAACAGTGAAGAAGTGGAATGTTGATGGATATTTTAAATATCTATATCTAGAATTTTGTTTTCAAAATTCCAGCTCTGGTAGTTCTGAGGCATAGTAAAATAATAAATCGGGAAAACTCATCTGATTTAACGAACGGGTCAGATCTTCGATTAAGTATTTTATCTCTATGTGGAGCAAAATTTTACAGTCAACTCCGCATATAATAAGTTTCAAGTTCAAAGAATATACCAATTTAAGCTTATACCAATTTAAGGAGTTAACTGATTAAGAAGTATGAAAGAATTTCACAGTGATTGCAATGGTTCCACTTCTAAGACTGTCAACATTTAAATACACATTTTGTTATTTTTAAACGATGACGTGCAACTACTAAATTTTTAAATTTTTTGTTAATTTACTAAACCACCATCTGTGCATTCAAACATGTTTTTTTAAAATTTACACCATTTCCAATAGATATTAGTCGAATATGGATTTGCTCAGGGGGCGGTATTGATTCTGCGGATACAAGATTATATTAATCATTGATCCTATCTCATTGTTCTTTGAGGATGTTAGCGAAGTTTTCATTGGCAAAATATTTAATTGAGATAAACCTTTTCCATACTAAATTGAACACAAAAAATAAATAAAAAGAAAATACTCATTTACTTTATGTATATTCTATATATGTAGTTATAAGCCATATATTTCTGACAACAATTGTGGTGTAGTTGGGTTAGTGATCGATTTTAAATGAATTTTTATATGTTTTTTGAATATAACACATTCGAATGCGCGCTATACCGAGTAACAAATTATTGGATAAATATAAAAGTTTTAGAAAACAAAAATTTGCCTTATTGAAATTTCATTACTTCAAAAATCATTAATTAACAATAGAAAAGTTAAAAACAATTTACAATGAAACTCAAATAGAAAATCGAAATCTCGACAATATTATCCATCGATTTTCTTCGGAAATACAAATAGAAATTTACGAACAAATCCTTAACCAAACACATTTTGTCGATCTGGAATTTTCAGAATTTTGAAATTCAAATTTTGTCTGGAAAAAAATATTATTTACAAATTTTCGAAACTTCTGGTCTGGTTAAAATATTACTAATAATAATATTATACTAATAATATAATATACTATTATACTGATATTTGAAGATATTGATAAAGTCGTAGAAATCGTTGCCGAGTTATGTTAACATTTGTGGAACAAAGTTTTCAAAAACGCAACATTTTTACTAATAAATTTAAAATCAAGATTGTTGCATCAAATTAATTATATTATTATAATGCTATTAAAAAATTAATAAGTTTGATTTTATATGTCTCAAGATTTCATTATTCTTTTCAAAACTTTTTAAAATATGGCACAAGCAGATATTGTTTTTAAAAGTACAAGACAAAATGATTGTTTCCCTTAGGAATACTCCGAGTTGTGGAAACTTAAAATTCACAAATGTCGTTCTGGAATTTTCAAATTCAAATTTTGTCTGGAAAAAATATTTTTCACAAATTTTCGAAACTTCAGGCCTGGTTAAAATATTACTAATAATAATATTATACTAATAATATAATATAATATTATACTGATATTTGAAGATAATTCGATTTCGGATTTTTTAAATATTTCTATTGATAAAGTCGTACAAATTGTTGCCGAGTTATGTTAAAATTTGTGGAACAAAGTTTTCAAAACGCAACATTTTTACTAATAAATTACAAATCAAGATTATTGCATCAAATTAATTATATTATTATAATGCTATTAAAAATTTAATAAGTTTGATTTTATATGTCTCAAGATTTCATTATTCTTTTCAAAACTTTTTAAAATATGTCCCAAGCAGATATTACTTTTAAAAGTACAAGACAAAATGATTGTTTCCCTTAGGAATACTCCGAGTTGTGTTTTTCATTTAAATTTCACTAAATTTATTTCCTTAAGTTTTAGTTTTTTTTTTTCAATTCCACATGTCACATGTTTTCAGTTTCATTTGAAATTGTCGTTAAACTCTACTGGAAATGGTGTGCTATATTTATTCAAAATATTTCGTGCAGATACGAAATGACTGCATTTTTTCTATATTTCTGTGATTTACTTATACAAGCAGACAAATCGTAATACAAGTGCAATTTACTATTTAAGCGTGTCATTTTTCATACCCGTACCAATGCCATTTGCAAAATTACCAACAATTACCGGCGAACTTTGTATGGCATCTTGTCAACACAGGTGCTTGCTTCCACTCTCAAGTTCCATTCTCGATGAAAATGTATTGGAAAGACACACAATCGCCATATGAATAATGGACTGGTTTAGATATGATTTAACTGGCAGACTCTGGCAAATTGTTTACCATGCAACAAATCGATAACGAAATCGAGTCGAAATGTTTAAACAAATGAAGGGTAGAAAATAAATATATTGAGCATAAGACCTTTAACGAACGGCTTGGCGACAAAACAAATAGAGTTGCTAACTCGCCCCGAAGAAGAAGGAAAAAGAAGACATAACAATTTACAATAGACTACAAATTATCTTATTAGGTATTTGTGCTGGGAGACAAGCGTCTCCTTGTTAGGCAGCCGCAGCAGCCATCCACGTTTATGGTAATGACGAAAACCAAAAAAAATAAGCAATAAATAAGAAACTAGTTAACAATTAATAAAACAGTGTGTATTTAGTTTTTTCTTTCTTCTTTTTCAGTTTCGATTTCAACTTCCCAATTAGAAACAAGCAGTGTTCTCTGTGCCACCACCACCAACAACGATGGCTGATGTTGGCTGGTTGTTTGGCTGGCTGGCTGTTTGACTTGGATGCTTGCAATACATCTTGTTCAACTTTAGTGACCCTCATTGAAGATTGCAGCATTTGATAGCTAATGGCACAGTAAACGTCGTTAGCTATTTAGTAGTAACTCTGGAGTACAGAGTGCGATTTGTACGACAAAAGACTGTTTAAGGAAAAAACAAAAACTGAAACTAAAACAACAACTGCTTCTGAGACAGTTACCACCAACCGTTTGGCGGTCCAAGAACAGCCGTGTAAAGGCAATTTGCTTTAGACGTTTAAAACGCTTCTGTAAGATTGTCCGCAAATATAGATTTTGTCAGTTTTGTTCGTTTTTCCAAATCCATGTAATGATCATTAAAATTCACGAAACGTTTTTGTTTCGGACTGAGGGAAACTATATTTTCCGATGATATAATCGGAAATTGGTCTTCACTACATCAATGGTTGCCCTACAATAAAAGTAAAATCGTTTTGTTCGTTGTTAAGGTAAACGTGTAGTTGATAGAACTAAATGAAGCTTTTGATTTAAATTCGTTTGGTCGTTGTTAAGGAAAAACTTAATGATATCAAACAAAAGACTTAGGACACAATCTTGTTTTTTTTAGATGAGCTTGGTAGTCAAGGAATGTAATTTTATGAAGAAGATGACGATGAAGAAGACGAAGATTTAAAAGTCTTAAATTGAAGTTTCTCATAGGCCACAAATCCGTTTTTGGAAAATATAATGAAACTGATGGAATATACTTTAGGTTGAGATTCAATTCATTGAGATTCAATTCATTAATTGCATTTATTGTAATATGCTACAACATTGTCCGAAATGAAAAGTTAGATATATCTTGTTTTCTAGATAATAGAAAGAGAGGTTCATAGACAAAACAGTGATTGGCGTGTTTCTTATTCAGGAAGGTTAAGGCTATCGTCCATCGTTTTTTGCTATTTTTTCTATAAAAATGATAGCTATATGAAAAAATACGAATTTTCATCAAACAAATTTCATAATTTTTGAACAATACTTTAACGATTAAATTAAAAAATTGAGACAAATCGGTTCAGTAGATAAACAATATATAGCTCTGCCGCGCCAATTTCTTAGCGCTGTAACTTCAGAAATAATTTGAATTTCGCTATGTTTTACATTTGTCCTGAACTTATTTTGTACATACTACAGTTCAATATCAGTTCATTTGTACGAGAAACTACATTACTGTATGATTGTATGAACAAATTAATCCTTTTTGGAAGTTATAGAATGATAGACATAAACGTCCTGCATTCCGAAGACGAAACAAATTGCATCAGATGTAAAATATTCAATTCAGAAATTTCTCTTCGAGATTTCCTGGGGATTTTTGAGATATTAACATTTTTCGTCTCCCATTTCTCGAACAGCCCGGTAAATTTATCGATAATTTATTGAAAATATCGCGGTTATACCAATTGGGTATAATATTAAGTTAAAAATGACATCGATGTTTAAATGAGTTCTTCGAAAGAAATATTTTTGAAAATCATAGTTAATACAATTGTTGTGATAATCGACTAAAAAAGCAGAGATACGGCTCTAAAATCCGATAAATTCAAGAATAAACTCAATATTGATAAATGATATTTCTTTAAAAACTTTGAAATATGCTTCATTTTGAACGGTGTTTTGTCAAAAGTTTAGCTCGCCGTTTTTTAATCAGAACTGATAACAGTATGCAACAAGATTAAGGAAAAAATTATCTGTCCAAGCAGAAACAAAATAGGGGTGTGTCCATTGAGGCATGCAGATTCATAAAATCAACACACAAAGAATTTGGGTGAATATCTTTTTTAATTTTTTTAATAAAATTAAAATTATCGTATTTGTACTCTAATTTTGGATATATTGGTCCGGACGTACCCGCTTATATATGCATGTAAAGGTAATTATGTCTACAAATCTTCCGCATTACACTTTCACATAGAAACAGTGGTTTAGAAGAGGTCTCCAAAAGTTTGGGAAACGAATATTTCTATTTTGATTTATTTTATAATAGCTAACATTCTAACACAAAAACAATGGTTATCTGTAAGATAGATAAATGTAGAATTTATGATACTCTTTGTAGACTAGCAAAAGAATTTAAAAATCATTTTTTTTGTTAAAATATAGCGAAAAATCCCACTACAAATTATGCAAAAGAATATATTGTTTTGTAATAGCTGGCATCTTAACAAAGAAAACAAGGCATTTTGAAGAAATTCTATGAATAAATGTAAATCTATAAATAAATAATGTTTTCACATTTTTTGAAGATTGTTCCTAATTCACTATTCCTAAATAACTGTTCTATGTGGAATCGTAATATTTGTAGCCGTAAGAAGTACCTTTAATTCAACGTATAACCGGGTGTTGTCGGACTTATATTTCCAAAATAAGAGTAGAAATATTTAAGGTACCTTCGCTGAAAATTTTAATTTCAGTAAAAATTTAAAAAAATATATTAAAATTTTTTATATCGTTTTCAAATTTAGAAAACCGAAATACATCAGAAAATGTTAAACGTGACCCTGCGACAAAATTGTTGTATTAGTATGTAGTGTGTATTTATGGGCCGCGAAAATTCATAAACAAAAACATAAGTATAAATTGAAATTAAGCAAGAAAAGTCAATAAGTTTTAAATTCATGAGATTCACTAAAAATTGATAATAAAACCCCAAATTGTCGGGATATATTAGAAAAACACGTACTTTTTTTCAGTCGAAGATTCAGCAATATCCCCAGCTGTGATCAAGTCTATGGTAATAGAGCGTAACTTAATAATAAATAACTAAATTCGCAGAAGAGGCCTTGTGGAACTACTAGTACTTGGTCAATTTTTTACTTTTTCTAATATATTCAACTAAACTCTGCATTGTGTTAAATAATATAACAGCCACCATCATCAGGTGTAGGGTATGCAAATGGAATAAATATTACATTTCAACCAATTAGTTCATAGACATCCTCGGTCTGCATACGACTGCCACAGTTTGAAATTAGGTTAAAGAAATCATGCACTATTTTTGCTGTTGTTGTTACTTTTGATCCTATCCACCTACAAGCAATTTTTTGCCATATTTCTTCTCTTTCAGCACTTATTTCTTCCAAGGCATTCATTAAGATCCAGGCAAATGTAGAAACGTGTGTGTGTTGTAATCTATGGCATATGAAGGCATCAGGTTTGAAATGAAAATAATTGCAAAAAATCCCACAAAGGTATTAATGCAAATATTCCAGAAACAATGATGGAGCTTCTCTTAATCAATGTGCTATGTAAATGTAAAGCCATTGAAAGGGACTCACTGTTTAAAACCGGCAACAAACTGTTAATTTATGTTTATGAAGAAGAAATATAATGTTTTAAATAAACATAATTGCAAAAAAGGCCAAAAACATGTCGTTAAAAACCATGAGGGAGCTTCTCTTATAAGTTATACAAATTTGAATTGAAAGGTATCTGCTATTTTTAAGAAGATTTACGAAAAATTAGACTCCAGCATAAGTTGAAACTTTCGTTTGAATTTGAAGTTATAGCTCCGTTCGACAATTTTACATTTATTTTATTGGAGCTGAGCAAGACAATATTCATGTGTAACTAAAAATCGTATAAAGAAAAACTCAATTTTGCATTTCTTGATCATTTATCTTTTTTACAGCACTTCCAAATGATATAGCTCTTTAAATAATTTATTTCCATACTTTAACGAGTCATACAATGGGTATCAAATGAAAGAGAAGAATATCACTTAAATACATTAAATATAATGCTTCTATCTGTATTTGTTTAGTATTAACAACAATTTCAAGTTTCCCCCCATTATTTATTTAGTTTATTCATCTTTTACTATTTAAGGGGGAAATTTGAAACTAATGAAAGGAATGGACTTTTTAGTATTTTTAACATACATTCTTATCTTTCATTTGATATCTATATCGCCTGTGTATGGCTCTCGGAAGTTTGACAATGAATTATTTAGACAAATATATCCTTTGGAAATTAAAAGTCCTGTAAAAAGGAGAAAAGATTGCCAAATGAAAAACTGAGTATACAGTTTTTCTACATCTTATCTCTAGTTTTATATGTCGTACTGTCGCACGGTGAAGAATTACATTTATATGTTACATTTATATTTTACATTTATATGCAATGAAAGGGCAATGTTGTTAAACGAGCGTCACCGAGGGGGATAAGTATTTTTTAGATATGTTTTACAAGAGATTTGGCTCATAAAAATTCCCCGATTTGATGAAGTGAAAGCGTCGTTCGGATTTGAACCTTGGTTGTCCATCATCAAAAGCCATCGCAAAAATATTGATATTAAGCTACTCAATACTACCATATGCTGTGTATACCCTCCACCTCCAGCATGGGGGTATACTAACTTTGTCATTCCGTTTGTAACACCTTGAAGACCCTATAAAGTATATATATTCTTGATCGTCATAAAATTCTAAGACGATCTAGCCATGTTCGTCCGTCCGTCTGTCCGCTAGCATCTAAACGAAAGGAGCTAGAACGTTTAAATTTTCCATAAATACGTCTTATAGTCGTAGATCGGTTGGGATTGAAATGGGTCGAAATCGGCCCAAAGAGAACAATTTTTCCCTCACAAGGACTAAAAATACCCATAATAATCCCTAATATTTTAGCGTATTTAAGCATGTTTTTTGAATATGTCTGTTTATATTTGCTTGATATTTGGTATGCGCATTCCCCTTATAGCAAAAACGTGCACCATAAAGTGATTATTATTTGTAGGGGGTGAAATGGGGCAAAAAAGGGATAAAAATGGTACATGTTAAACGACAACAACTAGAAACACGAAATTCGGTGTGTACATTCCTCTAATTGAGTAGATACATAATATATAAGTATTTTTTCCAAATTCGTACTTTTAAGGGGTAAAATAGGAATAGAGGGATAAAAATGGTACCAACCAAACGGCTGTACCTAGAATAATGAAATTCGGTATATACATTCTTCTGATTGCATTGATAAGTAAAATACACGGATTTTTCAAAAATCGTACTTTTTGGGGTTAAAATGAAAAAAGGGGATAAAAATAGTACCAATCTAATGACCGCAGCTAGAGTCATGAAATTCGGAGTATACATTCCTCTGACTGCGTAGACACGGAAAATAGACGAATTTTTCGAAATTAGTACTTTCAAGGGATACAATGGTACAGAGGGATAAAAATAGTACCAACTTAAATTGCGTAGAAACGTCAAGGGGGTAAAAATGGTACCAACCAAATGGGCGCAGCTGGAATCATGGAATTCGGTGTATACATTCCTCTGACTGCATATACACGCAAAATAAAAAGTTTTTTTCCAAATTCGTACTTTTTCTTTTACGGCAAAAATTGGTTGAATCATGAAGTTAGGTTATTTATATGTCTGATAATGGATTTTCAAAATTTGTACTTTTGGAATTAAAATAGAATGGAAATACAACCAACTGTAGCACCCACTATCTACCAATATTTATGACTTTGAAAATATTTTTGAAAATATAAATATAAGAATATTTATTTTTTGAATTGACGTATTGGTAGCATTACCTTATAATCGTGGTTTGAAATAATTAATATATATTTGTTTTGTATTTGTTTTGGTTTGGCTATATTAAAAAATTATATTTTCCTGTAATATTACTGCACTTCTACGAAAACCGACAACCTCTGTGGAATGCAATCCATGGTGGAGGGTATATAAAGTTCGGCCCGGCCGAACTTAACGCCGTTTTTACTTGTTTTGAATGAAAAAGTCTTTCACTAAATGGATGAAAGTCACTTTGACTCTGATGGCTGCATATATTGCATTTTCCCATAATGTATGTGTGTGTACATTAATACCTTTATAAGTACGACTATATGTACATATGTATGTGTGGCTTTGTCTGTGTGAACTTTTGATTATAGTTCGTTTATGTTTTGCCGGCAACCACGGACGGGTACATGTATCTTTGTCATGTCCTCTTCATTGACAGTTTTCATTATGTTTGTCCATTTGTTTGTTTCTTGTTGCGTTCCTTCATTTTTGCTTCGCAACAGTTACAGTTGTTTATTTATTTAATTTAACAAACGTGTTCTGTCAGTTTATTTGTATTCGTATTTTTTGCTTTGCTCAAAACTTCCTTTATTTAAGTTTTTTTGCAGCTTTAGTTCACGTTGAAGTTGTAAAGTAATTTGCGCATGCGCGTTTCTTTCATTTACCTACTACTCACAGTGCCGCTGCCTGCCGCTTGCATTTATGTGCATAAGCTGAGCTATTTCTGTGAACTTAAATTAAGTGTCATGTTTCCAGATGTATGCTGGACAATGTATAATTAGTTCGAGATTGGTTTTCAAAAAAGCAAAAAAAAACGAAAATCCAGTTGTTTGTACTAAAACTGAACTGAAACAATAATACGATGCTATGTCTCACGAATGTCTCGGAGCATATGCACATGTGCACTGTGTCGTGAAGTACTTCAGCTAATGATTAATGTTGTCAACGATTCATTAAGGAATGTCGAAATTTTGAATGATGTCAATTTAATTTGTACAGGTGGCTAGCGCGGAGTTGTTGTTTTTATTGTGTTTGCTAGAATCAGTACGGGGAGAATGACCGTGTTGTGTGCTTACTTTGAGAGAATAAGAGGAAGCTGTTGGTAGTAATATTAATAATATCGCTGTCCTACAAAGTAAGACTTTTGAATTTTGAAAGGGCATGTTGAGTAGATCATTTTTGCAGTATAAACTAATAGTCCAGCTATAAGTAATATCCATATCCAATATTCGCGGTTGCATTTACTTCAACTTTCTTGATGATTGTTTCATAAAATCAACACAAAAATTTTAATGGATATATATTTTTAATTTTTTCTTAAAATTGAAATTTTTGTCTTAAGTACCTGTAATATTTGTACTATCATTTTGGATATATTAGTCCGATTGTAACCGGTTATATTTTCAATTAAAGGTAATTCTGATGTCTATAAATACTCCAAAAAAAATAGAAAAAAGGTGGGAAAAAATTATTTTGTTTTATATTTTAATAGCTAATAGTATGACGCATAAATCGATGTTAATAGGTAAAAATCCATGCATAAATGTAGAAATTATGATACTCTTTGTAGATACAAACGATATTTTAAAAATCAATTTTTTTAAATTTTTATTTAAATAGCGCGAAAAGTCCCATTCCAAATTATATAAAATGACATATTGTTTTAATAGCGAAGCGAAGAAAACAAGGTATTTTTGTAGAAAATCGATGAATAAATATAGAAGTTATGAACCTAATGATGAAGTAAGAGAATTTAACAAAAATTGTTCTTAAATTGATTTAGCCATACGTGAAGACATGGCATGTATTCCTACAAGAACAACCATAACTTAGACATCTATCCATAGATTTTCTTTTTTTTCATTACATACTAAAATAAATGATTCTGTTATTTAATCTATAAAGGGATTTTTCGCGCTATTTAAACAAAACTTAAAAAAATATATAAAAATACTTCTACATTTATCCAAAGTTTTTTACTTATTAGAAATTTTTTCTTTGTTAGAATGTTAGCTATTAAAAAATAAAATATAACACTTTTTCCGTCTTCTTTCTATTTTTTATGATTTTTTCGTGCCAACAAAAATAGATTTTTTCGAAAAACTTAATTTTTTCCCAAATTGTTTAATACTGTTCCTAAATCACTGTTGCTATTTAAATAAAGGGTCCGCCATCTAACGTTTTTTTTCAACTATTCAACCGTTGGACTATTATTTGTGGGGTGCCCTCAAAGATAATATGTTACGTCGACAAGCCAGAAACAATTGACGCTTTAAAGGACAATATTCGTGAAGCCATTGGTGAAATACAGCAGCACACGACCCATAATGTGCTTAAAAATTGGACCGATCGTGTAGGCTACTGCATGGCCATCCGAGGCAGCCATTCAAATGAAATTACTTTCCATTATTAACCGGAAGGATTGTACTTTCAAATAAAAAAGAAATTTCAGAAAATATTCAGTAGTTTTTTATATTTCATTTTCAAAAAAAAAGTTATTTATATGGTTGCAGAGATACAAGTCGACCGATTTTTAAGCGACAAGCCATCGCCGCATGTTTCTGCACGAGCCACGCCGCCAGCGATTTCATCGGCTCACATCAACTTATCCTGCTTATGCTTCCTTTCATGGTTATATTTAAACTGAAGATGTTTCTCTTTGGTCACTCTTGTCTAGGACACAAATCCACAAATCTCGCAACACATGTATATTTAGGACAAGAAGTTGCACAGTCATCCGACTACAATGCCATTTTCACTGTTCGGACACTTTTGGAGCATGAAGGATTCATCCATATTATAACAAGTAAGGAGAGGCTAAAGTCGGGCTGGCCGACTATATGATACACACCACTTTCTATCCGAATACAATACAATTCGGTGAGAAAGTAAAAAAGGGAAGAATCTTTGTATGTTTCCTGATCATAGGCTAATATGACCTGACCCAATTTGTTAAATCGAGAAGAATATTTGAATCGGGGCTATATTCAGGCATGGAATGAAGTGACCCAAATTCACAATAGAATCTTCCACTTCAAATTCGATTAAAATCCGTCGTTTCCGGTGCGGAAAAAGTCAAGCCGGGAGCGAAATTTGTATGGGGCTATATATAAATCTGAACCCATCAGGCACATATTCACCGTGCGTATTTTTAGTGGAAATATAAGATATTTTGACAAATTTGAAGAAGATCTGGCTTCTAGAGTGGAAAAAGTCAAACTGGAAGCGAGGCTATATATAAATCTGTACCGATCTAACACATTTTCAACACAGTGTTTCTAATTGAAATATAAGATGTTTTGCAAATTTTGAAGAAAATCTGTTAAAATATGTGGTATCTAAAGTGAAAAGAGTAAAATCGGGAGTGAATTCGGGCTATATCTAAATATGAATCGATTTTCTTCAAATTAAATAGCATTCGTCCTTATCCCAAAAAACTTCGTTGTGCAAAGTTTCATTTGGTTCTACCTACAATTGCGACCTGTATAGTGATTACAATAATAGATGGACAGACGGGTGTTTTTCACAAAGACATAATACTCTCGTGGAGTGTATAAAAATTTTGGAAATGGATTCCCACTCCCAAAAAATAATTATATGGGATAACAATATGAAATTATAGGAACATTGGTTTATATCGGCTAATATTAACGAATATTAAACTACTTGCCAAAAAATAAAAGAAAAAGTATTAAAAACCAATACGAGCCGAAAGCCGCCGCCGATAATTCTGTGTCGGCTTGTATCTCTGTATGATTGGCATTATTTGTAGCCCTCATGAGTACCTTTAATTTAACATATAAACGGACTTATATTTTCAAAATCAGAGTACAAATATTTAAGGTATCTTCGCCTAAAATTAGAATTTTAGTGAAAAAAAAATAATTAAAAAAAATACTAATATGGTTTTCGAATTTAGAAAGCCAAAATACATCAGAAAAATTTTCGACAAAATTTTTGTTGCATAGTGTTATTAAAACATCTATTTACCTTGTGAATTAATAGTCCTGTAAAAAGGAGAAAAGATCTCCAAATGAAAATAATTAAACACTTTTGAATTCAAATCTCAAAATCGGGAAATTTCATGTTAAGCGATCTTTTGTGATCTAAGAAAAAATCATTCAATTCAATTAGTTAGTTGGCATTGTTGCTGCTACAAACATAAAATCCAATGACGCTTGTTTCTTAAGTCTTTTGATTGTTCAAACAAATTCACACCGCTTCGAAATGCTTTAATCGAGCGACAACATGATAATAACAACAATGCTAACAACAACAAATAACGATATTAAATAGATGCTGTTGTTTATATTAATAAATACAATACGTACAGCAGCGGGGTTGACAAACTGTATTCACACACACAAAAGGTGAATGAATCATATCTTTCTCTGAATTCGCGCTGCGGTGCCAATATTTATAAACAAACATCAACATTTACAAGACTATGCTGGCTGGGCACATCATCATCATCGCCATCAGCATTGAGTGCCCCGCTCTTATGCGAACCTCAACTCAACAACAAACATTGCAATTGTCCTCCAACCACCACAGCATATGGGCACCCCCCTGCATGAGTGTGCGCTGCAACGTTTGTCTTTAGGTCAAAGTTATAAAATTGTTTTCTTAATTTCGGCTGGCGATGATTTATAACAGCAAATTGAAGACATTTGTTATCTAATTTGAAGCTAAACAATGTCCATAAATCAGTGGAATTAAATTTGTGCGACGACAACAACAGCAGCAGCATTATTTATGATTTGTAAAACAAATCGCGATAAAAGCGTAAAAAACGTAATCAGGCCAGCATAAAATGTAACACCTAAGGTTATACAGTCAGCCACCATTTCAATGACACAGTCAGCCACACTGATCGCGGCATTTCCTAGAAAACGCTAAAATTAAATTGTTATACCATCTTTGGGTTGAATTTCTGAGTATCTGGAAATCTTGAAATTATAAAAACACTCCATTTATTTATAAAAAAAAACACTTTACAATGGAAATCTTTTAATAAACTAAACTAACTTTTTATTTATTTATTTATTTTTTTTTTGTGGCTGATTCGGTAATAATTTCATTTAAATCAATACAGCCGCCGCTGAGTGGCAGGTCATGGCAAGCACTTCATCGGCAGACCACGACAACCGCACAGCCACAGCCACTGCCAGAGACCACAAATGGTAATGCTTGTAATAAATATAAATCTATAATCTAAACTCCTTGGCGTAAAAACTAATACAGTATTCACTTAATACAATAGAGAGCTTGTATACGGACTGTCGTACCCCCATGTGGGCTGAGATTTTTTTTTTTTTTTCAAACAAAGTGTTTGAGCGCTCCATAAAGGAAATTGAAAAAAAAACTCCGATACACACAAAAACATTTAACTTTTTCTTGAGTAGCAAGATGTTGGAGATGCTAGCCGTGGACAAAGGAAAAACTGAGGCAGCTTAGCTGTCATATGTTTGAGAGATATAGTGCAAAGCAGTGGCGTGGCGAGGATAAATGAGGAGATGGAATTACACACACAAAAATAAAATTCAATTAAAAAAATTAGCAGATTCAATTTTAATTGGTTTTTTAAAGTGTTTTTCAATTAAATACGATAATTGATTTAAAAAAGGTCGTTATACTTGAACCGCATAACATACGTCTGAAACTATAGAGAAAATTGAGTTAATTGGCGTTTTTAGTTTACCATTTCCTCATCCTGCTGCCCTTTCGCAGGACTTCCAAAGGATACAATTTTTCAAAAAAAAAATTAAATACTTATTAGCACTCTATATTACCGGTATATAATTCATATAAAAGTGGAGAATATCTGCTAAAATTCTTTAATTTCATCTGTATATTTCCCACTTAGTTTATTCATAATTTACATTTTAAGTGGGGAATTTTGAAATGCCATTTGAGGTATTTTTAAGAGGTGTACTCCTCTTTATTTTTTTAACTTATTCCGGTATCAAAGGTGCAAATAATTATTTAAAATATTTTTTAAAAACGCATCCTTTGGTACTCTGTAGTCCTGCGAAGGGGCAACATGATGAGGAAAAGAAATACTATAAACTCCAATTAACTCAATTTTTGGCTATAGTTTTAGACGTTTATAATACGATTCAAGTATAACGACTTTTTTTAATTATCGTACAGTTTTACTTCTAATTGAAAACGGATTTTAATAAAACAATTGAAATTTTATTTGAATCTGCAATTTTTTTAATTGCATTTAATTTTTTGAGTATATTTTCATCTCCTCATTTATCCACCCTACGCCACAGCTTTGCACTATAACTCTCAAGCATATGACAGCTAAGCTGCCTCTGTTTTGTCCATATTTTCAGACCTATATCATCTGGTGCAAGTGTAATATGGACTGTCGGACGGTGCCAAATTATATTGATTAAAAAAACTAAACGAAAATGTTTAAGAATTTTAAACAAATGGTTTAATTGAATCCATTAATAATTTTATTTGAATTTAGAATTAAAATCGAATAAAATTATACTTGAATCAATTAAAAAAATAATTGGTAAATTGGAAAGTTTTAATTAATTTTTTTGATTGGATTAATTAAACAATTTAATTGTTCTTTAATAAATTTTTAATTCGTTAAAAAAAATCAAAAACAAACCAGTAAAGTATATCAAATTAAAGTATATTTTATTGGATTTTCCTTATAATAAATCTATGTCACATTTAAGTATAAATATAAAATCAAATATTTATTATTTTATTGCACCTGAGCAAGACAATATACATGTGAAACTAGCGTTCGGATGTAGAAAAACTGTGTATTCCTTTTTTCATTTGATAATCCTTTCTGCTTTTGACAGGACTTTTAGTTTCCAATGTATAAAGATATTTAAATAATTTATTTTCATAATTTAACGAGTCATACAAACGCGAAGTGGTTATCAAATAAAAGAGAAGAATATCTGTTAAAAATACTTTAAATATAATATATCTATCTGCATTAGTTTAGTATTTACATTAATTTCAAAATCTCCCGCTTATTTATTTAGTTTATTTAGCTTTTGCAATTTAAAGAGGAAAACTTTAAATGGTTGTTAATGCTAAACTAATACAGATAGAAGCATGAAATTTTTAGTATTTTTAAAGGACATTTCTAACTTTCATTTGATACCCATATTGCCTGTGTATGGCTCTCGAAAGTATGAAAATAAATTATTAAATCAAATATATCCTTTGGAAATTAAAATTCATGTAAAGATCACCAAATGAACAACGGAGTACACAGTTTTTCCACATATTATCTCAAGTTTCATTTGCAAATGGTTTTGTTGAGGTCCAAGAAAAATTAAATAAATTTAAATTTTCCATTTGAAGTCCTCACAAAGATATTATGCACAATTTAGAATGGATTGGCGGTTGTTTTAGGAATTTGATAACAAATACACTGGCTGCAGCCGCTCTCGGCTTCACATGTGTTTTGTATGTGTGGGAGACAAAGCGCAGGCGGCTGTGACAGACAAATCGCCATATTCAAAATTCAAGCAAAATTAAAAATTCGGAATTTCAATACAAACTGTACACAGTCTATAACCAGGCAAAAGTTACCCTACAAAAAACGGGAAACCCTTCAAACTTTCCAAATGTATATATATATATATATATATATATATATATATATATATATATATATATGTGTGTGTGTATTTCGTCAAAAAAAAAGAAAAGAAGAAAAAAGTTGTGTTGGTTCAAAGTCAGACATTTGTTCAAAAAGGATATTTCTACAATATTCATTAGAACCAAACTATGTTTTTGCACAAACATAGTTTTGGCGTCATAATAAAGCTAAGAAACCACAATTTCTAATAAAAAATACATACAAATATGTTAAAAAAACATAAAAACAAAACAATAAACATTTTTATTTTGTTTAAAATCGAAAAATACGAAAAGTAGTCAACTTTGGGCTGATTTCTAAAATATATCCGGTTGCCCGATTCCTAATATTAATATCTCAAAAAATCCTTCGGCCCTTGTCTGATTTTGGTTTTTTACAGAACTCAAAAATGTCTACTAGAACAAAAGTTATTGAATTTTGGCCGATGGATTTTGATTCTGAACCACTCACTGTGCACTGACAATCTCTATTTGTGCGGTTTTTTGCCGTTCTCGGCCTCGGAAGCAGACTCTCAGTTCGAATTTTAATTTAAAAAATTATTGAATCAATTAAAAACATTGTTTTAAAATTCAACTAGAAGAATTAATTAATACAATTAAAAAAATAATTAAAACAAACAACAATTTGTTTTTGAAAATATTGAGGCAATAATTTTTCTGTACTGTTTGTTGTCCCACTAATCCTAATTTGATGTGAAATCTGTATTCATAATTTGTTGTAGAATTTCTTTGAAACAAAGAATACTTAATATTGTCTTTTCTTTTGTCTCTCAGGGGAATTAATTCCTGTCCGTAAGAGAATAAATATCGGAATCCGCTCCTGTCCGCCAATAAAAAATGTATCTTGCAAACAGCAGGCATTTGTTGATGTTTAAATGGTCAACAGCAACACATACGCTCAGCTCAGCAGAGTCAGCAGCTCTGACTCTGGTCATAACGTTCGTTGACCACCACTCAATGGGAAGGAGCAAAAACTTCATAAGCTATTGGCATGCAATTGTGCTCTAAAATGTCTCAACACAAAAGTCTCCTAATGTTTTTTTGTTTTGTTGTGTGATGTTTGCTATCTCTGTATTTATGTACATACGAGCCCATGTTGAATGATTTTTGTTTTCATCCTATTAATCTCACGAAATATAGTTTGTATTTTTAAACAGTTTTATTCATAAACAAGATACAAGATAGCAAACAGCGGCAGCAGCAGCAGAGAACATCATGGGCAATTCCACACGAAAAACTATTTTTTTGCCAAAAAAAAAAAACATAAAAAACAAATGAACATTAACACATTCCCATTCACACATTCGGTTTTCATTTATCAGCCATAAATCTCAGCCTTAGGCTATTCTATGGCGCTGTGGCATTAATTGAAGTCACCGTTTAACTTTCACACAATATTTTTCTTTCCGCATTTGCCCGCCTTTTTCGTGAGTGTCGCACGCTCGGAGGTGTTAATTGATTTGGTTATTTTTAAGCGGCAGCCGTGCTCCATATTATATTCGCACATTTGTATTTATCTTCCTGAATGCGAGTATCTTTTTTTTTTGTTTTGGTGGTGGTGACTAATTTGTTATTAATCACTTCCAGAGCGTTACGAGTGAGTGGTTTAATCTATATCGAGTTTAAAATTTAATTAATTGAATGTAGTCGCGCCTAAAACACTCTCGCTTACACACATGTGCGATTTGATTTGAGCAATTACCAGAACGTTTGTCTACAGATCAATTATTTAAATTGTGGAAGAGGGGGGACGATAAGGTGTGAATGTTGCAGAACTGCTAATTACTAAGTGTGTCTCAGCATATGTCTGTGAGTATGTGTGTTGTTAAGATATGTGACGGATTATATGATATTTTAATTGCAGTTGAGTTCTTTCACTTTGTCCAATGAACCATTGGACTTAAACATTAAAGTGGGTCTCGGTACATACAATTAAAGAAATAATTTAATTTGTAAAAAAAATAGCTGCGATCAATATCTCACAAATGAGTCATAAATGAGGAAGATCTGAAGGAAATTTACATTATTTTTTGTACAAATTTTGTTTATATATATTAAATTAATATTAAATTGTTTTTACCAAAATTGACTCAACGACGACATTTTCATTCATATTCATAACACCGTAGGTCAATTTTTAAAAAAGTCCTTACATTTAAACCGGATTTGAGTTAATTAGTGCTTTCAGTTTTCCATTTTTCCTCATTCTGTTGCCCTTTGAAAGAACTACAAAGTTTCAAAGGACATTGTCAAACAATTGTTTTAAATACTTATTTACAATCTTCGATAACGACATAAGCATCAAATTAAAGAAGATAGTAGCGGCTAAATATACCTGCAATTTCATGATTCTATCTATATTTGTTCAGAATTAACATCCATTTCAAGTTTACCCATTAAAATGAAAAATATGAATAAACTAAATAAATAAAGGGGGAAACTTGTAGTGGTTGTTAATGCTGAATAATTCAGCTATAAACTTGAAATTTAAAATATTCTTCTTTTTTAATTTTACACTGATATCGGCAGCCTACGATGCCAATAAGTATTTAAAACTATTTTTGATAAATGGTATATCTTGAAAATTTGTAGTCCTTTTAATGGACAACTGAATGAGAAAATGAAAATCTGAAAGTGCCAATTAACTCAACTTTTTCTACAGACGTATAGCATCCGGTTCAAGTGTAATATAGACTGTCGAACGGTTCATTCGAAATGTATTGATTCCATCATTTTCCACAAAATACTTGTTTTTAGTTGTTAATTTGAAAACCATCGAAAAATACTGAAAATGTCCAAAAGTATTAAAACACATATCAAAGGCATTTGTTCAAATAAAAAAGTTTAAACAAATTTGCAACATCAAATAAATTGATTGATGATTTTTAGGGAGGTATTCAGGAGCGTTTAGCTCACAGATGGCTTGATGGCGGTAGAAAGTTGTTTGCAAACCATCAATAAACAGTCCAAATTGTCATCCACATATATTTTTTCGTGACCTAGCCTAATAAATATATTTTATGGTTAGATTTGTTCATACTACATTGTACAACAGTAAAAATTTATGATACATTTAATGATTAAATATCTATAGAAAATTATTTTGTCGGATTCTTTTGTAGATGACGACGCCTCTTTTTTTTCGAAGAAATTTTAATCTATAAATCAATCAATTATCGGAACGAAAAATCGATAGTTTTCATAATTTCTCAATTTTGAGGAAAGAAAAGAGACAGCTCATTTTTTGGGTTTGTTGGTACCTATACGAATTACATACTTCGAATGGAACTCCCCACATCAATTTACCCAAAAATCTATTTCAACAATCATCCTCATTTTGTTAGACAAAGATTTCCCGCTTTCCCAGTGTGGAAGGTTTTTGTTCTTCGTTTTTGAAATGCCTCAAATGAAATTGAAAAATGATTTGACAAATGCGATTATAAACAGAATATTTTGCAAATCGAAAAACCGATTTCAATAACAAATTACTGTATTTATTAATAGACTTGCAATATAAAACAGTTAGCCTCGTATAGGAATTATGTGAACTCAGCGTAAAACAAAAGACTTAAGACACAAGCATTACACAAAGAGCAGAGTAAACGCAGTGATGAATTTCCAACTCGAAATGTCCACAATTCCGTCAACGTTTTCATTAGTTTACATTTAAAAATGAATATAAAATCAGTTTGCAGTTGTACTGTATCAATTTGTAATTCGAATCCCAAAATAAGTTTCACTTTTTATATTCAGTCATAGACTGGTAGTAGTCAAAAGTTTGACAACTTAACGCTCTCTTTTGAATATAATTACAAACATACATATTTACTACGGAGTTTTTCAATTATTGTCTAGATTTATATTGTTGCTAAATCAACGTGCAATCGTTCAGCGCCGGTCTCTATTTAATAACTTCATTTTTATGGATATGTAATAAAAATTAATGTATATTAGATCGACTCACGCAGTGAAGTAAAGATTGTTATCTGAATGTATATTTGACCTATCACCAAACGAACAAAAATTTGATAACGCAGCGAAAGCACTAAAAGGATTTACAAATATTGCGGTCAAATTTTAGAAGTTTACTATGGGAATTTTTACGAGTTAGTATCACTTTTATTATTATGTATTTATAAATTATTTATATATATAAGTATATTTTTAATAATAATTATTGCATTCTCACTATTTTGTATTTATCTTCCTTTCTTTGATTTTCGAACCTAAAATCTGAGCGTTTTCAAATTTGCCCCACCAAATATAGTTTATATTTCTAAATAATTTTATTCATAGCAAAAAATCTGCATTTTGAGTATCAATATGCCCTAATGTGCGCATACGAATATGTAAGCATTATAAAAGCAAAGAGAAATCTATGGTCATTAAAATAATTGCAACAAAATGAATGAATTTTGTAAAAGCAAAGTAATTTCAGAGACTCCACCAAAAGAAAACAAATAAAAACCGAAACATTTTCTTTGTTTGTTAAGAATAACTTGATCGTATGTTGAAAAATGTTGGCATATTTAAATTATTTTTGCAATGAATTTTATAGTTACGAAAGAGTGTATTTTAAGTGTAACAATGTCTAGGTAAACCCAGTATATTTTAAGATTACAAAAATATCCTTGAAATAGATTTTTCTCACTAATACCATATAATAATTCAGTTTTTATTTTGATCAAGTTGACTCATTTGTTAATATTTCAGGCAATTTATATGCACTCGTATGCTAACAGTCTGCCTTTATTGCGGCTGCCACGGCTACTGCTGTTGCAAATTACTCGTGGTTTAACAAATGACCTTAGTTATGATTTCGTAATGTGGCAAGTGCCAAGAATGGCATTTTTTCGACATTTTCTCTTCTCTCCCACTCCTCGCCTGTGTCGCTCCAAATCGTTAAGGTTTTATTATACAAAGCATTTAAAGACTGGAAATGATTTTGTAAACGTGTTGATTGTTGGTCTAGTCTGGTCTGTCAGAGACCGTACATATTACATTTCATTTTCGTTGCATACACCACCCACCCACAATTTGTTGTCGGGGTTTTTTATGATTAAATACTGATAAGTTGTACCTACTACCATAGTAGACATATGGTTATTCATAGAATGGTTGAAGTGCTCAATAATGGCTTACACCATTTCCGCTTTATGTGTGTGGTGAAGGGATTGCAAAATTCATAGAATTCAGAATGGAAATACAATGGTAATTTTGTGATGAGAATAAAATATAAAATTTCTTCTAGGTTTACAATAATGATATTAATACTTCATTAAAAAGCCATAAGGGAAGATTATGAGGTATATGTTTCGTTTTAAATCAATACAATTTCACATTTTTATTTTGAGTTTTATGATATATAAAACAGAATAAATTGATTTATTATATTATCCCCGCCATAAAATTAGATGGCGATGTATAAAATATCGTGTAATGCTTTTCATATCAAAATATATCTACGTATCGATTTAAAATGAAACGATTTGTATAACATACCCGACTGTGATCACAATTAGCACTAAATGAAATAACATTTTAATTTAAATTAGAGTAACATTAATATACCAATTCCTACTCATTCATATCCTCAGATAATCTTAACAAGAAAATTGCATCACAAATTTATATAAATTTAGTTTGAATAACACTGTAATACAAAAAAAGAATGAAGTAGAAAACTTTGGGAAGTGATATTATTTTTCTTGTAGGTATTGTCGAGTAGAAGAAGAATATAGAAGAAGAAATACGAGTATTTTATTTTTTAGTATTTTTCAAACCGGTTGGTTATCAACCGATTTTGACTTTCGTGATGAAAAAATTACTGGATTTTTAATGTTCCAATTCCAATTCCAATTCCAAAACTGGGAAAATGTGAAAAATTGGGATTTTTAATTAGAATGGTCGCCAAAAAGCCCATTTTTATCTGTTTAGATGAAATTTGTGTATTTTTGTTCAACTTCAATTCGTAAAATAATGAGGAATGTGAACTGGAATGACTGAAACTTGTACTTTTCCAAAAATAGTATTAATAAAAATCTCAATGGAAATTACTAAAATTTCCATTTTTTTTTTCAAAAAAAAAAACCGAATTCCCAAAGTGGGAAAATGTGTTCCAAAATTGGGGATTCTTTATTAAAATTGCCGCTATGTTTTTCTAACAATTTTTATCTGTTTTGATGAATTTCATGTATTTTTATTGAACTTCAACTCGTAAAATAATGAGGAAAGTGAACTGGAATGATCAAAACTTGTATTTTTGCAAAAAATTATTATTAATAAAAACCACAATAACTCAGTCAATTACTAAAGGATTTTTAAAACAAATTGGCCTTTTACTCCTTACTAAATGTGTTATTTAAATAAAATTACATGTGGTACGGTTACCAAACAAAATATTGTGTCAAAGCATTGCCAAAATTGAAAAATGGCTAAAAATTATTAAAAAATGCGTTTGTTGGAAAAAGCACAAACATTTCTTACAATATACAAGAAAATAATATCACATCTCAGAGTTATGGACTGTCGCACAGTGTTATCGTAACATATGCATATACATTTAGTCTAAATAACGGGCTAGGGATTGCTGTGACCAAATCTAATAATCGAGTTTACCAACCAATATTGTTGGATCAAGAAAGAATCTCGGAAAATATCTATGTCCATATATGATGAGTTAAAAGTAAGAGTGATTGATGTAGAACTGGAATAGGCTGATTTGTCTTCTATCTTGGGTTCTATAAATCGACTTTCGACTAATCGACTTTCCAAAAGTCGACTTTTGTGTTCGACTTTGAAGCACAATTAAGTTATTGAATACCTGTTTTAATTTTTTCGCTCTAGAAAAGACATTTTTAAAAATACAATTCAAATGAATGCCTTGGTTTCAATTGATAACACCGTCCGATAGTCCATATTACACTTGATCCGATTGATATACGTGTATAGGCGAAATGGAGTTAATTTGCGATTTTAGTTTTCCATTTCCTCATTCTGTTGCACCATTCTGTTTCATAGATGTACAAAATTTTAAAGGATGACATTTTTAAGCAATTGATTTAAACACTAATTCTCACCCTACGATACCGACGTAAGTGTCAAATTAAAGGGTATTATATCTGTTAAAAACACTTTTAATTTCGAAGTTCTATCTATATTAGTTTTGCACTAACAATTATTTCAAATTTTCTCTATTAGTTTATTTAATTTATTCATATTTTTTCCTTTTTAAGGGGAAAACTTGAAATGATGGCTAACACTAAACTAATACTGTTAGAACCATGAAATTTAAAGTATTTTAAACAGATATTCTTATCTTTAATTGGATACTTATATCTGTATCGTAAGATGCGAATTAGTATTTACAACAATTTTTTGAAAAATTTTATTTTTTGAAGCTTTGTAATCCTTTTAAAGGACAGCAGAAACGAAAAACTAAAAATGGCAATTAACTTCATTATGCCTTTAATTGCAGACGTTATCATTCGTTTGAAGTGTAATGGTTTTTTAATCGTCAAATGTACTGCCATCTATCGGATTTTTTTATTTTTTTTCTGAACAAATTTTAATCGATAAAAAATCAATTTCTCAACATCCAACTTCCTGCCTTCTTGGAAATGGTGTGTAGCAGCCTTAGCATGCGTTACATGATACTTAATTTTGAACAACAACAACAAAGCATTCAAATTGTTTTGGTTTGGATCTCAAAATCGATTTTCTAAAAACCCGCAATCAATACTTATATATATATCCATGTAAATGGCGCGACCATAATGTTTAAATTGAACATGATTTGTTGATTTTTATCTCTAAAATACATATTCATTGATTTTTAATTCCTTTTGCACTACGACAATCATAAGCAAGCAGGCAAGCAAGCCAAAATGAAAACATTTACATTTGTTAGCCAAGTTAACCAATTTAACCCTAAAGTTAAGGAATTTATTGTATTGTCGTCGTCCGACGTCCGTCGTCAGTTGTTTCCTTGTTTTTGTGGAATTAGTCATAATTGTATTGCTATCGCCAGAGATTCGATATGGCGAAATAAATGTGAGGCACTGTATCTCCGCTTTGGATTCGTTGGGTCTAATTTGGTTGGGGATTTTTTCTCGCTTTATTTTGTTTTGCATTTAATGGTGGCAAACCTGAGAGTGGGCTTGTTTCAATTGTTGTAAATTATTCACTGAGCTCAGCTACGACAACGAGGGAAAATCCATGAAATGAATGAACGGATACTTTAGTTTGTTGGAAAAATAAAAACAACTGATTTAACATTAAACCAAGACCAATTTCAATTGAATTATATTATATTGCAAATTATTATTAAATCAATGAATGCTAATGAATCATACACCCCCAAACGTGAATTTCACAAATGAAGTGTGATATTTTTAATATGAGCTGACTTTTTTAAATACTTTTGTTTATTAATAGATATCTTCATTTGCTTGTTAGGGAGAAAAAAGAACTGAAAAGGTTTTAAAGGTAAGGTAAGGTAAAGGTTTAGAAATTCCAAATTTTACAAGTCCAAATTTTCCATAAATGCGTCTTATAGTCGTAGATCGGTTGGGAAAAAGTTTCCCTTACAAGTACTAAAATATTTTAGAGTATTTAAGCAAGTTTTTTCAATATGTCTGCTTATAATTGCTTGATATTGGGTATGATTCTCCCTATAACAAAAACGTGCACTATAAAGAGGTTTTTATTCGTAGGGTCACCCCCTACGAGGAAAATGGGAATAGAGGGATAAAAATAGTACCAACCAAATGACTGCAGCTAGAGCCATGCAATTCGGAGTATACATTCCGCTGACTGCGTAGACACAAAAAATAAAAGCTTTTTTCCAAATTCGTACTTTCAAGGGATAAAATGGGTACCAACTAATCGACTACAGCTAGAATGATGAAATTCGATGTGTACTTCCCTCTAATTGCGTAGACACATAAAATAAAGAGATTTTAGAAAGTTGTACTCTTAAGAGGATAGAATAGGAAAAAGGGGTTACAAATGGTTCCAGCCAAATGGCCGCAGCTAGAATCATGGAATTCGATGTATACATTCCTCTGACTGCATAGACACGCGAAATAAAACGATTTTTTCAAATTCGTACTTTTTTACTTTTTCGGCAAAAATTGAATGAATAATGAAGTTAGGTTATTTTGCACTATGTACGTGAGATAATGGATTTTCAAAGTTACTACTTTTGGAATTAAAATAGAATGGAAATACAACCAACCGTAGCGCCCACTATCTACCAATATTTATGGTATTTAAGCTTTGTGAAAATATAAATATAAGAATATTTATTTTTTAATTGAATTATTATTTAGATATGTAAACATATTGGCAGCCTTTCCTTATAAGAGTGGTTTGAAATAATAAAAATATTATATTTATTTATAAAATTATTTTTTCAATATTTGTATTTGTTTTGGTTTGGCTATATTAAAAAAATTATATTTTCCTGTAATATTACTGGACTTCTACGAAAATCGACTGAATGCAATCCAAGATGGAGGATATATAAAGTTCGGCCAGGACGAACTTAACGCCGTTTTTAATTGTTTCATATTTTTTTGTTATTTTTACCGAACGACTGAATATGGTGGAGACTTATGGAGACAATATGGTGGAGACTTGTCCTAAGAAAGGATTTTTCGTTTAAAAAGGGAGAAAGGGATAAACATGGATTCTTCGCACAGACTAGAGAATAGTAGGTAAAAACATGAAAGTGTGTTGAGAAAAAAGGGATAAAAATGATACCAACTAGAATTTTGAAATTCGGTGTAAACACTCCTCTGACCACGTAGACACGCAGTATTCATGAAATTCGGAGGGTAGTTCCCCAATATGGTGGAGACTTGTCCTAAGAAAGGATTTTTCGTTTAAAAAGGGAGAAAGGGATAAACATGGATTCGTCGCACTGACTAGAGAATAGTAGGTAAAAACATGAAAGTGTGCTGAGAAAAAAAGGGATAAAAATTGTACCAACTAGAATTTTGAAATTCGGTGTAAACACTCCTCTGACCACGTAGACACGCAGTATAAATGAATTTACCGATATTTAAACTTTTATGCGGAGAGAACGAAAAAGGGATAAAAATGGTACCACCCAAAATTCGTAGAATGAATTTTTCGAAATTTGTACTTTTAAAGAGAGAAGCGGACGACTCACTCCTATTTGTACACTCCTGCCACATGGGCTCCCAAAATAAATTAATTTTTCGAAATTTGCACTTTTGAGGACGAAACGAGACCAAAAGGCTCCCAAAATAAATGATTTTTTCGAAATTTTTACTTTTAAGGGAAAAACGCACCAAAGGGATAAAAATTGTACCAACCAAAATGTTGCGACAGGACTCGAGATATTAGATGTGTATAATCTCTTCTGACCACTTAGAATGGATTTTCCGAATTTGGTACACTTAAGGAGACACCGGGGCAAAAAGGGATAGAAATAGTACCAATCCATCTATTATAGCTAGAATCGTGAAATTTGATGTATACACTCCTCTGACCACGTAGAATGGAGTTTCTGAAGTTTCTACTTTTAAGAGGGCAACGGGGCCAAAAGGGACACAAATAGAACGAAGAAATTTAATTTAGCAAGAATCGTGAAATTCTGCATATACATTTCCCTGACCACGTAGAATGAGTATTTCGAAATTTGTACTTTTAAGGGAAGAAGTGGGATAAAAATGGTACCAACCACAATTTTGTCGCAAGATTCAAGAAATTCGGTGTGTACATTTCACCTACGTAGACACGCAAATTGATTTTTCGTAGAATGGATTTATGGACTTTTGTATTTTGAAGGTGGACAGCTGAACAAAAAGGGATAAAAATAGTACCAACCAATCTATTATAGCTAGAATCGTGAAATTCTGGCCACGTACAATGCAAATTTCGAAATTTGCACTTTTAAGGGGAAAAGCGGGATAAAAATGGTATCATCCAAAGTATTGCGGCTAGATTTATGAAATTCGGTGTGTACTTTTTGCTGACTACGTGGACATGCAACATACATTGATTTTTCGAAATTTGTACATTTAGGGGGACAAAAAGGGATATTTTTAGAGTAGAGACGAAATTGAAACTAATAGGTGTTTCGTCTGCGATTTTATTAAATAAAATAGAATGTATTTAATATTTATCCCGGAAAGCAAATCATGTTCGTTTCCTAAGACTTTTTATTTTCTCCTATAATACATAATTTTCTGGCCATTCCTTTAAAACAGTGGAAACCACAACACATAATATGAACCAGAATCAGTGTAATCCTTTGTGATGAACTTATTTTTGTAATTAGCATATTGAAATGTTGTCATTTCAGGAAAAATGTGTACTTTATTATTCATTGAATTCGTGTTTGATGATCCTTTTTTCATTTTCATTAGAGATAAGTAACAATAACTAACTCAACATTAAAATTGTTGGAGTTTAAGTCACTAAACATTAAAATTGTAAAATTTCAAGGATTCAGTTGAAGCCAATGTAAACTCCTCAAATAAGCTGCTAACTACCCTGGTCAGCAGTAATATTTTCTATTCTATATTGTGTCTATTTTAAAGTTTTTTTTTTAGATAAAATAAATTTTATTTTTTCAGACAAACTTTAACTTATTTTGTTTATTTTTTCGGATTTTCTTAAGATAAATTTCACTATTAAAATATTCAATTCGGTCAATCGCATTTCCATATCTTGGCGCTACAACACACTTAATTCCAGTTCATTGATTGAGCGACACAGAAAAATCTCTGCACTTGTGCAAAGGCAATTAAAAATCCTCAAATATTTGCCAGTTTCACTGGCTTTCGGAAAACTGCCACACTAGTCACTCTAAATTCTAAGTTGAAGCAATGCTTGACTTCCTCGCACAAGTTGAATTTCGTGTGGTTGCTTAAGATTGCGAAGCAAACGCCATGAAGAAACGACAACACTCATTGCACAACATTTAATATTTATCACTGGCAAAATGTAAGCAACCCCCCACCAAACAACTAGCCACGTTTTTTTTCTTCTTTATGGCCAATACGTATGATACACATTCAAAGTACGTTGCTGAGGCTGTCAAGTTGTTGTCTTGTTCTTGTCGTCCACCGACCAGGCCAAAGTCAAACCAGCAAAAATGCTAACAATGACTGCTATTCTGTGGCAGTGACGGCGGCAGCACTTTTTTCGCTCGCTCGGTCGCAACATTTCTTCTTGCCACTCGAGTGGCAACTCCTTTCAGGCCAACATGGAAAATCTTGGTCAAATCAAAATGCGAACATAACCAAAGACAATAATAATAACTGTTGCTGCTGCTGCTGCCACTTGCAAGGAGTGATCATAAAACCAGCAACTTTATGTATGTTTCGAGTTTTTCGCTGAAAGAGGTGTGTGAGTGTGTTTGTGCCTTTTCCAACGAAATTCTAATGGCTCGGTTTGGTGGGCGTCTAAGCATTGGATTTTCAATGCACCGCTGCTAACAAAGAAATTATATTTATTGCACTAATTTACATCATTTAAGTATGAGTTTAAAATATTAAATGTTGTTTTAATTGTGTTTCGAGTTTCTCGACGGTGTGTGTGTGTGTGTTGGTGTGTTTTTCTTTTGTGAAATATTTTAAGTGTTTTCCATTGTCTGGCATATAATTGTCAGCTATTCAAAATCCAAAGTGATTTATATTCATTCATGCGATACGTGTGTGAGCGTTCGTTCGTTCGTACGTTCGACTTGCGAATAGTTTAGTTGGTTCGGTTAGACGCATGTGAATTTCAAAATCATTGGTTCTCATATCAAATCAAATAAAATAAAATAATTAATTACCATAGACTGCCGCCAGTTGTATGCGATCGATCAGAAACGACTGTTTGCAGCCCTATGCAAAGTAGAGCGAGCCCCCAAATACTAATTTGTTTAAAGTTGTGTGTGTGTGTGGGATCCAAAGATCAAAGATCCTCGAAATACCTCCGATAGAGATTTCTTTGTACTACCTCTAATTCATTTATTCTGTATTACAGTAGATAGAGATCACATGAAAGAGACCACAGCAGCTACTTTATGTCGGCGTCAAATCACATCACATAGCGGGGAGCACACTTCCAATTCTACTCAATGTTGTTGCTTTGATTGATTTGTGACCTTTTATTTTATTCAATCCAATGACAGTTAATTTATCAAGATGTTATTTTTTGCTCTTTAAAAAACGACAGCTCATTCAAACTCAAGAACAGAAGAGTTTTGCTTGCCAAATTGATTTTAGAAATATGAAATAATAAAAAAAGTCACAATTCAGAAAAATGGCAATTTAAATTTTCGCAATTTCTTGAAAATCATTAATTCCAAATTTTCTTAAAAAAACAGATTTTTTCAAAATTAAAAGAACTAGTAAATCAAAAAAATTTTTTTTAAAATTAAAAAACTAAAAATTTTTTTCAAATCCATGCTTTATGCAAGCAGAATTCTATTGGGCCTAGAAATTCTTTTTTAGTTATCTTTTGTAGAAGGAAAAATTACTGCGTTATCAGGAGCAGAAATAATAGATTTTTAATTTGTGGTTTGTATGCGAGGTACCACGCCCCTTTGTCCATTCCCGCTCAGATTTGCAGCAGCACTTAAAAAATGCACACCAAACCGACGTACCAAATTTTGTTCAAATACCGTTATCAGGAGCAGAAATAATAGATTTTTAATTTGTGGTTTGTATGGGAGGTACCACGCCCCTTTGTACAATCCCGCCCATATTTGCAGCAGCTCTTAAAAAATCCACACCAAACCGACGTACCAAATTTTGTTCAAATACCGTTATCAGGAGCAGAAATAATAGATTTTTAATTTGTGGTTTGTATGGGAGGTACCACGCCCCTTTGTACAATCCCGCCCATATTTGCAGCAGCACTTACAACATGCACACCAAACCGACGTACCAAATTTTGTTTAAATACCGTTATCAGGAGCAGAAATAATAGATTTTTAATTTGTGGTTTGTATGGGAGGTACCACGCCCCTTTGTCCAATTGGTCAAATTTTTCCATTTCCTTGTATTGTCATCGAAAATGATTAAGTGTGCAAAATTTGAGCAAAATTGGTTGAGAAAAAAGCTTTCAAAAATTGATTTCAAATTTCATATATAGAAAGTAACCTTATATAAAGCATGGAAAAAAACTGTACAAAAAAGTGATAAAAATGGTACCAACCGAATAGTCGTGAAATTCGTTGTATGCTCTCCTCTGATCACGTAAAATTGATTTGTACTTTTAAGGGGACAGCGGGATAAAAATAGTACCAACCAATTATTATAGCTAGTATGGCCAAATATTGTATTAAAATGCATTTTTGGAAAATTTTACTTTTAAGGGGTGAAGCGGGATTAAAATAGTACCAACCAAAGTTTTGCAGCTACATTCATGAAATTCGGAATGCACATTTATCTGACTACATAGACACGCAGCATAAATTGATTTTCCGATAAAAATTGTACCTACTTTTGAAATTCGGTGTATACACTCCTCTGACCGCGTAGAATGGATTTTTAGGAAGGGGACAGCGGGACACAGACACTTTCCACATTTTTTTACTTTCCAGCCAACATTTATCCTATTTCACTGTGCTGACGGCATTTCGTGGATTACCCAAAAACTTCCAACGTATGTTCAATGAGTATTTTGTGAACTTTTAAATGACGTAAAACATTTTAGATATCTGATGATGAATCAATTAAGAATTATATGCATTATGACCTTCGTACCAGTGTTTAAAGTACAACACCTTAGAAAGTCCAACGAGGTATTTATATGTCTTAAGTCTTTTGTTTCCACACCCTCTTTCGATTATCACATTTTAATTAATATAGACTACAAAAGACGAAATAAAACAATTATTCAATGTCAATGCATCCATCAATAAATCGAGCAAGATTTAACAACGGTTGTCGCCTCGTCTCAAAAACTGCTCTAAATCTTATGATTTCATCACTGCTCGATACGTTCTCAACAGGTTGTTATTGTAGCGATAAGGGGTATGATTAATTGTCTTTGTTGTTGTTGTTGTCTTTTTCTTTTCCTAAACCGGCTTAACAAAATAATAACTTTATACAATTCGTTAGTGTGGTTATTGACTGGAACTACCATTAACAAAAAAAATTAAATGATTTAAACAAAAAACATTTAATTAACAATTACAACCACACAGCCAGTCTAGCACACATGGACGTAAACAATTTGCCTTCAATTAAGAGTTGTTTGTTTTCTGATCCATTGGAAAAATTCACAGATAACAGACATACATACGTGCATGTTGGTTTAAAGAATGTCTAAAAGCTAAACTTCTTACGGCTCTTGAATGCTGGCCAAAATTCAGCATATAATTATATGTTAGCCAAAGGTTTTCAAGTTACGCATGAATTCCACACAAGCGGCCAATATTCATCTTGACCGATTTAGTTAATTAAAAACTTAATTACTTTATTTTCAAACACTGACCTCCAAACTTTTGCTAAGAAAAGGGAAAATAAAAAGAAACATTTTATGTTTTGCAAGAAACATAAAATTCTTCTACACACACACCGAATGTTAAGCTGTTTGGCATCACGTACACCGTTGGAACTGAAAATCACGTGTTACGCATTTTAAAAATAATTGCGAATTGAAACTATAACACACTGCATTCCACTGAAACTATGAGATGTAATCATAAAATCATAAACATCCACACAAAAAGCTGGTACCCGCACAACATAACCTGTCGTGCAGTGCAACGTAAGGCCGCCAAAACGCCAGGTAATCTCTGGCAAAAAAATAAAAACAAGATTTAGCCATTAAATCTACGCAAAATTTGAATACACACACACTTACAAATGTATGTTTGTAGGTATAACACACACAAAACTACATTTCAATAACGGCTTTACAGCGTCATAGTTATAGGTTACGTACATATATACATCTACGTATGTATCTTTTCAAGTTCATGATGAAGGCCAACCCCCAAACCAATCAATGCCTTCCTTCATGGCTGCGTATCTGTGCGCCTGCGCGGCCAGTGTGTGTTTTGTCGAAGTGGATGTGGATGTTTGGAAAAACGCAGCGCGTTCACAAGCGAAAAAAAAAGATTGAAAACGTTTCGACAATTTATCGCAGACAACTCAATAAATTACCAGATTTGTTCGTTCGGGTTTTTCCTTCTTGTTTTTAGTTGTCTTTACTTGCACCTTGTTTTTTTGTTCAATTCAATACGATTTTGAACGAAACACTGAAAAAATGTTGAAATGTTAAACGTGTGCCTAGCCTGTGTCGCTCGGCCTAAGAGCGCGTGCGTGTGCTTTACACATCGAATCGGAATCGGATAACGAGACACTCAAACTTGTTGCCTACCTAGCCGGGCGCGCATACATACATACATATCTCTGGGACATATCAAATGGAGGCATGTAAGTAAATACGAAATGCGTGCCAATGATTGTTGCATTTTTTGCCGCCGTTGTAAAATTTGTTGTTGCTCGTATGTGACAAAGCTGCAGTCGCAGACTCCATGGAGACACGCATTGCTTGTGGCCTTTGGAAATGCGCAGTGTGCGCACACACTGACATATTGACATACTGACAAACATACACGAAAATACACTGCGTCGATGTCCAAAGTCATGAATGAATTAATAGAGAAATCGCTGAAATGCAATTGAACACGTCAGAGGTGTAGTAGGCTGACCTATGCATTCCATTTGAGATAAAGAAAGTCAAGGAGAAACTCAATCAAATGAAGACTCCTCCGCAGGCTGGCTAATGGCCTGGGAAATTAACAATAAACTTTAACATTGATTCCAAGATAGCAGGGCAGCAGCAAAGTTTTTATTTTAAGTTCCATTTTGCGATAACGATTAAATGATCACAAATTTGTCAAATCTGACAAATCAAACCACTTGTGCTGAGTTTGGTTTAGCTTTTCAGCATGAATAGACTAAAAATAGGACAACATTTTCAATTTTATTTTCAAAAATCGTGGTTCAGTTCGGGAATCGTTATATTCTGTACAGAGATGATGCTCATTGGACATGTCAAAAATCAAAAATGCAGAATCCACAAGAGATTCAGGAGGCATCCACATCTACAAAAAATCATTGTTTGGTGTATTTGTATTTTGGTAGAATCGCTGGTCCTTACTTTTGTAAAATATGAGAACGTTGAGAATGTTACCGTCAACGACGGGGACAATAAAGCCACGATTGCCTATAATTTTCAATGGAATGAATTGTTGACTGAAGACTTGTTTTTCAAATAATCTAAAACTTATGGAAGGAAGCATAAAAGTGTTAATTTGAGAAATAGGCCAGTCAATTGGCGATTTAAAGCCTTTAAATTTTATTCTCTGGTGTAACACCGTATGACAATTTAAAAAATCGTTACACAGGCACCGGATGATATTCGTCTGAAATTATAGCCAAAATTAAGTTTATTGGCTTGTTTAGTTTTTCATTTCCTCATCCTGTCGCCCCTACCGGCTTATTTTTAGAAAAAATATTGAAGAATGTGAGACTAGAAGTTAGTAAATTCGACATTAAAAATCTCATTGAATAGACCGAAATGTTATTAACGCAAACGCCTAAGTTTGTGTCTTAAGTCTTTCGTTTCCATCTAAAAGAAAATGATCTTATTAGTCCGTAGGACGTGGGAACAGCGAATTCGGTCCAGTATTGAGAACTTGGAAACAACTTTGACAAATTTTAGAAAATCATAATTTCAATATTTTTGCAATGGGCGAAAATGTTGTACAGCCATGGTCAATTGCCTAATGGGATTTTAAAAAATTTTGTTATTGGGAATGTCAATATGGTTTTCAATCGAATCGCGTTGTTGTTATACAATCAACGATATATTGGAAAATCTAGCTTTTGGGATATATTGTCTCACTAAACTCTTAACATTTTATTGTAGTATTTTGCACATTTTTAACTATGATAAGTTCATGGATAACATGAATTATTTATTTACAAACATTTTATCGAAGGGATATACATTTTTATGTATTTTGGATTTCTGGACTAGAAAATGATATTATGTTGTTGTTTATGAATATTTTTTTATTAAATTTTTGAATCATTATTTATCAATGCACGCAAATAAATATTTTTTAGGTCTCCGACACATTATTTTATTTTAAAGAGTGATTTTTTTGAGGTTAGGATTTTCATGCATTAGTATTTGACAGATCACGTGGGATTTCAGACATGGTGTCAAAGAGAAAGATGCTCAGTATGCTTTGACATTTCATCATGAATCGTCTTACAAACGAACAACGCTTGCAAATTATTGAATTTTATTATCAAAATGCGTGCTCTGTTAAGAAAGTTCATTGCGCGCTTCCATTTTATGGTCAGTTTAATCGACCCACTGAAGCGGCTATTCGGGCTATTGTGACTAAATTTCGCACCAAATTTACATTGTTGGACATTAAACCACCAACACGCTTACGTAGAGTGCGAACTGAAGAAAATATCGCAGCTGTATCGGCCAGTGTTAATGATGACCACCAATTTTCGATTCGTCGCCGTTCGCACCAATTGGGTCTCTGTTACTCAAAAACGTGGAAATGCCAAAATTGGACTAAGCGGATGGACCACCTAAGACGCAGCCGCGGTCAACATTTAAATGAAATTATCTTCAAAAAGTAAATGTCATGGACCAATCTAACGTTTCAAATAAAGAACCGATGAGATTTTGCAAATTTTATGCGTTTTTAAAAAAAAAAAAGTTATCAAGCTCTTAAAAAATCACCCTTTATTATATTGTAATATAAAAGCAAAATAAACATTGATAAAAACGTTGGACAATTTAAAAAAAAGTCGCTTGATTCAGATGTTATACGCCTGTAACTATAGGCAAAATCGAGATAATTGGCGTTTTCAGTTTCATTTCCTCATCCTCATGGACTCAAAGGAGTCCATATTTTCAAAAAATATTTTAATTGTCAAATTAAAGAGGAGAATATCTGCTAAAATTCTTTCAATTTCATGCTTACATATATCGGTATATTTATATTTTTTACTTTTAAAGCGAGAACATAAAATGGTTGTTAATGATAAACTAATACAGATAGCCACATGCAATTTAAAGTACTTTTTTCAGATATTCTCCTCTTTAATAGGGTATAATAAATATTTTTTTTAAATTGTATACTTTGAAATTTGTAGTCCTTTTGAGGGGCAACAGGATGAGGAAAAAAACTGAAAACGCCAATTTACTCCAATTTGCTTATAGTTGCAACGTATATCATCCACTTCAATTATAACGACATTTTTTAAAAATTGTCGTGCCGTGCAAACTCGAAAACTATATAAAAAATGCAATGGATATTTTTTAAATCGCTATTGAAAAATTAATGTTAGATATTAAAAAATAAATCAAAATATGTTTTCAAAAAATTTGGAAAAACGCCAAACACGTCAGAAAAGATTTTTCGGAAAAGATCATCTTTTTCTTTATTTTTGGTAGACTTTTCCTAAACTAATGTTTTCTGCGGAAGTGAAATCAGCATCATTAGTAGACATCAGGATTACATTTAACATAAAATGGGTATAATCGGACCACTATTCCTAATATGAGAATACAAATATTAAAGTTTGGTTTACGTGATCGTTCTCAAAGGAAATTCAAGTAGTCCCTTAAGGCATTGTTTTGAATTAAAGCGGGTATGATCGGACCAATATTTCTAAAATGGGAATATTAAAGGTACCTTCGACGAAAATTGGAATTTTATTTTTATTATCCTTAAACAATTTGTTGCTGTTAATATTAAGAATCATTACTCATCAATACACACATAAATTTGTAGGTTATGGTTTGTAGTGTTGTGATCAAAAATTCAACTATTATAACAATACGGGATTCCCATTACTGACTTGACTTATGGAAGAATTTTTGTAATTGTTTGTATTTCATTACTTCTTTTACAGGTGCGATGCAAATAATTCCTTGTTTAGTAATCTATTAAGGAAGAAGTCTTAGTTTTAGATTAAAACTAAAATTTGAAAATATAATTTCAGATCCACTTCTACACTATGTATTTGAAGCAGAGCTGTTAAGTAATGATTAGTAATCGTAATCATTAGTAATTAGATTACTTTTTTTTTAAAGTACAAGTAATGATTACAATACGATTACATTCAGTTTTATACGATTAGTAATTGATTAGGATTACAAGTAATCAAAAAATAATCAGGATTACTTGCGATTACTGAAAAATAATCAAAAATAATCAAAAGTAATCAAAAATGAGTTCGACTACTTTAAAAGATTACTTTTGACTATTTTAGATTACTTTTGACTACTTTTGATTTTTTGTGATTACTTTTGATTCTCGCGAAATCGGTATGAAAGTCATAGTAGTCTGTTTGTCAAAACTTTTGACTTTTCAATATATGTCAGTTTTGATTATTTCTGTTCTCGTTCTTTTGCCAGCTAAAACCGAAAGGTAACTGTAATCGCAAGTAATCCTGATTATTTTTTGATTATTTGTAATCGTAATCAATTAGTAATCAGAAGTTGTTGAATAGTGGATTATATAATCATTACGATTCTTTTTAAAAAGTAATGTAATTGATTACTAATCTTAATCGAAATTTAACAGCTCTGATTTGAAGATTAAGCGAATATGTTAGGTTTTTTCATTTGCGTCAAGAAAATCTAAAATAACATCACTTCATGCACTTTGGACGTAGTCACAGGTTTTACAGTTTACTGACCACAGGAAGAGTTATACCCTTTTCATGTTTTTGCGGACGAGACAGATTATCAGTAGATAATAATTTGTCATAAGTAATTTCCAGGCAGCACTTTTCTCTTGAAAGTTCAATTGCGCGGGCCAATTGTTAGTCATATATAATAATGCCAGTATTTAGCCTCCAGGAAAGCACAAAATTGCCAGCCTTAACGACAAATGGGGAAATTAGCCCTTTCTGAAGCTGTTGCTTAACGACGTTTCTGCCTTTTATAATGTGCGTGTTTTGTTTTTCGCCTGATACGAAGGCTGATAGCTGCTATCTGCGATGCTATTCACAAGACATTAAGTAATACTTTATCTTGCGTTTTACGTTTTTTTTGCAATTGAATGCATTTTCCTGCAAGTCAAACTCGTGCTTGGCAATTAATTCCGTCAACATCATCATCACCAGCAGCAGTCGTTGCAATCAGCATTAGTGCTTGCAGCGTGGAGCGTCATCATGCCGGTAGCTTGCCACTACCGACTAACTGAACAAGTATACGACTGCGACTACGAGTGCGAGTACAATTTTATTTCGTTGAATTTAAACTTTAAACTTTAATTACAGCCAACACTATCTGTTACAACTGCTCGTAGTACATACAGCAACAAACATATATGCTACATGTGGTCTTGTTTTATGAATATTTTATTTTTTCTCTGCGACGATTTCTTTCACAAAAAAGGCGAATAATTTATTCTTGTATTCAGATCTTATATGGTGGGAATTTTTATTAAAGCAATTAATTATGCCATGACATCAGATTCGGCTTCAGATTTCAGATTCAATTTCAAATTTTACTTCGTTGGTCATTGTTTTGTTGTTGTGTGTATAGCAGCAGGCCACAGACCACAGTCACTTACAACTTTCGGGCCTTAAACTAAGCCTCTCAAATTAACTTTAAAAGTTTAACGACGTGTCAAAAGTTATCTTAATCTTTCTGCGTTTTTTTTTCGTTTCATTTCATTTTCTCTCTTCACTCTATTAGTTGGACCCATTCATGCAATGTGGCCAGGCGGTTGAGGCACAGTGGTTTGAAGGAAGGATTTAAATTTTTATTTTTTTTTTTAATATATTTTTCTCAATTTTTAGTAGACTGTTCCTAAACCACTGTTTATATGTGCAAATGAAATTTGCAACATTTGTAGCCACTTTCAATATCTTTAATTGAATATATAGTAGGGTGTTTTAATACTTATATTTCCAAAGTAAGAGTACCTTCTATGAAATTTTAAATTTTAAAATTTTTGTTTTTAATATTTTTTCAGTTTTCAAGAGACTGTTTCTAAACCACTGTTTATATGTGAAATTGACATTTACAACATTAAGTAATACTTTATCTTGCGTTAATTTTAATTGTCATTAATTGAATATATAATAGGGTGTCATAGGACCGATATTTCCAAAATAAGAGTACAAATATTAAAGGTACCTTCATTGAAATTTTATTTTTTTTTAATTTTTTTCTTTCTTTTCTTAATATTTTTTAAAAGACTGTTCCTAAACCACTGTCTGTATGTGGAAGTGATATTTGCAACATTTGTAGCCATTTTAATTGTCATTAATTGAATATATAATAGGGTGTTATATGACCGATATTTCCAAAATAAGAGTACAAATATTAAAAGTACCTTCAATGAAATTTGAAATTTTAAAATTTAGTTTTTTAATATTTTTTCTTAAATTTTAAAAGACTGTTCCTAAACCACTGTCTGTATGTGGAAGTGATATTTGCAACATTTGCAGCCATTTTAATTACCATTAATTGAATATATAATAGGGTGTTATAGGACCGTTATTTCCAAAATAAAAGTACGAATATTAAAGGTACCCTCAATGAAATTTGAAATTTAAAATTTTTTTTAATATTTTTCTCCAATTTTAGGATACTGTTCCTAAACCACTGTTTATATGTGAACGTGAAATTCGCAACATTTGTAGCCATTTTGATTACCATTAATTGAATATATAATGGTCTTATATTTCCAAAGTAATATATATATTTCCATATTAAGGGTACCTTCTATGAAATTTGAAATTTTAAAATTTTAATTTTTTTAAAGGTACCTTCAATGAAATTTGAAATTTTAGTAAAAAAAATATAAATAAAAAATTGTGTTGATTTTGTGTATCAGTGTGTTTCTGTTTTTTGAGCCACTGTGTGACAGTGTCGGTGGCATGGCATGGTTTCTTTGGAGTTTTGACCACAAAACTCCGGTTGCATTTCATGTCCATATTAAAAATATGGATTATTCATGACGCTTTGGCTTTTTTGTTTCTGTCGACTTCTTTGTTCGGCAACGTGCGTATGTTGTTGATGTGGACGGCATTTGACGGCGTTTTTTTATTAATTGCAGCATTTTTTTCATGACTTAATCATTGCGTTTAAGATATGTGGTCGTCGTCGTCGTCGAAACGTAAAGACTAATGGCTGGCTCTACCGCCCGACTGCTATGTGTTGAATGTATGTTAAACACAATTAAGATTTACGTTTTATTGGCTTCATTCACATTTGCTCACTTCGATTCGCTACGCTTTGCTTTGCTTGGCTTTTTGTCTTCTCGTTTATTATGCATTCGGTGGTTATCGTGTGGTAATTTGTTATAAAAATAAATCTTATAGTTTATTTTAATCGTAGTATAAATTATCATATGGTTAAACAAACAATCATACAAACAAAAAACTATATACGAGTGTACGTGTGTGTGAAAACATTTGCATCAAACGTTATGAGAAGTTATTAATAGGTAAATATTAAAAAATATACAAAACAAAAAATAATATATTTAGTTTGTTTTTGAAAATTTATGTATAAGAAGAAATTCCATGAAGCATGAGAGAATAGTTTGATGGAATACAAAGTAAATTCTGGTGGATGAAATTTTAAAAATACACACAAAGTTAAATACATATTGGCCTATATCTGTTCTATTATAAGGATAATAATAGGTAATTTAATAATACATGTTTAATACATTGATGAAAGATATTATCAATATATAATATAAATAATAAATGATAATAGCCCAATTTCACTTCTAATTATACTTGAAGTTTGGATAAACTCTATATGCCAACTAAGCAGTGAAGGAAGATATATGATAAGCTTATACCGACTCATTAAATTCCAGTTCATCACAATAAGCTAATTCTTTTAAAACAACTTCTAAATATTTGAGCTGTAATTGCTGTGTTACTACTTCTAATACTATAATGCCATGCAATGAATACCATAAAGAACACACCCTTTTTTAAGTGAGTCAATATTTAATTGTATTTCCTTATCGTGTATTATAATGATGCAGTTAAAAATGATTTGAAAAGAAATTGTATTTATATATATATTTTTAAATTAATTATAGATTAGTGTGGGAGCTGAATCATGGCATATCAAATCGTTTTCAATGTAAATGAAGTAAGATTTTAATCTTTTCTAAAAATGGTACCTCTACATTATATATGTTAATTAATTATTGTATATAATTAGCTACCCGAAATATAATTACAAAAAAAATATATTTTGAAAAACCAAATGGTACGCTACCCTTTATTTTACACCAATAAGGTTGCCAATAATGTTAGCGGATAGAGAAATCTCAAAAGGGCAAAACTCGAAATACTTTATTTTAAATACTCCGATGTACAAAATTTATCGGAAACCGTATAGTAATTTGCCTTTTTCAGTCCAGAAAAATAAACATATAAGGTGGATATGATTGGTATATAGATATTTATATCAAAAAATAAACCCTTCTATCATTATAGGGTTTTCCCTAATTTAGCTTCATGCAACGTAATTTATGAAAATCATTTGAAACAGCAGACTTCGATGAAGGGACAGTTGATCTGTTAACATTTGCTTTAATATAGATTTTTTTAGATATGCTGATGAATAAATTTCAACAATTGTGAAATATCCAGGCAAACTGGGCCAGGACATAGCAACAAAGTACCAGATCGAAACTCTTTGCTTATTACTTACTCTTACTCTTATCACTACCGTAGTTGGAGAGGAAAAAGAAGATACGGTCGATAACATCTTATACAACTGCTAAGCTCTAGTAAACCCACGACACAGGCGTCTCAACCACTTCGGAGACATTAAGGAGATGTCTGAAACTTTCAGGTTGAATATAAGAGATCTACCCATGTGAATTGTGGTGAGTGGGTACATAAATCAACCAAACTTTCTGTCAACATAGACCTTAAGTAGGTTCTATGAACGTAAGGTTGAAATTTTAAAATTAAATATTATAATATTATAGATTTTTACAACTATTTCCAGTCCTTTGAAAAAATTACCGTCTCGTCCCTACCAACACACAACTATTACATGGAGGACGGACAGGCGTATATGAATTATATGAAGACATAGAAATTATCTAGTTTTTAAGCTCCTAGTTAAATATTTAACAATGAAATTACAAGACAGACGTATATCAATTATATGAAGACCTAGAAATTATCTAGTTTTTAAGCTCCTAGATAAATATTTACCAATGAAATTACAAACTAATGGAGTGGAGAATATATACATTATAAATAAAAAACTTGAACTTTCGAGGAGAATAGTCTGAATTTTTTATTTCCAAATATATATATCACTGAAGATGTTAGTCGAAATATTTAACCTCTTGAAATTTTTATATTTGTTTTAAGAATTTAAGATAAAGCAAGATGCTGGAATTGGTTAACTATAATTAACCCGAGTGGTGCTAGCGTGACCATATGGTCACATACAAAAGACGTCCACCAATGCTTCTGGTATGGACCATTGATAACATGAACGTTTTATTTCAAAATTCGAAAAAATAATTTCCGCACTATTCGGGTTAAATCATTACATTATAGTTTTAAGAAAATCCATTATATACTGATCCATATAACATAAGTGATACAAAAACCCAGAATAAATTTAAAATACAAAATTAGTCGAAATATCCGACAATAAACAGATTAACTTAAAAAGAATGCCACGTCTTTTTAATTATCAAGGACCTTGAATCTACAATTAAAACAAATATGGTCAACAATCAATGTACTAAATTTAAAGGAAAATCTGAAAATGTCTCCATAAATTTCCTAATGTCATCGAATTTCTGGAGATATTTTAGAGAATAGTTTTGTAATAATTCCACAGAATAATTACTACTTTTTCTAATTATTAATGTTTCTATGTTCTTTTTAGCATTTTGTGAAGAAGAAAATTTTGCGAAAAATAATAGAAATATTTTCAAGAGAACACTTATGTATGTGCGCAGCGTATGGCACCACTTACAGAATATGATTTATCCAAACTAATCAATGAAATCCCCAGAAATATACTGCATTGACAAATAATAGTAATAATCGCAAAAATAAAAATGTTATAAACAATTTAAACCATATAGATATAGATAACAACAAAACTTTTAGAATTACAAACATTTATATTTGAAATAAGCACCTTTAAATACATTCATATTCGAAATTTTCTGATGTAATTGGATAATTTTACAACTGTGAGACATGCATCATTTCTAACAAACATCAAACAGAAGACTTAAGGAAGAAACGTGAGTGTAATATAATACAAACTAACAAACAAATTCTAGTTAATATTATAGAGAATATTTGAATTCATAAAAAAAAAAAAGAAATACTCAATTAAATTCTTTACAAAAATATATTAGTCATTCCATGTCAAGCGGTACGATTTTTGACCTCGATTGCTTGGATAATTTCGAAATTTTGTATATGTATTCGTCTCATATAAATATTTTATACGTATTTTTAAAAAAAAAAAAGAATTTTTTACGATTTTTTCAAAGAAGTGTGTTCATGTAAATCCTGAAATACTTGGCCGATTTCAATGAACTATATCTTGTTTAGAAGGTAATTTCAATTACTTTTAAAGAACTGAAGCTAAGGTATTTACATTTTTTCTTTTAGTTTGATTTTTTAAATGATTTTTTTTAATTTTAGTGTTCTGAGATGTCTGTTTTAGAATGTGAATGGGTGATGGGTTCTATTTTTTACGAATATTTTTGTAAAATTAACCAAAAATTTTGGTGAACATTCATCAGAATGATACATTTCTTCATCAGTTTATTAACACAAGGTATAAAAATAAAAAATGTATTTTTTTAATAAATGTATTTATATACAGGAGAAAATATTCAAATACCAAAAACAAATTTCCTTCGTAAGAAGAGGGACTTGATGACATTCTAATGTATTACATTCATAAACACCTGCAAATATTTTCTATTAATAATCATTTGAATGCTGATCCTTTCTTGTATTATATTTACATCGTTTAAAGTTAACCGAGAGTGATAGATGTCAAATTCCATATCTATAATTACAAGTTAGGTACTTTAAACTTTTAAACATTTTCAAAAATAATCATTTTTTATTGCACTCTAAGATCTATATGTTATGACAAATATTAACTATTTTTCCAAATCAATTTCTTTCCTGTTTCTTGAACTTTTTGGTTTTTAAACAACTCTAAAAGTTGTATTTTTAAATTTTAATTTTTAATTTAAATTTGCAGTCGTATGCGTTTTTAAGTCATAAAATTTTAATTATAATAACTCTTTTGTAACTCAGCTACGTTTCGAGTAATTGGAATTAAATACAAAATATTAAAAATACATTTATGGCTACCTTGAAAACGATATAAAAGCATTAAAATTACAAAATCAACTACCAGAATTTATAACCGCATCAATTTCAGCATAATTTAAATAAGAGACTTAAGTAATAAACTAGTTTATAAAAAAATCTCCACCACGAAATCAAATTGCATTCTTGACTAAAGTTAGCGTCTAATCTCACACCAATATTTATTTAGGAATTTCTGACTAAAGGTACTTTTGTAGAGAAACATATAACAAATGTTAAAAGCAAATATATAGCATAAATTAACAACTTTTACCTCATCTCCATTGAATGAATTCAAAAGAGAAGATAAATAAATTAAATATAATTACTTGTGATCATTGTTGACATTCTATACCATTATAAATATAATAGCAAATGATACATGTGGAAATGCTTTTGGAGTGGTTTTCTCAGAACTGTTCTTTTGCTCTTAAACGTCGAAAATCAACAAAACTTAAACGAGCATTCAGTATCATTTTAGTCGTTTTGAACCTCTTAAAGTAAATATTCACGATCATGTAATTGTTACTATTCCAGACAAATGCCCTGTGTTATTTTACGCACCGATAAATAAGATACCATGAAATTATACATTTTTGTATGAAGATTGTTTATTATTTCTTTTTTGTTTTTATTTTCACATTTTCATACAAAAATTTTGAATATAATACACATATAGACATTATCTCAAAATATTGTGATTTTCACAAAGCTGAAATTCGGAATGATCTTGAAAAGGTTACCAATGTGCTATGCTTTGGCTAGCTAACATCGGACACCAATAAATTGTCAATCAAACGACTTCAGAAAAAATTAACATCATCCTTTCCAGCTTAATTTTATACGTGTTCGCAAGAAAGTCAACATCCTGAGTTACAGCATCATTTTAGACAAAAATTTGAACTGAAGCTCTCCAACTAAATATTTTTGTTTTGCAATACTAACACCCAAAAAATGTTATTATTCTTGACAAACATATAAATATTCTCTTTAAAAATATTGCCACTAAATAGCACATACGAAAACCTGATATGTATTTCTTCTTAAGCTGGCTATTATTGCAATGCTCTTGAAGTCCTATCCTTTTTATGGCAAACATCGAACACCAATTAATAACTTCATCGCTCTATTGAAAACTTAAGCAGCAAACGTGCTCAGAAGAAAATCAATAACCTCAAACACTACATCATTTTAAACTAAATAAATGTCGAATTTGAACATCTCAAACTAAATATAATTGATCAACAAATACTTGCTATTAATAATACCAATTTTGTCGGAATGCTTAATTTAACATTTGCTCGGAATGCTCTTGAAAAAGTGGTAACAATTGAATCCTATCCTTTTTTATGCTGGTAAATAGCAAACCTGATTGAGCGACTTCCTCGCTCCATTGAACAACGCCAAACGAAAGACTTGAGCAACAAACGTGTTGCCAGCCAAATCGAATCAAATCAAATCGAGTTATTCATTCAATTTTCCCCCAAAAAAAAAAACAACATCAATTCAAAGCAAAGTCGTTGTAAAATCCATTTGATTTGGGCAGGTAATAACAGCCGCAGTAATTACTTACGAATTTCATATTGATGATTGTGATGGCTGTCTGCTTGCTCGCTGGTGTAGACAAACGTCGAAGTTGTTGTAGTAATCAAATGTAATTAAATATTTCGAATTTTTCAAACAATTGTTTTTTCTTCTCTTCTTTCTTTGGCCAAAAGCACACAAATTGCAAACACTTGTAATTTAGTTGTTATTTCTCTTTTTATGGAAAAATATTTGAAAATTAAATGAACTATATATTTTAATCACTTTTAGTTATTCAACTATTTTTATATTTTTATTTCTTGTTGTGATAATTTTCGGTTGGCAAACTTTTGGTTGGTTTCCACAATTTTTATTATTTATTTATTGTGATGATTTTGGATTGGAACAAACAAAAGATGTGTTGTAATTGATTTCAACAGACGTTGGATTTTTTTCCTTGTTGTGATACACACACAAACACACACGCAGATTGGATTTGTTAACAGTGCGCCGCGCGTTGCTTCTAAAACTCCCAAGAAAAATGTAGGAGCGAAAAAAAGTGAATTTAACTTTCAATGGTCGAAGACAGACAAGAGCCTTAACGTGAACGTTAACGTTAACAGTGCTAACAGTGGAAGTAAGACGGTTAATGAATTTCGACGGATATGCTTTGTTGGTTTTATATTAAGCATTAAACGCTCGCTCATTCCAGCGAAACAAACGAACAAACTTCAACTCATTGTCTGGTGTATTTGAGTCGGTGTGTGAGTGTGTGTGTGTGCATGGGTTTTGGCTCCAACAGCAGCTTTTACACTAAACAAAAGCGAAAACGAACAGAAACAAAAACAAAAACAGAGCACTCACTAACCAAGAAACAACAAACACTTGGCCAACCAACAACTCAACACCAGGCACCATCACAGCCACCACAGGCACACACACCAGTCCACCGCCACCACCATCGATAGCTCGAACGAAGGTTTATGCTTTCGGTGAGTGCTTACTCAGTAATTGAGTGACTGAGATTGAGTGCTTTTCTACACACATACAGGCTTAAGATTGTGTTAGTGCACTAAGGGGTGAATTATTTGAGTGACACTTTCCTCCTCTCTTCGGGTGCATACTCACTCGTATATGAATCGGAATGCATTTCTCAATCATACATCCGTAAGATGCAGGCATGTTGGCTTGCTTTCATTCGGCTGTTCCTCAGAACTTGAGTGGGATTCTGGCCATTTTCCGTTGACAACTTTTACTTGCCGTTGTTAATTAAGTCGTCGTTGTCAGTCAATGTTGGGTTTATGAGCGTGATTCATGTGATTAGTATCACTTTTTTGTCTCCACCCCGTTGAACGTAAGTTCATTATACCTTTCACTGTTGTTAGTAGCCGTGTAATTTCTTAGAACTTAATTGCAGCGTCCTTCAGGGAAATGATTTTCACTTCCGTATAACTTTCTAGAACATTACACAGAATGCAATCTGTCTGTAAAGTGATAAAATTTAAAATTAAACTTAATATTATAAAAAAACGTTGTTTCGTTTATCTCGGATTTGTTTGATGACAATCCCTATCTCTGAAAAAATATTTTGAAGGGACAGAAAGAAATTATAATAATGATAGGAAATGGAAAATGTAATTGACAGAAAAGAAGTACTGAAAAGAAATTGTAGTGAAGCGTTTAACATTATCAACAAAATTATTGACAGATTTCATGTGAAACCGAACAGACATTTTCCTTGAGTTCTCCGAATTAAATTAAAGTTTTCAAATTTTCACTTTTCTATATGGGCATTTCCATGATGTCGAACGTGACCGTCGTACACATTTAAAGTGACAAAAAAGTCAAAATAAAACGGTTTTTTATTTTGACCATATGCTTAACTTATAGCTCTTAATTAGCTATTTAATTGGTGCTAATGTGGATTTTGGGTAATTTTTCGTTTTCAAGACAATTTAAAAAAACCAAGGCATTCGCACGTGACCAAAACAGAAGTCGCTTTCGCGGCCAACCATTCAAACGCCGATTTTAGCGAATCCTGTGGAAATATTTCAATGTGACCAATTTTAAAACGTTGTGCACTGATATCTCTTCAAAATGGCTTTGATTTTATCCAAAAATAATTAATACTTTTTTTGTAATTTACTGTTAAGCCCGGTCGATCGTGACATGTCGCACGTGACATTTTTTTCCATCATGGTATTTATGTTGTTTCAGTTGCAATTTTTACGAAATTATAGATAATATATATTTTTTGTAATCCACAGAAGTATTCAATGTATTCATTCTCAAATAATAAAAGCAAAACAGAAAATTTTGTTTTTCAATTTATTTTTTTTGAAATTTTAGCTGATCTTCTTTCAACTTTCTCACCGCTGTTTTCAGCTCTCTTTACTTTTTTCGCATCCGTTTTTGCTAATAAATAAATTACAAAAGTATTTTTTACAAAAATAAATTATTGAAGTTAGATTTTTTTAATTTTTAATTTTCCCACCTAAGATGTCGCACGTGACCAACTTTAATGAAGGACCAAGGTCAAAAATTTTCTCATTTTCCAGTAATGTTTATTTTTATTTAAATTGTATACAAATCTCTGTTTGAACTAAAAATGTTATGATCTTTCTGCATGTACTTTGGACACAGTAGCAACAAAAGTTGTTTTTCCATGTCGAACGTGACATTGAAATATGTGATAAAGCAAAGCCAAAAGATACAGTTAATAGCAGTCGTATAACTTCGTATCCTTTCTTTTCTGACTCTTTGTACTCCCTGAAAGATTTTAGACAGCAAAAGTCAAAGTGTAATGTCTCTATTTAAGAACTTTTGTCGAAACAAAATATGCAAGAGAAATATTCAGAGGAGTAAAGTTGCACTCGCGCGACTTTGCATTCAAATATCTCAAGATAGGATATGAATTAAAATAAAATTTGTTTACATAAGTTAAATTTGATTATTTCTCTATGCAAATATAATAAAACAAAGCGTTTACAAGAACTTTTAATTTTTTGGTCTTGGTGGACCTTTCTGCGGAAATGCCCATATGGCGAATACAACTATATTTACCGATCAGTAATTACACCCTACACCACTTCGTGGACTAGGGTATTATAAGTTAGTTTCGCGCCAAATGTTTGTAACACCAAGAAATAATTGAGCTAGACCCACCTTTAAGTATACCGATCGGCTTAGAATCACCAGCTGAGTCGATTTAACGATGTCTGTCTGTCTGTCCGTCTGTCCGTGCGTCTGCTGTCCATCTAAGCTTGTTCGCACTCTACAGGTCGCAATTGTTGTCCGATTGTCATGAAACTTGGCAGAAGTTATTTTTTCTGGCCAAGGACCATCGGTATTGAATTTGGAGGAAATCGGTTCAGATTTAGATATAGCCCCCATACAAATGTCGCTCCCGATTTGACAACTTTGAAGAAATTCCGCCGAATTTCTTCAAAATTGGCTTAAAACCTTATAATCTAATTAGAAATACCTGTACCGAAAGCGGGTTGGATCGGTTCAGATTTAGATATAGTCCCCATACAAATGTCGCTCCCGATTTGACTTTTTCCGCTCTAGAAACCACATCTTGTACCCGATTTTCTTTAAATTTGGCACAACATCTTATAATACAACTAGAAACACCTACGCAAAAATTGGGTAAGATCGGTTCAGATTTAGATATAGCCCCCATACAAATGTCGCTCCCGATTTGACTTTTTCCGCCCTATAAAGCACATATAGTACCCGATTTTCTTCAAAATTGGCTTAACACCTTATAATCTAATTAGAAATACCTGTGACGAAAGCGGGTTGGATCGGTTCAGATTTAGATATAGTCCCCATACAAATGTCGCTCCCGATTTGACTTTTTCCGCTCTAGAAACCACATCTTGTACCCGATTTTCTTTAAATTTGGCACAACATCTTATAATACAACTAGAAACACCTATGCAGAAATTGGGTAAGATCGGTTCAGAGTTATATATAGACCCCATACAAATGTCGCTCCCGATTTCACTTTTGTCGCTTTGGAAACCACATATTGTACCCGAATTTCTTTAAAATTGGCACAACATTTTATAATCGAACTAGAAACACCTATGCTGAAAGTGGGTAAGATCGGTTCAGATTTAGATATAGCCCCCATACAAATGTCGCTCCCAATTTGACTTTTTCCGCTCTAAAATCCACATATTGTACCCGGTTTTTTCAAATTGGCACAACATCTTATAATCCAACTAAAAAAACATATGGTGAAAGTGAGTAAGATCGGTTATGATTTAGATATAGCCCTCATAGAAATGCTGCTCCCGAATGTTTAACCGATTTTGGCCAAACTTTATATATTATATTTCACCAATAAACATACATGGTGAAAGCGGGTCACATCGTTCCAGGTTTCAATATACCTCCATACAAATTTCCTTTCCGATTTGACATTTTTTTGTCAAACACATACATTTACAGGATGCAAAAATCCTTCCCGATTTCACTTTTTTACCGAATTGAATTGTAATGAGATAGTTAGTCCGTCCGTCTTTAACCTTTCCTTACTTGTTTGGCAGATGTCCATACTTTGGTATAACCCAAATGGTGCCCCATTCTGATCTATTACAGCTCTAGAAACTACATCTTACATCGGATCTTCATCAAATTTTGCAGATCATGATATTTTTCAATTAGGAATACCTACCGTGAATGAGAAATATATAGGCCCATGTTTTGGACCAGGCCCAAAATGTAGTTATAGGCGGTCGGTCCGATTCATCCTATTACTAATGTATAATTTGCATTTGTCTGTCGGATAATTGGATCAATTACCATATTATTAACCATATTCGTTAAATATGACTAAAGATGAATTTATAGTATTACTGTATAATTTATATGAACTACATAAAATTGATCCCATGAAATAGCTGGGTTTAGTAATCAAAGCGGGGTGCATACGCAGGGAGTGGTGTAGGGTATTATATAGTCGGCCCCGCCCGACTTTAGCCTTTCCTTACTTGTTTTTGTTATAAGTTAATTTTAAAAATTATAAACTTTTTTGTGGTATGAGGTACATATATACATATATAATTTTTCTTTCGAATTCCCAGTAAAATGCTTCTAGTTGCGCAGAAATGTCAAAGCCATCTTGAAGTAAGTTGTTTTAATTACACTGCCCAACAGAATTTTTCGTTTTTCGTTTAGTTCTTAGAAAATAGTATCTCTTGAGGTGTTCTTTTGCGCTTAAAAAAGTGTAATTACGTTTTTGACTTCCTTTTCAGAAAGTGGTTTACCTGAAGGATGTATTTATTTAGTATTGTTAATTTTCTACTGTATAAAACTATATTCGCGAGGCCAACCGATGCCTCGGCATTTACAAATATTGTTAAACTATTATCTTATTTATTCATTTTAAAAAGAATATTCTGCTTATAGCTGCCAACATCGATTTAATTACTGAAATGGCCAAAAAATGAAGCAATACTTTCTTCGTTGTTCTTAGGGATGTAAGGTTTTATGGCATGCGTGTGCATGTAATTATTGGGCCGATATTAATCTTAAGTTATTTATAAAGTTTGACAAAATTAAATTTGTCATCGATTAAAAAATAAAATAGTTTTTATGAAAAATTTCAAAAATCGTAAAAACTGAAATTTTTATTTGGGCGTTGGGCGTGGCACTGACAATTTTCATTTAATTGTGTACTCTAACGAAATCACTGGTAATGATTTGTATTAACAAGTATATTAAAATAAGAAATTTATGACGTTTTTTTCATTTTAACTTACTTGGGAGGTAGGCGTGGTTGTGGGCGGATGCGAAAATTCAATGTACTAGCTCTATTCCTTCTATTTTTTGCCGCAGCTTGTATGAAAATATTCCACTGTGTGACCCTATATCTGAAAGGGCATGTTGAGAATATCATTTTTGTAGAATAAACTTATAGTCCAGCTGGTCTGAGTTTCTTTTCACAGTTGGTCAAAGTTTTCAGTTTTTGAAGGGTACATTGTACAAAGTGAAAAAAATGTCTGATGATTAATTTTTATTGTCATAACTACATTGAAACCTCTCAACAGCAGACAGTCACTGTCAAGTCAGATTTTTCCGCATAAGGAAAGTGAGTGGTAAAATAAAAAAATATATTTTATATCCGTGTCTACCTAAGAAAGTGTCCGCTTAATGGAGGTTAATTATAATGAAAATTTTAAAATAAAACATGATTTTTTTCGGCTTAAGGGAGTGTCCGCTCGTGAGAGGTTTCACTGTATATTGTGGATCATATTGCTTTTATGAGGATTATTTTTTGTGGGAGGTGTCACAGCGAAATTTGTATGGGACCGATCTGACCCATTTCTAGTTGAAATATAAGATATTTTGCAAGATTTGAAGAAGATCTGTTAAAATATGTGGTTTATAGAGTGGAACAAGTGAAAGCGGGAGTGAAATTTGTGTGGAAGATATATATAAATCTGAACCGATCTAACCTATTTTCACCACAGGTGTTCCTAGTTTAAATATAAGATGTTTTGCCAAATCTGAAGACAATTCGGGAGCGAAATTTGTATGGGAGCTATATATAAATCTGAACTGATCTGACCCATTTTCACCAAGGGTGTTTCTAACTGAAATATAAGATATTTTGTCAAATTTGAAGAAGATCTATTAAATATGTGGTTTTAGAGCAGAAAATGACAAATCGGGAGCGAAATTTGAATGGGAGCCATATATAAATCGGAACTGATATGACCTATGTTCACCATAGGTGTTCCTAGTTTAAATATAAGTAGTTTGCCAAATCTGAAGACAATCTAATACAATATGTGGTTTCTAGAGGGGAAAAAATCAAATCGGGAGCGAAATTTGTATGGGAGCTATATATAAATCTGAATCGATTTTCTTCAAATTAAATAGCGTTAGTCCTTAAGTTACATTTTGTTCTGGCTACAATTGCGACCTGTATCGTGATTACAAGAATAGATGGACAGACGGGCATTGCTAATTCGATTCAAAAAGTGATTCTAAGTCGATCGGTATAATTAACAATGGGCCTATCTCCCTTCCTTTTGAGTGTTACAAGCAAATGCACAAAGACAGTGGAGTGTATAAAAATGTTGTCAGTCGAAGAGAATTCCTACTGACAGTACTATATGTTGGAATGTTATGAGGATCATAACTGTTTCGAGAAAATCAAAAAAAAACTCCTTTCAAAAACAACATTTAAGCTTAAAATGTTCTACGGAAAAAAATTGTCGGAAAATTTCAATGGGGGTCACCAAAGCTGTAAATAAAGTTTCTAAACAAATGCTAAAATGTTTACCATTAACGAAGCCATCAAGACGAAACAAATTTTCGTTATTTGTAAATATGTTTCATATGTTAATCGATCGCAATATCTTGCAATGCCAGCAAGTTGATTCTGGTACTGTGGAAACTTCACATATTATCCTGATAAATTGTAGATTATTTTCGCCAGAATTGATTCTCCAGTTCATATATTAATTGCATTAAATTGAAAAAGTAATAAGGTAATACTGAGATAATTGCTATTATTAAATTGCTAAAGCACGTTCGAATGGCAAATACGAATTCTGTTGTTGTTGTTTGACGAGTTTCGGATATTTGTGAAATTCATTTCTACATGTTCGCTAAAGAGGCAAATGAATAACTGGTGTTCCCAACGAGAAAACTATATTAAATTTTCGTTTTTATACTCTCCACTGGGGTATTATGTCTTTGCGCATTTGTTTATAACAGCCAAAACGAAGCGAGATAGACCTATTTTTAAGTATACCGATGGACTTAGAATCACTTCTTGAATCGACTTAGCCATTTCTGCCCATCTATTCTTGTTATCAAAGTACAGGTCACAGTTATTGTACAAACTTTACAAAAATTGGCACAACTAAGTTTTGGGCGTCAAGGACGAATGCTATTTAATTTGAAGCAAATCGCATCAGATTTAGATATATCAACCAAACAAATTTCGCTCCCGATTGGACAATTTCTGGTCTAGAAACCGTATACTTTAACATATTTTCTTCAAATTTGGTGTAACACCAAATGGGTCAAATCGGTTCAGATTTATATACCTTTTTATATTACTTTTTTTCTTTCCCTAGACATTGTTTGCAGCCATGATATTACAACAGGAAGGAACAATCTACAACAGAAGCATCAATCGACTTATTGAATGAAACATTTGGTGAGCGCTTTATTTCCGAAATGAGCCAATCAATTTATGCGAACTAACCGAAACGAAAACAGAATTACAGTGGAAAGGAACACTTCATTCTTGTTTTCCACGATCTTCCAATATGCTTCACAGTTTCCTAGATAAATGCCAATAAAGTAACCTCTAAAATGATAAATTTTTCTATTGTTTCAATATTAATGAAATTCTAAAAGCATCATAACATTTTTGCACCAACACACAGAGGTAACAAACGGCCAAAAGTAAAAAAAAATGTTTTTTTTTTATACCCTCCACCTCCAGGATGGGGGTATACTAACTTTGTCATTCCGTTTGTAACACCTTGAAAAATCGACATGAGACCCTATAAAGTATATATATTCTTGATCGTCATAAAATTCTAAGACGATCTAGCCATGTCCGTCCGTCCGTCTGTCCGTCTGTTGAAAGCACGCTAGCATCTAAACGAAAGGAGCTAGAACGTTCAAATTTTCCATAAATGCGTCTTATAGTCGTAGATCGGTTGGGATTGAAATGGGGCGAAATCGGCCCAAAGGGAAAATTTTTTCCCTCACAAGGACTAAAAATACCCATAATAATCCCTAATATTTTAGCGTATTTAAGCATGTTTTTTTGAATATGTCTGTTTATATTTGGTATGTGCATTCCCCTTATAGCAAAAACGTGCACCATAAAGTGATTCTTATTTGTAGGGGGGGAAATGGGACATAAAAGGGATACAAATGGTACATATTAAACGACAGCAACTAGAAACACGAAATTCGGCGTGTACATTCCTCTAATTGAGTAGATACATAATATACAAGTATTTTTTCCAAATTCGTACTTTTAAGGGGTAAAATAGGAATAGAGGGATAAAAATGGTACCAACCAAACGGCTGTACCTAGAATAATGAAATTCGGTGTATACATTCCTCTGATTGCATAGATAGGTAAAATACACCGATTTTTCAAAATTCGTACTTTTTGGGGTTAAAATGAAAAAAGGGGATAAAAATAGTACCAACCTAATGTCCGCAGCTAGAGTCATGAAATTCGGAGTATACATTCCTCTGAGTGTGTAGACACGGAAAATAAACTGATTTTTCGAAATTCGTACTTTTTGGGGTTAAAATGAAAAAGGGGATAAAATAGTACCAATCAAATGACCGCAGCTAGATTCATGAAATTCGGAGTATACATTCCTCTGAGTGTGTAGACACGGAAAATAAACGGATTTTTCGAAATTCGTACTTTTTGGGGTTAAAATGAAAAAAGGGGATAAAAATAGTACCAATCAAATGACCGCAGCTAGAGTCATGAAATTCGGAGTATACATTCTTCTGACTGCGTAGACACGGAAAATAGACGAATTTTTCGAAATTAGTACTTTCAAGGGATACAAAGGTACAGAGGGATAAAAATAGTACCAACTAAACGACCACAGCTAGAATGATAAAATTCTAATTGCGTAGAAACGTCAAGGGGGTAAAAATGGTACCAACCAAATGGGCGCAGCTGGAATCATAGAATTCGGTGTATACATTCCTCTGACTGCATAGACACGCAAAATAAAAAGTTTTTTTTCCAAATTCGTACTTTTTCTTTTACGGCAAAAATTGGTTGAATCATGAAGTTAGGTTATTTTGCACTATGTACGTCTGATAATGGATTTTCAAAATTTGTACTTTTGGAATTCAAATAGAATGGAAATACAACCAACTGTAGCACCCACTATCTACCAATATTTATGGCTTTGAAAATATTTTTGAAAATATAAATATAAGAATATTTATTTTTTGAATTGACGTATTGGTAGCATTACCTTATAAGCGTGGTTTGAAATAATTAAAATATTATATTTATTTATAAAATTAACTTTTCAATATTTGTATTTGTTTTGGTTTGGCTATATTAAAAAAATTATATTTTCCTGTAATATTACTGCAATTCTACGAATACCGACAACCTCTGTGGAATGCAATCCATGGTGGAGGGTATATAAAGTTCGGCCCGGCCGAACTTAACGCCGTTTTTACTTGTTTTTTTAATGTTGATGTCAAATGAAAAATAACTATTGAAATAACACCATTTCATATTTAAAAAAAATATTTTTTCTTATCTAGTTTTTAAAGTGGTTCCAACTTCAAAATTCTACCTTTATTTAAAACTTAGAAAAAGTTGTAGGCCATGATATCTGTGTCAACTTTTTTGATGCGAAATTAAGCATTTTCTGAAAATTTGGGTTGTAATCTTCTTTTGTGTATACTGTTTGTGAAATTCGCGTACGTATTTACTTAGTACGTATTTACAAAAATAACCTTTAAACTAAAACTTAAAACTATAAGAGCAGGAGGGAGAAGAGGTTGTGACTATACAGCATTTAGTAGTCTAAGGGATAATTTTTTCAATATTTTGACTTGAGCCATTTTAAGTGACCCACATTATAACAAACGGAAATTTCTTAATTGTGGGCGTGACCTGCACATTTTTTAAATCAGAAATAATGGGACATATCAAAATGCCAAATTGCAGAATTTTATTATGGTAAATAAAAAAGTTGTAGGGTTTTGGTCGTAAGTTACCACTGAGCAGTGATTCAGAATCACTGACATTTTTTAATAAAAATAATAAAAAAACAAGTAAAGTCGGACGGGGCCAACTCTATGATACACTCCACTTTCTATCCGAATACAATTCAATTCGGTGAAAAAGTGAAAACGGGAAGGTTTTTTGTATCCTGTAAATGTATGTGTTTGACAAAAAATGTTAAATCGGAAAGGACATTTGTATGAGGATATATTAAAACCTGGATCGAAATAGGTGAAATACATATAAAGTGTATAGTTTGGCCATCTGAACCGATCTTACCCACTTTCATAATAGTTTTGTTAAGTTAGACTATAAGATGTTGTGCCAATTTTAAAGAAAAACTGGTACAATATGTGGTTTCTATAGCGGAAAAAGTGAAATCAATTTCTGCATAGATGTTTCTAGTTAAATTATAAGATGTTGTGCCAAATTTAAAGAAAATCGAGGACAATATGTGGCATTTAAAGCGGAAAAAGTCAAATCGGGAGCGACATTTGTATGGGGGCTATATCTAAATCTGAACCGACCTAGCCCGCTTTAGCCACAGGTGTTTCTAGTTATATTATAAGATGTTGTGCCAAATTTAAAGAAAATCGAGGACAATATGTGGCATTTAAAGCGGAAAAAGTCAAATCGGGAGCGACATTTATATGGGGGCTATATCTAAGTCTGAACCGACCTAGCCCGCTTTAGCCACAGGTGTTTCTAGTTATATTATAAGATGTTGTGCCAAATTTAAAGAAAATCGAGGACAATATGTGTCATTTAAAGCGGAAAAAGTCAAATCGGGAGCGACATTTATATGGGGGCTATATCTAAATCTGAACCGATCTTACCCAATTTCAGCATAGGTGTTTCTAGTTGGATTATAAGATGTTGTGCCAAATTTAAAGGAAATCGAGTACAATATGTGGTTTCTAGAGCGGAAAATGTCAAATCGGGGCGACATTTGTATGGGGGGCTATATCTAAATCTGAACCGATTTGACCTATTTTCACCACAGATGTTCCTGGTTTAAATATAAGATGTTTTGCCAAATATGAAGACAATCTGATACAATATGTGGTTTCTAGAGCGGAAAAGGTCAAATCGGGAGCGAAATTTGTATGAGAGCTATATATAAATCTGAACCGATCTAACACATTTTTACCACAGGTGTTTCTAGTTGAAATATAAGATGTTTTGCCAATTTTAAAGAAAATCTGTTATAATATGTGGTATCTAGAGTGAAAAGAGTCAAATCGGGAGTTAAATTCGTATGGGGACTATATCTAAATCTGAACCGATTAAATAGCGTTCGTCCTTGTCCCGAAAAACTTCATTGTGCAAAGTTTCATTTAGTTATGTCTACAATTACGACCTGTATCGTGATTACAAGAATAGATGGACGGACGGACGGACAGACAGACAGACGGACATTGCTAAATCGATTCAAAAAGTGATTCTAAGTCGATCGGTATAATTAACAATGGGTCTATCTCGTTTCCTTTTGGGTGTTACAAACAAATGCACAAAGACATAATACTCTCGTGGAGTGTATAATGGGTGCTAAATCTCTTAAATTCAATTTTTAAAATCTGAAAAGCGTGAAAAACTGTAATACAAAAAAAAAATAAATTTATTCTTCGCATTATGAGGAAATACACAAAATATGTTAAAAAACATAAAAACAAACAATAAAAATTTTAATTTTCTTTAAAATCGAAAAATACGAAAAGTAGTCAACTTTGAGCCAATTTCTGTAATATATCCGATTGCCCGATTTTTAATGTTAATATCTTATAATAATCCATAATACCCATAATAATGGGTCTTTGCCTAATTTTGATTTTTTACAGAACTCAAAAATGTGTACTAGAACAAAAGTTATCTGAACCACTGTGCACTGTACAATATAGCTAAATCCATTTCTAATATGCTTAATTGGAATGTTCTTTTTTGCCGCAGATGTTCTTTTTTTGTGAGCCTTGGCGTCTACATGACTCAACTGATATTCAAACAGTAATGTCATAATGTTGTCTTTTTAATAAAATCAACTTGAGTTCAATTTTCAATAAAATAACAGATTCTAACAATTAATAGACGAAAACACTTGATTCAGCAATTCAATTTATCTCCGAATGAACAAATGTTGACTTGGTCAGTTTATACGGTATACCGACGATATACAAACCAATTAAGTAACAGCCACATACACAAATTTAATATTGTATGCATGTATGTAAATAAAATCCAGGAACATTTGTCTCTTGCAAAAAAAAACAATCAAATATTCTCTGTCATTTTATGACATATATTTTGTAGGTACCGAAACGCAATTAAACGTCTGATATGAAATGGAATGAATTAAAATAAACGCTCTTAGCCCCCCCCCCCTCAAACCAAGTGCAACGTAAGTCCTCGCATCAGATAAATAATAATTATTTAAATGAAACAACCGAAACTGTCATTTATTTTAAACGGTTGGAGTGGATACAGCCACTTGTGTCTTAAGTCTTTTGATGCATGATATGTATCCGCGCTGACATATCAATGAAACAATTTAATTGAACATTCATTTCTTTGTGTAATTTGGCCAAATTATAATTCCCTAGATAAAGTGAGACAAAAAAACGAATTGATATAAATATTTTGATCTTTTTACAAAATACTATTTACTATTCACTGTTGCCAACCGGAGAGATAAATCCAATTTTGTAGGATTTCAAAGGTAAAGGGGATACGGTTCTTTCGGACGAGTAGGCCGATGGATGGACAGACAAATATATTTGCAGGCATCGGATGGAGTGAGAGATGGATCAGTGAAAAGATAGACATACGGTGGGACAGACTGAGAGATGAACAGGTGAATGGACAGATGAACGGACATACGGGCAACAGATAAACGGAATGACGGAAAGCAGGTGGACGGACAGATGAAGAGACAGACAGATATTCTGGCCAGTGATTTTATTTCCCATTTTATAAAAATCATTACATTACCGGCCATCCGATCAGTATTTCACGACGCCATAAACTTAGTAATCCTATGTTGAAGGCCCATAGCAATGTTTACAGCTCACTGTGCAACATTTTACCCATTTACGTATGTAAACTCGTCTCAAGTTCAAGGCCATACCATCCAGCAGCTGCCGAGTCTGTCATAACTCTGACTATCGAACCAGCCAATCGACAGACAGACAGCAACATTAATGGCATAAATAAATAATCCATTATGCATTAATTTCTAAATATGTTTAAACAATGCCAGAAATAAAGTAAAACATTGGCCGTCTTGTCAAATGGTGCGACAGGTGTGTTCGTGTGTGTTCTTGTGCGGTTATAAAGCGTTTAACATTGTTATTGAATTGTTAACGTTTTTTTCTTTCTTTGAAATGTAAATAGCTTTGGCTTTTAATTGTTTTAAAAATGGAAATGTAGTTAAAGGTCGACCGAGTGAAACGCTACCGCTACAAGTGTTACATTGAATAAATGTATTAGCAGCAGAGCAATCATTTTATATATTACAGCATGTGGTTTCCGATATGATTGAATTGATGGAGAATATTAATCGAAAGGCATACATTAGAGTGTCTCGATAGAGCATCTACTAAGAATTTCAACGAAAATTAAGTTTTGTTGAAATCAATTAAAGTATTCTAGCATCTCAAAAGGCATGAACAAATGCAGAGAAACAATCGACAAATATTTATTATTGACTCAGATAGTATTCAATGTTCTTAAAGACCATGAATGCTAAGGAATCCCAAACAGTATTCAGAATTTGTGGAGCACAATAATGGAGGAATTTCTAACATGCTTGACAGATTTGAATTTCACTTAGGCCAAGTTGAAATATTTTCAAGATAAAAACGTGAAGATTTTATTTATTTATATGACAAAATACGCTTACAAAATCGAAGAAACCCCGCGTAACTTGCTATCATATGGAGAATACCAAAGTCATTTTTTTGGTATATGATTGCTGACTAAATATCGTATATTTCTGACAGAATTGTTTCAGAGACCCAGATAGAGAAAGTTTAAATAAATGCAATAGCAACACCGAATTGTGGATTTCTTTCAACAATTGCAGCTGACTACATATGTTACAAGCGACATTGGTTCTTAATACACATGTAGCCGGATCCGTTGGATAGATTCGAGAAATTCACAAAACAAAAATCTCATGCCTAAAAGTCAATTTAGTAGTATCTCCCGCGAAAATGAAAAGTTTTCAAAAAATATCCTATTTGTATTTTTTTGTTTACCATGCTCTACCGAAATACCTACTTTTGTGTCGAAAACAATCGATCTACAAAAAAACATGTACGAATTTTAAGTAAATTTTATACTATCCACCATAGGTTGGTGGTATACTAAGTTTGTTATTCAGTTTGCAACAACTTGAAATATCGAACTGAGACCCTATAAAGTATATATTAGGCTGGGTTGCGGTCCATACAAATAGAAAAACAATTTCCAGTCACCCCACGTAAATAAAGTTTTTTATGATTATTTGCAAAATATTTCCGTCTGTGAGCTAAACGCTCCATAAAATACCCCTAAAAAACATGTTTTTCCCGTTTAATTCTTTTCGTGCTGAATTTTTGTCTTTTTTTTGAAATAATGGACCCTTGAAAGCACTTAAAATATAAATTTTGATTCATGCCTTTGAGATACTTATTGATCGAATTATTGGACATATATAGTAATTTTTGTGTTTTTTTCATAGTAGCAACTGTATATGATGTTAGTATTTATAAAAAATATATTGCATCAGTCAATATCTTTCGAATGATGCCTAAATGAGGAACATCGGAAGGAAATTGACACCGCAGCGCTCATTTTTTGTAAAAAGTGTTTGAAAATTTTGGGTCTGAAAATCCATCACCTGTATTAAATTATTTTACAAATAATATAATATATTTTAATAATAATATATTTTAAGTAGAAATAGATCGGGTAAAAATAGGCCAGATCGGTTCAGATTTATATATCTCCCATACGATTTTCGCTCCCAATTTGATTTTTTTCCGCTCTAGAAACCATATATTTTAACAGATTTTCTTCAAATTTGCCAAACAAATTATATTTTAACTAGAAACAACTCTGGTAAAAATGGGCCAGATCGGTTCAGATATATATATAGCTCCCACACAAATGTCTCCCCCTATTTGTTTATTTCCGCTCTAAAAAACACATAATTTAACAGATTTTCTTAAAATTGGCAAAACAAATTATATTTCAACAATAAATATCTATGCCGAAAGTGGGTCATATCGGTTCAGAATTATATATAGCTCCCACACAAATGTCTTTCCCGATTTGATTATTTCCGTTCTATAAAACACATATTTCAACAGATTTTCTTCAAATGTAGCAAAACAACTTATATTTTATCAGATATATAAATATCAGATATATAAATATAGCTCCCACACAAATGTCTCCCACGATTTGATTATTTCCGTTCTATAAAACACATATTTCAACAGATTTTCTTTAAATGTAGCAAAACAACTTATATTTTAACTAGAAGCAACTATGGTAAAAATGGGCCAAATCGGTTCAGATATATATATAGTTTGATTATTTCCGCTCTAGAAACCACATATTTTAACAGATTTTCTTCAAATGTGGCAAAACAAATTATATTTCAACTAGAAACAGCTCTGGTAAAAATGGACCAGATCGGTTCAGAGATATATAGCTCCAATAAAAATTTTGCCACTGAATTGATTATTTCCGCTCTAGAAATAGCATATTTGAACTGATTTGCCTAAAATTTGGCATATTTCAACTACAAACTTCCATGGCGAAAGTGGGTCAAATCGGTTCAGATTTATATAGCTCCCTTATAAATGACTCCCCCGATCTAATTCTTCCCGCTCTAGAAACCACAAGTAAAATGGGAATAGAAGGATAAAAATGGAACCAACCAAACATCTGCACCTAGAATAATAAAATTCGGTGTATACATTCGTCTGATTGGTAAAGGGTTTTTTCGAAATTCTTTTTTAGGGGGTAAAATGTAAAGGGGGATAAAAAATGTTCCAACTAAAAGACCGCAGCTAGAGAAATAAAAACGTTTTTTTAATTTCGTACTTTCAAGGGTTACAATGGGAACAGAGGTATAAAAATAGTAGCAACTAAACGGGTACAGCTAGAATGATGATGGTAACATCCCTCTAATTACGTAGACACGTAAAATAATGAGATTTTCGATAATCGTACTTTTAAGGGGTAAAAGGAATAAAAGTGATACCAAATCATGGAATTCAGTGTATATATTCCTCTTACTGCAACAATGGGAATAATGAAGTTAGGTTATCTTGCACTGTGAACGTAAGAGATAATCTATTTTCAAAATTTGTACTTTTGGAATTAAAATAGGATGGAAATACAATCAATATACATGCCCTTTCAGAATTATAGGGTTGCTAATCTGTTCCAAAAATGTTGTTGGACAGTGTAATCAAAAAAGTACCTGTTCGATTTTTTTTAAATAAATTTCTATTAACAGATTATATTGTCAGTAAGAATAAATTTCATAGCGGTCTTCCTGGTATTTACTCTAAACAATTATAAACGTGATTGCAGTCGAAACTAAAAATATTTAATAGAAATAATTAAAACAAGTTACTTTAAGCAGGCTTCAAAAAAGCTGTGGACATTCCCGAATAAATTAGTCTTTGGTTTGTTTAATGCATTGTGCCAAAATATTTCGACTTTATCACCGTCCATTTATGAGCCAGGCAGGTTTTTCACGATTATAGTGTTATGTCAATGCATTTTTTATTAAAATCCGCTATAACTTCCACATTTTTGGTTCGATTTGTTTTTTCTTGAGGGCTCACTGGAAATGCAAAAAATTAAGTAAGCGTCAGTGGACTACCCTAACTCTCAGAGAACTTATGTATGGAAGTTATAAGGACCTAAATGTTACTTAGGGCCGCATAATTTGTGTGATAGCTACTATTCGTGACACATGGTTCCAGCTTCCACATTTCTAAAACAACTGTAAGAACATGACCAAATATCAAGTTCCAGGAACTAGTATAGATGTTATAAAGGATTTAATTTTACCTAGGATGGGGACAATTATGTTGGAGGTACTAGAAGGGCGTGGCAAAAGCATTAATATTTCAAAGGTTTAAAGTGGTTATAAAAACATTTTCAAATATCAATTTGCAATTGATGTCAACAATGCGAATGAAAGTTATATTAATTTTATTTTGACCAAAGCTTATGTAAATTTGTGTGGGAGGTACCAGAAGCGATGTGACAATATCGCCCATATTCCAGGTGAATGTAACGTCTATAAAAAATGTCAAATGACAAGTTTCTGGGTATTCTGATCATCTGTATATAAAACAGCTTTAATTTTACGTAGGTTAGACTGATTTATGTGGGATGCACTGGAAAATTGTCACGCCCCTTTTGAACACTTACAGCTGATTTTAATTTAACACATTATGGATCATTTGTGTGGAAGGTAACAGAAGAAGAGTGACAATTTTGTCCAAATATTACCATGTGCATTACCATGTTTGATTTGATTCCTTAACACCTTTCGAGAGTTATCGTGTAAACAAGCCAGACGGACGGACATGGCTCAAACAGCTTGAAATGTTGTGGAACGGATTTGGTCCAAATATACTTAGGGTCTTAAGTCCCTCCTTCAATTCAATGGCAATTCAAATTAACGCACTGGCTAGGCCCAGGTGAGCATGACGACACCATGTCTGTCGAATAACTATAAAGCGGTACCAGTGCCACGTTCTGACAAAGTGCCAGTACCTGTGCTGCAGCATGGAAATTAAGATGTTATTAAGAACTTTCTAGCCAAACATAAATCCCCTAAACAAAAATTATTTTTATACCCTCCACCTCCAGGATGGGGGTATACTAACTTTGTCATACCGTTTGTAACACCTTGAAATATCGACCTGAGACCCTATAAAGTATATATATTCTTGATCGTCATAAAATTCTAAGACGATCTAGCAATGTCCGTCCGTCTGTTGAAAGCACGTTACATTCAAATTTTTCATAAATGCGTCTAATAGTCGTAGATCGGTTGGGATTGAAACGGGGCGAAATCGGCCCAGTGGGAAAAATTTTTCCCTCACAAGGACTAAAAATACCCATAACAATCCCTAATATTTTAGCGTATTTAAGCATGTTTTTGAATATGTCTGTTTATATTTGCTTGATCTTTGGTATGCGCATTCCCCTTATAGCAAAAACGTGCACCATAATGTGATTCTTATTTGTAGGGGCAACAACAGCTAGAAACACGAAATTTGGTGTGTACATTCCTCTAATAGAGTAGATACAAAATATAAAAGTATTGTTTCCAAATTAGTACTTTTAAGGGGTAAAATGCGAATAGAGGGATACAAATTTTACCAACCAAACGGCTGCCCCTAGAATAATCAAATTCGGTGTATACATTACTCTGATTGCATAGACACGTAAAATACACGGACTTTTCAAAATTCGCACTTTTGGGGTTAAAATGAAAAAGGGGATAAAAATAGTACCAATCAAATGACCGCAGCTAGAGTCATGAAATTCGGAGTATATATACATTCCTCTGACTGTGTAGACACGGATAATAAACTGATTTTTCGAAATTCGTACTTTTTGGGATCAAAATAGAAAAAGGGGATAAAAATAGTACCAACCAAATGACCACAGCTAGAGTCATGAAATTCGGAGTATACATTTTCTTTGACTACGTAGACATGAAAAATAAAAGTTTTTTTTTCCAAATTCGTACTTTCTAGGGATACAATGGTACGGAGGGATAAAAATGGTACCAACAAAACGGCTGTACCTAGAATAATGAAATTCGGTGTATACATTCCTCTGATTGCATAGACAAGTAAAATACACTGATTTTTTAAAATTCTTACTTTTTGGGGTTAAAATGAAAAAAGGCGATAAAAATAGTACCAATCAAATGACCGCAGCTAGAGTCATGAAATTCGGAGTATACATTCCTCTGACTGTGTAGACACGGAAAATAAACATATTTTTCGAAATTCGTACTTTCAAGGGATACAATGGTAGAGAGGGATAAAAATAGTACCAACTAAACGACTACAGCTAGAATGATGAAATTGTAATTGCGTAGAAACGTCAAGGGGGTAAAAATGGTACCAACCAAATGGGCGCAGCTGGAATCATGGAATTCTGTGTATACATTCCTCTGACTGCATAGACACGCAAAATAAAAAGTTTTTTTTTCCAAATTCGTAATTTTTCTTTTACGGCAAAAATTGGTTGAATCATGAAGTTAGGTTATTTTGCACTATGTATGTCTGATAATGGATTTTCAAAATTTGTACTTTTGGAATTAAAGTAGAATGGAAATACAACCAACTGTAGCGCCCACTATCTACCAATATTTATGGTATTTAAGCTTTTTTAAAATATAAATATAAGGATATTTATTTTCTGAATTGAAATAATTAAAATATTATATTTATTTATAAAATTATTTTTTTCAATATTTGTATTTGTTTTGGTTTGGCTATACTAAAAATTTATATTTTCATGTAATATTACTGCACTTCACCGAAAACCGACAACCTCTGTGGAATGCAATCCATGGTGGAGGGTATATAAAGTTCGGCCCGGCCGAACTTAACGTTTTTATTTGTTTTTAATTCTCATATGCATTACTTCGAGCATCAGTTGGCAACAGAGTCCTATGAACAAGGGGAACGATTTCATCAAACATGTACGCCTATTGAATAATGTTATAAAGGCAAGAGTATTCATTTTCTTAAAGCTGACATATGATGGGCATTGTTTGATAACGGTATAGTATTACCAAGAACTTACCTGTTTAAATGCCCAAATTTGTAACTGACATCTTATTTATATACACATTATACAGGGTTTTCCAATAAGGACTTGACAAGTTTTTTTAAATCAAACGCAAACCATTTGAGATATTTTCAAATCCTTATGATCGACTTGAAATACAATCAAAACGTACTCTTCAATAAATCGATTGTAGCGTGTGATGTGTGGCACCGTCGTGTTGAAACCACATGTCGCCCAAGTCCATGTTTTCCAATTCGGGCCAAAAAAATCGGTAATCATGGCGCGATAACGGTCGCCATTCACAGTAACATAACGATCGTTATTGTTGACGAAAAAATACTCAATGACGCCGCCGGCATGCAAACCGCACCAAACAGTTATTTTTTGTGGATGAAGCACATGTGGATTTTCACCAAACCAATAACGCATATTTTGCTTATTGAGTCAAAAATGAGCTTAGTCACTGAAGATGATTTTGCAATGAAATTCATCATCTTGGCGCACCTTCTCCAGAGCCCTACCGGTTTCCTACCTATTGGAAAACCCTTTACCTAAAGGTTTCTTTTGTTTGGTGACTTACAGTGAAACTTAACGTAGAATATTTAGGATCAATACCCTATAACTTTTTTATTTACCATCATAAAACTCTGATATTTGGCATTTTTATATGTGACATTATTTTTGATTTTTTTTAATGAGCGGGCCGCTCCCAATTTTTTAATAAAGAGGAAATTTCCCTTACTTAGAAAAATACGAACGTCCTTCAATATTTTCAATCATTATTGTGATTATTTCAATTCTCTTCGTGTTGTGCTGTAGGTTCCACATTCGAAAAAGTTCTCCGTTTGAAATAATATGGGCCACTTAAAATAGCTCTAATGAAAATATTGCAAAAAACTGCAACTTAAGGTTGATAGTACTCACTTATGATCCCTTGGGCTACTACTCTTCCTCTTATAGTTTTACTCCACTCAATGTTGGATGTTTTTATTTTTTAAATGGTTAATTTTTTGGAACACCTAAAACGTGGGCGAATTTTACAAACAGTATATACAACTGAACATTACAACCCAAAGTTTCAGAAAATGTTTAATTTTGTATTAAACAAGTTGACACAATCATGACCTACAACATTTTCGAAGTTGTAAATATTTTTTTTTTGTTGGAATATATGCAAACTAGAATTTTAAAGTTGGAACCACTGTTAAAAAATATATTTTATTTAAATATGAAAAGGTTTTTATTTCAATAGTTATCTTTTATTTAACATCAAAATATGTTTAAGAAAATGAATTTGACCGTTTGTTAACTGTGTGCACTCCCCTAAAATTTAGTTTTGTGGGGCAGTTTAGCAACAACTACGAAAGAGTAAACAAGTAAGGAAAGGCTAAAGTCGGGCGGGGCCGACTCTATGATACACTCCACTTTCTATCCGAATACAATTTAATTCGGTGAAAAAATGAAAACGGGCAGGATTTTTGCATCCTGTAAATGTGTGTGTTTGACAAAAAATGTTAAATCGGAAAGGACATTTATATGGGGGTATATTGAAACCTGGAACGAAATAGGTGAAATATAATATGTATAGTTTGGCCAAAATCGGTTAATCTTTTGGGAGCAACATTTGTATTTGGCTATATTTAAATCTGAACCGATCTTATCCACTTTCACCATAGGTTTTTTACTTGGATTATATGATGTTGTGCCAAATTTAAAGAAAATCGGGTACAATATGTAGTTTCTACAGCGGAAAATGTCAAATCGGGAGCGACATTTGTATGGGGGCTATATCTAAATCTGAACCACTCTTACCGAATTTCTGCATAGGTGTTTCTAGTTGGATTGTAAGATGTTGTGTCAAATTTAAAGAAAATCGGGTACAATATGTCGTTTCTAGAGCGGAAAATGTCAAATCAGGAGCGACATTTGTATGGGGGCTATATCTAAATCTGAACCGATATTATCCAATTTTGGCATAGGTGTCTCTAGTTGGGTTCTAAGATGTTGTGCCAAATTTAAAGAAAATTGGGTACAATATGTGGTTTCTAGAGCGGAATATGTCAAATCGTGAGCGACATTTAAATGGGGGCTATATATAAATCTGAACCGATTTGCCTCAAATTAAGTAGCGTTCGTCCTTGATCCACAAAACTTACTTGTGGCAATTTTTGTTAAGATCGGACTATAATTGCGACCTGTAGTTTGATTACAACAATAGATGGACAGACAGACGGACAGACGGACATTGCTAAATCGACTCAGAAAGTGATTCTAAGTCGATCGGTATACTTAACAATGGGTCTATCTCGCTTCCTTTTGGGTGTTACAAACAAATCCACAAAGCCATAATACTCTCGTGGAGTGTATAAAAATTAACCCTTAAATTGAATTTTATTTAAATTTCTAGCATTTAAGTTGAAAATTGTATGGCATCTATTTCTGTATAAGGTTCTATCCTTTGTTTTAGGGGTATTTTTTAACCTTTTACACAAAAGGGACAACAAAAGAACCCTATATTGAGGTTGTAGAGGGTTAAAATGTTCCACAAAAATTTTCCTCGATGTTTTTTAAGTAATATTACTGAACACATTCTATACTTAAAATTTGAGGGTCACAAGGTTTTCTATGCCGATTCATCATAAGAATGTACAAAGGGAAGAAATATTTACCACCCCTACCCCTCTCAAAAAGGACCACCATACGCATTCTTTCAAAACGCCGATACATGAAAATTTTCATTTCAAATTGGGTAATAAAGAACTTAAAACAATATTTTTGAACAGGTTTCCATCAGGATAATGACATTGTTGGTCTCCCCTAGACGGAGTCTAGAGGGACAATTTATAAAAAATACAACACAAATTTGATTTTAATATTTTATTTCGGCACGTATTGCTGCTTCGTACAAAATACACACAAACAAATTTGACAAACATAAAAACAAACAATAACGCCATCTGGATGTCACAGAGTGTCATACGTGCATCAGGTGATGTCGATCATATGGTCGATCTTCCATATGCCAGCATCAGCTGATGTCGACCATATGGTCGATCGTCATCAATTTTCCTAAGATTATATGGTTTCATGAAAGGAAACAGCTCGAATGTTTCATTAAATACCTTTCACTCTTTTTTGTTCGATGTAAATAGATTTTCCAGAGCAACTTTTCTGGCTTTTATACACAAATTTAGATAGAATCTAATCTAGTAACTTACAATATTGAACAAGTAAAGTAAATATCAACATGTGGCATAATGAATATTAACAAGTTGTATGAATGTAAATATCAGCAAGTGGTTTGAAATTATACATTCATACATATGTGTTGAATAAAATAGTAACAAAACTAATAATTTGATTTGATTCATTTCATAATGAGAAAAATTCCCATTGAAATTGAGAATTTCCATTTTATATTGAGAAAAATTCATTAGAAATTAAAATTTTCCATTTCATATTGATAAAAATTAAAATTGAAATTAAGTATTTTCATATCAAATTGCGAAAATTCCAAATGAAAATTTACATTTCAAATTGAGAAAATCCTAATTGAAATTTAGCATTTTCATTTCAAATTGAGAAAATTCCAAATGAAAATGAGAATGAGAATTTACATTTCAAATTGAGAAAATTTCAAATGAAATTGGGAAAATTCAATTTGAAATTGAGAAAATTCCAAATGAAAATGAGAATGAGAATTTACATTTCAAATTGAGAAAATTTCAAATGAAATTGGGAAAATTCAATTTGAAATTGAGAATTTCTCAATATCAATTCAATCATTTCGAAATTTGATACGTCCGTGGTGGCTAACTTTAGAGAGTTGCCGTGTAGCCTGCGTCCAACTAACGATCCAGAATTTTGTAAATCATCTGGAAAACATTTGATGTTAATTTTCATCAATATACCTTTTTCCTCTCAAAAGTTACTAAATTATTTCCAAAAAATCAATTTGAAACTCCTTTGGGTCGTCCTGTTAGAAAACTTGTATTCAATTGGGGCAGGAAACCGTGCTCACCATTGACGGTACCGCTCTTGCCATTCTAGTTATTTTATGGACCAACGTTTACACCGATCCATAAAGAACACCAAACATCAATTTTGCTTATTAATATGCCCATTGAGCAAAAAATGAGCCTCATCACTAAGGAGCATATCACTGAAGAGAAAAGCAGATTCCAGCAATGAACCATGATTTTCATTATCTTATTCAAAATGACATGACATAACCAAATTGACAGACTTTTGACCGTTTAATCGTTATGCGAAATTCGTACTTCTAAAAAAATACCCAATTATTTTTTTTCAATTTAATTAATTTTGCGCCTGTAAAGATACCCAATTCAATATGTATGAATATAATTGATACAATTGATATTTCAATTATTTTTTTCATGGCATTTGAAATTTAATAGTTTCCACGCCAGCTGTAGTGCCCAACCGAATACAATGAAAATTGACCACAATAGTGCTGTGCTGGACTGTGTTGAATACGCTGCAGAAGGAGAGGAGTTCAAGTGCATAGTCTCAGTGTTTGACGCTTAAATGATTTCATTTCAAAAATGAGTTGTTTTTTGCATTTTCTGCTGAACAATCATAATTAAATAAAAATTAAAATCATTTATTGATATTGATTTTTATATTTTCTGCGGTCTGTGGTGTCCGTAGCGAGAAAACTGAAAATTACACAAAAACTGAACCTTGTGCGGCGATTAAACAAAAAACAAGACCCCCGAGATAAACCGATACGTCTATGTGTGCTACAGATATTTCAGAACTTTATCATGGTGAGAGATATGATAGCAAATCGCTTAATGTTCTGTTTTCAGTTTTAATTAGTTTCCAATATTCCCAAATGATTAATAATACTAAACACGACGACCAAAACAAACCAAAACTGAAATAAAACAAAACAAATCAAAGATATATCAATCATTGTGGCCGACACAAAACAAAAAATACATTATTTCAATTAGTTTAAGGAAATATACATACAGACATACGTGTACATTCATATGTACAGAATGTACAGATTTCGTTGGTTTCGTTGGACAGAGAACAAACACATTGTGTTCGGGTACTGTATTTGTAGTTTGTATTTCGCATTTTTGAATATAACTTTATTTTGTTTTCTAATTGTCTTAATAACTCGAAAACAAAACACACACACGCACACAAATTTTACTGTATAATGAGGTTTATAAGTGAGGGTCATTTCGAAAGTGAAGTTGTTGACTTTTTACCGGTCAGCAAACAAAACTCTGATACTTTTTGTATTTCTACAAAATACCCACAGAGGTATGTACGTATATGTACCACAGCACAAACTAACATACATACATACAATTAGCAAAGTTCAATAAAACTTTTCAAGTACTCAAGCGGCAACGCATAAATCTGCACATAGCTACATACATACATTCTATATTGATGAAAAGTTATAAATAATTCTTCGTAGAATCTGAATTATGAAAATACTTCCCGTTCTTCAAGGGAGGCATTTTCACATATGAGCAACTCCCGATGATAAAATCCCAAATATAAAATTCATTGGCAAAATCAATTCAATGATCTACATGACATTGCTGACTAATACAACTCGAAAATTTCCATGACCGTTCTGCGTAAATGTGGATGAATTTCGTTGATACAACCCTTCATTTCCACCTTCAAGGCATCGTTGGTTGTGGATTTGTTGACGTCAATTTTAGACTTTAAAAAGCCCCAATGAAAAAATCCAACCAAAAATCATCGAACCGGGAAATTACACTATCAATGAATGACACATGCTGTATTGTTTCACAGCTTGTTGGACTTGTCGCACAGTGGTTGAAGATCAATTTCGTTTGGAAATAATTCTGATTCATTGCAGGTGAAGAACATTTTCGCTCTTCTCTCCGATTTTATTGGAATTTTCCGAATATTTTCTTTTCAATATAGGGAATAAAGCTGCATTTCCCGATTTAAAAATAAAAGAAATTAAAGACAATAGGGTGAATCGAAAATAAAGTATTTTTGTCATATATAAAATGTAACTTCTTTGTAGTATGCGATATAAATATATTTTTTCTAATTCCAAGCCAATTTCTTCTAGTTTTACAGAAAATTGTAAAATCATAAAAACATATTTGTTCTTATTTATTTTATAAACAAAAATACATACTTTAAATTTTTGTAAAATAATTTGTATTAATTGTTAATAGTGTCAGCAAGATGCTCCATAAGTTTCATGATGGTGTTCCTGGTAGTTATTCTACAATAATTATAGACGTGATTCCTGTAAAAATTAAAAAAAAAAAAATATAAATAATAACAAGTAAAAAGGGCGTTAAGTTCGACCGGGCCAAGAATTGTATTCCGCAGAGGCTGTAGATTTTCGTAGAAGTGCAAAAAATACAGGAAAATTTTACATTTTTTTAATATAACCAAACCAATACAAATAAAAATAAAAATATTTAAAAACTTATAGATAAATATAAAATTTTAATTAATAAGCAAAGGCTACGAATATGTTTATACTATGTATATATAATCAAAATAATACTTCAATTCATAAAGTAAATATAAGGCAGCAATCATAAATACCCTAAATATGGAGTGTATATTCAGCTACATTCGTTTGGTTGGTTGTAATTCCATCCAAAAGTATAAATTGTGAAAATACATTTTCTCTCACGTACACAGTATAAAAAAACTTCATGATTTTTTGTGGTAAAAGCAACAAAATAAAGTCCGGATTTGGACTTTTTTATTTTACATGTCTAAGCCATGATTCTAGTTGGGGCCATTTTGTTGGTACCACTTTTATCCCCTTTTTCGTATCTCACCCCTTAAAAGTACGATTTTCGATCTATCTATTTATTTTACGTGTCTATACAATTAGAGGGAATTTCATCATTGTAGCTGTAGTCTTTAAGTTGGTACCACTTTTATCCCTCTGCTCCCATTGTACCCCTTGAAAGTACGAATTTGGAAAAATCTTTTTATTTTTCGTGTCTACTCAGTCAGAGGAATGTATATTCCGAATTTCATGACTCTAGCTGCGGTCATTTGGTTGGTACTATTTTTATCCCTTTTTCCATTTTAACCCCAAAAAGTACGAATTTCGAAAAATCTGTTTATTTCACGTTTCTACGCAATCAGAAAAATGTATACACCGAATTTAATTATTCTAGATGTAGCAGTTTGGTTGGTACCATTTGTATCCCTTGAAAGTACGAATTTGGAAAAAAAAAACCTTTTATTTTTCATATCTACGTAGTCACAGGAATATATACTCCGAATTTCATGACTCTAGCTGCGGTCATTTGGTTGGTACCCTTACTAGAAAAAGGGGATTTTCTATTTTGGCCCCAAAAAGTACGAATTTCGAAAAATCAGTTTATTTTCCGTGTCTACACAGTCAGAGGAATTTATACTCCGTATTTCATGACTCTAGCTGAGGTAATTTGATTGGTACTATTTTTATCCCCTTTTTTCATTTTAACCCCAAAAAGTACGAATTTTAAAAAATCCGTGTATTTTACTTGTCTATGCAATCAGAGGAATGTATACACCGAATTTCATTATTCTAGGTACAGCCGTTGTTGGTACCATTTTTATCCCTCTATTCCCATTTTGCCCCTTAAAAGTACTAATTTGGAAAAAAATACTTTTATATTTTGTATCTACTCAATTAGAGGATGGTACACACCGAATTTCGTGTTTCTAGCTGTTGGCGTTTAATATGTACCATTTTTAACCCTTTTTGCCCCATTTCACCCCCTACAAATAAGAATCACTTTATGGTGCACGTTTTTGCTATAAGGGGAATGCGCATACCAAATATCAAGCAAACATAAACAGACATATTCAAAAAACATGCTTAAATACGCTAAAATATTAGGGATTATTATGGGTATTTTAAGTCCTTGTGAGGGAAAAAATTTTCCCTTTGGGCCGATTTCGCCCCGTTTCAATCCCAACCGATCTACGACTATAAGACGCATTTATGGAAAATTTGAACATTCTAGCTCCTTTCGGTTAGATGCTAGCGTGCTTTCAACAGACGGACAGACGGACGGACGGACATGGCTAGATCGTCTTAGAATTTTATGACGATCAAGAATATATACTTTATAGGGTCTCAGGTCGATATTTCAAGGTGTTACAAACGGAATGACAAAGTTAGTATACCCCCATCCTGGAGGTGGAGGGTATAAAAACATGCTAAAATACTCTAAATATTAGGGGTATTTTCAGTCCTTGTGAGGGAAAATTTTTCCCTCTGGGCCGATATCGCCCACTTTCAATCCCAACCGATCTGCAACCATTACACACATTTAGGGAAAATTTTAATCTCCTAGCTCATTTCGTTCGGAAGCTAGCGTGCTTTCAATAGACAGGCGGACATGGCTATATCGTCTTAGAATTTTACCACGACCCGAATATATATACTTTATGGGGTATCCGATGAATATTTTAAGGTGTTACAAACGGAATGACAAAGTGAATATACCCCATCCTTAGGTGGAGGATATAAAAATAACTGGCTTCAAAACTGCTAGGTCATATTTGTCTTTGTCGTATAGAATGTTCCATTCTTTCAGAGAAACCCGGCACATATGTGGTTGATTTGTATATTTTCTGTTTTCTTTTACACCCTCTACGTTGTCTACGTTTAATTAGGTAATCTATTGTTCTTATTGGAAAGTTGTTTTTTCTTAAGATATCTCTAATTTTTCCTTAAGGTAGCCGTATGAAACCAGGTGTCACTTATATCTAAGACTCTATTAATAAAATTTGTCGCTGTGTTGATTATCAGTCGTTGCGGATGCTTAGAAGTAAAGTTGATTAACCATCCTGATGATGTTAGTTTTTGGTACCAATCTAGTTTGAAGAGATTACCTTGTCTACTTACTACCGAATCCAAATATAGCAATTGAATGTCCCGTTCTTTCTCTTAAGTTAATTGAATTTGAATGTTGAAGGAATTCAGAATTCGAAGAGTTTCTTCCACGTAATTTTTATTTAGGACGGCAAAAATATCGTCAGCAGATTTCGTCAGAATTCTGGGTTTTATTGTTATTTTGCCTTTTAAGTATTTAAAATATCTCGAGATATTTTAATTATGACGATAAAATTTATGGACAAAGAAAAGGAATGCCGATGGGTTAACCAGCATCACCAATTACAGAATTACTTGACAACTCAATCAACAAAATGACAACAATACCCAGAATACTATTTTCCACGTTACTCATGTCCTGTATAAATTAGAAACCGAAAATTCATTAGAAATCATTTTTAAACCCATACTTCGTCAACAAGTATATACAATTTTCTGTATTTAACACAGAAAAATTCGGGGCTGAAAACGATAAAATAAATAAAAGGCTATAACAATAGAAAACCATGACCATGAAAATGCATTGGTTTTCTCCAGAATCAATAAAGTTCTATCGGAAAATGGGTTGAAGTTTTAAAAAATAGTATTTTTACTATATATAATGATAGGTTGATAATAATGTGAAATAGTCAAAATGGTAGAATATTTAGTGTATTTAATTTTTAAATATATTCCATCTCTATGAAATTTTTGACTGTCGTAAAAAGAAATGGACAAAATTTCAAAAGTGGAAGTTCAAAATTTCAAAAATTTATTCAGGCTAAAGTGATTTTCCGCAAGAATTTTTATTCAAATAAGTCTGAAAATTGTTTTATATAAATCAGAAAAAAGTTATCTTAATGAGTATATATTTATAATGATATAATTTATTTCGTATTTCCACAATTTCTCAAAAAGTTGATTTTGAAAGCAATATGTTATTTTAAAGTGATAAAAATAGAATGTAAATCTCTATAAGGGTCTTATCACAGAAGTGAAGTTAAAAGAGGAGTATTTGAAGCGAAATATAAAAATCGGTCATGTTTAACATATTACCATTTATTTGGCTAAAGATGATCCAGTTCTAAACAGAGCGCCCAATTCAAAACATCTACATTCGTTTAACTGTAATTGGTAATATCTCAAAGTCGGCGCACCGGATTTTCACAATTTTCAATAAGCCGTTGTTAAAATGTTAAATCATATTGCTTTCAAATGGTATATAACATCGTACATATAGAAATTTTATATTATTTCCAGAGAGATATTGGATTTTTTTAAATTGCTGTGTCAAACAGAATATTTTATTTTTGTAATAATGTTCAGAAAAAACATTATTCCTTTACGCATTGATAAAATTTTGAAAATTTTTTAAAAATATCTAATTTTTACTTTATGTCTAGCGTGCTCTACCGAAATACCCACATTTTTTGTCGAAAAATATCGATCTTCCAAAAAACTTGCACGAATTTTAACCCTAATAATTTTGTTGTACAAGTTGGCGTTTAATTTTGCTATTTAAGCGCGAAGAGCATTATTTGGTGTCTTTGGTGACTCCCACTGAAAATTTCCGACACATTTTTTCGTAGAACATTTTAATCCTTAAATGTCCTTTTGAAAGGACTTTTTTGATTTTCTCGAAAAAGGGGTCACCAAGAGAGTAGTTAAACGGTTAAGATCTTCCTCAAAAATAGTCCTCATAAAATTCAACAATATAGTTCTGACAATACGAATTCTCTCAGATATTAACTTAAAACAGTTCTATACCCTCCACCTCCAGGATGGGGTTATATTCACTTTGTCATTCCGTTTGTAACACCTTCAAATATTCATCGGAGACCCCATAAAGTATATATATTCTGGGTCGTGGTAAAATTCTAAGACGAAAGCTACTTCCGTACGAAATGAGCTAGGAGGTTCAAATTTTCCCTAAATGTGTCTTATGGTTGCAGATCGGTTGGGATTGAAAGTAGGCGAAATCGGCCCAGAGGGAAAAATTTTTCCCTCACAAGGACTGAAAATACACCTAATATTTGTATTTACTTGATATTTGGAATGAACATTCCCCTTATAGCATAAAAGCGCACCATAAAGTGATTCTTATTCGTAGGGGACGAAATGGGACAAAAAAGGGATAAAAATGGTACATATTAAACGATAACAACTAGAAACACGAAATTTGGTGTGTACATATTATTTTTTCCAAATTCGTACTTTTAAGGGGTAAAATGGGAATAGAGGGATAAAAATGGTATCAACCAAATGGCTGCATCTAGAATAATGAAATTCGGTGTATACATTCGTCTGATTGCGGAGACACGTAAAATAAACGGATTTTTGGAAATTCGTACTTTTGGGGTTAAAATGAAACTAGTAAATCAAAAAAAAAAATTTTTTCAAATCCATGCTTTATGCAAGCAGAATTCTATTGGGCCTAGAAATTCTTTTTTAGTTATCTTTTGTAGAAGGAAAAATTACTGCGTTATCAGGAGCAGAAATAATAGATTTTAAATTTGTGGTTTGTATGGGAGGTACCACGCCCCTTTGTCCATTCCCGCTCATATTTGCAGCAGCACTTAAAAAATGCACACCAAACCGACGTACCAAATTTTGTTCAAATACCGTTATCAGGAGCAGAAATAATAGATTTTTAATTTGTGGTTTGTATGGGAGGTACCACGCCCCTTTGTACAATCCCGCCCATATTTGCAGCAGCACTTAAAAAATCCACACCAAACCGACGTACCAAATTTTGTTCAAATACCGTTATCAGGAGCAGAAATAATAGATTTTTAATTTGTGGTTTGTATGGGAGGTACCACGCCCCTTTGTACAATCCCGCCCATATTAGCAGCAGCACTTACAACATGCACACCAAACCGACGTACCAAATTTTGTTTAAATACCGTTATCAGGAGCAGAAATAATAGATTTTTAATTTGTGGTTTGTATGGGAGGTACCACGCCCCTTTGTCCAATTGGTCAAATTTTTCCATTTCCTTGTATTGTCATCGAAAATGATTAAGTGTGCAAAATTTGAGCAAAATTGGTTGAGAAAAAAGCTTTCAAAAATTGATTTCAAATTTTGTGGCACACAAACATATATAGAAAGTAACCTTATATAAAGCATGAAAAAGGGGATAAAAATAGTACCAACCAAATGACAATAGCTAGAATCGTGAAATTCAGAGTATACATTCCTCTGACTGCGTAGACACGAAAATTAAAGCTTTTTTAAAATTCGTACTTTCATAAGATATAATGGGTACAGAGGGATAAAAATAGTACCAACTAAACGGCTACAGCTAGAATAGTGAAATTAGGTGTGTACATTCCTTCAATTGCGTTGACACGTAAAATAAAGAGATTTTAGAAAGTCGTACTCATAAGGGGGTAAAATTGGGGGTACATTCCTCTGACTGCATAGACACGCGGAATAAAAAGATTTTTCCAAATTCGTACTTTTTACTTTTACGGCAAAAATGGTTAAATCATGAAGTTAGGTTATTTTGCACTATGTACGTCTGATAATGGATTTTCAAATTTGTACTTTTGTAATTAAAACAGAATGGAAATACAACCAACTGTAGCACCCACTATCTACCAATATTTGTGGTATTTAAGCTTTTTTGAAAATATAAATATTTGTAAGAATATTTCCTTTTTGAATTGACTTGAAGTATTATATCGATATGTAAACGTATTGGTAGCCTTGCCTTATAAGCGTGTTTTGAAGTAATAAAAATATTACATTTATTTATAAAACAATTTTGTCAATATTTGTATTTGTTTTGGTTTGCCTATATTAAAAAAAATATTTTCTTGTAATATCGAAAGCCTCTGTGGAATGCAATCCATGGTGGAGGGTATATAAAGTTCGACCCGGCCGAACTTAACGCCGTTTTTACTTGTTTCACTTAGTATAATGCTCTCTTCCAAAAATGGAAACTTTGACCCACTTTAATTAAAAGAAGACTCAAACCAGCTGGACTGTAAGTTTATTCTAGAAAAAATATCTACTTAATATGCCCTTTCAGAACTATTGGGTCGCTATTCTGTTCCATTCAAAAAGTCACTTCTTCGACAGTGGATATTAGGGGGAATTTTCATAATTTCCCGATTTCGCCCGTTTTTAATCCCTACCGATCTGCAACTATTAGACACAGGAGTGAAATATTTGAACCCTTTGGAAGCTATTGTACGTTTAATAGGCAGACGGACATGACTAGATCATCCTAAAATTTTACCACGGCCCAGAATATAAATACTTTATGGGGTTTCCGATAAATAATTCGCCAAATATTGATTCCCAGAAGTTGTTTCCATAATCCTAAGGACGCATATTTCATCATATTTGAAATGCATTGAGCTAGGTGAAATTAAATAAATCAATTTCCAAACACTGTGCGTCATCTTCGTCACCCATATCATGCAATTTAAAAACAATGAACTGGTTTATCATGTCACTAAACGATAACTTTTATCGGGAGAGTTTTTGTTTGGGTACTTTTAGGCTCACCTACTACGATAGAGGATGGTGTAATAAAAATGCTGTAAAAACCACATCTGAGACATTTATCCAGAAATTCGTATGAATCTAAAAAAATACGTATGTAGCTTTTATCGTTTCATATTTGAACAGATATTTTTACGTAGATAGAATTAAACATATTTTAATTTTAAACATTTTAAAATTAAACATTTCTTCATCTCAACCACACAGGACAGGTGTAGACATACGTATGTATATTGTATAGATGTGAAAAGTCCACATCTATGTATATTGAAAATGGACCACATCGGCACTTTGTGGCAATTGTTTACCCAATAGCTTGAGAACCATAACACACTTTACACATACTAATCAAAAGCAATTGCGACACGCGTTTTTTTGAACGTTTCCTTTATGTAGACGTATCATTGGTCTTTCAGTCATTATGTTTATTCATAGTTTGGCTTAAAATCTCAGCTGAAGTTGAAAACTTCAATAGAAAATTAAAATATCTAAGAGAAGATAAAACTACTTTTATGAAATGTATTATTCGGAATCAAAGACTATTTTATTAAAAAAAAACAAGATAAACGGCTGGGCCGATCTTTATATATCCTTTACCATGGCTTGCATTCGATTTTCGTAGAAGTGCTGTAACATTACAGGAAAATTTTATATTTTTTAATATAGCCAAACCAAAACAAATAAAAATATTGAAAAAATGCTTTTATAAACAAATGCAAATTTTTAATTATTTTAAACCACGCTTATGTTTACACTATATATCTTACTAATACATCAAGTCAATTCAAAAAGTAAATATAGGACAGTAATCTTCAAAAAAGCTTAAATACCTCACGTACACAGTGCAACATCATCATAAAGCTTTTCATTTTGCGAGTCTATGCAGCAGTCGGATGAATTTATACACCGAATTCCATGATTCCATTTTATCCTTTAAAAAATATGACTTTAGAAAATCTCTTTATTTACGTGTACACGCCAAATTTCATCATTCTAGCTGTAGCCGTTTAGTTGGTACCATTTTCATCCCGCTGCTCCCATTGTATCCCTTGAAAGTACGAATTTGAAAAAAAAACTTTATATATCTACTCAATTAGAGGAATGTATATACCGTATATTGTGTTTCTAGCTGTTGTCGTTTAATATGTACCATTTTTATCCTTTTTTGTCCCATTTCACCCCCTTCAAATAAGAATCACTTTATGGTGCACGTTTTTGCTATTAGGGGAATGCACATACCAAATATAAAACAAATATAAGCAGACATATTGGAAAATACATGATTAAGTACTCTAAATGTTAAGGGTTATTAGGGGTATTTTAAATCCTTGTGAGGGGAAAAAATTCCTGTTGTGCCGATTTCGCCCAAATGCAATCCCAACCGATCTACGATTATAAGACATATTTACGGAAAATTTGAACGTCCTAGCTCTTTTCGTCTAGATGCTAGCATGCTTGCAACAGAAGTACGGACGGACAGATGGACATGGCTAGATCGTCTTAGAATTTTGTGACGATCAAGAATATATATAAAGGGTGATTTTTTAAAAGCTATAGGAAAACTTTTCAAAAAAACACATAAAATTCAGAAAAATTTATGAAATCTTTATTTGAATCGATAGTACGGTCCATATAATTTAATGTTTGAAGATTATTTCATGCAAATGTTGACCTTGTCTGCGCCTCAAATGGTCCATCCGCTTAGTCCAATTTTGGCATTTTCACGTTTTTAAGTAACAGAGGCCCAATTGCTGCGAACGGCGACGAATCGATAATTGATGGTCATCATTAACACTGGCCGATACAGCTGCGATATTTTCTTCAGTTCGCACTCTACGTAAGCGGGTTGGTGGTTTAATGTCCAACAATATAAATTTGGTGCGAAATTTAGTCACAATAGCCCGAATAGCCGCTTCAGTGGGTTGATTAAACTGACCATAAAATGGAAGCGCGCGATGAACTTTTTTAACAGAGCACGCATTTTGATAATAAAATTCAATAATTTGCAATCGTTGTTCGTTTGTAAGACGATTCATGGTTAAATTATAGACCAAACTGGAGATGTTTGACAGTGAAACAAAACACGAAACGTGCGTCAGCTGTTTAAACCAGTGTTGCCAAAAAGATAATAGCTAAAAAATCACCCTTAATAGGGTCCCAGGTCGATATTTTAAGGTGTTACGAACGGAATGACAAACTTAGTATACCCCCATCCTGTGGTGGAAGGCATAACTAATGGGATTTCCTTCAATTCAGGATATTTTGAAGACATTTATTCCATTTCATTCCTATGTGGACTGTGCGTGTTATTGTAATTTTTGCAATTATGTCGCTGGGCTAATTTTTCATTTAACGTTTAATCAATTTTCTTGCTTCATTTCGTACGAAATGTGAAGGGTTATTACACATGAAATTACTCATACGATAATCAATCTTAATTAGCGACACGTGCAGCAGAACAAACAACATTCACTGCATCCAACTCACATCGAAGTGATAACAGTGGCAAATTGTGTGGAAACCCGTCAGACTCACCACACCACATGCTGGCAACTTTGCAACGAAAAAGGCTAAGGCAAAGGCTGTATTTAGCTTAGCTGTGCTGAGCTGAGCTGATCATGCAAAGTGAAATGTACTATGCCGGATGTGACACAATCGATTTGAATGAAATATTTAAAAAGAGATTGCCATTGATACCGGGAAGTGAGTGCCACATGCATAATGCCCATAGTGCATTAATGTGCCTGCCTGCCTGCCTTATGTTGGATTTGCTTAAGCCTCAATTTAAGGAAACGTTTCGTTTGTCACATAGAATATTCAGCGAATAGTTCAGACATTGTCGAACATTGTGTGTTGGCACAATCATCACGATTCTTTGTGAGCACAATGTTGTTCGTTCGTTCGTACTTGTATTGTTAACTAATGAAGACACGACACATGCATCACTTCCGATAATCTGTTTTCGTTTTTTTATTTTTGATTTATCTGCTTTCATGGAAGCTAATTTGTTAGCTGGAAGCTGTTTGATACATAAAGTTTGATACATAAAGTTTAGTGTGAATTGTTAGAAAGTTAAACTATATTGCCTTATATGTAGAGTCGTTGTTCCCTACATTTCAGATAATGAGAGACGATCTATAAAAGGTCTATATTCAAATAATAGTTTAAACTAATTCCAAATATTTTCACTTGTAATCTATATTAGCTTCCGTTCTCATAGAGGAAAATATTTAGAGATTTGTATTTAAAATCAATTCATATCGATGACGTCCTTTCCTTTCATGTCCATTTGAAAAACGTTCAAAGTAAAAAAATATATCATTTATTTAACTCCCAGGCACTTCCATTGTTTATTGATCTAAAAACGAAGTCGACCCTAGTTCAGTTATGTTAATTTATTAATACATATTGTGTAGTTGCTAGAAAATAATACAACAGCTATTGAACAAGTTCGTTTCCTAAGTCTTTTGTTTTTGAAGGCAACAAATCAATCACCACCAATCACAAACCGCCGAGAAAACACAACAATCGGGAATAAATCATCTCGTATTCGGAGTTCACATTGCATAAATTACAGTCCATTTGAAAACTAGAAACAATCAATTTGACACCAATTAACATTATATGTGTTAGCTTAGCAATTACTAGGCAATACAAACGACACATTTATTGTGCTTATGTTTGTAGACATAAAAAGATAAATAAATACATACATACTTGTACAGTACAGTTGCTAAAATAAGTGTGCGACAAGCTATCCCAGTTATTAAATTACCACAGTATATTTGAGTTTTGTTTGGCAAGTTGGGAAGCTTTCAATTCCTTAATTCTATATAACTCTATGCAGAGTGTATAGTTTTACAGATTTTAGTGACAAAACCTTATTTAAAGTTGTAACAAGTAAACAGGGCGTTGTGCTACTTATAAACTTTCCAGCATGGACTACACTCCGAAAAAAAACGCGACCATTTGAACGATGCTTGCCAGATCTGGGTATTTGTCACCAACCATGCGGATTTTATGGTGGACAAAAGGACAAAATATATGAAATGCTAGATCGTCTTAGAATTTTATGACAATCAAAAATATATACTTAATAGGGTCTCAGGTCGATATTTCAATGTGTTACACGGAATGACAAACTTAATATAACCCCATCCGGTGGTGGAGGGTATAACTAGTAGTATTTCCTTCAATCCGGAGATTTTGAAGTTTCCATTTCATTTCTATGTTGACTGTGGGTGTTATTGTAATTATATAGCTGAGCTATTTTTTCATTTAACGTTTAATTCATTTTCTTGCTTCATTTCGTACGATATGCGAGGGGTTATTACACATTCAATATTGTAATATTAGACAAATTTTAACAATTTAAAAAAACGCGACCATTTAAACGGTGGACCGAACAAAAAATCATGCTTGCCAGATCTGGGTATTTGTCACCAACCATGCGGATTTTATGGTGGTCAAAATGACAAAAAATATGAGATGGGGACAGGGGATTTTTTGTAGGAATTTCTGAAAATATTTCGTGGATTTTGTGGGGATATTCGAAGCAGACTTGTCAGATGTGGGGAATAGATGGTAAAAAGCACATAATTAGGGTTTGGTGTCCGGGAATTCCCGAATCGTTTTTCCCGGGAATTCCCGGGAAAAAATTCAATTTCCCGGGAATACGGGACAAAATTTAAATTTCCCGGGAATACGGGAAAAAATTTAAATTTCCCGGGAATACGGGAAATATTAAAAAAATAATTTGTTTATTATGTTGATCAATAATTTAATGTTACTATATAAATTGGAATTTTTAGATGTATTTCAAATTCATATATGTATTTACATTACTGTCAAAAATGAGTATTTGTTGACTATTTGTTTATATTATATTACTACAAACAAAACTTTTTAAATTCGCTAAATAGACATATAATATCATGCCGACAATACTATGGCTTACATAAAGTAATTTTTCTTGTTTTCCTAGAATAATCGAATATCTTCTTCAAGAACAATTTACTTTACATATGTAGCCAGAAAGAAATGGTCTAAAAATAGGAATACAATAAAAATTGTTCGCCTGGAAACTTTCAAGAGAAATCTAATAGGAATATAAATATATGCTACGGTGTATTTAAATGGCCCTTTGTTAGAATTAATGACTGGACTATTTCAATATTTTTATTTTTTAGGAATTTATTAAATTAATATTATTTTTTTTATGTTTCTATTGTTTTTACAGTTTAGAATATTCCCCCCTGTTTCTATAAAATATTTTTGTCTCCAGACGAATGAATATTCTAAATTAAATGCATCATATGCGTCATATGAGTTATTTGTTACCTCAACGTTTTCAATTTTGAATCTAGTGTAGGTGCCAGTCACTTCTACCTGCGATATAAATGTCCAATTCTGACGATTAGTCTACAACTTTTCAAGTTTATAGTGAGAAAATGTAATTTATAATCGGAATATATAAGTTCACGATGAGAAATGTAAATTCATAACAGGAAATGTAAATTCATAATAGGAGCATGATAATTCACAATCAGCACTGTAAATTCGTAATGTGAAATGTAAATTCATATTGAGAAATATAAAATCATATAAGAACATACAAATTGATAATGAGAAAATATAAATTCTTATTCAGGAATATATATTCATAAAATATAAATGTATGTACGTTTTTCTATGGATATTTTCGTAGAAACACATATTTTATCAATGTTCTCACTATAAATTTACATTTTCTCAATATGATTTTTTATTTTCTCATTATGAATTCATATTTTCTGAATATGAAAACGTATTTTCTGATTATGAATTTGGATTTTCTGATTAAAAACTGGTATAATTCATTATGAATTGGTATGTTCCTATTATGAATTAATTGTTCTCAATGAATTATGATTTATATATCTCATTATGAATTTAAATGTTCTTATTATAAATTTACATCACCCATTATGAATTTATATGTCCCTAATATGAATTTACATTTCTCAATATAAATTTGTATGTTCCGAATATAATCTTGAAAAGGTGTAGAGTTAAATATTTGTAAAATGAAAAATTATTTGTAAAATATTTTTACAATAACATTCGTTTTTAATTTCTAATATGACAGTATTGAAAAAAAAAACACACCAGTTAATAAATGTTGATATTTTAAACCATATTGAACATACCTATAAATAAATTACTTTTTCCCGGGAATGAAATTTTAGGATAGGGACAATTGTGTGGGAGGTACTTGGAGGGGTGTGGCAAAAGTTAAGATGGGCACGTGAGTGATTATTGGCTCACGTTCACGCACGCTCACGAAGGAAAAAAATTAATCACGCACGCACATGATCACACGTGATTCACGTAAATCACGCAAACAATTTTCACAAATATGGTCCCCTTAATTTCCTATTCTAAATCGAAATGAGTAATAATGTCGCGTAAATACGAAAATTATATTCTTTAAATCACTCCGTTTTCGATATTTGTCTTAAATTCATAAAATCCAAGTAGAAAACAAAGCATATACCTCGATATCACTTATGAAAGGGATTTGGTCCAAACATACTGCGTTACACTTTTTGTCTGTCCCAAATGATATATACCTTCCTACTCTGTAGACTGAGGGTATAAAAATAAACGATTTTATTAACTCCTGCAAATTTGGAATAAATCCAAAGGATAGTTTTGAACGATTTAATAGTGTTTTACGACACATTCTAACATGGACCATTAGTTTCGAGTTCTGTATCAAAACGAATGTAGAAATAGCTATTTTGAATGTAGAAGCTGTGACCTAATCACGGCACTAGTTAACGAAAGTATTAGCATCGTAAGTATTGTCGAAGGTTCGACTTTCATTTTCTATTCGGTGCTTTATATTTTCAAGAAGGACATTATACATATCTAAATAATGATATTTTCTAGAAAGTAAAATAAATTTGAACCTGCGAAATAATGTTGTCGCCTTTTTGGATACAAATGATTTGTAACTTCCAATTGAACCCAGCAACAAAAAAGACATGACACAGAAGTAGTTAAATAGTTGTTCAACTGATGAAACAAAAAATATGGAAGAACTTCTTTTTGGCAGTGGGAGGAATGGGTTCATTTACAGATCTCCGTCACTTCGTTCGAATGAGTGCTTAGAAGCACTGCATGTTCGATGCTTACATGACACTTGTTCATAGGTGAAAGTTATTAATTTTTGAATACATATGGATAATAATCACTTCTCTGAATTAATGGATTAATGCAGTGAATATATTCTTTTAAGGATCCTCCTTAAAACAGATTTTTAATTTTACTTTTAATAAAACTCTAGTTGGACAGGCGTATTTGGTAATATTTATTTTTTGTTACATTTTAAAATCATGTTTGTTGATATTTAAAAATATATTTTGTTTTAAGTTATATACTTATAACTACTATAGATTTTGCACGTATGTTGTATTGTCTTCGATGGAAGTGCTCTCTGGAACATTGTGATAGTTTTTGTTTCTCTTGTCGAATTCTTAACTTCCCTGGCCACAATATCTGATTAAAATTTTAAATACATTTGTTTTAGTTTTTCGTTTGTATTTTTTTGGTCTGTAATCAATATTTGATTTGAACTGGGATATTGTCCTGGCTCAAGACCATTTTGCGACAGTGCGTTGAAACGATTTTATCTCATATGGGCATCTCCCAGTGGCCCGGACGCGACATTTGCACGCCTTAAACTACGACAAAAAATAATAAAGAATCTGAAAAGGCCTTTTTAGTGTTCTAAAGCGCTTAAAGAGAACTACATTTTAAAAATATATCGTCAGGATTTAGTACAAAATTATAAACAATTTTACATTGACGGTACAGAAGTACTTTTGAAGAACTTATAGAAATATACAAAGTTCAGCGATTTTTTGAAAACTTCGTTTTTCCATATATACATGCAAATGAAGGTCAGAGGATACATTTTGTTCGTAGATATATGAAATATGAGAATTATCTCTTAGATGTTCGTAATCATGTACAGCAGAAATACGGAAGTAGTAATTTTCGTTATAACACTTCAACTTATAATAAAAACAAGTAAAAAAGGCGTTAAGTTCGGCCGGGCCGAACTTTACATACTCTCCACCATGGATTGCATTCCACAGAGGTTGTCGGTTTTCGTAGAAGTGCAGTAATATTACAGGAAAATATAATTTTTTTAATATAGCCAAACCAAAACAAATACAAATATTGAAAAAAATAATTTTATAAATAAATATAATATTTTTATTATTTCAATTCAAAAAATAAATATCCTTATATTTATATTTTAAAAAAGCTTAAATACCATAAATATTGGCAAATAGTGGGTGCTACAGTTGGTTGTATTTCCATTCTATTTTAATTCCAAAAGTACAAATTTGAAAATCCATTATCAGACATACATAGTGCAAAATAACCTAACTTCATGATTCAACCAATTTTTGCTGTAAAAGAAAAATTACGAATTTGGAAAAAACTTTTTATTTTGAGTGTCTATGCAGTCAGAGGAATGTATACACCGAATTCCATGATTCCAGCTGCGCCCATTTGGTTGGTACCATTTTTACCCCCTTGACGTTTCTACGCAATTAGAATTTCATCATTCTAGCTGTAGTCGTTTAGATGGCACTATTTTTATCCCTCTGTACCATTGTATCCCTTGGAAGTACTAATTTCGAAAAATTCGTCTATTTTCCGTGTCTACGCAGTCAGAGGAATGTATACTCCGAATTTCATGACTCTGTCAGCGGTCATTTGATTGGTACTATTTTTATCCCCATTTTCATTTTAACCCCAAAAAGTACTAATTTTGAAAAATCCGTGTATTTTACTTATCTATGCAATCAGAGGAATGTATACACCGAATTTCATTATTCTAGGTACAGCCGTTTGGTTGGTACCATTTTTATCCCTCTATTCCTACTTTACCCCTTAAAAGTACGAATTTGGAAAAAATACTTTTATATTATATATCTACTCAATTAGAGGAATGTACACACCGAATTTCGTGTTTCTAGCTGTTATCGTTTAATATGTACCATTTTATCCCTTTTTTGCCCCATTTCACCCCCTACAAATAAGAATCACTTTATGGTGGCCGTTTTGCTATAAGGGGAATGCGCATACCAAATATCAAGCAAATATAAACAGACATATTCAAAAAACATTCTTAAATACGCTAAAATATTAGGGATTATTATGGGTATTTTTAGTCCTTGTGAGGGAAAAATTTTTCCCTTTGCGCCGATTTCGCCCCATTTCAATCCCAACCGATCTACGACTATAAGACGCATTTATGGAAAATTTGAACGTTCTAGCTCCTTTCGTTTAGAAGCTAGCGTGCTTTCAATAGACGGACAGACGAACGGACATGGCTATATCGTCTTAGAATTTTATTACGATCAAGAATATATACTTTATAGGGTCTCAGGTCGATATTTCAAGGTGTTACAAACGGAATGACAAAGTTAGTATACCCCCTCCTGGAGGTGGAGGGTATAATAAAAGAGAGCGCCCCGGTAGTCGAGTTGGTAACGTGCTCGGCTATCAGCGTGGGGGTCGTGGGTTCGATTTCCACCAGAGGCTCTGGTCTGTCGCTGCAATAACTAGCTACAATGGTCTTAGTCACCCCAAAATTAGAATATAAATTTACTTTGTATTGTAATTCATAATAAATAAATAAAAAAATAAAAGAGCAGAGTTACAAGCCGACCTATAATTATCGGCGGCGGCGGCTTTCGGCTGATTTGCCGGCTCGTTCTGTCATTTGATCACCCCTATTTATTTGACAATTTTGGGAAAAGGGAAGGAACAATGTGTATTGGTGTTTAATAACTTTTCTTTTATTTTTCGACAAATAGTTCAACAATAATTCCATTATTTCATATTATTATCCCATACAAATATTTTTTGGGATGGGAATCCATTCCCAAAATTTATAATATGGATGAATTTAATATATATTTTTGCAATTACAGCTTTTCATATGAGGCATATTTGACCATAGATCTTGAATATCATAATCCTTCCAAAGAAAGAAGCACATACTGGAATTGATTTATATAAATGCGACTTTCAAATCAAAATACAATCATCCAACAATCTATAACGTCATAATATTGTGGGATACCGAATTCAAAGAAAGATCCATATATTTCACAGTAGTAGGTTGTCTAAGTCGACAGTTATATTTTCTTTTGTAATTTTAAGTGGGTTGTCTATTGACAGTAAGATTTGACGGAATTAGAACTCTCGGCGGCGTAGTTGAAGTCGATGTGAGCCGATGAAATCGTGCAGAAACATGCGGCGGCGGCTTGTCGGCCTAAAATCGGTCGGCTTGTATCTCTGTAAAAGAGAACAAGTTAACTTCAACTTTCATAACCAAAAAAGTTTTCGAAATAAGGAAAAATAAAGTTAATAAAGTGTGGTTTGATTTAATTTTTTTGGTAGACCTTTTTTGGGAGATGCCCATATGCCATATCAAAACTTGGACCTAAATTGTATTTCCATTTTTTCCACCTGTTCTACGTTTACTGTAGGTGTTCCTTAGCTGAAATGTAACATGTTTGCTATGAAAACACAAACTATTTTGTTCTAATTTTTCGTGCCAACAAAAATAGATTTTTTTTTTTGAAAAAATAATTTTTTCCCAAATTTTTGGAGGCTGTTCCTAAACCACTGCTTCTATGTGAAAGTGCAATTCCCCATTCAAGTTTAGAAAACCAAAATACATCAGAAAATGTTTTTGATTTTTGCTGACGCGACATAAGCTATTAAAATAATAAAAAATGTTCATTGATCTCCAACCGCATATTTTGTTCTTCGTTAAGATACCAGCTATTAGAAAATAAAACAAAATAATTAGATTTTTACCCTTATTATTATGATCGTTAATATTATTTTCTACATTTAAAACATCATAAACATCATAAAAACATAAACATCTTTCAACTAAGAATTGTATTCTTCGTTAGAATGCTATGTATTAAAAAATAGAACAATGTCATTTTCTAATTTGTTTTGGATTTTTTTCCAATATTTTCCAAAAAATGCATCCAAAAAAGTACTTTAGGTATCGAACATAAAAATTTTATTGATTGTTTAATAAAAATCTCGCAAAGATTGAAGGAATATTTGACATTAGTTTAGTACAAAAGTATTGTATCATTAGTTACCCGAGAAAAATATTTAGTCCCGTTGGATCCTGGTTCGTACCGATGCTTTTTATCTTTTTATCATTCTGAGCTAGAAATATCATCAGCAACAACCCCAGGAATGATAGTAACATTCCATTGGAATATTTACCCTAAATTTTCGTATAATTGTCCATCTTTATAAGCAAATTGCCTCGGTTAATATATAATAAGGCAATTTACATGAATAACATTTGTCTGCTGAATACTTATATGGACTACTGTACACGTGTGTAAGCCAACACTCACATATATGTGCATGGCTCACATGGTTACAATTACAACAATTAAATTCATAAAAAATATGTTAAATGATTATGAGACACTTGGGAAAAAGTCACAAATACAACGGCAGCAACAACAACAACGAAAAGTGTAAAAATAATTATCCATTTTCACGGTCAAATGTGACGGAAGGCAATGAACATAAATATCATTAGTCCGCATGCGCAGCCGTTGCCGCGTCAGCCACAGCAATAAACGTGAAACATATGTTTTGCGTTTGAGTATGTGTGTGTGAGAGTTTAAACTAATTCCAGTAATTCGAAAAAACGCTTTTATTTTCCATTGAAGAAAGTAAAACAGATGTTTACTGAAAGTGTAATAACAAGTTAGCTGCAGTTGCTGTGGCCATAGCAAATGCAGTTTGTGTGTTTTGTTTTTGTTTTCCTCTCACCTGAAGGCTGAACGCCAGCTAAACGCTACTGTCTGAGCATATTTCGATATGAGTGAATAACGATATTGAGTGGTTGGTTGTTGGCTGTTGGTCGCTCTGTAATATTTCACTCAATTGCTTGTTTCTTGTTATTGTGCTGCTCCGCTCCATCACAAGCCGGATTTCTTTTGTTTTTCGCTGTTCTTTGGAGAATTGTTATCACTGAGTTATGGAACAAATTTGGCGTTTATTTGGATCTTAATGTCCAAATGTTCGTGTGTGTGTGTGCGAGTGTGTTTGTAAATTACAAAGCATTGTGGTCTCCATGGACAGTATCCACGGCAGGGAAACAGGTTTAAACTCAAGCTCAACTTGGACTCTTTCTGGTGGCTTGCAAAAGCGAAAAGTATTTTTAAATTATTCCCGGAACAATGATTGGTTATTAATCATAAATTATTCGGATGTCGATTCGAAGGGGTTATTAACAAACAACTTTGAAAATTTCCGACAGGAAGCTGTTGCATCAATGCTCATCCAACCGGAACCATTTGCTCGAAAATCATTCAAGGATTGGGCGGTCAAGAAGAAAGGTCTTTATTTGTATTTACAAAACTGCCAAACTACAGTGGACCACTGCATGGGTTCATTTCTGTATAAGCTATAAGTGGAGGTGTGGCATGGGCGGTAATGTGGATTACGAACATTCATAATTTCATAATTATGAAAAAATATTCGGTTTTATTTTTATACCCTACACCACTTCGTGGTCTAGGGTATTATAAGTTAGTTTCGCGCCAAATGTTTGTAACACTAAGAAATAATCGAGCTAGACCCACCTTTAAGTATACCGATCGGCTTAGAATCACCAGCTGAGTCGATTTAACGATGTCTGTCTGTCCGTCTGTCCGTCCGTCCGTCCGTCCGTCCGTCCGTCTGCTGTCCGTCTAAGCTTGTTCGCACTCTACAGGTCGCAATTGTTGTCCGATTGTCATGAAACTTGGCAGAAGTTATTTTTTCTGGCCAAGGACCATTGGGATTGAATTTGGAGGAAATCGGTTCAGATTTAGATATAGCCCCCATACAAATGTCGATCCCGATTTGACATTTTCCGCTCTAGAAACAACATATTGTACCCGATTTTCTTTAAATTTGGCAGAACATCTTATAATCCAACTAGAAACACGTATGCAAACATTGGGTAAGATCGGTTCAGATTTAGATATAGCCCCCATACAAATGTCGCTCCCGATTTGACATTTTCCGCTCTAGAACGACATATTGTACCCGATTTCCTTTAAATTTGGCAGAACATCTTATAATCCAACTAGAAACACGTATGCAAACATTGGGTAAGATCGGTTCAGATTTAGATATAGCCCCCATACAAATGTCGCTCCCGATTTGACATTTTCCGCTCTAGAAACGACATATTGTACCCGATTTTCTTTAAATTTTGCAGAACATCTTATAATCGGACTAGAAACACGTATGCAAAAATTGGGTAAGATCGGTTCAGATATAGATATAGCCCCCATACAAATGTCGCTCCCGATTTGACATTTTCCGCTCTTGAAACGACATATTGTACCCGATTTTCTTTAAATTTTGCACAACAGCTTATAATCCAACTAGAAACACGTATGCAAACATTGGGTAAGATCGGTTCAGATTTAGATATAGCCCCCATACAAATGTCGCTCCCGATTTGACATTTTCCGCTCTAGAAACGACAAACTGTACCCGATTTTCTTTAAATTTTGCACAACAGCTTATAATCCAACTAGAAACACCTATGCGAAAATTGGGAAAGATAGGTTCAGATTTAGATATAGCCCCCATACAAATGTCGCTCCCGATTTGACATTTTCCGCTCTAGAAACGACATATTATACTCGATTTTCTTTAAATTTGGCACAACAGCTTATAATCCAACTAGAAACACCTATGAGAAAATTGGGAAAGATAGGTTCAGATTTAGATATAGCCCCCATACAAATGTCGCTCCCGATTTGACATTTTCCGCTCTAGAAACGACATATTATACTCGATTTTCTTTAAATTTGGCACAACATCTTATAATCCAACTAGAAACACATATGCAGAAATTAGGTAAGATCGGTTCAGATTTAGATATAGCCCCCATACAAATGTCGCTCCCGATTTGACATTTTCCGCTGTAGAAACAACATATTGTACCCGATTTTCTTTAAGTTTTGCAGAACATCTTATAATCCAACTAGAAACACGTATGCAAAAATTGGGTAAGATCGGTTCACATTTAGATATAGCCCCATACAAATGTCGCTCCCGATTTGACTTTTTCCGCTCTAAAATCCAGATATTGTACCCGTTTTTCTTTAAAATTGGCACAACATCTTATAATCCAACTAAAAAACCTATGATGAAAGTGGGTAAGATAGGTTCAGATTTAGATATAGCCCTCATACAAATGCTGCTCCCGAATGTTTAACCGATTTTGGCCAAATTTTACATATTATATTTCACCAATAAACGGACATGGTGAAAGCGGGTCACATCGTTCCAGGTTTCAATATACCCCCATACAAATGTCCTTTCCGATTTAACATTTTTTGTCAAACACATACATTTACAGGATGCAAAAATCCTTCCCGATTTCACTTTTTTACCGAATTGAATTGCAATGAGAATTGTTTGAGTGATGTCCATATGTCCATACTTTGGTATGACTTTGGTATACTACTGTATAATTTGTATTTGTCTATCGGACAATTGGATCAATTAAGATATTATTTACCATATTCGTTAAATTTGACTAAAGTTGAATTTATAGCATATAAATTATATGAATATAATTTATATAATTTGTATGAACTACATAAAATTGATCCCATGAAATACCTGGGTTTAGTAATCAAAGCGAGGTACATACGCAGGGAGTGGTGTAGGGTATTATATAGTCGGCTCCGCCCGACTTTAGCCTTTCCTTACTTGTTATAACTAACATTCTAACAAAGACTATATGGGTCATTCCATGCCATGCGGTACGATGTTTGACCTCGACAGTTGTTTTGGAAGTTGGTGTATGTATTATTTTCATAAAAATATTGTATTGTATTTTTGGAAAAAATTTGATTTTTTCACTTAGAAACATTTTGCCGGGTTATATTTTAAAGCTTTTACATTTTATTTTGATTTTCGATATGATTTAATTATTTTTTTAACTTTAAAGTAGTAGTGTTATTAGATGTCTTTTTAGTGACTGTGTGAGTTTGAAAGCGGTGAAATGATGGCTTCTATTTTTTATGATATTTTGGCAAACTCAACCAGAATTTCAGTGAAAATCTTCAAAATTATAATTTGTTCACAAGATTTCAAAATAACGAAAAATCAAAAAATTTATGTAATATATATTTTGTATACCTTTCACCTCCAGATGGGGGTATACTAACTTTGTCATTCCGTTTGTAACACCTTGAAATATCGACCTGAGACCCTATAAAGTGTATATTTCTTGATCGTCATAAAACTGTAAGACGATCTAGCCATAATCATCCGTCTGTTGAAAGCACGCTAGGATTTAAACGAAAGGAGCCAAAGACGTCCAAATTTTTCCAGAATACGTCTAATAGTTGTATAACGGTAGGGATTGAAAGTGGGCGATATCGGTCCAGAGGGAAAAACATTTCCCTCGCAAGTGATTCTTTTTTGTAGGGGGTGAAATGGGGGCAAGAAGGGATAAAAATAGTATCTATCAAACGACAGTTTCTAGAAACACAAAAATCGGTGAGTACATTCCTCTAGTTGAGTGGATACATTATATAAAAGTATTTTTTCCAAATTCGTACTTTTAAGGGGAAAAACGACTTCACATAGAATAATGAAATTCGGTATTTACAATTCTCTGATCGCGTAGACACGTACAATAAAGGTATTTTTCGAAATTCATACTTTTAGGGGGTAAAATGGAAAAAGGGGATAAAAATTGTACCAACCAAATGGCGGCAGCTAGAAGCATGAAATTCGGAGCATACATTCCTCTTATAGCGTACACACGAAAAATAAAAAGGTTTTTCCAAATACGTACCTTCAAGGGATACAATGGGAACAGAGGGATAAATTCGTCGTGTACATCCCTCTAATTGCATAAACACGTAAAATAAAGAGATTTTAGAAAGTCGTACCCTTATCAGGGTAAATGGGAAAAAGTGGATAACAATGGTACCAAGCAAATGACCGCAGCTAGAATCATGGAATTCCTCGGAATGCATTCGTAAAAATCGTACTCATTAAATTTTACGCAAAAATTTTTTGAATCATGAATCATTATCTTGCACTGTGTAAGTGAGATAATGGATTTTCAAAGTTTTTACTTTTGGAATTAAAATAGGATGGAAATACAACCAACTGTAGCACCCATTATCTATCAATATTCATGGCATTTAAGCTTTTTTTTGAAGATTGTTGTCTTATATTTTCTTTTTGAATTGACTTGAAGTATTATTTTAATAGTCCACATAATCCAAAACTGACAAAGAACCATGTTGAAATGCATATAAAATATAAATCACCCAATAGTGAGACCAAAAAACTATTTACGGAATTAGAAAGAGCATGTTTAGGACATAAATCAACTCCATTCGCCCAAAACTGGGTAGCAGACCCAAAAAATTCTAAGCCGATAAATTATTGCTTTGTGAATTAAACTTTTGTAATGGAACACGAACAATTTATGAAAGGTGTTCTAAAGGTCATTTTAAATATACACAATATTTACGCAAAACGTCGCGTTGCACATAATTTTGCATTTGCACATTATCTCGCATTTTGCGCAATACGTTTTTGCACAAATATCTAAACCCCCTATAAACAATATATCTAGTAGTCTATTACAGAATTTGAAAGTTAGTTTTAAGCACAAATCAAAAATTCCGATCACCTTTAAAATGATATAACATAGCTATCGACGTCATCAACGCACACGTCGAGAACGCCCGACGCTCATCGACCGACGCTATTAAACAGCGAAACATCCTAAAACGCAAAAAAAAAACAGAACTGAACAGAACAGAAAAAATAATAAAGAGAGTGGATAAGAAAACAATGCATAAAGTTTCTGCCGAAAGAAACGAAAGCTTTCCATGGAACAAGGTAAGTATTTGTTTGTGTTAGACAATGGTTTTCATTGAATTTGTTGTAAATATTTATTTTACTACAGCAAACAATTTTACCTATTGTGAAGCAAAAGACCGCAAAGAAAAAAGGGACATTTCATTGAACAAATTAGATCTATCTAATCAAATGTTTCCATTTATTGCAGACATTTTCACAGCTGGAACAAAAATATTTACCAAATTGCTAACTAATTGTGGAGTCCGGTCAAAAAAATATTAGTGGGACGGAATGAATAAGGTTATACGGATATTCCGTCAACGCAGCATACTACAGCGTCTTTAGCAAATTTTTCAAAGCAATCTGTACGATCATGCGTTGTTAATCAATCTTCTAGCAGAGACGTATTACAATTTATTCTATAATACAAATTAATTGAAAACAAAATTTGGATATGTGTTTATTTGTGAAAAAGGAGACAGGTTGCGTAATTCGCAAAAAATGTTTTATTCGCTGTTTTTGGAAATAATTTGATTCTATTCAATAGCAGTATCATGCTGATGAAACAGCTACAATTGTCTGCTGTAACAGCAGGAAAAAAATCTGCTAAAAACAGCAAACATCCACCTGCTATTTCAGCAGCAAGTCTGTTTTCTCTTTTTCAGCAGACTTTTCTGCTGTTTTTGCAGTCAAATTATTTTGAGTGTAGCCTTGTCTTATATTTGTTTTGGTTTGGCTATATTAAAAAATCGCATTTTCCTGTAATGTTATCCATACTGGAGGGTAACGTCGTTATTACTTGTTATACCCTACACCACTTCGTGGATTATGGTATTATAAGTTAGTTTCGCGCCAAATGTTTGTAACACCAAGAAATAATCGAGCTAGGCCCACCTTTAAGTATACCGATCAGCTTAGAATCACCAGCTGAGTCGATTTAACGATGTCTGTCTGTCCGTCCGTCCGTCTGCTGTCCATCTAAGCATGTTCGCACTCTACAGGTCGCAATTGTTGACCGATTGTCATGAAACTTGGCAGAAGTAAGTTTTTCTGGCCAAGGACCATCGGTATTGAATTTGGAGAAAATCGGTTCAGATTTAGATATAGCCCCCATACAAATGTCGCTCCCGATTTGATTTTTTCCGCCGTATAAAGCACATATAGTACCCGATTTCCTTCCAGATTTTTTTTTAAATTGACACAACATTTTATAATCGAACTAGAAACACATATGGTGAAAGTGGGTAATATCGGTTCAGATTTAGATATAGCCCCCATACAAATGTCGCCCCGATTTTACTTTTCCGCTCTAAAATCCACATCTTGTACTCGATTTTCTTTAAAATTGGCACAACATTTTATAATCGAACTAGAAACACCTGTGAAGAATTTGGGTAAGATCGGTTCACATTTAGATATAGCCTCCAAACAAATGTCGCTCCCGATTTGACTTTTCCCGCTTTAGAAACCGCATATTTTACCCGATTTTCTTTAAATTTGTTACAACATCTTATAACCCAACTAGAAACACCTATGAAGAATTTGGGTAAGATCGGTTCAGATTTAGATATAGTCCCTATACAAATGTCGCTCCCTATTTCACTTTTTCCGTTTTAGAAATCACATATTGCACCAGATTTTTTTTTTAATTGACACAACATTTTATAATCGAACTAGAAACACATATGGTGAAAGTGGGTAAGATCGGTTAAGATTTAGATATAGCCCTCATACAAATGTTGCTCCCGAATGTTTATCTGATTTTGGCCAAACTTTACATATTATATTTCACCAATAAATATATATGGTGAAAGTGGGTCACATCGTTACAGGTATCAGTATACCCCCATACAAATGTCCTTTCCGATTTAACATTTTTTGGAAAATGGAAAAAGGGGATAAAAATTGTACCAACCAAATGGCGGCAGCTAGAAGCATGAAATTCGGAGCATACATTCCTCTTATAGCGTACACACGAAAAATAAAAAGGTTTTTCCAAATACGTACCTTCAAGGGATACAATGGGAACAGAGGGATAAATTCGTCGTGTACATCCCTCTAATTGCATAAACACGTAAAATAAAGAGATTTTAGAAAGTCGTACCCTTATCAGGGTAAATGGGAAAAAGTGGATAACAATGGTACCAAGCAAATGACCGCAGCTAGAATCATGGAATTCCTCGGAATGCATTCGTAAAAATCGTACTCATTAAATTTTACGCAAAAATTTTTTGAATCATGAATCATTATCTTGCACTGTGTAAGTGAGATAATGGATTTTCAAAGTTTTTACTTTTGGAATTAAAATAGGATGGAAATACAACCAACTGTAGCACCCATTATCTATCAATATTCATGGCATTTAAGCTTTTTTTTGAAGATTGTTGTCTTATATTTTCTTTTTGAATTGACTTGAAGTATTATTTTAATAGTCCACATAATCCAAAACTGACAAAGAACCATGTTGAAATGCATATAAAATATAAATCACCCAATAGTGAGACCAAAAAACTATTTACGGAATTAGAAAGAGCATGTTTAGGACATAAATCAACTCCATTCGCCCAAAACTGGGTAGCAGACCCAAAAAATTCTAAGCCGATAAATTATTGCTTTGTGAATTAAACTTTTGTAATGGAACACGAACAATTTATGAAAGGTGTTCTAAAGGTCATTTTAAATATACACAATATTTACGCAAAACGTCGCGTTGCACATAATTTTGCATTTGCACATTATCTCGCATTTTGCGCAATACGTTTTTGCACAAATATCTAAACCCCCTATAAACAATATATCTAGTAGTCTATTACAGAATTTGAAAGTTAGTTTTAAGCACAAATCAAAAATTCCGATCACCTTTAAAATGATATAACATAGCTATCGACGTCATCAACGCACACGTCGAGAACGCCCGACGCTCATCGACCGACGCTATTAAACAGCGAAACATCCTAAAACGCAAAAAAAAAACAGAACTGAACAGAACAGAAAAAATAATAAAGAGAGTGGATAAGAAAACAATGCATAAAGTTTCTGCCGAAAGAAACGAAAGCTTTCCATGGAACAAGGTAAGTATTTGTTTGTGTTAGACAATGGTTTTCATTGAATTTGTTGTAAATATTTATTTTACTACAGCAAACAATTTTACCTATTGTGAAGCAAAAGACCGCAAAGAAAAAAGGGACATTTCATTGAACAAATTAGATCTATCTAATCAAATGTTTCCATTTATTGCAGACATTTTCACAGCTGGAACAAAAATATTTACCAAATTGCTAACTAATTGTGGAGTCCGGTCAAAAAAATATTAGTGGGACGGAATGAATAAGGTTATACGGATATTCCGTCAACGCAGCATACTACAGCGTCTTTAGCAAATTTTTCAAAGCAATCTGTACGATCATGCGTTGTTAATCAATCTTCTAGCAGAGACGTATTACAATTTATTCTATAATACAAATTAATTGAAAACAAAATTTGGATATGTGTTTATTTGTGAAAAAGGAGACAGGTTGCGTAATTCGCAAAAAATGTTTTATTCGCTGTTTTTGGAAATAATTTGATTCTATTCAATAGCAGTATCATGCTGATGAAACAGCTACAATTGTCTGCTGTAACAGCAGGAAAAAAATCTGCTAAAAACAGCAAACATCCACCTGCTATTTCAGCAGCAAGTCTGTTTTCTCTTTTTCAGCAGACTTTTCTGCTGTTTTTGCAGTCAAATTATTTTGAGTGTAGCCTTGTCTTATATTTGTTTTGGTTTGGCTATATTAAAAAATCGCATTTTCCTGTAATGTTATCCATACTGGAGGGTAACGTCGTTATTACTTGTTATACCCTACACCACTTCGTGGATTATGGTATTATAAGTTAGTTTCGCGCCAAATGTTTGTAACACCAAGAAATAATCGAGCTAGGCCCACCTTTAAGTATACCGATCAGCTTAGAATCACCAGCTGAGTCGATTTAACGATGTCTGTCTGTCCGTCCGTCCGTCTGCTGTCCATCTAAGCATGTTCGCACTCTACAGGTCGCAATTGTTGACCGATTGTCATGAAACTTGGCAGAAGTAAGTTTTTCTGGCCAAGGACCATCGGTATTGAATTTGGAGAAAATCGGTTCAGATTTAGATATAGCCCCCATACAAATGTCGCTCCCGATTTGATTTTTTCCGCCGTATAAAGCACATATAGTACCCGATTTCCTTCCAGATTTTTTTTTAAATTGACACAACATTTTATAATCGAACTAGAAACACATATGGTGAAAGTGGGTAATATCGGTTCAGATTTAGATATAGCCCCCATACAAATGTCGCCCCGATTTTACTTTTCCGCTCTAAAATCCACATCTTGTACTCGATTTTCTTTAAAATTGGCACAACATTTTATAATCGAACTAGAAACACCTGTGAAGAATTTGGGTAAGATCGGTTCACATTTAGATATAGCCTCCAAACAAATGTCGCTCCCGATTTGACTTTTCCCGCTTTAGAAACCGCATATTTTACCCGATTTTCTTTAAATTTGTTACAACATCTTATAACCCAACTAGAAACACCTATGAAGAATTTGGGTAAGATCGGTTCAGATTTAGATATAGTCCCTATACAAATGTCGCTCCCTATTTCACTTTTTCCGTTTTAGAAATCACATATTGCACCAGATTTTTTTTTTAATTGACACAACATTTTATAATCGAACTAGAAACACATATGGTGAAAGTGGGTAAGATCGGTTAAGATTTAGATATAGCCCTCATACAAATGTTGCTCCCGAATGTTTATCTGATTTTGGCCAAACTTTACATATTATATTTCACCAATAAATATATATGGTGAAAGTGGGTCACATCGTTACAGGTATCAGTATACCCCCATACAAATGTCCTTTCCGATTTAACATTTTTTGTCAAACACATACATTTACAGGATTCAAAAATCCTTCCCGATTTCACTTTTATAAAAAGTGAAACATCTTCCAATCCAACTAGAAACACCTATGCAGAATTTGGGTAAGATCGGTTCAGATTTAGATATAGCCTCCATACAAATGTCGCTCCCGATTTGACTTTTTCCGCTTTAGAAACCACATATTTTACCCGATTATCTTTAAATTTGGCACAACTTCTTACAATCCAACTAGAAACACCTATGCAGAATTTGGGTAAGATCGGTTCAGATTTAGATATAGCCTCCAAACAAATGTCGCTCCCGATTTGACTTTTTCCGCTTTAGAAACCGCATATTTTACCCGATTTTCTTTAAATTTGGTACAACATCTTACAATCCAACTAGAAACACCTATGCAGAATTTGGGTAAGATCGGTTCAGATTTAGATATAGCCCCCATACAAATGTCGCTCCCGATTTGACTTTTTCCGCTTTAGAAACCGCATATTTTACCCGATTTTCTTTAAATTTGGTACAACATCTTATAACCCAACTAGAAACACCTATGAAGAATTTGGGTAAGATCGGTTCAGATTTAGATATAGTCCCTATACAAATGTCGCTCCCTATTTCACTTTTTCGGCTTTAGAAATCACATATTGTAGCAGATTTTTTTTTAAATTGACACAACATTTTATAATCGAACTAGAAACACATATGGTGAAAGTGGGTAATATCGGTTCAGATTTAGATATAGCCCCCATACAAATGTCGCCCCGATTTGACTTTTCCGCTCTAAAATCCACATCTTGTACTCGATTTTCTTTAAAAGTGGCACAAAATTTTATAATCGAACTAGAAACACCTATGATGAAAGTGGGTAAGATCGGTTCAGATTTAGATATAGCCCTCATACAAATGTTGCTCCCGAATGTTTATCTGATTTTGGCCAAACTTTACATATTATATTTCACCAATAAATATATATGGTGAAAGTGGGTCACATCGTTACAGGTTTCAATATACCCCCATGCAAATGTCCTTTCCGATTTAACATTTTTTGTCAAACACATACATTTACAGGATTCAAAAATCCTTCCCGATTTCACTTTTTTACCGAATTGAATTGTAATGAGATAGAAAGTCCGTCCGTCTTTAGCCTTTTCTTACTTGTTTGGTAGATGCTCATATGTCCATACTTTGGTATAAGCGAAATGGGGCCCATTCTGATCTATTACAGCTCTAGAATCTACATCTTACATCGTATCTTCATCAAATTTTGCAGATCATGATATTTTTCAACTAGGAATACCTACCGTTGTTAAGAATATATAGGCCCATGTTTTGGACCAGTCCCAAAATGTTGTTATAGGCCACCTTTTGAAATGTCGGTCCGATTCATCCTATTACTACTGTATAATTTGTATTTGTCTGTCGGATAATTTGATCAATTGCCGTATTATTAACCATATACGTTAAATATGACTAAAGATGAATTTATAGTAACTGTATAATTTATATGATCTACATAAAATTGCTCCCATGAAATACCTGGGTTTAGTAATCAAAGCGAGGTACATACGCAGGGAGTGGTGTAGGGTATTATATAGACGGCCCCGCCCGAATTTAGCCTTTCCTTACTTGTTTTTTTTAATTCGTTTGTGTCTACAAGAAAGGTTGTAGATCTTTTACATCTAAATATTGTTTTCTTTGCTAGAATGTTAACTATTATTTTTTAGTTTTTTTCTCACGTTTTCGTGTATTTTTCGAAATTTCTTAAACTTTGACTTTTTGTAGAATAAAGCATTGCAGTTGAATAAAACAATACAACGCCGTGCGACAGTACTTTTGGGACCTGAAAATTGTGAAATTGGTCAGGAGGGAAAAATTGTTCCTAACAAGGACAGTAAATAGTCCCAATAACCCCTAAGCATTCGAGCATTAAAGAACACTTTTTGAAGTTTTTTACTTTGTATTTACTTTATATTTGGCATTTTCAATTATTTTATAGCATGAACCGCACCATAAAGTGATTCATACTTTTAAGGGGTGAAATGGGATAAAAATGGTACCAATCAAATATTCGTACTATTGGTTCAAAAGGTACAATATTTGTACCGATCAAATGGCTGCATCTAGAATCATAAAATTCGGTGTGTACTAAGGTGTGCAATTGCCCGTACTTTTAATTTCCCGGGAAAATTAACAGGTTTTAAAGAATTTATAAAAAATGAAATATGAGAACAATTGAATTTCAAAACATTTTCCAAAGATCAAAAAATAATTAATCATATATTTTATATAATTATTATTTATATAACTGATTCAAATTTGGCCAACACCGTATATTTCAACGAGAAACATCTATCGTGAAAGTGTGTCATATCGGTTCAGATTTTTATATAGCTCCAATACAAATTTCGCTACGGATTTGATTTTTTCCACTGTAGAAACCGATGATTTAACCGATTTCCTTCAAATTTGCCAGAACGTCTTTTATTACTTCCGCTCTATACCTCACATATATAGTATTCATACAAAAATCGCTCCCGAAATCACTTTTCCCCCAATTAAATTGTAATGGGATAGAAAGTGAGTGAAAGTATCGGGGCCCGCCCGATTTTAGCCTTTCCTTACTTGTTTTTTTCAATAAGTCTAAACTTTTTTTCTTCCGTAAGTGTATTTTTTAGACGCGTTTAATACTCCCCCTGAATTATTCCAGTTAACGGATCCTAGCTTTAATACAAATTTTCAAAAGACAAATCACAGATGAGAAAAGGATTATCACACTTTTAACACATCCCTGTGGTAAATAAAGGCTTGGCGATCATTTTAGTAAAAACATATTGTCTTCACTTTGGAAATTTTGGTATTTTGCTGAGAAAAATAGCAATTAATTTAGGAGAATTTTTTTTAAATAATTATATCTCTATTCCTATAAATTGTATACAATGTACAATATAAAAATACCACACACAAAAAAGTGTGATTTGTTTTTTAATGATGGAAAAAATTCGTTTACTATTTGGTGCCTTGCTTTTGCACTGGTTTAACTGACGTCCTCTATTTAAAATCCAGTCATACATTTGTTAATATATCTATATATATCTAGGACTACTTTGTCGTATCCAAAACAATATCTGTTCTAATATAACGCATCTAAATTGTGCCTTCTTTACGAAAAACACTCAATTACAGGCAGTTCTACCCACCCCCCCCCCCCCCATCAGCGTGCTTTCAAATGGCAAAAATATGTAAGGCCAATAAAGAGATCAGACTACAGGGTCATAGAATCAATCATCGTTATGAGATCGTGAAAATACTTCAAGCTATTGCAAGCGGAATGTGAATATCAACCTTTTGGTGGCTATTAATATTTGTTCAAGCACTCTTTCCAATCATTTACAAATAAATCGTTCTAACCCGGAAAAGATTCTTAAATGTTAACAAATTGTGTCTCGTCTAGTGTACAAACATATTCTGCCAATAATTGTTTATGAATTATATGTATAAAAAACAGAGTGCGTCAAAAGGAACTGTATGATTTAAGGTATTAAAAACATGAACTCTACTCTATGAAAATGTTAACAGATGAAAAATAAAAGCAAGTGGGTTTATAATAGTACAGGAAGAGTCGCACGAGCAGCTGACTGCATTTTTTCTAATTTGGGCAGCATTTTGATTACACTATGAAACAAAAAAGAAAATATTTTTGTCCAAACCGAAAAAAAATATTTTTTGTGTGCATATCTTATTTGGTGATAGTATTTTTTGAAAAACAAAAAAAAATACATAGCTGCTGTCAATACCTTTCGAATGATGACTATATTATGACAATCGGAAGTAATTTGACGCCTCAGAGCTTAATTTTGTAAAAAGAGTTTGAAAATTTAAGCTCTAAAAACTATCTGTTGTATTAAATTATTTCACGAAAAATGGGGTCATCAGTATGAGTTTTTTAGCTGTCACTGTGTAAAACCACAAAAAACCAGTCTAATAGACCAATATTACGGCTAATGAGTTATTCTAAGACAAGAATGAAAATTTATATTTAAAGTGCTTTCAAGAGTCTATTAATCCTGAACAAGTTGCAACATAAAAAAATCCATATGAAAAACATGATTTTTAGTGATGTTTCAGGAGCGTTTAGTTCACAGACTGCTTGATCCAGACACGAAATATTTTGCAGATCATCATTAAACAATCCAATTTTCATTTCTGGGGGGTGACCGCAAAACAGTGGTTTAGGAGCCGTCTTCAAAAATTTGGGAAAAATATTGTTTTTATACCCTCCACCTCCAGGATGGGGATATACTAACTTTGTCATTCCGTTTGTAACACCTTGATATATCGACCTGAGACCCTGTAAAGTATATATATTCTTGATCGTCCTAAAATTCTAAGACGATCTAGCCATAAAATTCTAAGACGATCTAAACGAAAGGAGCTAGAATGTTCAAATTTTCCATAAATGCGTCTTATAGTCGTAGATCGGTTGAGATTGAAACGGGGCGAAATCGGCCCAAAGGGAAAAATTTTTCCCTCACAAGGACTAAAAATACCCATAATAATCCCTGATATTTTAGCGCATTTAAGCATGTTTTTTGAATATGTCTGTTTATATTTGCTTGATATTTGGTATGTGATTCTTATTTGTAGAGGGTGAAATGGGGCAAATGGATAAAAATGGATGAAAATGGTACATATTAAACGACAACAGCTAGAAACACGAAATTCGGTGTGTACATTCCTCTAATTGAGTAGATACATAATATAAAAGTATTTTTTCCAAATTCGTACTTTTAAGGGTAAAATAGGAATAGAGGGATAGAGGGATAAAAATGGTACCAACCAAACGGCTGTACCTAGAATAATGAAATTCGGTGTATACATTCCTCTGATTGCATAGACAAGTAAGAAACACGCATTTTTCAAAATTCGTACTTTTTGGGTTTAAAATGAAAGGGATAAAAATAGTACCAATCAAATGACCGCAGCTAGAGTCATGAAATTCGGAGTATACATTCCTCTGACTGTGTAGACACGGAAAATAAACTGATTTTTCGAAATTCGTACTTTTTGGGACCAAAATAGAAAAAGGGGATACAAATAGTACAAACCAAATGACCGCAGCTAGAGTCATGAAATTCGGAGTATACATTCCTTTGACTACGTAGACATGAAACATAAAATTTTTTTCCAAATTCGTACTTTCAAGGGAGACAATTGGTACGGAGGGATAAAAATGGTACCAACCAAACGGCTACACCTGGAATAATGAAATTCGGTGTATACATTCCTCTGATTGCGTAGACACTTAAAATAAACAGATTTTTCGAAATTCGTATTTTTTGGGGTTAAAATGAAAAAAAGGGATAAAAATAGTACCAATAAAATTACCGCAGCTACAGTCATGCAATTCGGAGTATCAATTCCTCTGACTGCGTAGACAAGGAAAATAAACGGATTTTTTCGAAATTCGTACTTTCAAGGGATACAATGGTACAGAGGGATAAAAATAGTACCAACTAAACGACTACAGCTAGAATGATGGAATTCTAATTGCGTAGAAACGTCAAGGGGGTAAAAATGGTACCAACCAAATGGGCGCAGCTGGAATCACGGAATTCTGTGTATACATTCCTCTGACTGCATAGACACGCAAAATAAAAAGTTTTTTCCAATTTCTTTTACGCAAAAATTGGTTGAATCATGAAGTTAGGTTATTATGTTTGTACTTTTGGAATTAAAATAGAATGAAAATACAACCAACTGTAGCACCCACTATCTACCAATATTTATGCTATTTAAGCTTTTTGAAAATATAAATATAAGAATATTTATTTTTTGATTTAAAATAAATAATGGTTTGAAATAATTAAAATATTATATTTATTTATAAAATTATTTTTTCAATATTTGTATTTGTTTTGATTTGGCTATATTAAAAAATTTATATTTTCCTGTAATATTACTGCACTTCTACAAAAACCGACAACCACTGTGGAATGCAATCCATGGTGGAGGGTACATAAAGGCCCGGCCGAACTTAACGCGTTTTTACTCGTTTGTTTTTTTTTTAAATCTATTGATGAATTAATAAATTGATGAATGATGAAGTGAGGCTAATCTAATTTAACACTGAAGACCACATGTTTATACACTCCACGAGAGTATTATGTCTTTGTGCATTTGTTTGTAACACCCAAAATGAAGAGAGATTGACCCATTGTTAATTATACCGATCGACTTAGAATCACTTTTTGAATCGATTTAGCAATGTCCGTCGGTCTGTCTGTCCGTCCATCTATTCTTGTAATCACGATACAGGTCGCAATTGTAGACAGAACCAAATGAAACTTTGCACAACGAAGTTTTTCGGGATAAGAACGAACGCTATTTAATTTGAAGAAAATCGGTTCAGATTTAGATATAGCCTCCATACGAATTTCACTCCCGATTTGACTCTTTTCACTCTAGATACCACATATAACAACAGATTTTCTGCAAAATTGGCAAAACATATTATATTTCAACTAGAAACACCTGTGGTAAAAATGGGTCAGATCGGTTCAGATTTATATATAGATCCCATACAAATTTCGCTCACGATTTGACTTTTTCCGCTCTAGAAACCACATTGTCTTCAGATTTGGCAAAACATCTTATATTAAAACTAGGAACACCTATGGTGAAAATAGGTCAGATCGGATCAGATTTATATATATAATTCCCATTAAAATTTCGCCCCCGATTTGGCTTTTTCTGCTCTAAGAACCACATTTTTTAACAGATCCTCTTCAAAATTCGCAAAACCCCTTATATTTCAACTGGAAACACCTGTGGCAAAAATGGGTCACATCGGTTCAGATTTATATATAGCTCCCATACAAATTTCTCTCCCAATTTGAATTTTTCCGCTCTAGAATCCACATATTTTAACAGATTTGCTTTAAAATTGACAAAACATCTTATATTTAAACTCGGAACACCCATGGTAAAAATAAGACAGATCGGTTCAGATTTATATATAGCTCCCATTTAAATTTCGCTCCCGATTTAACTATTTCTGCTCTAGAAACCACATATTTTAAGAGATCTTCTTCAAATCTTGCAAAATGTCTTATATTTCAACTAGAAATACCCATGGTGCAAACGGGTCACATCGGTTCAGATTTGCATATAGCTCTCATATAAATTTCGCTTTCGGATTGACTTTGCCTCCCACAGAAACCGCGTATTTTTTAGAGAATTTCTTAAAATTGAGCATAACACGTTATACTTCAACTGGCAGAACTTATTGTGAAAGTTAGTCACTTTATTCCATGTTTGGATATAGCCCCGATACAAATATTATTCACGATTTGACAAATTGGACCAGGCCTGTGATTAGGAAACATACAAAATTTTTTCCCGATTTCACTTTTGTGCTGAATTGAATTGTATTCCGATAGAAAGTGGAGTGTATCACATAGTCGGCCCCGCCCGACTTTAGCCTTTCCTTACTTGTTTTGAAATTGTTTACGAAAACAGTAGCGAACATACTCTACTGGTTTTGTTGTTATTGCATAAAAAGAACATCTTTCTACATTTTTGGTGGCTTTTGTGAGAATATCATAATGTGGAATTTCTATAAATTTTAGTAGTGTCTGACAAAGAAATTTTCGAAGGACTTTCAATACCGATGAAAATTGGTGAACGTGTTTGGTATTGTAACATTTTAAGTTATACAAAATAATTTGCTTTAAGATTTTACATATTTAGATGAAGACCATTGGCATGCATTACCATTTGCATTACAAGGTAATGACATCTCACTACCCTCACCTTTAACAAATAATTACTTGCAAATAATGACTTATAAAGGGTGATTTTTTAAGAGCTTGATAACTTTTTTTTTAAAAAAAACGCATAAAATTTGCAAAATCTCATCGGTTCTTTATTTGAAACGTTAGATTGGTCCATGACATTTACTTTTTGAAGATAATTTCATTTAAATGTTGACCGCGGCTGCGTCTTAGGTGGTCCATCCGCTTAGTCCAATTTTGGCATTTCCACGTTTTTGAGTAACAGAGACCCAATTGGTGCGAACGGCGACGAATCGAAAATTGGTGGTCATCATTAACACTGGCCGATACAGCTGCGATATTTTCTTCAGTTCGCACTCTACGTAAGCGTGTTGGTGGTTTAATGTCCAACAATGTAAATTTGGTGCGAAATTTAGTCACAATAGCCCGAATAGCCGCTTCAGTGGGTCGATTAAACTGACCATAAAATGGAAGCGCGCAATGAACTTTCTTAACAGAGCACGCATTTTAATAATAAAATTCAATAATTTGCAAGCGTTGTTCGTTTGTAAGACGATTCATGATGAAATGTCAAAGCATACTGAGCATCTTTCTCTTTGACACCATGTCTGAAATCCCACGTGATCTGTCAAATACTAATGCATGAAAATCCTAACCTCAAAAAAATCACTCTTTATAAGTAAGTACTTATTTTTTAGCTGCGAGTAAGTCATTTCCTCCAATGACATTTCCATGTAAAAGTAATTCGAAAGGTAAGCGATGAGTACGTTTTGGTTTGATTTACCCCCAATCGAAGTTTTTGCTGGGTATGAAAGGTATTGAGAAAACGTCTTAACGTGTTTTTCATTTCATTCAATATTAGAAGCAGAAGTAAAACAGACAGTTTCTTTGGTTGCACCCTCTACAATTACTTCAATTAATATGTATCTAATTATTTTATGAAAAATTGCATTTCACCTGCGCATTAATCGTCTCTTATATTCCAATTAGTTTTTTCGTCGTCGTCGTCGTGTTTTGTTCTACGAACATTACCGAATATAGGAAGTGTTTGTTGTGTTGTTCGATACACACCAAAAAAGGCATCAACTTTAATTGACACAGCAGCAACAACAATGCAACGAATTGCAAATTGTCGCATACTTGTTGTTGTTGGTGTTATTAATCTTTTCAACCCAAACCGAGTACACATAAATATGATTAATTAATAATAATAGTACAATGTAGGAAAGCGTAAACGAAAACAACAACAACAACAACAACACCAGCAAAACTAATTGTATGCAAACGAAACGTAACAAACCAGAAAATTCGAATTGAACGTGACATTACAGACCGTTAGGCGAAACAAGGCAAAGCCCCAGTTCCGCATCCGTTCTTCATGACATTCGAAACAGCAACAAAAGCAAAACAAATAAATTAGAGCTCCGCGCTACGCAAACTGTAGCAGTAGAACACAGCGCATAACCACCTAGATTCTAAGGTGTGTCTGCCTGCCTACGGCCTGCCTCGCAACCAAACGACCTTGACAATGGCTTTTAGAAGAAACAAAAGTCAGCATTGACTGCACTGGATTGAACTGAACTAGAAAACAACTTGGCTTTTTTGTTTGCTCTTCAGACACAATGTACGAAACGTGTGTCCGTCCGTCCATCCATTCATGTGCGGCTGGCTGGCTACACACATTTTACGCATATCTTGCGGAACACTTAGCGCGGACCCGCACTGCAGCCCTCTCATTGGTCTGCTGCAACTGCAACAAGTGCAAATCACAAAACGGGTTCTGTTCTTCGAATTGCATTCGAAAAAACGCGGCTTAGTCGTCGGGTATTGCGTGTGCCCAGTTTTTTTCATTTTGTTGTTGTTTTTTTTTCTTTAAATTCAGTTTAATTTTCTGGTTTGTTGTAAATGTTTATTTATTGACTGACTGCCTGCTGCCGCCTGCCAATCTTTAATATTTTTGCACCTTTAGGCTTTACACGTCGCTGTCTGCTGTCGCTGACGCCAACCAAACGAAAAAAAATCGGAAAATTTTAACAAATTCATTGAAAATCTGTAAATAAACACTGTCATATGGGGGCAGTATGAGAGGATTAATCAACTTCTTATAAACATGTATTTTTATAATTTTAAAATATAAATTGAAAGTGTACAAAAAAAAATAAATTCCAATCGAATTACGAGCTGTACTTTAATTACAGAAATATATCGGCAGACTTACATATGTAACTAATGCCCTGTTTCACGATGTATGACGAAAACTTATGCGGACGAAAATCAGTCACTCATTATGAAAACGAAACGGAGAACGGCTCTCTATAAATAGCGAGATAATAGATGAGGTGGGCTCAATTTGCTACAGGATGGGCCATTTAAAATTTTAAATTATAATGGGCTATAGAAAGTACTAATTCATTTTTTAAATTTCTTGTTTTATTGGAAAGGGTGAAGTTTGTCATTTAATAATGGAGCACAGTCAATAGCTCATCCGATCAACCCAATTTTTCAGTACACCAAATAGTGACTCGTTGTGGATGCATTGGCTTCTTAATAGTCGTGTGTGGGTTCTCTGAACCCCATATGCGGCAATTTTGCTTATCGACATAGCCACCGAAATGAAAATGAGCTTCATGAAGGCTGATCTCACCAATATATATTGAAATTAGGAAGCGTAAATGGGAGTGGATACGGCATACTTTGAGGAAGCCAGCAGATGATGTTGCCAGATATCGGGAGTGGATACGGCATACTTTGAGGAAGCCAGCAGATGATGTTGCAGGTAATCCATCGGCTGGAACCCGCATCACACTGAGGCTGTCAGTCCTACAATTTCCTGGGAAGTGTCCATCATAAAGTAGACTATATTGTTCTATGGAAAATGTATACTTGCCCTTCTCACTCAACCTTATATACCAACCATAAATCTAGAACTTTCCGGCTGTCTTTATACCATCACTCTATAGAGTAGGAGGGTATATATTAGAGCGTATCGATTTTTTTAATCACTTTGGAATAGCAAAAAATGATAGGAGGCATGTGTAGGTATTACTGTCCAAAAAGGAAAAAAATCTTAAAATTGTCTTTCAATGTGCACAAGTCGATATGTAAACAAGTAAAAACGGCGTTAAGTTCGGCCGGGCCGAACTTTATATACCCTCCACCATGGATTGCATTCCACAGAGGTTGTCGGTTTTCGTAGAAGTGCAGTAATATTACAGGAAAATATAATTTTTTAACAACCAAATTTTTTAACCAAAACAAATACAAATATTGAAAAATTAATTTTATAAATAAATATAATATTTTAATTATTTCAAAGCACGCTTATAAGGTAATGCTACGTCAATTCAAAAAATAAATATTCTTATATTTATATTTTCAAAGCAATAAATTTTGGTAGATAGTGGGTGCTACAGTTGGTTGTATTTCCATTCTATTTTAATTACAAAAGTACAAATTTTGAAAATCCGTTATCATTCATTTCAACCAATGTTTGCCGTAAAAGAAAAAGTACGAATTTTATGACTCTAGCTGCGGTCATTTGATTGGTACTATTTTTATCCCCTTTTTTCATTTTAACCCCAAAAAGTACGAATTTCGAAAAATCAGTTTATTTTCCATGTCTACACACTCAGAGGAATGTATACTCCGAATTTCATGACTCTAGCTGCGGTCATTAGATTGGTACTATTTTTGTCCCCGTTTTTCATTTTAAAAAGTACGAATTTTAAAAAATCCTTGTATTTCACTTATCTATGCAATCAGAGGAATGTGTACACCGAATTTCATTATTCTAGGTACAGCCGTTTGGTTGGTACCATTTTTATCCCTCTATTCCCATTTTACCCCTTAAAAGTACGAATTTGGAAAAACAGTTTTATATTATGTATCTACTCAATTAGAGGAATGTACACACCGAATTTCGTGTTTCCAGCTGTTGTCGTTTAATATGTACCATTTTTATCCCTTTTTGCCCCATTTCACCCCCTACAAATAAGAATCACTATATGGTGCACGTTTTTGCTATAATGGGAATGCGCATACCAAATATCAAGCAAACAGACATATTCAAAAAACATGCTTAAATACGCTAAAATATTCCCCTTGTGGGGGAAAATTTTTTCCCTTTGGGCCGATTTCGCCCCATTTCAATCCCAACCGATCTACGACTATAAGACGCATTTATGGAAAATTTGAACGTTCTAGCTCCTTTCGTTTAGAAGCTAGCGTGCTTTCAACAGACGGACATGGTTAGATCGTCTTAGAATTTTATGACGATCAAGAATATATATACTTTATAGGGTCTCAGGTCGATATTTCAAGGTGTTACAAACGGAATGACAAAGTTAGTATACCCCCATCCTGAAGGTGGAGGGTATAAAAAACACCCAAAATCGGGTTTTTTCAATGTTAAACCTAAAACAAGAACTTAACATAATTGGCAAGTGGTTATGTATTAAGACGGGCCATGAAAATAAATTGCTGCGGTCACCCTCCAGAAATGAATATTGGATTATCTAATGATGATCTGTAAATTTTTTCTTGCTGTTCCGTGTAATTTTTTATGTTACATTTTTGTCCAAAATGTTTCTCTGAATTAATGATTCTAAAAATAATTTTTTAGACTTGTCTTAGAATAACTCATTGGTCGTATTATTGGATGTTTATATTGATTTTTTTTGGGTTTTCAAAATGACAGCTTTAAACGCATATTTCTTGGAAACATTTTATAAAAGGTGTCATGAAAAATAAATGAAAGGAATCAATAACTTTTAAATGATGCTTAAATTATGAAAAATGACGACCCTGACTTTTTTTGTGAAATAATTTTATACAGGAAATGGATTTCCAGATTCCAAATTCTTTTTACAAAAATGAATCAATTTGCTTCCGATGTTCATCATTTAGGCATCTTTCGAAAGGTATTGACTACAGCTACTTATTTTTTATAAAATACTACCTCCAAATACATAAAGGCAATAAAATGTTAATATGAAAAACTACAAAACATTTCTATAAACGTCCAATAATTCGACCAATAAATTACTCTAAGACTAGAATCAAAATTTACAATTAAAGTTTAATGTGATTTCAAGGGTTTATTATTTCAGCAAAAAAATTCAAACACAAACAAATACACGGGAAACATGATTTTAAGGGGTGTTTTCTGAGCTAGACGGCTTGAACTAGGAACGAAATATGGGCTAAGACACATTAGGGCTGTTTTTCTTTAAGTCTGGATAACAAGCTGCGATAATTATTTTTTACACTGGATAATTATCCAATATTTGATACAAATATTTGTATTGTAGCTGGCGACAATGTGAAAAAATATTTTTTTTATTTTGAGTAAAAAATTAACTTTTTATTAACGTTTTTGTTATAGCAACTTATTATGCTTAATTAAATTCCATAGGATAGAAGAAAAATCTGAACAATTCAACAGTGATGTTAGATAGGCCACTCTTGTATTAAGTCAATTTATATTGCATCAGCATTCACACTGCTAAAGTGTTTGCAGTCTGCTAAAAGTGGCTGCTGTTAATTAAATTATAAAAATATTTAAAAAAGCGTTTAGAATTTAAAAGCCTTTGAGATTGACGGCGAAAACGAATTTAGGTCGAATTTCGTTTTATATTAGCTTGGGGCAATATGCGTATCATTAAAAAAACAAGTAAGGAAAGGCTAAAGTCGGGCGGGACCGACTATATAATACCCTACGCCACTCCCTGCGTATGTAACTCGCTTTGATTACTAAACCCAGGTATTTCATGGGAGCAATTTTATGTAGTTCATATAAATTATACAGTTACTATAAATTCATCGTTAGTCATATTTAACGTACATGGTTAATAATATGGTAATTGATCCAATTATCCGACAGACAAATACAAATTATACAGTAGTAATAGGATGAATCGGATCGACATTTCAAAAGGGGGCCTATAACAACATTTTGGGCCTGGTCCAAAACATGGGCCTATAATATATAGGTAGGTATTCCTAGTTGAAAAATATCATGATCTGCAAAATTTGATGAAGATACGATGTAAGATGTAGTTTCTAGAGCTGTAATAGATCAGAATGGGCCCCATTTGGCTTATACCAAAGTATGGACATATGGGCATCTCCCAAACAAGTAAGGAACGGCTAAAGACGGACGGACTTTCTATCTCATTACAATTTAATTCGGTAAAAAAGTGAAATCGGGAAGGATTTTTGCATCCTGTAAATGTATTAAAAAAATTTAAATCGGAAAGGACATTTGTATGGGGGTATATTTAAAACCTGGAAAGATGTTACCCGCTTTCACCATGTATGTTTATTGGTGAAAATAATATGTAAAGTTTGGCCAAAATCGGATAATCATTCGGGAGCAACATTTTTATGAGAGCTATATCTAAATCTGAATCGATCTTACCGATAAAAGGTTGTGTCAATTTTAATGAAAATCAGGTACAATATGTGGTTTCTAAAGCGGAAAAAGTGAAATAAGGAGCGACATTTGTATGGAGGCAATATCTAAATCTGAACCGATCTTACCCACTTTCACCATAGGTGTTTCTAGTTCGATTATAAAATGTTGTGCCAATTTTAAAGAAAATCAGGTACAATATGTGGTTTCTAAAGCGGAAAAAGTGAAATAGGAAGCGACATTTGTATAGGGACTAATCTAAATCTGAACCGATCTTACGCAAATTCTGCATAGGTGTTTCTAGTTCGATTATAAAATGTTGTGCTAATTTAAAAAAATCGGGTAAAATATGTGGATTTTAGAGCGGAAAAAGTCAAATCGTGAGCGACATTTGTATGGAGGCTATATCTAAATCTGAACCGATCTTACACAAATTCCGCATAGGTGTTTCTAGTTGGATTATAATATGTGTGCCAAATTTAAAGAAAATCGGGTACAAGATGTGATTTCTAGAGCGGAAAAGTGAAATAGGGAGCGACATTTGTATAGGGACTATATCTAAATCTGAACCGATCTTACGCAAATTCTGCATAGGTGTTTCTAGTTGGATTATAAGATGTTGTACCAATTTTAAAGAAAATCAGGTACAATATGTGGATTTTAGAGCGGAAAAAGTCAAATCGGGAGCGACATTTGTATGGGGGCTATATCTAAATCTGAACCGATCTTACCCACTTTCAGCATAAGTGTTTCTAGTTTGATTACAAGGTGTTAATCCAAATTTGAAGAAAATCGGGTACTGTATGTGCTTTATGGGGCGGAAAAAGTCAAATTCAATACCGATGGTCATTGGCCAGAAAAAATAACGTCTGCCAAGTTTCATGACAATCGGACAACAATTGCGAACAAGCTTAGATGGACAGCAGACGGACAGACAGACTCAACTCAACTGGTGATTCTAAGCCAATCGGTATACTTAAAGGTGGGTCTAGCTCGATTATTTCTTGGTGTTACAAACATTTGGCGCAAAACTAACTTATAATACCCTAGTTCACGAAGTGGTGTAGGGTATAACAATCACAATATCTTTCAGTGGTAATAAATTCCATTATAATAACATTTATTCTAAAAAGTGTTGTTAATAAAATTGTTAACTAGCTATATTGTTCTGTAAATATGCTTAAAGTTTCAAGAAAACGTTTTTTTCTTTATTGCTAAAAACAGCAAACAGCTGTTTGCTGTTTCAGCAGATACAAATCTGCTATCTCTTTTTCAGCAGAAAATCTGCTCTTACACCAGGCTTTTTGCTTTCTTTTACTGACAAATTCCTTTGAGTGTAGACGAAAATATTTCGCAAAAAATAATAAATTTTAGGTATCAAATGTACCGAAAATGTTTGCACTCCCCTCGAATAAAATTTAACATTAAAGTATCTTATCAGAGTACATATTTTTGACGTGATAATTTTGACGTTCTGTTGAGTCATTAACGCAGGTGCTGTGCTCAGCCATGCATTTTGCTTTGTATGTCCGCTAAGCTAAGATTTGCATACATATTTATATACATATGTAAGTATGTATGTGTGTGTGTTAAAATCCTATTAATTAAATAGAATCACTAGCTTGATCTTACACAAAAGCCTGGTCTTACATTTAACAAGCGAAAAGTTAATTCAATAGGATTATACAACAAATTATGAATAAATCTGGTACAGGCATTTGTTATAATTGCCAACTGATTTATTAACAAAACAACACCATACGCATGAATGTACACACATGAAATTAGAGAGTAATCATATTTACTAGTGTGCAATATTTGAATTTTGAACCAAACAACTTTTTCTCGATGTGCTTGATATTTATTAGAACTGGCAACATTGCAAACAAAGCGTGGTGAATGTGCATGTGAGGTGAGGCAAGTGTAGTAAACACCACCACCACTGCAACACAGTTGTATTGTAAGAAATTAAATACAACCGACGACGTTTAAAGTTCGCGCACACCGAAGCTTGGTGGAGTTTACACTTATGCTGTGTTCGGATATACTCCCAAAACCAACTTTTACGGTTTTGGGAATATTTTTGACGTCATACGGCCAAATTTATTGGAAGAAATAGTCAAAAATTGTGTGATCGAATGGACCTCGTAGCAGCGGAGGACATATGCCGGAAATCATTTTTAAAAAATTAATGCCATGAAATTATCTAGCAAATTGTAGTAAAAAATTCATTCCAACAAAATTTCTTAAAAAACACCCTTTAAATATAACAACTAAATATAACAACTATATATATATAAATATAACATCAAATATAACAACTAAGTTAACGACTTCAGACTGCATGCGAAATCAATCAATTTCTGCTCGAAATGAATTAAGGTCGATTTTCTAATGATACATTTGTGTGGAATCTGACATTTGTTGCCTGAAAAGGATGTAAGATAAAATTTTTATTTTCAAACACCGACCTACAGTGGTGGACACGAATTTAGCACAGTCACCACATGTAACTTTATAAAGCAAATTTTCAACTTCAACTTTATTTTTTTTTATCGGTATTTTTTCTAAAATATTACGTACGATAAGATGACCATTTAACGTTGTTTTTGTTCGGTTCTTATGCTGCATTTTAGTTTTATGCAATTTAAAGTACAAATAATACGAAAAGTGATTGGACAGTAATTTAGCACAAATTTAAAAAACTTTAATCAAATCGGAAAAAACTGAACTAACCAATACATTTTATTATAAACTTAATATTTGGTTGGATAATCGCTATTTTGAGTAATAGCTGTACATCTTCTGGACATACTCTCCACTAGAGACATAAAAGACTCCATTGGAGTAGCATATCAGGAATTTTGAGTTTAATTCAAGAAATCGGTCAAATTTTTGGGTTTTATTGCTATAATATGTTATTAAAGTCCATTCCATAGATTCTCAATAGGATTGAGATCCGTTGACTGTGCTGCACCATTTTTAAAAATCTATTTTGTTCAGCCCCAAACAGCTCTTCACTGGCGTTAAGTGTGTTTTGGTCGGTTGTCGTGTATAAAACGCCACTTAATTGGAATGTCTTTATCTGAATATGTTATCATAATATCAACAAATAGATTTTTGTAAATATACTGATCCATTAGTACATCGATTTTGTGTATCGGACAAACGCCGTGTCCAGAAAACGCAGTATACACCATCAGATTTTCGCCAACAAGCTTTACCGTCTCAGATTTGTACTCTGGGTTGTGCTGCATGTTTGGAGGGCACAATTCGTATTGTTTCCTATTAGATCCGCACCGACAAATGTTCGATTCGCCAATCCAGGCGATATTTTCCCAAAAATCTTGGATTTTTCTAATGTAAATTTTTGCCGAAAAATCTCTCTGAATCACAGTTGAGCATTTAAATTGATCTGCTACGCAGGTTCTATAAATTAAAAAATCCGATTTATTGCTTGTTTTTCTCGGCGTAGGACATTTTGCAATATTTCTGAAGCTCCCATAAGTGCCAATATGGCTTAGTATATTGCACACAATCTGTCTGGATCAATTTAAAATGTTTGCAATATCCCCAGCGGTACTTCCACTGTCGTTCAATTGCATAATAACCTGACGCTGCGCCTCAATGCACTATTTTCCTTTAGCAATGTCTAATTATAAATTTTGTTAAATAATAACTTCCATTTGAGAAAAAATTACCCAAACATACCAATTAATTAATTTAAACGCAAACATAAATAGAAAATAACAACTTTTATCAAATGTGCTAAATTTGTGTCCAGCCCATATTACGAATTACTTGCAAAAACATGAGAGTACGAAGAAAAGGCACAAAAGAATTCGAAAAAAATTATTGGGCTTACTGATTGCGCAGAGTTAATTATCAGAACAAATTATTTGCTATTATAAACAACACATGTGAAGTGTGCTAAACTCGTGACCACCACTGTATTTTTATTTTTTTTTTTTTCTAAAAGCACTTTTCACAATTTTTGACTTTACAGCCAAAATTTGAGTTGTGAATTTTTGCAACAATTGCAGTCACACTTTATCCGTTTTGAGATATGCAAAGTTTGATTTGGTACCTCCAAGGGAACCACTACCTTCAGAGGGGGCACTGACTACCTTGTCGCACTGCATGTGAAATCTAGTTTATATGACATAAGGTCGATTTTCACATCACGGTCACATTTGTATGGAATTGACCTTATGTCATTTGACCCATTACCGCCCTCTATCCCCATATTAGGACACCTGTTTAGTGGGATATATCGGGAAAAAATATGCAATATATCATGCATGAAAATCATTTTATCCATATGCCCCGCGAAAATGAAAATTTTGCAAAAATATCCAATTTGTATTTTTTGTTTACAGTGCTCTACTCAAAATACCCTAATTCATTGTGAAAAAAGATCGATCTTCCAAGAAACATGGACGAAGTTTGACCACTTAGTATTATGCTCCCTTCGACCAAAACATGAAAACTTTGATCCACTGTAAAAAGAAACTCTGACCAACTGAACTATAAGTTTTTTCAGCAAAAATCGTCTAAAAATGAAATATTTGAATTGCATTAATAAAAAATTTAAAACTGATAAAATTATACAGAAATTAAACATTGTTTATTCAAAAAAGAAAAAAAAAAAAACAAGTTTTTTCCTATGTACGATTCGAACCCGATACATTCTGGGTGCAAAACATACATCTTACCTCTGTGACCCATTCACTTATGAAGATGCTATTCGTAAAATATTACGGAATATTAATATATTATCAACTTTTTTGGAAGTTTTTTAAAAGAACGTCCTCAAAAGCGGAAATATGTGCTTTTGAATTTTTTATGTGTGTGTTTTCTAAGGATGTACTTCCAATTTTTTGCAGGGATACAAACGTAGAAATAAAACTACGAATTGCCACAATCAAAAATTGAAGCAATGAAAGTATTTTTCAATGTTTCATCTATGCTTTTTTTAATGAATGAAAGATTTACATAGTTGAATTCAATGTTTTCCCACAAGTATTTTTCTCTGTGTGTGTGGACCTGCATTACCATCAAAAATAATATACACTAATTAATCGGTCGAAATTCGACTACAAAAAATCGTTTTTCAAACCAACTATGGATTTGCAAATAAAATGAAAATCGACCATTCGATTTGCTGTAGAATCGATTACACTCATTGGTGCGTTTGTGGTGGAGAAGAAGAACAAAAAATCGATTAGCCACTAAAATCGAAATCGATTTAGCAATCGAGTATTATTTGGGAATGAATAATAAAAGAAGAAAAATTAGTTCGTGGAGAGACGACGTATTATTGTGAACTTATAACATTATTGAATTTATTTAATAAGTTCTATGTAAGTGGCTCGTTCGCATGTTTTAAAACAACAATTACATTTATGTATGAGTGTTAAAATGAAAGAAAAAAACATGCTAAAATAAATGAAACATAGAGTGAAGCAAAAATCTATAGAGAAAAGAAAAACAAACATTGCTGAAAACAAAAGCAAGCAACACTTAAAAAACACCACAATATATATATACATATATAGCACAAAAGTGAAATTTAGCAAAAGTAAAAAAATCAATTAATTGAAATAAAACAAAAAGGTGTTTGTACTACGACGAAACTATCGACTCAGATTGTAGAGTGTGTGCTGTGCGTTCGTATATTTGTGTTGTACTGTGCCAAGAGAGAGCTTCGATTCCGAAATAAAACATTATCACCTTGAATTGCATTACATTTTTGTATTTTTCCAAAAACAACCCCCCACACTACACACCACCACTCGATCTGGAAGGACAGGTGCCGCCGCCTCATTTGTCGCTGGATAGTATAGTAGTAATTAATAATATTATCGCTTGTTATCATATCTTGAGGGAAAAGAAGTCGCTCGCTCATACTCTACTATCTGCCATTATCGTCGCTTGGTTTTGGGGCGAACCAACCAACCAACAGCATTGCAAAACGCTCTGTTGGACATTCGGTTTGATTTTCATTATTATTGGTGACTCAACAGCTGCTTCATAGTCGCAGTAGCAGTCACAGTCGTGTTTGTTGCTGTAATAATGTTTGCTGTGCTGTACACCGCCCCGACATTATTTTCATAGTTGCTGCTGCTGATTTTATAACAACAACAACAAAACCATTAAACAGCAACATCAAACATCAATATCATTTCAATTCAGGCAGGCCTCCTCTGGTTTCAACTGTTGTCGTCTGTTTTGTCATTTACATCCATTGTCGTCACTGCTGCTACAGTTTTGGAGCATTACCACCTCAATTACAACAACAGCTGTTTTGTTTTTTGTTTGTTGCTGGCTTCATTTGTTTGTTCGTTCGTTCTTCTTTGGTTGGTGTCACACTACACTGCTGCTGCTACTGCCTGCTGTCTGCCATTGCCCCCTGCGTGTGGTGACTTTGCTACAAAACCGAGCTTTGCTGCTGCTGTAGTATTTTGTTGCTGTGCCTACTTCCATATATTCATTCATTCACAAAAAACTGGGCCCCAGTATCCATCCCTCTCACTGCGTTGTCTGTCTCTCGTAACAGTCTCTCGCTGCATGTGTGTCGGTCGGTCGGCCTCTCTGGTTAATTTAAATGTCAAATGCAATCATCATCATCATGTATTGGCGTAAGGAGATTATTTGTACTATTTACAATTGAAAGAGGAGAAGGAGGACGATTGGAAAATCGATTGAAAGAAAAAACTAAAAAATAAATTGTCAATAGTAGTCATCCCAGAGAGAGAAGTCAACAGCAACACTAAATCTGAAATCTGTCACCGAAGAATAACAACACCATCTATCCACCCGTTGTAAACATCATTTCATGCATCACATTTACAAAATTGTTTTCAACTCTCTGCAAAGTACGCGACCGCAGGCAGCGTTCGCAATTGTTTTATAAATAATTTTATTAAATAATTTCAATTGATTTTGTTTTTTTTTGCCTTTCGACTGTTCGCTGTTCTCACAAAGAAGACTAAAAAATAATCCAAAGCCCTTTTTTGCATATCGCGCGTGTATGCTTGTGTCGCGCTGTGCTCTACAAGAAAAAAACATAAAAATAAATTAACACAAGTTTGTGTTTAAAATACTGTACAAAATACAGCTCAAATGAGCAGAAACATGCGATCACAGGATGGGGGATATGGAGCGCCTGTCATGCGGCGCAAGGCGAATGCCTCAAGTTCGTTGCTGACCCCTGACGAGAACGAGGCGGTCTTTCGCATGGTCGGGGACAAATGTCAGGTGAGTCAAATATGTATGAATACCCATATGCAATTGATTGTTATTTATCTATTAAGTTGGTGAATCATTTCCTATGTTTTGGATTGCTATATTGGATAGCTTTATATCTTATCTGAGCGATTAGAAAAGTGGGGTGTAACAAACTGATGTACAAATTGTTACTGCTTTTTAACAGAGGTAGCAATGACAGACAATAGACAAAATTTGGCAAAATCAAAGTCAGGAAAAAATTTTTCTTAATATATGTCTATATTTTTGCTAAGACCTATTATTACAGACTCGTTTGATCGATACATTTCTTCAAATTACCATTCTCAACAGTAAGAATCGTCTGACCGGATGTCTAATTGTATGCTTGGACTTTTTAGTGAATAATAAATAAAACATATGTATATAAATCTTGAATTACTGATAAAAAGCCCTTTTCGTACCTTTGCATACTTATAGGCCTGTAACTTAGTTGGTTATCAACCGATGACATATCCGTTTTGTTAAGAAGAAACCTGGAGCTTTCGATAGCTATATAGCTTATTTAAGAAATATCTGTGCTTTTATCCAGCAAACACGTTTTTAGACAAATTTTAGCCATTTTTCTACTTTGGAAAAGTTTTTGCAAATTATTGTCAGGTAACCGTACTACCAGTACAAATATATTTGAATAACATATTTAGTAACGTAGCTTTGTTTAAAAAAAAAATCGTTAGTAATTGACTGAGATATTGAATATTTTTTAATACTCAATTTTTGCAAAAATACATTATTTTACGTTTTGTGGACTGTTACACAGTGTTATCAAACGAATGCAAATGTGCTAAAAAAACAACGAAAAATGTTTTTTTAGAATAAAAGTTGCGAAAATGTTGGACTTCTTATTGGAATAGATAATGCAGCACAAAAACAATTTCACGTGAAAAGCATGCTTTTTAGGTTTATTTTCAAGAGCGTTTAGCTCACAGACGGCTTGATCTTGGAACGAAATATTTTGCAAATCATCATAAAATAATCCAAACTCTATTTTCGTGGGGTGACTGGAAATTGTTTTGCAATTTGTATGGACCGCCACCCTGCCTAATGTTAATGAATTTCTTTATCTACTTGCCCTCTATTCTCTCAGGTGTCATTGAAAAACATTTTTTTAAAAAAGTTTAACAATGGGCCTTGTCACAAAGTTAAATTCCGTTCGGAAGTGGAATGAAACCGAAAATTTAAAACTAATTTTTATCACGGAATAAAAGCACCTTCAATTTCCAAAGTGGAATTCTATATCAATTAACCGTCAAAAATTACTTCAAAACTAATTAAAATGTATAACAAATACTACTTTTTAATCATTAAGTATAAAATAAATTTATTTTACTTATTTAAGATCAATATTTCTAAACTTCCTCAAAATTGAACGAAATATGTAGAAGCTGAAACAAAAACGTTTGGAATTTTTACTACGGAATCAAATCAATTTCGATCGGAATCTGTGACCTGCTTTTATAGTTCAATATACTGAATATATCGTCATCTGAAATGCAAAAAAAGACGTAAAAAAACTAAAAATACAGTGAAACCTCTCAACAACCGACCGTCATGGGAGGTAAAATAAAAAAATATTCTATGTTTGTGTCCACATAAGAAAATGTCTGCTTAATGGAGTCTCATTATAACGAAAATTTTAAAATAAAATATGATTTTTTAAAAAGTGTCCACTTGAGAGAAGTGTCCTAGGGGAGTGTCCGCTCGTGAGAGCTGTATATGACTAAAATGCACAACATGACAAAGTTTTAGATTTCTTCTTCTAAAAAGAGTAGTTGTTTTTTCTTTCTTCTTTGTTGAGTAGTTTTTAGCCATGTTAAAAAAAGTATTATATATGCATTTTGTAATTTGTTTTAAATTGGCCCGATGGTTTTGAATTACAAGTTGAAATAAATAAATCAAATCAAAAATAACGATATAATGAAAATCTAAAAATGTATTCTTTCAAAATGTAGTTATATTTTGGATCCTACAATAACATTTATATTTGTATATCATTGAACTATAGGCCACTAAATTCAAAAATATAGAATTTATAATCAGAATACAACCTTCACAATTGAACGTGTTTTAATCTCCTGGAAATTTATGTATGAAAATTGATTTTCAAATATTTTTCCTTTCATGCAGAAATTATGAATAGATATATATTGATGACCAACTTCATTAGTATTCACATATGTAGGTATACAAGAAAGAGATACGAACTAATGATATCTTTACCTACAATTTAGTAATGATTTGTATCGCATTTTCTGCCTGATAATCAATCGCCTCCGGGGCATCATTGAAAAATAATTAGCTACTGTTATTAATTTTGTTATGGCTCTCACTATTACGATGTTTCGTGAGTGATGAGCGTTGTACTGGCTGTATTCAAAACACCTCTGAAAATCTTACTTATTGATTTGAACTGGGATATTGTCCTGGCTCAAGACCATTTTGCATCTAGATTTAATAGAACGCAAATTTATTTACAAATGGCGTGGTGACATTTATTACTTGGCTGCAGACTACCAGGACAATAACCCAGTTCAAATCAATAAATAAGATTTTCAGAGGTGTTTTGAATACATGATTTCGACCATGTCAAAAGTACTTTCAAGTGGCTTCTAATTTATTCCTTACTAATTTTTATAATCTCCTATGAGAATAACATCAAATAATTTTAACTTTTCTAAAGGGTATTGATTTTATTTTATTATTAAAAACAATATCGGCGAATTTATTCAGACTGGTCGAATCTTATGTACGCCTTATTAAACTGGCTGGGAAAAACTAAATCACTATTAGCAATCTGTTTCAATCTCAAAATATATAATAATAAAAAGAACTATCCCCGAAGAAAATATTTCCGGATATAGTCCTGGATCAAACATTTTGTATCTAAATTTTATATAATGCTAATTTGTTTACAAATGACATTTCAGGTTAAAAATAGCACCCACATAAATAATTTTCACCATGTCAGTAGTAAATAAATTTATGTTCAATATCAAGGCGTATTTATAATGGTGATAGCAGGAGCCCAGCTGACTGAATTTTTTTTTTTTCATTCAAAAGTAACCGAAACTGTCAAATCCCATATATTTTGCTTTGACAGTATGGCTCACCATTCAAAAAATTACTTGTATTTTGTTGTTGCCGAATTTGTTTTTGCTCTGTTGCTATCACCTGTATAAATACGCCTTGTTCTATATAATGTAGATGCAAAATCGTCTTGTGCCACTGTCACTGTCAGGCATCAAATATGTATTTTTTGTGTTGTAGAAAAATTCTAGCAGCTTTAATACAAAATGTCTGTAAACTTGAGTTATGTGGATTTGTAAAAGTAATTTTGTACTACCATGGCAACATCCCTGGCTAATTTAATTTCCGCTCCAAGCATACGCAAGTATGTAAGTAAATTACTTTGGTATGGTAATATACATGCGTATGCGTTTGACATTACATCATTATTAGCAAAGTTTTTCGGAAGGATTAATTAATCAACAAGCATGTGGGACAAATTCGGTCTCCCATAGGTAATCTAAATTGAAGGTAGGCACAAATAAGTATTTGGTAGTTCAACTAAAGAGCTCTTAATAAGGTAAATGACAAGGTTTTTCCCCTTCCCACCCAAAAATAATTTATGAAAGTTGAAATAAAAAGGCCACCCTAATACGCCCTTAGTACTACATATGAAAATGATAATAATCATTCATGATATGTAGTATTTCATTACAAAAATGTTTACATCTCTGTCAAGATGTCACAAACAAACAATCCATATTTTGATAGACTTTAAGGCGCTGTTATTAAGACTTTTGGGCACAACAAAAAAAAGTGAAATTTCCAAATCACTTAACGTGCCAGAACAAGGAGAGTGTTCTTGTTTTTATCTTTTCTATTTTTCTTCATTCTATGCCAAATATGAAATCTACTGTAGAAGATAAAGGTTTCTCTAAATCAAAAGCTGGACAACTTGCTGCTGTGATGGCAACACGGCACATGTGCATATATACACAAGGTCCTAGTTTTTTGTCGAACACCCGACTGACGCCAGAGCAAGAAGACATTTATCAAAAATGGCAAGTGGCTCCTGACTTTTTGGCGTAACTAAAAATGCAGAACAAGAGACACAGGGCACAGGGACACACAGCCGAAAACATTGACTAATGTATCAACAACAGAACGAAGGGGGGAAAACAACTCAAAGGAAAAGGATATCCTTTGGCTGACATCTACACATGTTTTATGAACAGAGAGAAAGGAAATTAAAAGTTCACATCTTATGTGTGTGATTAGATCAATGGGACGAACATTTTGGTACAATTTAAAAAAAAACGCAAATGTTGAAAACTTCAACACACAATTTGTTGGGTATATGAGTGTATGTGCCACAAAATGATGTCAATATATTTGACATAATTCTCAAATTACTTTAATTCAACTATTTTGCATGTGTATGGTTTGAAATTGAAATATATTCTAAATAATAGAAACAAATTGCATTTGTTTTGTACATATATACTGACACACACAAGTTCTTAGCATTTAGTTTCGATTATTAACATATGAAAATTAAAAAATAACAAACAATAGCGAAGAGTTGTTATTATTGTATTGTCATTGCATTAGAATTCACACTTTGTGTTTTAGTTTTTTGTTATTTTTGCTGAAAGTATGGGAAATATAATTACAATGTTTTGTTATAAAAGCAATAGACAAAAGCCCGCTAAATTGCACGCGGAAATGTTTGACATTTATCATATTTTTATGGAAAAAAAATGTTGTATCAAAAAAAATCGGACAATCAAAATTCCATATATATACCCGATATCTTAAAAGCTATATATATATATCTCCAGTCTCAAACGGAATTTGCTGCTTACCATTGGCTAAATAATTGCATTTGGAATAACCGTTTCATGAATTATAGTTTTCGAGATACCAGCTCTTCAATGTCACATCAGTACATGGACGCATATGACCTGTTTAAATAGTTTTTGGAAGTTTACATGATTCGATGCATTCAAATTATTGAATTGCATATTCTTATTATTTTTATTGTACTTAGCGTTTTTATGAATTGTTTTTTTTTTTTTTTTGAACTGGGATATTGTCCTGGCTCAAGACCATTTTGCATCTATATTTAATAGAATACAAATTTATTTACAAATGGCATGCTGACATTTATTACTTGGCTGCAGACTACCACTATCATGATTGATTACAGAAAAAAAAAAAAAAACAAACTAAAAAAATGTTTTTTTTTGTAAAAAATATGTTTTCGTACCACAAGACACAATGGTCTGGGACGTATTTAACATATAAATTTATCTTCACACCCTTTTTCTCTATTTAAGTGAAAAATATTTTTGAAAACAATTTTTTTACAAGTCTACAAGTCAACACATTTCACTTTTCTAGCTCTTTTATTACAATCATTTTTAAACCTTTTCCCTTAAAAATAGAAATTTCGAAGAATCCGTTTTTGTTGCACATCTACCTATTCAAATTTCATGATTCGTGTTGTAACATATTGGTTGGTACCATTGTAATCACTTTTTGCCCGTTTCCCCCATTAAAAGTAGAAATTTTAAAAATTCAAATTAAGAGTATTGAATATTACATTTCCAACTGCAGCAATGACTGTAAAATATATTTGTCCCTTTTTGTGCTTTTAGACTCCTAAAAATACAAATTTCGTACACAACGTATATTACGATTCTATCTACAGCGCTATGGTTGTTATCATTTGTATCGCTTTTTGTCCAGATTCCCCATTAAAAGTAGAAATTTCATAGAATATGCACATATCAAGTTTTATGATTCTAGATCCAACATTTGGAGATTTGGCACGATTTTTTTCCCTTTTTGTTCCGCTATAAAAGCACAAATTTTGAAAAAAAAAAAAAAGAAATATGTGTAAGCTGCAGATCTACGTAGTTAGAGAAATGTATATACCGAATTTCACATTTCTATCACCAAAACTTCGATTGGTGCCATTTTTATCCCTTTTTGTCGGCTTCAAATGAATATGTACACGAAATTTCATGATTCTAGCTGCAACATTTTGTTGGTACCATTTCTATCCTTTTTTGTCCCTCTTCCCCTTAAATCTACAATTTTTGAAAATTGGTACTTCGGTATACCTTTTTGTTCTGCATTCTATTAAAAGTAAACATTTTGAAATAATATGTGTATGCTTCAGATCTACGTAGTTAGAGAACTGTATATGCCGAATTTCACGATTCTAGCTTCAACATTTTGCTTGGAACCATTTTTATCCCTTTTTGTGTGCTTCCCCCTTTATTGTAGAAAATTCGAAAAATCAAATTTTTATGATCGTGGTTTTTGGTTCTAGCTGCAACATTTTGTTTGTCCATTTCTATCTCTTTTTTGCCCGTCTTCCCATTAAATTATAGAATTTTTGAAAATTGGCGTTATGTCTTGCGTGTACACACCGTATATCAGGATTCTACCTGAATACTTGGGATGGCACAATTTTTATCCCTGCCCCATATCCGCCTTAAAGGTTAAATTTTTAATTCACTTGTAGCGCTCTACACACATTTAGCGACTCTAGCTATGTGCAATTTTATCCATTTTAGTGCTTCTTCCCCCTTAAATGTACATTTTTTAAATCCTTTAATGTACGTAGTCTGGATTAAGTACACATCCCTGTCTCATTTTCGCTCTGAAAGTTAAATTATCGATGTGCATAATGCCCGAAAGTCCGGACACCTTGATATCCAAAGTTAATCGATAAAATGGCCGCATGTCAAACGAACTCGAAATCGAATAAAAGCTATTTCATAATTTTAGTGATTTGTTTCTTAATATGTATGAAAAATTCATAAATAAAATGAAATGTTTCATACAATTTTTTCATAAAACAAAATTGTTAAATTAGTGACTCTTAGTTTCATAAGATCAAAGAAAGATTTCATTGTCTTAAAGAAACAATTCTTAAATATTATGAAATATGTCATAACCAATAAAATATTTGTTTTATGAAATGTCGTTATAAATATAATGAAGGATTTCATAGTTCTTATGAAATGTTTTATAACTAAAACCACATTTTTAGTGTGTCGTTGTACTCTGTTAACTCTGACATAAGTATGAACCCTGATTTAGGTCTAAGACATATTCATTGCAAAGACTCTCGCAATGGTGTTGATTGGTTAGTCAACGAGTCCGACCTTGTTTGCTTTTTTGTTTATATTGGAAACTTCATTATTATTTATGAAACTCTTTCATAAAATTTTCATAAATCATATTATGAAAAATAATGAATTTTTATCACAAAAGTTCTTCGAATGAAGAACTGCATTTCAAAGATATAAGAAATGTTTCATAATTATTGTTTCATTTTCATTGATTTCTGCTTTATGAAACATGTTTCATTCATTTTATGAAATGTTTCCTTGGCGACTTTTTAATGAACATTTTCACTGAGATAAAGACAAAATCAAAAATATTATGAAGATAATTCTTTCAGTGTACACTTTCCCATTTCCACTCTACACATTGAATTTAACGATTCTAGCTAGGGGCTATTTTTATCCCTTTTTACACAGGTTCCCTCGGAAAAGTACAAATTTCGAAAAAAAATAGTCGCGTGTTTGCGATGTTATGTTTCTTACTCAGGACGAATGTTCCATGTTTATTCCTTTTTTATTTTCGTTCATCTACGACGAAAGATCAAAATCACATAATTCCTTAAACGGGGAAAAAATACCAAATATGAAATTTGTAGAAAAAAAACTTCACTTAATTTCGATCGTGGAAGAAAAAAAGTACCTTTGAAGTCCGTGCTTTGGTTTTCGACAATTAATTGTCTATATAAATTATTTATTGTGAGAATTAGTTATATTCTAGTGATCCGGCAGAGCGAATTGTTGTACTTATTCATTTTAATTCGTAAGAAGTCCTCGTTTCAAAATGTATAAACTAATTACAATTCAATATGGTGTAAAAGGTGAAATCGGTCCTATATCAGGTGCTCTGTGAAATAAATTCAAAATCTACAAAGAAATGTCGCTTATAGAAGGCAAAAGTTAAATCGGGAACGACATTTGTATGTAGAGTGATCAAAAACCCGGTTTTTCTGCAATGTCGGGTTTTCGGGTTTTTCGAAAACCGTGATTTCAAAAAAACCGGGTTACCCGGTTTTCTTTAAAAAAAAGCGGTCACACCGGACCGGGTTTTTCGAGTTTTTCTTGAAACAGAAAAAAATGGGGAAATTATTCATTATAGGGCAATTCCACAAGATACATACTCGTTCTTGGGAATATGTCAATTCTGATATCATAATCACATTCACTGAAATCTTTCGAAAATGACTCCAAACATTCCTGTAGGATCATTTGGCGATTTTTTTAATTATCAACCCATCATTACTTTTCGTCCTGCATCTAATACTCTCAAAGTATCTGTTTAGAATAGGTGTGAACACCGTAAACACCAATTACCCCATTCTGCGATTCAGATATCTTGTACAGAATAAAACAAGATAAGATAAAAAATAAGAAAATAAATCTAAAGTTTGATATGAAGCTCAAAGATTATGCGTATTTTTGGTACTTTGAAATACAAGAACTTTTTACTTTTTTTCTTATAATTCTTATAAAGTTCATCAGCCTACAAGGATGAATATTACTGCGATAACCACCTTAAATTAATTCTGGTTTATTTAATGATGATCTGCAAAATATTTCGTCCTTTGGTCCAAAACGTCTGTGAGCTAAACGGCCTTGAAAACACCTCTAAAAATAATCACATATATTCTTATGTGTATGGCTGGTCGACATCCACAGCGGCAAATGGTCAACGTCGTCGATTTTTCTTCTGCCCATAAGAAATTCATGTGAAACCTAGGAAGAACATCGCCATTTTAGACTTTTTTTCTTATAATTCTTATAAAGTTCATCAGCCTACAAGGATGAATATTACTGCGACAACCACCTTAAATTAATTCTGGTTTATTTAATGATGATCTGCAAAATATTTCGTCCTTTGGTCCAAAGCGTCTGTGAGCTAAACGGCCTTGAAAACAACTCTAAAAATAATCACATATATTCTTATGTGTATGGCTGGTCGACATCCACAGCGGCAAATGGTCAACGTCGTCGATTTTTCTTCTGCCCATAAGAAATTCAAGTGAAACCTAGGAAGAACATCGCCATTTTAGACTGACAGTATTGCTGTGTTCGTAATTTTTTTTTAGTCAATTTGCGGTTTCTAATAAAAAACGATGGTTGTGATAATATAAAAATTGGCATATTATAAAAAAATAGCACCGAAAAAGAGAAAAAAATCTCTTTTTGAGACTTTGCAATATGAAAAAGCGGTTGAGACCGACATAAAAAACCCGTGTTTTCCAAAAACCGCGATTTTAAAAACCCGACGGTCGGTCTCATATGAAAAACCCGATTGACCCGGTTTTCGGTCTCGGATTTGATCACTCTATTTGTATGACGGCTATATTAAAACCTTGACTTACTTTCACCAATGTTTATAGGTCAAAATAAAATGTTGTATCTAGCTTGACTAATATCGAATAAAGTTTGCAGTTTCTAGAGCGAAAAAAGACAAATCGGGAAGGATAGTCAAAAATGACTCAATTTCACTATATGTGTTTGTAGTGGGAATATAACGCGTTCTGCCAAATTTTTAAGAAAATTTGTTAAAATATTTGGTTTCTGTATTTGTATGGGAGCTATATATAGGGTGGGCCATGTGACATTTTAAAGTAGAATCGGCTATAAAAAAATACTGATTATTTTTTAAAATTTCTGGTTTTATTGGAAAGGTTGAATTTTGTCATTTAATAATGGATCACAATAGCATTCATATGACTACCACGTCTGGCTCTGCAGTACATCACCCGATTAAGCTAATTTTTCAGTACAGCCCAAAATCCACACCAAACAGTGACTCGTTGTGGATGCATTGGCTTCTCAATGGTCACGTGTGGGTTATTAACATAGCCATCTAGATGAAAATGAGCTTCATGAAGGCTGAACTAAACGCCGATCACTTTTCGAAAAATGTCCACGTAAATTTCTTACAGTTTGCGTTAAAGAAGTAAGTTTTTTGGAAGTAAGTTTTTAATATTTCCCAATTTTGTCCGAGTGTATACGTCCCATTTTGTAAATGTCAAACATAAACCTGAAAAAAATTAATGTTTTTCTACCTTTAAAATTAATCGGTAGTTAAAATTTAAAATGTTAAATGGCCTACCCTATACATAGCTTTGATGAGATTCATTTCATATCCGGTGCCCAGATTTAACGTCCGCGACCATAAAGCAAATATTTTTTTGGACGTCTTGAACGACCCTCAAAACGGACAAAACACCTAATTTTCTTGGGCGAAAAGTCCGGACACCTTGATATCCAAAGATAATCGGCCGCACCACAAACGAACTCGATATTGAATGAATAATATCTGCCTCTCTTGTAGGAAAGGTGTATTCCAAAGTTATTGCTAGCCCTACCCTGTATGTATGTATAACCATATGATTAATCTTAAATGTAAAGACCATACATTTATGGAATTTCATAAAATTATTTATAGACAATACTCTCGTCTTGCCAGTAAAAAAATTATCTGTTTGTATAAAATCCTTCAAAACCACATTATACTGCTTCCAGTTTAAAACTGACAAGTTTTAAAAATATCACACACATTGAATGGATGGGTTGACTTGACTGGTGTGTGTGAGATACAATTAAATTAGTTCTCGTGTAAAAATACAGAAGGCAAGCGGACCCGACCAAGCCGCCCGCGCTATTTTGATAGAAATATTTCTTATACACACACACACTCTCACACAAACAAAGACAGTTTATTTTTGCTGCGAATATTAATAATCAATAATTTGAACAAATACCACGCAGCAGACAGACGGTTGGTTATTGCTTTGGTGGCAGCGAAGAAAATTGTCAATAACAACAGCGGCAGCAACGCAAAAGCCAGTGGTCTTTACCTGAGTTTACTTTGCAGAAAAAATGATAAGAATTGCTTATCAAAGTAAGCCCTAATCGCGATAGTGTTCGTACTGTGATACCACCATTGAAACATACAATAAATGTTCCTAAAATGTTGAAGGAAACTTGAGGAAAAATTTTAAATTTTAAATTCCAATTTAAATTTTTGCATATGACTGTGAGGACAAAAAAATAGTAAATTGAATTGAAATTTAACGCGCATGTTTTAGATTTCTGCAATGAACTTAAATTTTAAAAATACAAAATACTAATCAGAAACTAAAGGTTTTGTTTTTTCTGCTGAATTTTAAAAGATACCCTCAGAGAATTTTCAGAGAACACACAAAAATGTTGCTGCAAAAAGCACACTTCATGCCGAAAATTATACATATTCCTATTTTAAATAAGGAATTAGCTACATTTTGGTATTTGATAATGTTTTTATAGTCACTTTAAGCGTAGGAAATATGCAATCTACTAGTACCTCACACAATACAACTGTTGAATTGATTTTTTTTTTCAACAAAATCTTTTTTACTTTTGCGAAATCATAAATAAGTAAAAATGGTGTTTAACTTTTATACCCTCCACCATAGATTGCATTCCACAGAATCTGTAAATTTTCGTAGGAGTGCAGTTACATTACAGGAAAATGTTATTTTTTTTTCTAATATAGCCAAACCAAAACAAAAAAAATAATTTTATAAATAAATATAAAAGTTTAATTATATTAATCTACGCATATAAGGTAATATGTTTATACTATACACATCGGAATAATATTTCAAGTCAATTCAAAAAGTAAATATGAGGTAACACTCTACAAAAAAGGCTTTAAAACTTTAAATATTGGGTGATAGTGGGTGCATTTTCAGCTACAGCCGTTTGGTTGGTGATATTTCCATCCTATTTTAATTCCAAAAGTATAAATTTTGAAAATCCATTATCTCTCACGTAAACAACGAACGATAACCCAACTTAATGATTCGAACCATTTTTGCAGTAATCGTAAAAAATACGAATTTGAAAAAATCGTTTATTTTGCGAGTCTATGCAGTCTGAAGAATGTATACACCGAATTCATTGATTCTAGCAGCGGCCATTTGGTTGGTACCATTTTTATCCCCTTTTCCCATTTTACCCCCTTAAAAGTACGTCTTTTTCTCTTTATTTTTTTATTTTTATTTTTCGTGTCTATAAAATCATAGGAATGTATACTCCGAATTTCATGACTCCAGCTGCCGCCGTTTGGTTGGTAAAATTTGTATCACTTTTTTCCATTTTAACCCCTAAAAGTACGAATATCGAAAAGTTCCTTTATTTTACGTGTCTAAGCACTCAGAGAAATCGAATTTCATTGTTTTAGGAGCAGCCGTTTGGTTAGTACCATTTTTATCCCTTTTTGCCCCATTTAACCCCCTTTAAATATCAATCAAGCATTCCCCTAATATCACGTTTTTTGATATTAGGGGAATGTGCATACCAAATATCAAGTAAATAAAACCAGGCATATTCAAAAACATGCTGAAATACTCTAAATATTAAAGGCATTTTCAGTCCTTGTGAGGGAAAAAATTTTCCCTGTACATCGATTTCGCCCATTTGCAATCCCAACCGATCTACAATTATAAGACGTATTCATGCAAAATTTGGACGTCGTAGCTGCTTTCGTTTAGATGCTAGTGTGCTTCCAACAGACGGACGGACATAGCTAGAATTTTATGAAGATCAAGAATATGTATACTTTATAGGGTCTCCGGTCGATATCTCATGATAGGACAAAGGGGGTGGTACCTCCGACACAAACAACATTTTAAAACTACCAAAAATTACTCATTTTATCTTCCAAAGCATACGAACTAGGGGAATAGGGAAGCATGAACCCGTACAACGCCGGGTACAAAATACTAGTATTTTATAGTTTTCTAGATATCGGGCCCCCATCAACATACTTAATTGCTGTAAGCTTCGAAACGTACTCAGTGGCCCCAACAAATGACGGCGCTTCTGTCATGAGAAAATACCGAAACAAATTATCACCAATTTCTCAATTACATACATACGACTTGTCTTATTCATTGCATTCATTTGTGTGATGTTGATAAAATGCATACAAATAATATAATTATGGATGAGTGTAGTCCAATGACTTATTCTCAAGTAGTTATGACTGGAAACGATAACAACATTGAGGTGGCAAAAGTTTTGGAATCAAAAGCAACAACGCAGAAAATGAAAAAAAAAAACTAAATATTATTAATAATATTCGCAAATAGAAACACTCCCAATATTTTAAGAACATACCTCACATTCACGTAGATTCTCTTCAACTAGTCCTAGTTCTATTAGCTGGCATATTCATTATTTAATCTAATTTGTAAATATTATTTTATCTAATTTGTGCTATTTTTAATAAAAATAACTCACTCTACATAGTAGGAGGGTATATATCATTTGGGATAGAAAGAAGTGTAACGCATTGAAGGAGTGGCTTAAGACCCCAAGTATGTTTGGACTAGGGTTTGCATCCCGGGATTTCCCGCGGAAAAATTCCCGGGAATTCGGACATTTTTCATTTCCCGTACCCCGGGAAATTCGTACGGGATTCCCGCGGGAATTCAGTATAAAATTTTACATATTTCTTAGCATAGTTTTATTCATCATTTCCACAATAAAATTAAAAATATTGTATACACATTTAGATCACATAGCTTTTAATAAGGTATGTCAAATATTGCAGTTGGATGACAAAATAGTTTTATGCTGCGTTCGTATGTAGACTCAATAAAATAAGAAATATCTGATCTTTAATTAATTTTGAAACTTGAAAAGATGTTTGAATTGATCTCACATTGCTCTTTATTATATGATTTCTGTAACAGTTTCGTTGTGAAATATATATTTATTTTACTTTAATAAAATGTGTATGTTTCATTGGAAAAATAAGCTTAACTTATATAATCACGTTAAATCAAAAAAATATTTACGGTTTAGCTACGTCCCTTCTTGTACCTCCCACACAATTGTCTATATCCTAGGTAAAATTAAATCCTTCATAAATTCTATACTGGTGCATGGAATCCACTATGACTTCATATTTGGTCATGTTTTTGCAATTGTTTTATAACTGTGGAAGCTAGGACCAGATGTCATGAACGTTCTAGTATCTCCACACAAATCATCCGGCCCTACATAAAATTTAAGTTATTATAATTTCCATAGATATGTTCTCTGCGAGTGAGGGCATTTATAAGTCGATTTAGCCGGCTAACGTTTTGTTTCTTGTTTAATATCGTTTTCGAGTTTAGAAAGCCGAAATACATCAAAAAATATTACGCATAGCCCTTTGGCAAAATGTTTGCGGCATAGTGTTATTTGTAATTTAAGGCATGATCGAACTTATACTCCAACAAAAAATTGTGCAAATATTAAAGGTAACATTGGAAAAACTGCCGTTAAAAAATCTATAAACAAATTTTTAGTTTAGATTTTATGGACTATGGACTATTCAAATATATTTTATATCCCCTAGTGGAATATGATATAATAATTTGAAAATAATTTCATGACAATGTTCTCATACTATGTTGTGAAAATGCGAAAAAATATATTCAGCTGAACAAACAGTGATGTACGCATTTCAATTATTAATCGCAATGTTATCTTATCGCATCTTATCTAAGGCCTAATAATATGTTTATGCGTTTATATACATACATATATATAGTGGTGTTCGGTATTCGAAAGGTGGTAGTAAATATATTTCTTTAAAACAAAGCAAACTTTTCAAATGTGTTGTACACATTTATTTGTCTTTATTATAAATAACAAAACACACACTTCAGAGCAAAAGTGGGGCCAATTACACTGTGCAACAAAAATGCGAAAAATATGAATTTGCTGACGTATTTCGGCGTTCTAAACTCAAAAAAAAATTTTAAAATACAGTTGAACTTCGAAATAACCGGAAATCACGGTTAAAAGAGGTAAAATTTTACATGTATAAATTTTATTATTTTTATTTATTTTTGACAAAAACATGTAAATCTGCGTCTATAAATAACTTATCATAACTCTAGGAATACATACATTTATTTAAAAAAATCTTTTATGGAGGTCTGTCTTATGCTTTTAGCTTTTGATTGTTCTTCCAACAAATGAGTTTGTATGCGATATATTTGCATTTTATCTGGTTCTGAAATACTTGGACAATTAAAGTTTTCTAAAAAACCTAACAAAATACTACTAGCCTCTATTGCCTGAGCCAATGTAGGCGTTTCGTCCGCATTTCCTCCATCTGATTCCTCGGAATTTGAATCAAGCTCATCTTCTTGGCTTTGGGTAACCATGTTTACGATTTCGTCTTCAGATATAATAGCAAACGGAGCGACATCAGAGTCGCACACCATCCACTTTTCGACAGCATCAATCGTACATCCAGACGGTATGGTTATATCTGTTTGTATCTCAACAAGGCTATTTGGAGCATCTTCATTATGAGATAGTAAGTTATTCCAAACTCTTTTTAAAACTTGTGGAGTTACAGAGTCCCACGAAGCTGCGGCTTCCCACAAAGCTGTCTTAATATTCAAAGATTTAACGAACTCACGTCTGTCATTAGCACCAACAAGTTTTTGAACGATCAGTTTACGGTAGTGACATTTGAAGCTCCGAATTATTCCTTGATCCATAGGCTGAATCAAGGACGTGCAATTTGGTGGGAGATATTTTACTGTAACGTTTTCAGATATCATAGCATTTACATCTGGGTGTGCTGGACAGTTGTCTAATATTAAAAGTATTTTACAGTTATTTTTGAGACCGATGCGCCCTTGATGTTCCTTTGCTTCTGGTACAAAATTTTGATTAAACCACTCCAGAAATAGATGTTGTGTTACCCAAGCTTTCTTATTAGATTTATAAATCACAGGAAGGTGTTCAACGTTTTTTAAAGCTCTTTAATGGGCACTTTTTCCTATTATCATCAATTTACACTTGTGAGTTCCTGCAGCATTTGAACAAACTAACACTGTGATTCTCTCCTTGGATTCCTTGTACCCTTCAATAGAATATTCATTACTACTAGTCAAAGAACTCTGAGACAAACACCTCTAAAATAGACTGGTTTCGTCTGCATTGTAGATCTGTTCAGTTGTAAGTTGTTCGTTTTTAATGATTTCATCCAAGTCGTCCACAAACATCGTAGCAGACTCATAATCAGCACACTCCTTTTCTCCCGTAGATTTCAGTCGACGGATTCCATTACGTTTTTTGAATTTATCCAACCAACCAAATGAATAAGTGCACTCTGAATTCATGTTTAACTTCAAATGGAACATTTTTGCCTTTTCGACAATCATTTCGCCTGAAGTTCAGAAGCAAATTTCAGTTTAAGTTCATACAATATCTCGATTTCAGTTAACTTACCTGAAATTGGAGTTCCCTTAAATCTTTCTTGCCGAAACCATTCATATGTAGCGAAATCAACTTTTGGATTCTCGGATGTTTTTAGTGTATATCTGTGTTTAAAGCCAAGCATTGAATCAGTATCGGAGCAAAATTTTAAAATCCGATCTTTGTTTTTTATTAAATCGGATACAGTTTGAATGCCAACTCCATATTTTCAAGACAACATTTTAAAAGGTACTTTACGTTTTGAGTATTCATTAATCAGCTCCATTTTTTCTTTAATTGAAAGAACCTTTCTTGCTCTTTTCGCGGATTTAGTCTTTGACGGTGTGGCATGATGTAAGGAAAAAACGTCTTGACTGATCAAATTGCACACTGATGATTGAATATTAAATTTGATATGAAAATTACACTTTCATGAAAAAAGGGAAACACCGAATTTTAATATGAGAGATGTGTGTGTATTATACGAAAAAACAAGCAAGCAGTCACATGGACATGTGCATCACGTATAATAGAGGTAAATCACGGTTAATAGAGGTAAAAAATCAACCACTCAGAGATGTGTGTGTATTATACGAAAAAAACAAACAAGCAGTCATATGGACATGTGCATCACGGATAATAGAGGTAAATCACGGTTAATAGAGGTAAAAAATCAACCACTCTGCTTCACGGTTAATAGATAATCACGGTTAATAGAGTCACGGTTAATCGAAGTTCAACTGTATATGAATTTTTTAAAGGGTACAAATCTTCTGAACATTATTTTCACATTGGTTTAGGAATATTCGCCAAAGAAATGATGAACCAAACCATACGAATTAATATACATCGTACTTATCTGCAAAAAGCGTTTAGTTTTATAAGACCGCAGACCCTGTTCCTAAAGTATATCTTGCAACTTGCACCTGCACCACAGTCCATATGTTAAGGTCGGAGAGATTTAGTATCACCCACTTAATTAAATTGAATTCAATCAATGCTCGTTATACGCAGTGGAAATGCGCAGCAACGTGAGCATAAGTCACTGTTAAGAGATCATTAGCACTGCCATCCATCCACCATCCGCCACTCACGCTGACCACCAGCATCAAAACAAAGTTTGTTTGTATCAAACGCTACGAGTGAGTTTAAATATCTAACCAACCTACGCACGTCCGTCCAGTTCATACGAAACTTGGTCGTCGCCGTTGTTCGCACGTTCGAAACAAAAATGTGCGAAATTGTTTTGAGATTATGTTAAATGCGCTACGCTTTTTTGTACAAGCGTTTTTGTTTACAAAACACATGTACATAAATTTCGAAGCGTACCTATGTACCTACATAAATATTCGTATATACTTAGGTACATGCGATTATGTATACACACATTTGTACATACATACCTATATGTACAGATGACCATTTCTTGTTTTCTCAACCTGTATAGAAGTTTTTTCCTATTTCGTCATTGACGACAACGTAAACTTTTGATTTTGAGCTTACAAAACCAGAGTTAAAGTAGCGAGCGAGCGTTCATGCTGACAGACCGACCGACATACACACATACATTTCATGTAAAATGAAGCGCGCACAAAGCACAAATGCTTGTACAGTGACAGACAAAAATAGAATCACAGGACCGGATATTGTTGTTTTTGTATTGTTTTCATCGATAAATATGGATATTCGACCACTTTCCTTCAATGGACTGGTTTACACAGACAGTGATTTAAAACAATAGGCCTGTTCGATCGCGGAATTTACTCGCTTAATAGGAGAGTAGCTAGCTTGCTACTCTCTTAGTTGTGCTGCCACCTTATCAAGTCTCTTAATCCAAAAGGCCTACTTTTGCCTAAACAAATAACTTCCCGAAGAAATATCTAGATTTTGCAGAGCTACAGAGATTGCAATGATATAAATATCGGGTGCAATAGAGTCTTGCAAAGACCGAAAATTCGGAGAAGAGCTGAATCTGTGCATGTTTCGGTTGCAATAAAAGACGCAAAATTTAAAAAAATCACAAAAAATCAAACATACGTCGTGCTCTTAACAAACAAATACGGAATACATACGGAACAAACCCGGCCCTCAAAGGGAAAACGGTTTTCGGTTTGTTCAAAAATTTACAATTTTTTAAAAACCTGGTTTCGTTTTTTGAAATTTTAAATGAAAATTCACTTAGATCGCTGATCTTGTTTATTTAAATTACCAAATTATTGTGAAATTTGTATGCAAGTATACAAACATGCATTATGTCTCAATCAGCGATGTTGTCAGAATTCAATATGTGCTTGTAAATGTCATTTCCAAATTCATATATTAGAAGATTCATTTTTTGATGGAAATATACAGGAGGTGTTCACAAATTCGCTCTTAATATTATTATTAAAAATGCACATTTCGTATCCATATTTTCTATATCCATCAATGCTCTCGAGTATCTTCTTTTTTACTGCCAGAGTGATATGTTTGTTTTAGGTTAAACCAACAAAAAAATAGCAATCACAAAGCATAAAGGAAAATCTTCAGTTCAGTTTATATTCGCAGTTAGTAAACAAATGATTACTCTCACATTTTCTTGTGTATTTTTATTGTAGAATATATCCACGAAATGCAAATGTCTTGTAATTTAAAAACCGGTTAACCGACATGAAAACCCCGGTTTGTCGAAAATGGCAATTTTTAAAAAACCGGTGGACGGTGTTGGATTTAGCACCGGTTAACCGGTTTTCGGTTTTGACATCCTTAATCGGATCACTTGCTGTGGTGCATTGGGTAGAGTACGCGACTATCATGAAAAGAGTCCCATGTTCAAAGCCTGATCGATGCATTTTATTATACCCTCCGCCTCCAGGATACTAACTTTGTCATTTTTGTTTGTAACACCTTGAAATATCGACCCTATAACGTATATGAGTCAACCCATGTCAAGCGGTACGGTTTTTGGCCTCGATAGCAACGATTGTTTTGAAAGCTTGTGTTTGTATTCTTCTCATAAAAATATTGTAAAACGTATTTTTGGAAAAAAATCAATTGATTTTTTTCACGACTTATGACCAATTTAACAGTGAAAAAATACTACTTTTTTCAAAAGGTGTGTTCATTCTCTCCTGAAATACTTTACCGATTTTAATGTTTTATACCTGGTTTTGAACGTAATTTCAATTTCGTTTACAATATTAAAGTGGTGTTTTAAAGCCGGTTTAGATTATTTAAACCTTTTGCAATTTGAATTATTTTATTTTGATTTTCGAAACGATTACACAAATCCATTTTGTTGAAATTTTAAAGTTGTGTGCTTAGGTATATTTTTAAGTTACTGTGTGTGTTTGAAAGTGGTGAAATAATGGCTTCTATTTTTTACGAATTTTTATCGTTTTTTACAAAATCAACAAGAATTACAGTGAAAAATCATAAAAATTATATATTTTTCATTAGTTCGTAAATACAAGGTATAACAAGTAAGAAAACGTCAGTCGGCCAAACCGACTTGCTCTCGGAGAATATATATGTGTAAGGACTTAAATTTTGCTTAGTAGAAGTTTGATTTCAGGCGCCGGTAAAGGAGTTATAAAGCATTTAATCATACCTACGATAGAGACAAGAAGGGGCGTGGCTGACGCGTACATATTTTTTATATTTATAGTGGTTATAAAAACATTTTCAAATATCAAATTACAAATGGTTTTAACTACCCGTATGGATGTTATGTCGGTTTTATTGTAACTAAAGTTTAAGTCAATTTGTGTGGGAGGTACCAGAAGGGGTGAGGCAATATCGCCCATATTCCACGCGAATGTAACCTCTATAAAAGCGTTGTCAACTATCAAATTTCACATTATTCCGATCATCCGTATAGAAGTTATAACAGCTTCAATTTTACGAAGTTTAGGGTGATTTGTCTGGGGGGTACTGGAAGGGGCGTGGCAAAACACGCCATATTTAGTACACTTAAAGTGATTGTAAAAGCATTACCAAATACTAAAATAGAGCTGATTCCGAAGATCCGTGTGGCTAACATTGGAATATGGACTATTTGTGTGGGAGGTACCAGAAGGGGCGTGGCAATTTCGCCCATTTTCGAAGTTAAACTAAGTTTGGGAAAAATATTACCATGTACAAAGTTAGAATTGAATTTCGAGAGTTATCGTGTACACCAGACGTACGGACGGACATGGCTCAAACATCTTAAAAGTTGTGAAACGGATTTGGTCCAAACATACTTAGGATGTTAAGTCACTCCTTCAATGCGTTACACCTTTTTCTGTGCCAAATGATATATACCCTACTACTCTGTAGAGTGAGGGTATAATAAAGTTTAAAAGCTATAGGTCTGATTTCATTTTTTGGGAGATGCCCAAATGGTGCCAGTTAGTATGATAGTGGTCTAGGTCACACTATCCGTTTTGAGATATGCAATGGTTTATGTCTGAGTCAATTGAAAAATATTTTTCCACCGAAGCACAATTCTTTCTTAGACAATCTAACTACTATATCGAACTACTTTTAAAAAATCGACAAGGGAAGGGAACCACTACTTTCAGACGATGCACCGGCATAGGCCACTTTTATTCTTCTCAAAATTAATATGTTTGTCACTGGATATAGTGCGACTTAGTCACTTTCAAACTAACACTAAAGACAATTGTGGTGTGCATAAAATGAGAAAAGCCATTGTAACCATATATTTTTTAAAAATGTCAAAAAGAAAAGTTCTTAAATTAGAGAACTTATACAAGTAAATAGAAAAATTGGCATATCTCATTTTTTGGATTTTTTACTTAGAATCTTATACTAAATGGCACATACATATGTTATCCAAATATTTGTTTTAATTAGAAATAAGGTTATGTATCCATGCTACAATATTTAAGTGACTTTACTGGATGTTTTCAAAAACAAAATTCTACTTTCTGCAAATTCATTGTCGAAAAATGTATTTTATGCCAGCGATGACCTGAAGCAAAAATATCCCCCCCCCCACACGTTACGGCACAATGGTGAGAAAAGGGGTAAGGGTGGGGTGTTCGTTAAAGATGTTGAGGAAGGAAAGTATGGGTATCGGTCTTACGTATTCTCCTCTAGAGAGGTTTGTATATTTCTATCTCTTTTCCCAAATTTGATTCCCAAGCAGGGAATGAAAATACCCACAATAATACCTAGGGGGTATTTAAGCATCTTTTTTGAACATTGCTGTCTTGTATTCACGTTTTGATTGTTTTTGATTTGTCCTTCACTGTGGGACACACTGTTAAATAAATGCTTTAATCGATTTAGCAAATCACACTCTCAAAAGGAAAAAAGAGATAATGAAAAGTACAAAATAAATTTATACGCACCACTTACTATTCTGCATGCTTGTATTATGTTTTATTTTGTTTTGAAATGATTTCAATGCTTGCACGCTAACATTCGGAGCATTGTTTACTCGTGCGCCGCTATTTGTCACTATTTGTTATAACCCTAAGCCAAAATCGGAAGAAAGCATAAATAATAGATGATAGAAGAAAGAAGAAATAAACCTGTACGAATTGTTTATGAATAAATGGCTAACAAATGACAAAAATAGTAATTAGAAAGTTTAATTTATGTCCAACAATAGCTGCAGCAAAATGTCATTTGATAATGCTACGATTGATGTTATGGTTAAATCGATTTTTCAATATAAAAACCACGCGCTCGAATATTTTATCAATTTTAGACCATGTACTGAAAGCAGTAACTACTGCGACAATAATGCATTAATCCATCTAGACAATCGATTAGAAAACAAGTAAAAAATACAGTCGCTTCGAATCGCACATGCCCTTTTCGATAGAGAGAATTCCACAGTATAAAGTGACCTAAATAATTTATTGTGATTGTAAATACGCTATTAGACGTTATTAAAATAAAGTTCTCTTCAAATAATGAATATATTTGACAGGAACAACAAAATTCGAAAGCGAATTTAAAGATGTTTATAGAATACACTGTCCGACAGTCCATATTACACATGAACCAGATGATATACATCTGAAACTATACATAGGTGAAATGGAGTTCATTTGCGTTTTTATTTTTTCAAGGACTACAAAGTTCCAAAGGGTACATTTAAAAAAAAATATTTTTAATACTTCTTCACATCCTATGATACTGACATAAATGCCAAATAAACTCAGTTGAAACCTAAATGCTGTTATAGATTTACAGCTGCCGAATATTGAATGAATTTGAAACTTTTGGTGGGAATTTACCAGAAACTGATATTTATATGTTTCCTTTGTTAGATTGAAATTATACAGACCAAGATTTTGATGCAAATCTCAATTTATCTTGGGAGACAAATACACAACCGAGGGTTAATATATGAAAACAAACAAAATATAAAAGTACTGATATTTCAAATAGGAGTGAGTGAGGTGGCAGTAGTTCGCGCAAAGCTGATTCAGGCTCACTCCACCAAGTATCGAGGCACAATCCACCTTTATTGAAGAACATAAATCAAAAAATGTTGATATGAAGTCGACTTTGAATGAAATAAAGGTATTCACTGGTCGTATAAAATCTTTACTGGTCAGAAAAATGCGATAAACTTAAACATGAATAAAGCTTTCTGGAAATATGGTCAATGAAAATCTTTTCATTGATGAAACTACCTTATTACGGAAAACCATATGTTGAGCAGTATATTCGAGAGAGAATCATATGACCACCATTTTCCGAATGAAATGCTATTCAAGAGAACAGGATGGTATACGGTTTTTTGTAAATATATGTATCTCAAATAGAGTTAATAAATAAAAAATCCATCCAATATAAATTGCAAGCTTGCTCGCTATTTGCTATTTTCGTCGCTATATTACAATTTCATACATGAAAGAATATGAGGCTCAAATAGGACAAATTTTAACACCGATACACTTTTCGATTATATGAAACATATAATTCACTACGGAAAAATAGTCAATTTGACAAGAAGACCATTTATACTGTATAAATTCAACTTCACCTTTAATAATGTTGTAAACTTTAACATAATCCTAGTGTTGTCTATGCATAGAGTCCTTTATAAGGAACAGTCTGTGAAACCCAACTTATAAACTTGTTTTTATAAATCTACTAAAAAGTCACCAGGGAACTTCATGCACTAATGGGCTAATGTTGAACTAAAACAGATAAAAGCATGATATTTGAAGTAGTTTTAATATATAATCTCTTTTTTGACACTAATACCGTCATAATAGGATGCGAACAAGTATATAACATATTTTTTTAACATTTTTTCCTTTGGAACTTTGTAGTCCTGTGAAGGGCTTACAGGATGAGGAAATGAAAAGTAACTCCATTTCAAGTGCAACGACTTTTTAATTGTACTACTTTAATTAACATTTTCCTCGAAGCTACTTTTAGTATTTGACTATCATTTTGGGAGTATAAGTCCTATCACGCCCAATGACACCTTGGATGAGGGGTAATTAATTTAAAAAAAATTGTAAATTTTACTTTCTTGTACAATGTGGTCTAAAAAATAGTCATGATTTGTTATGAAAAAATTGCCTATGTTTAAATCTCTTTGTAGACGTAGACATTTTTTGTGGGGCAGTACTTATCCCATTTTCATTACATATCACTTACTGCTCATCGGGGTCAAAGCTAGGAAAAAAATGTAAAAATACACAAGAAGGCCCAAAAGGTTTTTAATTTTTTTGCTCCCATCGCTCCTACTGGCCCACAGAGGCCGCTAGTGGAGTCAATTGTATGACCGACCTCCAATATTTTTTCAACCCCCGCATTTTCTCTGAACATACCTGCCTTTTATCTTCAACCCTTAAGGTGGTCTCCATATGATTTTTTTTATTTTTAATATTTTTTTATGATAGCCAAGCCCAAAACTGCCCCGGTGTCGCCCCTAGATGGGTTAAATGCAACCAACATCTATTAATTTTCCCTCCCTAACATTTTTTCCGAACACACTTACCGCCTATCCCCACTCCTTAATGGAGCTCCCATAGAAAAACAATTTTTTTATAAAATTTGCTACCACCTCTCTGCCCAGGTAAGGTGGACTACAAGGGGTGTCAAATGTATGACTAACCCCAACATTTTTTCAACCCCAATATTTTCTCAGAACAAACCTACCCTCTATCTTCAACCTTTAAGGTGGTACCCATACGATTATTTATTTTTAATAATTTTTTAGGACAACAAGTCCCAAAACGGTCCCCAAGTCGCCCCTCTCTGGTTTAAATGTCAGACCAACCTTCAATAATTTTCCCTCCCTAACTTTTTTCCGAACTCACTTACCCCCTATCCCCACTCCTTAATGGGGCTTCCATTCAAAAATTAATTTTTATAAAATTTGCTCCCACCGCTCTAACTGCCCCAAGGTGGCTTCCAGGGCAGTCAAATGTATGACTAACCTCCAACATTTTCTCTGAATATACCTACCCTCTATCTTCATCTCTTAAGGTGGGACAACAAGGCCAAAAATTGTCCCCAAATCTCTCCTACAGGGTTGATTTTTTATCAGAAATAGCAGTCCCATATATCCACTCCTCAAGGGGGCTCCAATACAAAAAATCCAAACTTGGGGTGACTGGAAATCGTTTTTCATTTGTATGGACCGCGACCCAGTCTGATGTGTGTTTAGCAATATAGTTTTATATGCGTATTAGGGTGGGATAGTAAACGACTCTTCGATTTCGATATGCTAAGTCACGAATAAATATTATATTTAAATAGCTTCCAAAAATGCAACATTAAAATATTTTTTCAACCCCCGCATTTTCTCTGAACATACCTGCCTTCTATCTTCAATCCTTAAGGTGGTCTCCAAATGATTTTTTTATCTTTAATATTTTTTATGATAGCCAAGCCCAAAACTGCCCCGGTGTCGCCCCTAGATGCAACCAACATCCATTAATTTTCCCTCCCTAACATTTTTTCCGAACACACTTACCACCTATCCCCACTCCTTAATGGAGCTCCCATAGAAAAACAAATTTTTTATAAAATTTGCTACCACCTCTCTGCCCAGGTAAGGTGGACTACAAGGGGTGTCAAATGTATGACTAACCCCAACATTTTTTCAACCCCAATATTTTCTCAGAACAAACCTACCCTCTATCTTCAACCTTTAAGGTGGTACCCATACGATTATTTATTTTTAATAATTTTTTAGGACAACAAGTCCCAAAACGGTCCCCAAGTCGCCCCTCTCTGGTTTAAATGTCAGACCAACCTTCAATAATTTTCCCTCCCTAACTTTTTTCCGAACTCACTTACCCCCTATCCCCACTCCTTAATGGGGCTTCCATTCAAAAATTAATTTTTATAAAATTTGCTCCCACCGCTCTAACTGCCCCAAGGTGGCTTCCAGGGCAGTCAAATGTATGACTAACCTCCAACATTTTCTCTGAACATACCTACCCTCTATCTTCATCTCTTAAGGTGGGACAACAAGGCCAAAAATTGTCCCCAAATCTCTCCTACAGGGTTGATTTTTTATCAGAAATAGCAGTCCCATATATCCACTCCTCAAGGGGGCTCCAATACAAAAAATCCAAACTTGGGGTGACTGGAAATCGTTTTTCATTTGTATGGACCGCGACCCAGTCTGATGTGTGTTTAGCAATATAGTTTTATATGCGTATTAGGGTGGGATAGTAAACGACTCTTCGATTTCGATATGCTAAGTCACGAATAAATATTATATTTAAATAGCTTCCAAAAATGCAACATTAAAAAATTACACGGGAAAAAACATATTTTTTAAATGCGTTGGAGCTTTTGGGAGCGTTTAGCTCACAGGCGGCTTGACCCAGCGCCGAAATATTTTGCATATAATAATTAAACAATCCAATCTTCGTTTTTGGGGGAGCAATTTATTTTCGTGACCCATCCTAATATACATAGTGTTACCTTAATATAGAAAATGTCCAATTCATATTTATTGCAAATCGAGTTTTTGTTATTTTAACAAAACACGACAAGTTCCTTCAACATTAACAACAAATAGCTCAATAATATGATTTGGGGCCTTTATATATTAAGGTATGCGATATGACCTTATGTCTATTGGGACGCAGTCATATTTATGTATTTGAAAATCCATTGTCATTGGCAATGTTTTATGATTTCCCTCCTTTGAAACAACAACAGCGGTAATGGCAAACAAACAATCAAGCAACATACATATGTACTCGGTGCATACAACAGGCACCATCCAACTTCCTCCTTGCTGCATTTCATAGACACGAACAGCTACGCCAATATTTACCACTATCGCCGCCAAACTATCAACGTCGAAAAGGGCACACTGAGAAAAATGTGGTTAGGTTGGATGAAGCAACTAGCATATTTGTTATGGCAACGGGGACTGTTCTGGATAAAGGATTTGTCAAATATTCATTGGACCAATACAAATGCAGGAACAATTTCTCCTCCGATCTTCTGGCAGCAATAAAATTAAAAAAAAATCCGAGAAAATTTACAGAAAAAAATGAATAGCGGAAGAATGTACAAAAACCTTGACTTCACTACCAGAAGCCAAGAAGACATTACAGACAGTAGAAAAAGTTATTAGAATTGGAGTATTAAAATTAAATGATAACCAATTTGGAGTAGAAGACCGCCAGAAAGAATGCAATCAATCTCTGCAATCTCATTGACTGTGTAAAGCTTAAACACTTCCTGGGAATATGTCCTTTCTTCGGAAAAGTTATACTGAACGAGGCGGAAATGATCCAAATTCTAGGTGACCAAAATAAAGAAGACTGGAAGCATCTAAATAATTATTTGAAATGTTCAATGAACTATAGACAGTCATTCATAAACGAGACAAAATAAATATTATAGAAAAATCTATTGTTAACTCCGTGACAGACGTATTCAAGCAAAGCATTGTCACTGCTCTCTTAATTTTCCTTATTATGATAGATTTGTTTTAAGCGAACCAAATAAAACACCACTAATATTTTTAGAAATTTGTTTATCGAAAAATAATTGCTGCAAACGTATCCATATACTTACGTGAAAACATATTTAATTATTATATTTGGATACGATAATTATATCCTCCACCTCCATTATGGGGGGTATACTAACTTTGTCATTCCGTTTGTAACACCTTGAAATATCGACATGGGACCCTATAAAGTATATATATTCTTGATCGTCATAAAATTCTAAGTCGATCTAGCCATGTCCGTCCGTCTGCTGAACTCGCGCTAGCATCTAAACGAAAGGAGCTAGGTCGTCCAAATTTTGCATGAATACGTCTTATAGTTGTAGATCGATTGGGATTGCAAAGGGGCGAAATCGGCCCACAGGGACTGAAAATTTCCATAATATTTAGAGTATTTCATCATGTTTTCTGAATATTTCTGCTTATATTTGTTTGATAGCAAAAACGTGCATAATAAGTTGATTTTTATTTATAGAGGGTGAAATTGTGTAAAAAGGGATAAAAACGAACGACAACAGCTAGAAACACAATATTCGCTGTGTACATTCCTCTAATTGAGTGGATACATAATAAAGTGTGATTTTTTAGCTATTATCTTTTTGGCAACACTGGTTTAAACAGCTGACGCACGTTTCGTGTTTTGTTTCACTGTCAAATATCTTCAGTTTGGTCTACAATTTAACCATGAATCGTCTTACAAACAAACAACGCTTGCAAATTATTGAATTTTATTATCAAAATGCGTGCTCTGTTAAGAAAGTTCATCGCGCGCTTTCATTTTATGGTCAGTTTAATCGACCCACTGAAGCGGCTATTCGGGCTATTGTGACTAAATTTCGCACCAAATTTACATTGTTGGACATTAAACCACCAACACGCTTACGTAGAGTGCAAACTGAAGAAAATATCGTAGGTGTATCGGCCAGTGTTAATGATGACCATCAATTATCGATTCGTCGCCGTTCGCAGCAATTGGGCCTCTGTTACTCAAAAACGTGGAAATGCCAAAATTGGACTAAGCGGATGGACCATTTGAGGCGCAGTCAAGGTCAACATTTGCATGAAATAATCTTCAGACATTAAATTATATGGACCGTACTATCGATTCAAATAAAGATTTCAAGCATTTTTCTGAATTGTTTGTGTTTTTTTTCTTGAAAATCTTTCCTATAGCTTTTAAAAAATCACACTTTATAAAAGTGTGCTTTTAAAATTCGTACTATTTAGGGGTAAAATGGGAACAGAGGGATAAAATGGTACCAACCGAAAAAGGTGCACCTAGAATAATGAAATTCGGTGTATACATACCTCTGATTGCGCAGACACGCAAAATAAAGTGATTTTTGGAAAGTCGTACTTTTAGGGGGTAAAATGGAAAAGGGGGGATAAAAATTGTACCAATCAAATGGCAGCAGCTGTCATGAAATTCGGAGTATACATTCCTCTCAATCCGTAGACGCGAAAAATAAAATGGTTTTTCCAAATTCTTACTTTCAAGGGATACAATTTGAACAAATTTTTTCGAAAGTCGTACTTTTAAGGAGGTAAGATGGGAAAAGGGGATTAAAATGGTACCAACCATATGGCCTCAACTAGAATCATGGAATTCGGTGTATACATTCCTCTGACTGCATAGACTCGCAAAATATAAAGATTTTTACTTTCACGCCAAAAATGGGTAGAAGCATGAAGTTAGATTATCTTGCAATGTATACGTGAGAGATAATATTTTTTTCAAAATTTGTACTTTCGGCTGTAGATAAAAGTGCACCCACTATCCCCCAATATTTAGGATATTAAAACTTTTTTGAAGAATGCTGCTTAATATTTACTTTTTGAAGTGACTTGAAATATTATTTCGATATAAATATTATAAACATATTGGTAGCCTTGCCTTATAAGCGTGGTTTAAAATAAAAATTATATTTTCATTGTTTTGGTTTGGCTATATTACAAAAAAAAAATATTTTTATATAATGTTACTGCACTTCTACGAAAATGGAGAGCCTTTGTGGAATGCAGTCCATGGTGGAGGGTATATAAAGTCCGGCACGGCCGAACTTATCCCCGTTTTGCTTGTTTTTATATAAAAATAATTGTACCCAAATAGAAAAGTTTTGCATGCAAACAACAATTTTTTTTCTCCGTGTATATGCATTAAAAATATTACAATGACAACTTTATGACATTTATACATACGAGGGTGGCCAAGTATAAAAAATAGAAAATTGTGTTAGACCGGGCCGAATATGTTATACACCCTTCAACATGGATGGTGATCCAGAGGATTATTAACGGTCCTCCCCCATATATTTACATTAGCCAAATCCATCCAATAGAAAGGATATGTATTTCTATTCTGTAAGTTATAATTATGCTTCTCGACATTTAAAATATCTTTTATAAATAAATCTTTATAAATTACATTTAAAAATTACAGATAAACTTTTGTAATTATATTAGTTCATATTAAAAAGAATGACCTAGGTTATTATAAACATTTTAATGATTTATTTTTAACTTCAACGTACAGTGGTGCATACCAAGACAAAAATGGTTACTTATTAGATGTTGCTATTACACTATGCAACAGAAATTTTGTGGAAGGGTCAGAAGTTATAGTAGGTTATAGAAGTAATAGTAATCCTTGTAGACGAAAAAAAATCATAATCAAAATCATAAATCATAATTTTTTAAGTATTGTTTAATTAACGCGAAATGTCCTTTTACAAAAAAGACAAACAGCCCTAATATTTTTTATACTAAAAAGTGTTGTTAATATGCTTAAAGTTTGAAGATAGCGTTTTTCTTTGCTGCTAAAAACAACAAACAACTGTTTGCTATTTCAACAGACACTGTCTGCTTTCTCTTTTTCAACAGAAAATCAACTTTTCCAGCAGTTTTTTTGCTTCCTTCTATTGACAAATTCCTTTGATTATAACAATTCTTGCTTCAACTATGTCGTCTCAAGCAACTAACACATTTTACTTGGACTTGTGTGAAGTAATCAGTCCGAAAGACTTCAAAATTCAGAACGCCTATTTTATATCTTATTTTTATATTTTAATTAACAATCAATCTGCAAACTACAAACTCTTTAGCAGTGAAACTGCAGAGAATTTGTTCTTATAGCAGAAAAATTGCTGCAATAACTGAAAAGTGTTTGATGATAGGCAGCAAAAAATCCCTGTTGTTTATGTTTCATAACTATATCTTTTAAGAGTTTTCCATTTGTTTGTTTTTCAATGTTGTCCCCTTGTGCAATTACCACCAATTGCTTCTTCTGTTGGAACTACTGTGCTGCTCTTCCTCCCTAGCTGCAAAATAAACAACACTAAGTCTACTATGGAGTGTGCAGACAGACAGCAGCAAGCCAAACAAACGGCCGAACATTTGGACTGTGGTCGGTCGTACGTAATATTCAAATGTTGTTATAAATAAACTTCAGATATTTTGCATTAAAACGCAAAGTAACACACACTCACACGCATAAGTGTGCGCATACGTACACACTGCTTAAAGGCAGCATATTGACAGTAACTATCTGTCACTAACACTTGGCGACAATAGTTGATATTATTTGTACGTGACTGACATGCAAAAAAAAAAAACGCCACCACCCTCCCTAGTAGTGGCGGGCGGCTGCTGCTGCTGCTACATTCGAGCGACGGCTACTGCTGCACCACACTTCCAAGCCAAGTCCATGCGAGTTAAATGATTGCAATTCGAAAGGCGAAACAACAAAACAAATCTCAGCAAATGGTTAATTTGTATGCAAATGCAAATATACGCATAGGAATTGGAATTGGAATACGAAATAAAGCGATGTTACTACTATTTAACCACTCTTAGCTAATTCCGAGCGCTGTTGCTCTACTGTACACAGTGGTTTGTTGGTGGGCCAGCGAGTTTTCACTGTCCTTGAAATCTTAACAAAATGCTAGATAAATCAAACTAATTTTGTAAAATATATACAGACTATCTGCCGAATTCATAATAAATTTATCCATAGATTTCCTTTAGATATGTATTGTTTTCTTCGTTAAGATGCATAGTTGTTCATAATATGATTTATGAAAAATTTCATAGATTTTATGAAAAAATGTCTTTAATTTTATGAAAAAGTTTAATAAATATTAATAAATTATACTGAAGTTTCCAATATAAACAAAAGCAAAAAGGTCTGACTTGTTGACTAACCAATCAACGCACCATCATTGCGAGAGTCTTTGCAATGAATATGTCTTAGACCTAAATCAGGGTACATACTTAAATTAACAGAGGACAAATAAGAATTACTATCATTCAACGAATAAAATCGACACACAAAAATTTTAGTTATAAGTTATGAAACATTTCATAAAAACTATGAAATCCTTCATTATATTTATGAAGACATTTCATAACACAAATGTTTTATTGGTTATGACATATTTCATAATATTTAAGAATTGTTTCTTTAACGCTATGAAATCATTCTTTCATCTTACGAAACTAAGTTTGACTAATTTAACAATTTTGATTTATGAAATATGAAATGTTTATGAAAAATGTATGAAACATTTCATTTAATTTATGCATTTTTCATACATATTGTACAAAATGTATTATAATATTATGAAGCAAAATTCTTTCAGTGTGCCTGTTATTACAAACTAGAATAGAAAACATATTCTGTTATCTAATTTATAAAGGGGTTCTTTCGCGCTGTTTAAACAAAAAGTAAGATTAAAAAAAAAACCTTTCCGTCCATAGTGATTCCTTTGGAACGGGTGTGACACTTTTGCTTAAATATCCTAAAAATACTCCCATATTCATTGACCGAGATTTTTACTATATTGCCTATTAATCGGAATATTATTGCAAATATAAATATATCTTAGCGTTTTAAATATTGGAGATATAAAATAAACTAGAGCGTCACGGGTGTGACCTTAGCTTTGAAAAAAATCTTGAGGGTTTACTTATTTTCTTGAATTCTTTAATGTTCTTCCATTACATGACTTTATTCATTTTTGCTAATCAAAAGAGTAGTTCATACACTTTCTTCCAAAGTATACGTTGGCGTCTCTTTATGAATATAGGAAATATAGGATATTTAAATTGTAACGGGGGTGACATTTTGACAGAAATTATGTTACGACACCAGTCTATATATGGAAAAAGAAATGATCAGACCTATTTTTTTAATATAATAGATATTTTAGCTATTATGAGAATTATAAAAATTATAAATGTTTAACGGTGTTGTTTAAAATTATAAATTAATTTTGAAATTTTGTGCAAAAAAGGGTCACTTTACGTGGAATCACTCTCTACAAAGAGTATCAATACTTCTACATTTTAACATATAAACATTGTTTTTTTTTTGCGTTTGTATATTGATTATAAAAAGTAAAAAGAAACGATTTTTTCGTGCCAGCAAAACTAAATTTTATCGAAAAAAAATTGTTTCTCAAATTTTTTAAGATTGGTCCTAAACTACTGTTTCTATGTGAAAGTGTATGATTATAATTACCTTTAATTTAACATGTAATCGGGAGTTATTGAACTTATAATTCCAAAATTAGAGTACAAATATTTAAGGAACCTTCGCCGAAAATTGAAATTTTAGTAAAAAATATTTTAATATCGTTTTCGAGTTTACGAAACCAAAATACACCAGAAAATGTTATACATGACCCTTCTTGTTGCGTAGTATTATTAACAACAGCAATTTGTAGCAAACTTCGAACTCGTTAGCAGTGTGAATGCTGACACAAAACTGCAGATAATTTGTTGTTATGACAAACAAATTGCTGTAATAGCAGAAATGCTCTCAGCTGCAAAAATATTTCCTGTGAATAGCGAACTTTTTTAAGCGTACCGATCAGTCCTCAACAAATTCCACTCATCTCTAAACCAAACAAAATATATCTCCGATCTCTCCCTATATCGGGGATAAATTCCCTAAATTGGCAATAAGCACTTACTAAGAACTTACTGTTGCATACACAAGCGCAAAATTAGTGTGACCGTCCCTTATTTTATATGGTTTCATTTATTATCCAGGTTGCGGGTATACTAAGTTTGTTATTCCGTTTGTAACACCTTGAAATATTGACCTGAGACGCTATAAATTCCTGATCGTCATAAAATTCTAAGACGATCTAGCCATGTCCGTCCATCTGTTGGTTGAAAGCACGTTAGCATCTAAACGAAAGGAGCCAGGACGACCAAGGTTTACCAGAATAAGTCTAATAATTGTAGATCGGTTGATATTTAAAGTGGGTGAAATCGGTCCAGAGTGAAAAATTTTTCCCTCACAAGTACTGAAAATACCACTAATATTTCGAGTATTTAAGCATGTTTTTTTGGATATATCTGCTTATATTTGTTTGATATTTTATATTCTCCCCTTATAGAAAAGAAGGTAAACAATAACGTGATTCTTATGCGTTGAGGATGAAATGGGGCAAAAAGGGATAAAAATTGTACCTATCAAACGACAGCAGCTAGAAACGCGAAAATCAGAGTGTACATATCTCTAAATTAGTGGATAAAGAATATAAAAGTATTTTTTCCAAATTCATACTTTCAAGAGGTAAAATGGGAATAGAAGTATTAAAATGGTACCAACCAAACGGCTGCCGTAGCTAGAATCGTGGAATTCGGTGTGCACATTCCTCTGAATGTTTAGAGACGCAAAATAAAAAGATTTTTCTAAATTCGTACTATTTTACTTTTACGAAAAAAAAATGGTTGTATAATGAAGGTAGGTTATCTTGCACTGTGTACGTGAGAGATAATGGATTTTCAAAATTTTACTTTTGGAATTAAAATAGGGTGGAAATACGACCAACTGTAGCACCCACTATCTGCCAATACTTATGGTATTTAAGCTTTTTTGAAGATTACATTTTATATTTACTTTTTGAATGGACTTAAGTATTATTTCAATATATATAGTATAGTAGCATTGCCATATAAACGTGGTTTGAAAATGTTTACATTTATTTATAAATATTTCAAATTGTTTTGGATAGGCTATATCAAAAAAAACATTTTCCTGTAATCTACGAAAATCTACAGCGTCTGTGGAATGTAATTTATGGTGGAGGGTATATAAAGTTCGACCCGGCCGAACTTAACGCCGTTATTACTTGTTTTTATATTAATTTATATAGACAAGGTATATCCTGCCCCACCCTGTAAAAGGGAAATGACACATTTTCATGTTTCCACTGTTAATATTTACAATAACCAAACTGTTATATATTTTTAATCAATCAGATTACACACCCCTACAAATTAGCATACTAATTGGGATAGTATACAGATATCACAATTTACATAAAGAAATATTAAAATTCAACTCATATTGTAATGTACTTCTACGTAATGTCATTCGGTAATACTGACATGGATAATATATCCTCGTTTTTACTTTCTTTGACAAGGGATAAGTGCAAGTAAAAATGTTACTCTAGTTTTTCAGAGAATCCTGATTTTATTGCGTGTTTTAACTTTTTATGCTCTAAAAATGGCACTCTAAACCACGGTGGAGGTGGTGCTTTTTGGCTTGCAGCAAAAATAATAATGTCCAACAAAAGCCAAGAAGAAGTTATCAAATACGAATAACTATTGAACATTGTTGTTTTTAGAAACTTCAAGCAAGTGAATAATTTGAAACCGAAAGGGTTAGTCTAGTCGTTGCACACTTTCAGTATATTCAAGACTCGCGTTTGAGGAGGTTGGTTGGTTGTTCCACTCCACTCATATTCGGATATTATGACACTTGAGGTGGTGGATGAATTTTTGGCATGTCATTCTTGCCCAAAAACCAGTGCTTTACAATTCATTTAATAGATTTTTTAATTTGTTTCACTCTCTCTTTGCAGACTCTAAACTCAGCCGTTGTACAAATCTACAAAACCGAAGCTTCCGCTCATTCACATTGGAAGAAGAAGTTTACAGGCGTTGTATGCTTTGTTAAGGATTGGGATTTGCGTTCCTATTTTTTGCGAGCCTATTGTCTGATCAAGCATGAACTGATATGGGAACATGAACTGTACGAAGCCATGAAAATCAATAAAGCCCGGTCATTTCTGTTGACATTTGAGGGTCATGTGAGTATAGACCGCGCATTATATATGTGTGTGTTTGGTGTAAACTAATAAAGTGCTCGTTTAATTTCAGGATGGTCATATTGGTTTGAATTTCGTGTCGGAGGATGAATGTGATTCCTTTTTCCGTGCTGTGGATAATACGATTGAAACTAGAAACCGTAAGAAATTAGGTTAGCTGTTGTTTATGCTCTGCTTATATTAATATATAAATATACAGTCGAACAGGGTTATAACGAACTCGAAGGAAACGAACATTGCAGTTCGTTATAACCGTAGTAATTTGTATGAAATAAAATCGTTGGGACCGCAAAAATGTATTCGTTATAAGCATAGTTCGTGATAATCGGTGTTCGTTACAACCGTGTTCGACTGTATATTGTTAGGTTGCCGTGGCGGGAATAATTATGATATTCATTCGTTATATCCGCTGTGCAATTCAAGTGCACTGCCCAAGAGCACAGATGTGGGTGTTGAGGTTAGGCAAACCTGATCTGCAGTCTGCTTTTTAGAACAACATGTTTTTTTCATTGTAGTTCCTCATTTTTATTGTAGTGTTAACTTCATTTCTAATGTATCTGTATTTTCCTAATTTTGGATTAGTCTTAAACTCATTTCTAATGTATCTGTAGGTCCGTCCCCCCGGAATTTAATAATCGTAAACTAGAAAAAAACTTAAAAAGAATAAAATCGGTGCATTTCTTTAGGTATGGAAAACTTCGCAAGCTAGCTTTGTACATTTTAAGATATCGGTCGTTTGAGGAAAGATGTATATCTAGATTATAAATCTAAATCCCACGATGGAATTTGTCGGCATAAACATGACTCTTTTGTAGTCTTAAACCAACGTAATAAATGATCTTGACGACCAATTAATTAATTATTAAATTTATTATGAATAATCCAAGAAACATCGCGAAGGGGACGGTGGGTGCTTGCCTCAACCAATGAGTTCTATGCGATATATTGTTTAGTATTCAATGAAAGGAAGCTACTATAACTAGCCGCCTACTGGTAAAGCCTTTTTAGAGAATCTTTACATGATTTTTACTCATATAAGTCGACATTATCTATGAGGTAAAGCTGTCACTGAAAAAAGTCAATTGAACTTCTCGGGCATAAACAGGGATCTATAACACTATGCAACAAAAAAGAAAAATTTTGTGCCCAACTTGTAAAGCGATTTTTTCGCTCTATTTAAAAAAATAAAAAAGTATGATTTCAAAAAATATCATAACTTCTGCATAGATTTTTTTCAAACAAATAATTTTTTCCCAAATTTTTGGAGACTTCCTAAACCACTGTTTCTATGAGCATGTGTAATTCGCAATATTTGTAGCCATCATGAGTAACTTTTATTTAACAATAAACCGGGTGTTATCGGACTTATATTTCCAAAATTAGAAAACAAATAGTTAAGGTATCTTCGCCGAAAATTGGAATTTTGTAAAAAAATACAAATTTAATATCGTTTTCGAGATTAGAAAGCCAAAATATATCAGAAAATGTTATATATGACCCTTCGACAAAATTTTTGTTGCATAGTGTAATCAAAGTCCAAAATGTGGCACAAAGTCGTTATACAATTTAAATAATGAGGTATGAGGTAAGTGTTCCAATTAGAACAAATTTGCACTTTATATACAGTGGTGGCCAAAATATATGCAACTAAGGGCGACTTATATTAATAGGCTCTGTAAGTTTGTAAATATGAATCACAAAGAAAACAATGATATTTTAAATAAATATTAATACAGCATTGAGATTTAAAATAATTAACAAAATGAAATTTTAACAGAATAAAATTTCTTTGTTATCGTTATTTTTGTTGATAATTATAAAAATCGGTGTGGACAATACATATGCAACTGGACAATTTTGTTTTAAATAACGTAATTTTTTAATTTTATTTTGGTTTGTTGTTTGTATTAGTAATTAACAAAATTCACATATTCTGTTATAATTTCTTTGTTATCGGCATTTTTATCGATAAATATAAAAATTGGTCTGGACAAAACATATGCAACTCGACAACTTTGTTTTAAAAAACGACATTTTTGAAATTTCTTTTGATCTGTCGTTGTTCGTATTAGTAAATAATAATCCTATGTAAGGAAATTTTTAAAATTATTCAATTCTATTTTGTTATTTTTTCTATTGGAGTTAAAATAGAATTTGTATGAAATGGCTTGCTCATACGACGAATTGTGACTGCTTACTTTTTGTGAAATATAACACAGAGACATTGTCCAGAAATTCAATATTCATAAAAGTTCAATATTTCGAATTATTTCTAATTAAAAAAATAAAAATTTCTGTTGTACAGAAATGGTCGCTTAAGACAAGTGGTCGGACGGACAATTTTATGAACAGACTTGTGAAAAACGACTCATTTTTCTCTTCCTATAAATGAACTGAACAATTACAAGTACCAGTTTCTGCTCGAAAAATTCGAAGACGCCCTGTACTAGTTTAATTATCAACAAAAATTACGATAACAAAGAAATGTTAACAGAATATGTGCATTTTGTTAATTATTTGAAATCTCAATGCTGTATTAATATTTATTTAAAAATCATTGTTTTCTTTGTGATTCATATTTACAAACTTACAGAGCCTATTAATGTAAGTCACCCTTAGTTGTATGTGTTTTGGCCACCACTGTATATAAATGTGTACGAAAGCGGCATAAAATGGAATTTTTTACCAATTTAATTCTAAAGTGGATCTCATCTTTGGAACAAAAAATTGATAATAGTGAGACAAAATACTACAAATGCCTGCTACGCGTTATGTGTGCGAAATAGAGGGATATTTGCCTATAATATAACAATTCAACAAGGAAAATATACTAGTCAAATAAACTATCGTATTAAATTACCTCAAAAAGCAAAATGTTGAGGATATACTAAATATGTTTTTCCTTCTAGTACTTTTCATACTACAGTTAGACTTTTATATGTAGGAAAAAGGTATTAAAAGAGACTATTTCATTTGGAACAGAAAACCGAGAAATTTCGAGATTAGTTACTGTTTGTGAAAATCAAAGAGTTATAAACAGCAGGTGTTGTAGTTATTACATTGGATATTGTTCCATTCTTATCATGCCTTTCTATACTGAATGAACTGGAAAACATTAAAGAAGATGTAATTAAAAAAACTTGTAGAGAGTTCAAAGCACAATTTAAATGTTGTGCCTTTTCATAACCCTTTCCAAAATTGAATCTGTTATTGATATCATTGCGATTGTTCACTAAAAATATCAAATTTATCAAAAATATAACAGCAATTATACCGGATCGTGAACTGTGCTAATATAACACCGTCCGACAGACAGTCCATATTACACTTGAACCGGATGATATACATCTGAAAATGAATCAATTGTCGTTTTTAGTTTTGCATTTCCTCATCGCCCCTTTACAGGACTTAAGAATTCCAAAGAATACAATTATTTTAAATACTAATTTGCACTCTATGCTACCGGTATACATGTCAAATAAAAGAGTAGAACATCTGTTAAAAATAGTTTAGATAGTTTAATAGAAGCATGGAACTATCTGCAAAAGTTTAGCATTAACATCCATTTCAAATTTTCCATCTAAAAAAGTAAAAGTAAAATATGAATAAACTAAGGGGAAATTCGAAATGGTTGTTATTGCTAAACTAGTACAGATAGAAGCATGGAAATTAAAGTATTTTTAACAGATATTCTCCTCTTTTATTTGAAATATACACCGGTACTATAGGGTGCGATTAAGTATTTAAATAGACAAATTCGTGTGTACAACGTACAAATATAAACAACAATAGCCTCCATACAAATAACGCTTCTGATTTGAACTCCTAACCAGTCCGCCACTGTAAACAAGTAGAGTCTGTGGAGAAATTGGTTTTCAGTGCACAATTCTTTTTGAGTTTTTTTTTGTTAAATCAAAGCTAACAGACGCCGTCACCTATTGCATTACACTTTACGAATATATACAGTTAATGAGTTTTAATGTTAATTGCATGACAACATTTTTTGTTTAAAGCTATGCTCTGCTATATGCGTATACATTCGGCATCATTCAATTTCGAACTTTTTTTAATTCTAAATAAATAGTATTGTTCAAGCTCTTCGTGTTCTGAATAATATTATTTATTTTGAATATAGAAAATCGCCGAAAAACAGCATTATAATAATACTTTTCTAATTAATTTATAAAACAAAATAAATTTTTCTTATTTTTTTAATTTGCTTCAGAAAAACGCAATAAACGTAAATCGCAAATGGCCCCCTCAGCTCCATCAGCGCCGCTGCCCAAAGAACCCGATTCCAATGCTGTGCAGATGCGGAATAATCATCCATCAAAGATTGGTACTATCAACCTAACACCAGCTCCAGCAGCCCAGCCTCTGTCGAAAAATCTATTCTCACTATCGTCGTCTTCCAATAGCAAAAAGCAAAAGCCAAAAGTGAGCAAATGTGATATTGGTGCTCCCACCAATTTCCGGCACGTCTCTCACGTGGGCTGGGATGACGACAAAGGTTTCGATTGTCAGGGCGATGAGAACGATGAAGTACTGACGCAGTTCTTTGTGAAGGCCGGAGTGTCGAAGACTGAACTGAGCGATCGTGATACACGTGCATTCATTTATGATTTCATACAAAATAAAAATGTCTTGGACATTGTCAAGCAGGAGAATGTCGAAAAGCCTTTGAAAACGACGACGGCTGCACCACCACCTCCACCAACAAGACATCAACAGCATCATCATGTAAGTTTTTATTTAAAAAATATGGTAAATGAAAAAATAATGACATGTTTTTTTAAGAACCAAAATGGCAATTCTTCGACTGCTTCATCTGCGCCAAGATCAGCACCACCTCCCCCAGCTAGACAACCGCCTCCACCAGTACCTACAACAGTGCCCGGTCAATCAAGAGCTCCTGCGCCACCTTCCAGACCACCACCACCTCCAGCACCCAGTATGACTGCACCGGTAAATGGGATATTTGGCGACCAAAGTAACAATTCTAATTTGCAATGTAATTTCTTTTTTGCAGCCCCCACCTCCACCGCCACCAGCGGCATCGTTCGCTCCGCCTCCACCACCACCACCTCCAGCAATGGGAGATCTGCCAGCCATTACCGCAACCCATGTAAAACCTGAAACTAAAGCACCTTCGAGTTTACCAGCTATTCCCGATTCACGCAACGAACTTTTGGATTGTATACGTAAAGGCGTACAACTTAAGGTAATTATTTACTACATATATTATTAAGGGGGGGTGAAACCAAGTGGTCACGTGGCTCGACTTTTAAGTCTTGTGACAAATTTTGGTTTTGCTATTTCATGAGATCAAACATAATATTAAAAAACCACTTTACTATTTATATTATCTATGTCTTTACAGAAAGTGGATACATCAGCCCTTAGCACAGGTAGCGGAGACTCACATGGCGATCTTATGTCGGAGATTCGTATGGGCTTTGAACTTAAACCGGCACAAAGTCGCGAGATACCCGGCAATCGTACTAGCGATGACGGTGTCTCCGGCACAGATGCTTTAGCCGATGCTCTGAGAAGAGCTTTGTTAGATCGCGGTCGGGTTATGCAATCATCAGACGATGAGTCAGAATCATCGGGTAATGATGATGAATGGGATGATTAAATGGCGAGACCATCAATCATAGCCTAAGGTGTGTGTTTGAATGATGTTTTGATTCGGGTATGTGTTACGTTCAAATTGAAAATACCAAATTTAAAATATTACTGCCTCCAGCTGATAAAATGAAGGGAATTCATTATTTCTGCCTACGATTCGATTCGATTCAATTACGTACGCTGTGTACTCTTTACAAGACTATTTTGTATTAGTACGTCGATGACATTTTTAACTTTAGCTTTAAAGTTTACGTCTTCTTTTTCTGTTTTGAGAAGAAACCAGGCATTTTGTATATCGAACGCGATAGCCGATGTTCTTTCTGACTCTATACATATATATATATTTTAAATCATAGTCCTCCTGTACGCTTTATTTGAGAGAAGAGCAAATGTAACGAGAATGCAAATATATGAAGAAATTACAATGTTAAACATATATGTTATGAATGTGTGGTACTTTTAAAAACAAAACATCCAGAGAGACACAAATCCAAATATAATCTATCTAATATGTTCAGTTCAACATTTCTGTCTCTTGAAATAATTAATAGCAAGCATGCAAATACATATTTTTCAATATTCCTAAATTCATGTATTTACATATTATTTTCTGTTTTATAATATAGAATTCTAGTCTTTTTTTAAAAAGTATATTAAAAGTATTCCTTGTAGTTTATACAACAAACATATGATTACAAACTCGCCCCCCCAACATAATATATCGGCCTTGTATTCTCTGATTAATTCTAAATACATAGTATGTATTCTTGCTGTTGTTTTAAAATCATGCATATCCTGCTCAATTGAATTAAAAAGAAAGAAACCAAAACAATATACGACGACCATAAACAAATATCACTACCGTTGCCCAGCAATTCAAAAAAGTAAATTAATAAACTATTCAAAATAATAAATACAAAAATATTTATGTATGTATAAACTAAAATTTTAACTTTAATTTTAAATTAGTAACAATTGTGCCAAATACAGAAGATGAAAAAAAGCAAAAGAACATAATTATTGAATATTAACTAAACTAAAAACCAACACATCACATCGTAATTACAACAACAAAAACAACAAATAGTACTTGTAACCGTTTCAAACGTAATACAGTTTTGATCAAAGAATTACATAATAGTATATAGTAAAAAAACGTTTCTCTATGTATACAAATTAATACAACTATACGAACGAGTGTAGATCAAAGTTTTATTAGGCATGTGGAGAGGTTATAACTAAAAAAATGTCCCCTATGGGTATTTTAATCTTTTTTTTTAAATGACCTTAAATAAATGTGAAGATAATTATCCGGATAATCGTTGATTACAGTGAAATTTGTAAGGTAATCAATAATTGTGGATGTTTGGATTATTTATTCGACCTTTATTCTGATATATTTTGTTGTTTCGTTTTTAAAATAATTTAGTTTTAGCTCCTCGAAGGGGATCGAAATATTGAAAAAACTGACCTAGAGCTAATTATTATAAAAAACGAAACATCAAAATAATCAATAATTATATATTTCATGGAATGGGGCAGCTCTAAATGGATTTTTTTCATTTCCGTGTTATTCCATCAAACAACCACACAAAAACTATAGTTTTGAACTTTCATCCCCTTTCGACTTTGATGACATTTAGGACATACATACATATTTACTGTATTAACATCTGGTTTAAATTTTGAATCTTGGTGAAAATAAATGTACGCAGATAGGTAATGATGAAGGTTATACACTATTTCCAATTGAAATTGATAAAATACAACATCTTATTGAGATAATCGAAATTAAAATTCAGAAATGCAAATTGAAATTGAGAAAATAAGAATTGAATTTCAAAAATGTAAATTGAAATTGAGAATATACAATTTGATATAAAACTAGTAAATCAAAAAATTTTTTTTTCAAATCCATGCTTTATGCAAGCAGAATTCTATTGGGCCTAGAAATTCTTTTTTAGTTATCTTTTGTAGAAGGAAAAATTACTGCGTTATCAGGAGCAGAAATAATAGATTTTTAATTTGTGGTTTGTATGGGAGGTACCACGCCCCTTTGTCCATTCCCGCTCATATTTGCAGCAGCACTTAAAAAATGCACACCAAACCGACGTACCAAATTTTGTTCAAATACCGTTATCAGGAGCAGAAATAATAGATTTTTAATTTGTGGTTTGTATGGGAGGTACCACGCCCCTTTGTACAATCCCGCCCATATTTGCAGCAGCACTTAAAAAATCCACACCAAACCGACGTACCAAATTTTGTTCAAATACCGTTATCAGGAGCAGAAATAATAGATTTTTAATTTGTGGTTTGTATGGGAGGTACCACGCCCCTTTGTACAATCCCGCCCATATTTGCAGCAGCACTTAAAAAATCCACACCAAACCGACGTACCAAATTTTGTTCAAATACCGTTATCAGGAGCAGAAATAATAGATTTTTAATTTGTGGTTTGTATGGGAGGTACCACGCCCCTTTGTCCAATTGGTCAAATTTTTCCATTTCCTTGTATTGTCATCGAAAATGATTAAGTGTGCAAAATTTGAGCAAAATTGGTTGAGAAAAAAGCTTTCAAAAATTGATTTCAAATTTTGTGGCACACAAACATATATAGAAAGTAACCTTATATAAAGCATGAAAAAAAAAACAATTGAAAATGAGAAAACACAAATTAATTTCAATTTAAATTTCTGAATATCATATTTTAAATTTTCATTTCTGATTTTCAATTTGCATTTTCTCGATTTCAAATTTCATTTCTCAATTTCAAATTGTATTTTCTGAATTTCAATTTATATTTCTCATTTTCAATTTGTATTTCCTCAATCAATTTGCATTTCTGAATTTCGATTTGTATTTTTACAATTTCAATTTACATTTCTGAATTTCAACTTGTATTTGTATACCCAAACCCAAATTGAAAAAATAAGAATTGAAATTCAGAAATGTAAATTGAAATTGAGAATATACAATTTGATTAGAGAAATAAACAATTGAAAATGAAAACATACAAAATAATTTCAATATAAATTTCTGAATATTCGTTTTTTATTTCCAATTTTCATTTCTGATTTTCAATTTGCATTTTCTCGATTTCAAATTTCATTTCTCAATTTCAAATTGTTTATTATTTTTATTTTTTTTTATATTTCTAAGTTCAACTATTATTTTCTAAATTTTCATTTTTCAATTTCAACTTGTATTTTCACATTTTCAATTTTCATTTCTCATTTTCAACTTGTATTTGTAAATGAAAATGGTATAGTAGGATAGCACTATATACCGAACTCTAAAAAAATATTTAAAAAATAACCTATAGCAGTATAAGTCGAGAAAATTTTCAAAACACTTCTTGAACATCTTTTTGTCATATTTGTGGTTACATTTTGCGACATGAAAAGGCATACAATCTTAAATCCACACTGGGTCTAAATATTCAGGAATTACCCATTCTAAATAATTCAAATATTTGTGGTAGTGAAGAAATGAAAACATTTTGGTATTTCTCATTTATTCTTTTTAGCGTATATGTTTACGTTCATTTATCAAAGGTTTTAAAAAAATATTCCAATTCTAAAGAACGCTTGAAACCGTTGATAAATTATTATGAATTTGGCAGCTAGGCTGTATAAAGTTTAACAGAGCCACCATTTCCACGAGCATTTCTCTTGCTCGTTCATCATCCTTAGAACTTTTACAGTGCCAATTAGTAAAATTGACGCGTTTTTATACAACTTCTCTTTATATATTTTTAAAGTAGTTAAAATAAAATTAACTTTATTTCGTTTTTACCTAACTTTTCGCCAGTATTTCGCCAGAAAGAATTTAACAAGATTTCATATTTTTTAGACTCGGAACAAAATTTTTTAGGCGTCCTATAACAAGACGATTTACAAAATGATTGTGGTACACAACTTTTCAATATCTATTTGTTGTGAGCAAAATGGAGCAAAACATTCAATATTATATTACAATATTTAGCAAAACATTTCAATATCTCTTTGTTGCATGGTGAAGCCAGGAGCCTAGTTGACTGAAAATTTTTTCATTCGATTGTAATCGAAACTGTTAAATTACGTTTTTTTTAAGATTTTGATTGTTTTATTGCTTTCTTTTAATAAACGAATAAAGAAATAATCATTCCGATGATTTTTCATTGAAATTTTGGTTGAATTTGCAAAAATATTTTTGAAAAAAATTCTTAAAAAATAGAACCCATCATTTCACCACTTCCAAACTAACACAGTTGCTCAAAAAAATACATCTAGAACTCTACTTTAAATTTTCAAACAAAATCTCAGAAATCTACATTAAATTTTCCAAAAAATTTTTTATTGTAATCATTTCGAAAATCAAAATAAAAGAAATAAAAATGGAAAAAATAGAATCCATCATTTCACCACTTCCAAACTCACACATTCTCTAAAAAAGACTCTCAGAACTCTACTTTAAATTTTCAAAAAAAATTGTTTAATGTAATCATTTCGAAAATCAAAATAAAAGAAATAAAAATGGAAAAACTTTAAAATATCTAAAGAGGGCTCTTTACTGCTTTAAAAGTAATTGAAATTACCTTCAAATCGGTCAAGTATTTCAGGAGTTCAGGCGATTGAATGAACACACTCCTTTGAAAAATCGAAATTTCATAACTGTTAAATTGGGCATAACTTGTGAAAAAAATTTAATGTTTACAAAAATACTTTTAAATACCGGAAAATATATTGAAGAATCCACATTTCGGAAAACAACTACTCCACGATATTGACATTAGAGATCACATATGTCAATTTTTCAAGCTGGATATAACAGATCTTTCCCAGTGGTCCTAAATTTCAGCACCTGCAAGACCGATAGACCTAAAACTAATTCGTTATAAACGTGCAGTTGTACATTATTGACTATTACATTTTAGAAATGTCTGAATAAAGTAATTATTATATAGAACGATATATATTAAAGAAATATTTTCCATGCTGTACGAAGCCTTAATAAACATCCGAGTTATATTCATCAACAAATATTGTATATAGATACAAATTGACTATTTGGCATGAAATGCCAGGAAATACTGTGGAAAACGTCACCCTGGCTGCAATGGACAAATGTTGTTTAACTTCGAACGTGTGCCTAATAGTTCTTTGATCTTTTTATTTTGTAATTGAATTAATTCAAAATCTTAATTTTTATGAAAATGTGCCTATGCAACATTTTCTTTGTTAAGTCTGTTACAAATATATATATATATATACGTATATATAACTATATGTACCCACATATTATACTACTACATATATATATTTATTAAACATGAAAATTTATAAATATATCTATTAAACATTATTAGAAAAGAAAAAAACCGAAAGCAAAACTCTTGACTTGGTATGTGTATTTTTGTGGAAGAATTAAAATTCAAATGAAAGACTTTATATTTGGAATGTTTGATATCTTATGATAAATTTATATAAAACTACTAATACATATATATATATATATACGAGTACATGTTTCTATACACATGTGTATGTGTATGTATCGTATCTAAACTAATAATGTAATAACAATAAATATTCAAAACGTGGAAACAATTTTCAAATGCAACATATACAACAAAATAATTATAACAACCTCTACAGATAATGTCATCATCTTATTAACAACTATTTATTATTTCTGTTTGTTTTGTTTTAACCAAGCGAAAAAAAAAAACAAAAATACAAAAAGAAAAAATAACTTTTATTATTATAAATTATAATAATTTAAATCTTTTGCTTCCTAATTCCATGAAACTTAAACTAAACCATACATATTTCTTTCACCACAAAAACAAAATGTTCTTTTTGAGTGAAACGCATTTAATGCAATTTAAAATTAAATAATGCTATAATATCAACGTTTTTTATTTCATTCTTGTGTGATGTTTTTAAAGAAAAAGAAAAAAATAAAGATTTACAACATACTTCTAGTTATAAAATCCAATTAAATCATTAAACAAGAAAATGTGTAACTGTTTTCTCGTGCTCAGTTAAAAGCAAAACTTTAGTTGATTTTAATTGAATGCAATTGTCTTAACAAACAGTGTCGTCTGTCGTATGTAAAAGTAAACAAAGTTTGTATCTATGCAATTGTATAAAGTAAAGTGTATTATTTAATAATAATTATATATACATATATTGAAAAGGAAAATCCTCCTTGTTTTAATTGAAAACCCTAATACTACCGTTTAACTCTAACGCAATAAGAGTATATTAACAGAATTATAACTTAATTTTGAATCTTAGGTGTATTATAGTAACTTATAAAACAACATATAATAAATAAACAAGAAACAAATAATATACAAGTGTTTTAATTATACGCCATGGTTTGTTATGTTTCCTTCCCTGGGCAGATTTTCTGCACGTTTTCGGCTATTCGCTCCCAGCACGGTTATCATCCATCCTGATGGCAGCTGGGAACCGTTCTTGTTCGTTGCGGTATTTCTTTATCTTCTGATACTGTTTCTGGGGGTTGTTTTCCAGAAAGTTATTCACAACGTGGTAAGCAAAAATACATTTTTCGACAGTTAATTTTTAAAAATCTAATGATGCACTTCTATAAAAAACTGTTTACTGGGAAACATCCATAATTAGTTTTAGAAAAAAGTAATATTTTGTCTTAGAAATGAAATTAGTAATGTCGCATAAATATTGTTGCATGAAAAATATCACCAAGCTATTTGTAAATAAATTTGCATTCTATAAAATATAAATGCAAAATGGTCTTGGGCCAGGAGAATACCAAGTTCAAATCAGTTACATGAAAACTATCCAAAAAATGCATGCAACTAAGTAAAAATAGCACCTTTCTTTTAATTAAAAAAATATTTCGATTGTATATGAGTCATTCAAATTTCAAAATTAGTGCATGTATTTTTCTCATAAAAATATTTTTTGAAAAAAAAAAAAAATAAAAAAAGTTTTTCGTGATTAATAACCACCACTACTAAGGAGAATTTACGATTTTTTTAGAAAGATGTGTCTAATCAATCGCCTGTTACTCCTGAAATACTTTATCGATTTTCATGTACTATGCCTTGTTTTAAAGGTAATATCAATTACTTTTAAGAAATTGAAGTGGTATTCAATCGATTTTTTTACAAATTTATTTTTCAGTTTTGATTTTCGAAATGATTACTTAGGGCTGCTTTTCTTTATGACTGGGTATCTAAGCTGCGATAATAAAACTTAAAATTTCACACAAAATAAAAAAAATATTTTTTTTTAATGTCGCCAAAGGCAATATCATTGTGTAAAAAAACAAAATTTGAAAAAATATTTTTTTAAGTTAGAAAGTTAGACTTAGCCTGGATTATTATCCAGCGTAAGTCAAATTTATGGCTATCGAGGCTAAGTCCAAAAAGTCAACACAAAATATTTTTTATTAACGTTTGTTTTATCGCAGCTTATTATCTGTTATCCCGGCTTAAAGAAAAAACAGCCCTATTAATTTTTTGAAATTTTAAAGTAGTGTAGTTAAATGTATTTTGTGAGTTTGGTGAATTTATTTATTTTTTATTTAATTATTTATTTTTGTTTAATTACTTATTTTTATTTAGTTGTTTATTTTAATTTATTTATGAAAATGTTCAGTTTAAAATCATATTTAATTTTTTATTATTTTTTTAAATACTATTTGTTGTAGTTAAGATCATGATTACTTGTAGTTAATTGTTTAAATAGTTTAAGACATTTAATAAATGTAATTTCTTGAAGAATATTGTAATTCAATTATAATTGGCCACTTGGCTTGGAATTACAAAGAAATAAATGAATTGAAATGAAATTGTGGGTTCTAAATATTTTTTTAAATTTTATTCAAAATATATTTTGCAAAATCGAAAAAATGTCAATGAAAAATCATCAGAGTGGTAATTTATTCATTAGTTTATTAACACACTGTATAAAATTAATAAAAAATCACAGAAAAAGTACTTGACGCAAAAATTTTATTTTTGTTTTTGTAAAGTGCACTATCAGAAAAATAAAAAATATATATTTTAATACATTGTGTTATGGAATAATGACCATTTTTCACTTCACAAAAAATATTAAAAAAACAAAAAATAGAACCCATCATTTCACCACTACCAAACTCACACAGTTGCAAAAAAATACATCTAATAACAATACTTTAAAATTTCAAAAACATCAATAATTGTAATCATTTCGAAAATCCAAATAAATAAAATCAAATTGAAAAAAAAAACTCAAAAAAAAAATAATAAAAAGGCGTTTACTTACACCTTCTATATATTCAAAGTAAAGGGTGATTTTTTAGCTATTATCTTTTTGGCAACACTGGTTTAAACAGCTGACGCACGTTTCGTGTTTTGTTTCACTGTCAAATATCTTCAGTTTGGTCTACAATTTAACCATGAATCGTCTTACAAACGAACAACGCTTGCAAATTATTGAATTTTATTATCAAAATGCGTGCTCTGTTAAGAAAGTTCATCGCTCGCTTCCATTTTATGGTCAGTTTAATCGATCCACTGAAGCGGCTATTCGGGCTATTGTGACTAAATTTCGCACCAAATGTACATTGTTGTATATTAAACCACCAACACGCTTACGTAGAGTGCGAACTGAAGAAAATATCGCAGCTGTATCGGCAAGTGTTAATGATGACCATCAATTATCGATTCGTCGCCGTTCGCAGTAATTGGGCCTCTGTTACTCAAAGACGTAGAAATGCCAAAATTGGACTAAGCGGATGGACCATTTGAGGCGCAGTCAAGGTCAACATTAAATTATATGGACCGTACTATCGATTCAAATAAAGATTTCATGTATTTTTCTGAATTTTATGCGTTTTTTTGAAAAACTTTGATATATCTTTTAAAAAATCGCCCTTTATTTTAAATTACCTTCAAAACTAGCTGTAGTACATTAAAAGCGGTAAAATATTTCAGGAGTTACAGGCGAATGAATGAACAAACCTTTTTGGAAAAAAATCTATAAATCCGCCACTATTAAATTGGTCATAACTCGTGAACATTTTTTTTTTTATTTTTTCCAAAAAATACCTGTAACATATTTTTATGAAAATTTTCTAATCTAAAAAAATATCGTCGCCAGAAATGCAAAAATCAAAAAATGGATTACATCGAAATACACAACCTCACCAAATTTTAGCCTTCTTTTGCCAAAAATGGCGATTTTATGAGCGACATTTAAACTGTCTGAAAAACAAGTTTGTTTGAAAAACATAATTATTTTTTACTGTGCAATCCCAATAATATGATTGCATTTTTGTATTTTGAAAGTGGCCAAAAAATCACTATCGTAACCCAATGGCTTTCATATTATTCAGTTTTTAGCTTCTGCTGTGAAATTGTCAAAAATGATGATAGATAGACCCTTTCGCATTTCTGGTGACGATATCAGCGTTTGCAGTTATCCTTGGAAAAAATATGTTAGCTCCGGCTATGTCCATCTTCTTGCTGCAACAAACTTCCACCAATTTTTGTTTGTTTGATTATTTTATCGTTTTGAGTTATATGGTCGATTTTGATGAATCTTTCACGTTAACTACTTGTAAACTCTGTGCAAAATTTCAAGACATTCGACCCGAAACTAAAGGTCTTGCATGATAAATTCGTAATTGCGTTATGTGGGCGGTATGTGATAGGCGTGGTCGATTTTGATCTTCTTCCAAACAACAATTACACTTTGCTGCCTTGTACACTTTCCAAAGTGCGTTTATAGACGACGAATATGCGGCAAATATCGATTTGTCGTTTTTAAGTCTTCTCCAAGATTTGGTGTTGATTGATCGGTGGTCCTTTTATCAGGTCTAAACCGAAACTGAGATAACATTCGATTTATTTCTCTACTTACAGTGTTTGGACAACAAAGTAATATTCACCACCAATTAGTTCGTTACCTTCAAAGTACTACCCGCTTTTCAAAACTCTTTACTTTCTGAATATGTCCTGGTTTTCTAGCGAATGTTGGTAGAGACGCAGTGATGACGAACACAGAACAGGTAAAAGAGAAGATGTAGCCAACCAACACATATCCTAAACTACGATTAGATGGATGCTATGCGTCGTTAGTTCTGTTAAGTGACTAACACCACATTTTATAAAATTCAATAGGAATGCTAGCGTTATATAAACACTGTTGTTGTTGCTTCAAAATTAAATATAACGCCAGCTTTCGCGTTGGAGTCTACAACCAACCACATCGACTTTTCTATGCAGTAAAGATGGATGTTGCACTAACAAAATGCACCCAAGATTTCTCGACAGTTGTGAGGAAAATTCTCTGATTACTTAAGCCAAATAACATTTACGTAGAGACCACATAACTTACTTACCTACCTTCTGAATAAAGAATAAGTCCCGCATCTGAGTGACCCTACCTTCTGAGATGTTGCGAAGATCCCGTATAATTAAGTGGGATATGGTTTGATCAAAGTGCGTAAAACTGTAAGAGAACTTGCAGAAATGCGAACTATGCCAAGGAACAGAGACAGCATTTGCTTCTGCAAGGTTTTGCTAAAATATTCAAATATTTTTACAACATTTAGCAATCAAAGAAATGCATTCATTTCGTTTTCGTGTATGTTAGGATGGGTCATGGAAATAAATTGGTGCAATCACCCCCAGAAATGAAGATTGGATTGTTTAATGATGATCTGCAAAACTGCAGAATATTTAGCCGTTGGGTCAAGCCGTCTGTCAGCTAAACTCTCCTGAAAACATCTCTAAAAATCATGTTATTTCCATGCATTTTCTGTCCAAAATTTTTTTCTCTGAATTAATATACCTTGGAAGAACTTTAAATATAAATTTTTATTTTCTTAGTTATCCGGCACCTTTTTGTTATATTTCATAAATTAATTTTATGTAATATATTTGAAATAGATAAATAAATTTTTATTCTTGTCTAAGAATAACTCATATGGGTGTATTTAACTCTCCTGAAAACATCTCCAATAATCATGCAATTTTTTTATGTTGCATATCTGTCAAAATTTTTTTCTCTGAATTAATATACCTTTGGAAGAAATTTAAATATAAATGTTTATTCTTGTCTTAAAATAACTCATTGGTCGTATTATTGGAGGTTTAGAGCGATTTTTTGTGCTTTTTCAAAGTGACAGTTAAAAACTCATATTTCTTGGAAACTCTTTGTAAAAGTTGTTATAGAAAATAAATAGAAGGACTCAATCATGTCGATTATGCACGCCGACGGATTTGCTGCGGATCGGATTGACTCGATCCGCACTCGACTCACTTTGTGAGGAAAATTGTATTATGTAATCCGTCGGATGACTGCATTACCAACATAAAGTCGATATTACATTACAGCTGTCAAATTGACATTTATAAGCAAATGACAAACAAAAGTAACCAATAAAGTGCGCTGACATATTCTTAGATTTGAAATTAAATAAAATAATTGAAATTCTAACATTTTATAATGTATTCATCAATTGGTTTTTTTTATAAATTTGGAAGAAAAAAGTGGCAATAGAAGACAGGTACGGAACAGGGCCGTAAGTGTTTTCAAGCCAACCGATGTAATGGAAGTAGAAAAATTCCTTAAGTGAAAAGTGAATAAATTTTATATATTTCCACAGGTTTGTGAAGCAATTTCGGTTAAAACAAATAAAAAAAACAACCAAAAAGTACTTTATCCGCATCAAATCAGCGATGATTTTCTGTCGGATATTTTTGTATGTGAAGTGAGTCGCATGAGGAATACATAATACGAATTTTTCCGCAACGGCATTACCATCGGCTTATATAATACCAAAATACTCAACTGCGGAAAAAATCCGATCCGCAGCCATCCGTCGGCGTGCATAATCGCCATGAATACCTTTCGAATGATGCCAAATTGATGAATATCGGATGAAAAATTACGTAACAGACTCCATTTTTGTGAAATAATTTAATACAGGAGATCGGTTTTCAGCGTCAAAATTTCCAAACTCTTTTTATAAAAGTGAGCGCCGCTGCGTCAAATTCCTTCTGATGTGCATCATTGAGGTGTCATTCGAAAGGTATAAATTTGGTGGTAGTATTTATAAAATACTACCACCAAATACGAAAAACTTTCAGTTGTCACTATGAAAATACTCAAAAAATACTGTAAACGATTTACTTACTCTAAGACAAGAATCAAAATATATATTTAAATTTAAATATTTAAATTCTCTTAGTTTAGAAAAAAATTTGGAAAAAATGCAACATGAAAAAAAGACTGTTTGATATAGGAGCGAAATATTTTGCAAATCATCATTAAACAGTCTAAATATTATTTTCGTGGGGTGACTGGAAATTGTTTTTCCATTTGTATGGACCGCGACCCAGCCTAATGTACATATATGTACGATGGATATATGTACATTGAAGATATTATAGAAATATACAAAGTTTAGCGATTCTTAAGAATATTGTAAATATAGAAAATACATGTAATTGAAGGTCAAAGGATATCTTTTGTTCCTAGATTTGTGAAATATGAGAAATATCTCCTAGATTTTTTTAAATTAGGTACTGCCTGCACAAATACGTACGTGACAATTTTTTCCAAGGGTAATCAAATTCAATTTTTAATGAAAATAAAACAGAACAAGTTACCTTCACGTTACATAATATTAAACCAAATAAGGAAAAGAAAAGTTAAAAGCTGTTATTGTGGTATAATTTAATTTGTCTAGGAGATGCCCATATATACTTACTTTCCATTCATTATTTTCATATCATTATTTTCCATTTTACACTAATACATTATTAGCAAAAAATTTCGGGAAGTACACACATTTGTAGAAAAAAAGCATCGATTGAATTTGATGTACGATGTGTTCAGGGTTCCTTGTTGTGAAGCAGTTCCAATTATAAAACAACAAAAAAGTTATAACCATACTTGTTGTCCTATAGAGTAGGGCGTATTGACGCCGCCGCTTTGGAATAGCAAATAAGTTGGAGGCATGTGTAGGTATTATTGTCCAAAAAAGAAAATGAATTGCTATTCCAAAGTGATTAAAATACACATCCCTCCTACAGTCTGTTAGATTGTAAAGCGCTGTTGATATTCCATCGTGGGTCAAAAAATCAAACAATCTTTGTTGTTTTGTTTAAAATTTAAGCCGATTCCTTATATATTTTTTATGTGTATTATCATCGTGTTCATATCTCTGTATTACACTCTACATTTTCTTACGAGCGGTTAATTTCTATTAACAAAGGTTTTTCTGGTATTATTTTCTATGAACAAATATCTTTTATTTTAAAAAAGATTAGATTTCCTTAAATCGATTTCAATTAAATTAAATGTGAATTACAATTATTTTAGACGACAAAATATTTTGAATTCATTTAAAAAATGAAATGAAATTAACTTATCTTATGTGTATGTATGTAAAAAAAGACAAAACTTAAGATTTAAAAAAAATAAGAAGAAACTACACGAATTATTACAAACTATACAATTTAAAATCTGAATTAAATCTTGAAATGAGATTTTGTTTGCACGCGCACAAGAAAACTATGAATTTCAGAATTAAACTTACAAATTAGATTAGGTTTATAAATAGCTTATACATACATATGTGTACGTTATTGTTGTTTTGTTTTTTGTGAGGGGCAGGGGACAGGGGGGACGATAATTTACAAATACCGAAATTGTTATGAATACGGGAGGATTTATGTTTATGTTTCTATGTATGCATGTATGTGTTTCTATATAACTTGTTAATCATTTCAATAAAAAAAATGACATTCTTGTTTTGTTATAAAAAGGAGTGTGAGTGAGGGCAATCAAGTTTATGGCTGTGTATTGCTTTATGTCACATCATCTGATGTTTGCTGGTGATGTCTCTGCTGTTGGTCATCTTGCAATTGTTCTCTTTCAATATTTGCATTGTTATTGTTTTCAGCGATTTCATTGATGTTATCAAAATTGAATGGAACTGGCGGCAGATTGGATGAAGAAGGCCGACGACGACTGAGCATGTCATTTGATTCGTTTAAAATATTTTCAGTCTCTTCATTATTTTGTGGTTGTTGTTGCTGTTGATGTGTGCTGGAATTGTTACTATTCCTTGACGTCGATGTGGATGTGGATGACTCCGGCCCAGTTGAGGATTGCACTGGCGGCGGTGTTTGCGATAATGTATTACTTAAGAAGCTATTGCTGCTCGATGAGATATCTTCCAGGTAAGGGTGCAATGCTAAGGCTGTAGGTCGTGTGAGTTGTGTGGAAAATTGTTGTTCTAGATTTTGTTGGTTTTGTAGTTCCTCCAAATTAAGATTCTCCTCTTCCTCTTCCGCTTCTGCTTCATCATCATCGGCTTCTTCATCTTCATAGTTTTCATCCTCATCGTCTTCCTCTTCTTCGGCCGCGTTTTCTTCTGTCTGATTGGAACAGGAATGAACTACATTTTCTTGGTGTTCAATAATGGGCTGAGCATGTAATTGCATATCCGCCGTTTGTTTAACAACTCCTTCAATGGTCGCACTTGTGCTACTCGGATCAAGAGCTTCTTTAGATGCCGTTTCATTTGTGCCAAGATCTGTGGACATCTCAGTGGCGTCTTCTTGTTCACTTTGTTGTTGATTGACAATGTTGTCTTGGCTATGAATCAAATGTTCTTGCTGCGCTGAGCTTCCCAAACTTGGATTGAATTGATTGTTGCTCGTTTCAATTCTACTTTGATCAACATCCATCATTTCAGTAGTTGCTTCATAGTGTCCTTGTTCTGTAGCAATTGCACCTGAATGCTCTTGTGTAGAGTTTATGCTTTGACCTACATCAGCAGCAATTGTGCCCGTTGACATTTCATTGGCCATAAGCCCGCTTCGATAGGGATCATTAAGCGTTTCAGCTCCTGCACCTCCTTCAACTGTACTTGTTTCAGCAATTAGTCTACTTTGGCATGGATCAACAATCATTTCAGAGTTTGTACTTAGACATGGGCCCACAGGAGGTTCCACGTTTGTACTAGCATCAGATGATATCGACAATGTGTTTTGTTGTTGAAAGACTGGCACTGACACCCCCTCTGTTATTCCACTCTGATAGCCATCAGCAGCAATTGAACCACCTTGTGGATGCGGATCAACGACTTGACCTTGAGGAATATTTGTTAGTTCTCCTTGATATTGGGGTTCGCCATTTACACCCGGAATATGACAAACGCTAGTTTCGGCTATTAAATCACTTTGGCTTTGACTAACAACTAATCCAACTCGTAGGCCAGTTTCGACATGCTCTCCTGGAGTAGTTAATACGTTCTTCCATTCATCCGTGACACCTACTTGCGTCGCTGCCAATTCTTGTGAACATGTAATCTCTTCATTGCTGCTGGGGGGGATTGTATTCAATGTCTGCTGATGTTGGCTAAGCTCGAGTGATCCAGATGCAACTGAAGCAATTTTTAATACTGGTACTTGTTGTTGTTGTTGCTGCTCATTTGCAATTTCTTGTTGTGGAACGTGTTCTTGTCCTTGCACCAACTCTAAGCATGGCACAGAAGGCGTATCAGAACTACTAATGCCCAGAACGTGTGTATTTGATAAATCTTTAGTTTCTTCATTGCAAATATCTTGCGGCTGTGTCGCATTTTCCTTCTCATGATCCAGTTGGGTTGGGGTGGTTGCCTGGACAACATTTAGCACGTCATTAAATGCAGGAGCCGGCGGTTCGGACGTCTCTGTGCTGCCTACCGCAGCCGTATTTGGTTTCTCAGATTCATGATGATTTTCTGTTGGCATTGTCATCAAATCGGACGATGCATGACTACACACACTCGATATAACAAATGCGGGCAATTGAGCAGGAAGACGTTTGGATTCACCATCACCATCATTATCATTATTGATTTCTTCATCTTCAATAGCATTGTTATCGCCATTATTATTTGTGCCGTGAGTATTAGTAGTAGGTTTGTTTTCAGCACCTGAACTTGAAGAATCCTCCTCACTATTTTCGATTTCGTCGTTTTCATCGTCGACCTCGTCGTCTTCTTCGGCTTCTTCGTTTTCTCCTATTTTTTCAGACTGCTGCTGGTCTTCTAATTCTGGCGGATACTCAAGTTCCCTGTATTCTCTGTCTTCTTCCTCCTCGTCCGCATCCTCCTCGTCGTCTTCGTCTTCCTCTTCCTCTGCGTCTTCTTCCTCTTCCTCCGGTTCGTCCTCTTCCTGTTCTTCCTCTGCTTCAGATTCTTCGGCATCCTCTCCCATCTCGTCATCTACGGCTGCCTCATCATCGACGTTTCCCATATCTTCATCGGCGTCGTGATGATCTTCGCGTAATGCTTTTACCCTACGTCTCTTGATGCCGTTTATAGAATCATCACGCGAGATCCTCGCTTTCTTAGTGGATATTGGAATATCATTTATATCCAGGTCCTTTTCCTGTTTCACCGTTATATTATTAAAATCTATAGAAGATATATAGGCTTGTTCTTCGGCACTAAACTGAGATTGAGATTGCGGTATGTCCTCGTCGTCCCCGGGTGGTGGAGTGGGTGATGCGGAAGGAGTGGGAGACGTAGAACGAGATGGCGACTGCGAATGAGATGGAGAAGGGGATAGCGAGGGAGAAGGAGATGGCGACCGAGAGGCCAGAGGTTGTTCATCGGAATAACCTCGATTTTGTGGTTCTGGTTTAATGAACATAGGAATAAAATCACTCTGTGTCGGTTCGGCCGGTGAGGGTAACGTGACGCCACTTTGTATAGCTGAGATTTGAAGAACGGGCGGAGGAGCACTGGGTTTAGCCGTGGACTTACACGCTTTGTTGCGACTCTTAACTGGTGTTTTAGAAGCTACCACCTTTGGTTTCAATTTCGGTTTAGTTAATTTAGTCGCCTTTTCACTGGGCTCTTTAGTTGGGACCATTTCGGATGCCTCCTTATCCATTTGATTGTCATGATCGTTTTCTTGTCCGTGCTGCTGTTCATCTTCTTCATCTGCGCGATCACGATTGTCGTCTTCTATACCGTCATGATCCATTGGTGTCTCTGCTTCCGTTTCGTCTGTTTCCATTTCAATCCCACTGGAAACATTAGAAATTTGTATAGCTGCTGCTGCCATTTCAACGCCACTTGAGACATGCGAAATTTGTAACATTCGATCCAATTCTTCGCGGTTGGGCTTAACGTCTTCTTCTACATCAGACACGTGGTTGTTTGCGACGCTACTGCTATTGGCTGGTTCTGCATCCCCAGCAACTTCCGGACCAGCTGTATTTGCACCATTGAACTCGACACCTTCAGAGATACAAGCAATTTGTAATTGCATCATGGGTATTGAAGTCATGATTGTAGCCTCTGGCAGAGGTCGGTTCTGTGCCGCAGCAGCGGATGATTCTTCTGTGTCCATGGCTTCCAACGGCTCCGTTTTAATCTGTATTGGCGTTGTCGTCGTCGGTTTATCGACTACTGCATTTTCATCGTTGTGCTGAGTATTAAACGATTCAACAGAATTTAATTCTTCCTGATGTTCCTTTTGTGCCGCCTTCTGATGTTTCTCTTTTTCCTTATCCTTGTGCTTCTTCTTTTTCTTGCGCTTCTCCGCCCTCTTATCTACAGATTGTTGCTCAATTATTGATGAATTCAACTGGCCATGTTCTTTTCGAATTTTCAGCTTCAGCCCGCCACCGGAAGTTTTATTTGCGCTTTCGTTGATTTCAACGCCTGTTGTATCCAAATTATCCTCGGCGACTTCCTGTTTAATTTTCAGCGTTTCTGGATTTTCACAAACGCCTGGTACGCGTTCGCGATCATCGTAATCGCTTTCTTCATTGTGGTGATAGTCATCCTGGAATCCATGATCCATATTCTGATCTTGATCACTGGCTTCGTTATCACTAGCATCACCATCGACGGGTGGTGGTACTTCCGGTTCAACATGAACTTCTGGCTCATGCTTAATACTAACCAAAGCATCCAATGTCGATTTCAATAACTCATCTACACGTTTAAAATCTTTTTTAGACACGCCCTTCTTGCCCGATTTCTTAGCGGTTGTTGTTGGCGAATCATCCAGACCGGGTATCGAAACACATTGATTGGCTGCCATTATAAGGGGAGACGACAGCCTGGTCAAATGGACAACAGGAGACATATCCAATGGCAAACCGGTGAGGCGGGCCATTTCCTCAGCAGCAGCTTCAACTTCATTTTCATTTTTGATACGCACGGCATCCTCTTGTGCCTCTACGGCAGGTGCTATATGTTTCGAGTAGTTGAGATAAACTTTGGCACAGAGTGCGGAATGTTTCATGTATTCAACTTCGGATCGCTGTAAACGATTGCATCCAGCACAACGTTTTGTTTTTACAGCACAGGGATGTGTATTGTAGAGAAAGTTTGTGGCATATGAGACGTGGCACTGTGGACACTCTCGATCCAGCACCATTAGACCTGGCGGTGTTTCAAAACAATGCTCCTGTAAATGTCTGCAAAATATAAAAACAACAATAAGATGTAGTAAAACAGCATTGATTTGTGTTTGAGAATAAATGCAGAGGGAAAATTAAAAAGTAACCCAATTAGTTTGTTTTTAATAAACCTTAGTTTAATAGTTGTTGTAAATTGGAACATCATTGTCATATCGAACACCTTTTTGACATCACAGTTCCGATTTCATTGAAACTTGATAGGATAACTCAACTGTATTTAATTGGTATGATTTGTAGATGACCAATTGAAAAATTGTAAAATCAACAAAAAATTGTCGAGGTAGGAACATTAGATCTGCACGTAACTCGAGAGATGTTTACAAGTTTTTTGAACTATTGTTTTTTGTAGTTTTTTTTACTACATACATGCTACCAAATTCATGTTTAAAATGTAAAACCTATTTTATGAATTATTCTGTAATATGCTAACAACGTAATCACATCGTATTATTCCCGATTTCATGATTTGGAACTTAGTTCCCTTTTTTATTACTGTTATTAAATGGAATAGTTTTTTAGCTCTACAAAATAATTTCTGTATATGCATTTATTTAATTTATTATATACATTATCTAAGATCTTTATTTAGTTTTTTAATTAAACATACTGCAATATTGTTGAGTAGTTTTTTTAGCCATGTTAAAAAAGTGTTATATATGCATTTTGTAATTTGTTTTAAATTGGCCCGATGGCTTTGAATTACAAGTTGAAATAAATAAATCAAATCAATGTAATGTAGTGGGGAAGGCTTTTTAAAGGTATGTTTTTAATTGTATGTTTACCGCTACTGACAAAATAATTTTTCATAAACATTTTCAGTTGATATTGAGAAATGAAAATTGAGAAAGTAAAATAGAAATGCAAATTGAAATTGAGACAATACAGTCTCCTAGGACACGTAAAAATATCCATAATATTTTTAAAAGTTCTTCCTGTTATCTAATTTATATATATTGAGGTGTAAATCTATAGTATAAATTAGCTACAGCCAAAAAATCGTTTACAAGATTTTTGCTATGGGGTGTTCGCCTCGCAACAAGTTTAAAACTAGCTTTGTTCCAAAAAATTCGAGAATATTACTAATAAAAATTTGGTCCAGATATGTTCCACAAATAACAATCACTTTCCAACTGAAATGTACTCTTTGTAACATAAATTATGAATGCACTTTCTTACCGAGCATATGCGTATGTACTGATTATTGACTCCCCACAAAGACCGCATACATATGGTGTTTTGGAGAGTTTATGCCAAAGTTGATGATTCTTAATGTCGAAACTCTTCGAAATCGTCTCATTGCAGGCAGAACAAACATAACGCTCAATTCTCGGTATATGTTGTAAACGTACATGAGCCTCAAGTTTTCCTTTGGTGGAGAACCGTTCCGTACATATCGTACAGCCCTGCTTAAGTTTGGCGGATGGTGGTGGAACGGGTGCAGCAGGTGCTGGCGCTGGTGGTGGTGGTGGGGGTGGCTCTTCCTTAATCTCCTCTTTGCTATAATTGTGATATGAATAAGAATTAGTAGTGAATATTGTCAAGAGGTCGCGTTCACAATCAAACCTTACATTTCATCTTTGACTGCAACATCTTTCCCATCTTCTTTAGTCTCTTTGATGTCTTTGCCTTTATGCTTTCCCTTTTTCGATGTTATTTCTTTGCTATCCTTTTTGGATGATACTTCTTTGTTATCCTTTTTGGAGGCTATTTCTTTGCAATCTTTTTTCGAGGCCACTTCTTTACTATCTTTTTTGGGCGCTATTTCTTTGCTGTCTTTTTTTGGGACTGTTTCTTTATTATCCTTTTTAGACACTATCTCCTTGCTATCCTTTTTTGAGAATTTTTCCTTGTTATCTTTCTTTGTGGATGTTTCCTTGCTGTGATTGAAATACAAACATCAATTAATAAAGTTGTACATTTAAAGAGAGAGAGACAAATTTTCTATTTGTAATTAAAATTACTTTTCATCTTTAACTGCAACATCTTTTCCCTCATCTTTCGTCTCCTTTACATCTTTTGTTTCCTTTGCCTTCTTTCTTGTAAAGACTTCTCGGCTATAATTAAGAATTGAACGAAAATTAGCAAATCACATTCGAGGGTCTTCTGCATTTTACATTCGGTCAAGTTGAGCCTGAAAAAACATCTCATCCATATGAACATATGGTAATTAAGCCGGATCAACTTGAGCAAATGTTTAAATAGTAACATGCAAAACGCCCTGATCGTCTTGAGATTATATCAATTAAATCATACCTCTCTTCTTTGACCGGTACTTCCTTGTCTTCATCTTTTGCCTCTTTAACATCTCTATCTTTACCCTTCAGCTTTGCCTTTTTTGTGGCCGCTTCTTTAAGAGGCAGAGCAGCCAAACGTAATTTTTTATTACTTACTGCCGGCGGAGCAGTTTCCTTTTTCGGCAGTACTGGTGGATCGGGTTCTGCTTTCCTTTTCCGGTTGAGAAGCTTATTGGGTATTGCGGGTACAACAGGCACCTCCTCTTTAACTTCAATTTTCGGCTTCGCTTCAACAACTGGCTTTTTTACAATATTTTTCAGTCCGAGTAATTTTCTTGTCTGGGCATAAGTGGCATAACACATTTCGCGGAACTCGTAGAAATCATTGACTTTATCCACACACAGGCTACACATGGTCTGCGGCATTCGATCGTCCTTTGTTACCTAAAAGGATATGGATAGTAATGCAAAATAACACAGTCACATACCCCCGTAGCCAGTAGTGTAGAGTAAATGCTACTGCACTGACACCCATACTTCCCCACCTACCAATAATCCAATAAGTACATTTATTTTCTGAGACATCTCCGGTTCAACTTCTACGTCGATCGCTGGGTCATCTTTTGCTGATTCGCCACCATCTTCTGGTAAGATGGGAACCATATCTGGATAATCCATACCGCATAAACGACAAATTTTATATAAATTTGCCTTAAGCTTTCTATCAATTTTTATAGCAAATCGCTCCATTGTGTTTTTTGTCTCATATACTTGCGAATTTATGAATCTGTTTATGGTATGTGAGTGCCTATTTTTTTAAATTACGTATATATGATCATTGTAATTGATATTGATTTCCATTTGGAATTAAAGATTTTTCGTTTTTTCATAAAATAAAAAATTTTCTTTTTCCACAAGAAATACACAAGCAATGAAGCAAAGCAACCCTATTTTTTCTTTTGACAGTTTTAATGTAAATTGAACTGCGTGGTTGCCAACCTCCAGCAAGACAATGGCGAGTTTTGTATCAGCTGTTCGAAAACAGTGATGCCATGCTATTACTTGATAATTATACCGGGGTGTTTTCACATAACATGTATGCACATGCATGTGTATATTTGTATATGTGAAATCCACTTGACACGAAATCGAAAAACAATCGCATGCATGAATGTCCCAAACACAATGATACACACTGGCGGCGGAGAAACATAAAATGCTGGCGGAAAACAAAGCAACAATGATCTTTAAGGCCAAATTATTTGCGCAAAAATATGTTACGCAAAATTAATTTCATTTAGTTCTTTCTAATTACAAGCCAAGTGGCCGATAATAATTGAATTACAATATTCTTCAGGAATTTACATATATTTAATGACTTAAACTATTTACTACTATTAATCAAAACTACTATCAAAAGGTTTGGAGAAGCAAGATGTGACAAATAAATAACATGCTAATAAAAAATTAAAAATCTGAATTTTTTTATTTTTGCTGAATTTGTACAAATGTTTTGTATTTGTAGCTGACGTTTGCCACTTCAACAGCAATTTCAACGTGAGTAGACGTACATGAAATTATTTTTTCGGACGAATTTAAAGAAACTACTGAAATGCTCATGTGTAAGTGTGCGTTAAAATACATAAAAAGGAGAAAGTAGAAATGAATCAAAAAAAATTAAAGATTAAAATTAATTTCTTGTGACTAATTTTTTTTATATGTATATGAAAATATGCAATAAGTAAAACTTGACTTTAAAAGTTACCACAAAGGGAAATGGTAAAAAGAAAAACAATAAAAATATTTTGAATTGGCGTGGTTCTACATTCCTTGCACCAAATTCTTGATTTATTCTTTTTATTCTTCATCTATTTATAATAGCCGGCACGAAAGCCATGTACATGTTGTCACTTCAAAATCTCAGAGAAAATGGTTTTTTTCAAATCAATCAGAAGTGTGTGGTGAAATATTGATTTTGCGAAAACATACGTTTGTACAAATATTTGTAACGTTTAAACCCCCTATAAACATATTTTTTTCATTGATTTTTTATATTGTCTAACTTAAAGACAAATAAAGACATATTCATACAGAAGTGACACGACAGAAGCTGCCTCATTCTGTCAAAGTGACTTGGGAGTGTCGTATCTCTGTCTACTTTAAGTATAGCCAACTAAAACGGCAATGCGTTTTATTCCTAACAAATATGTTAACGTGTACACGTTGCGAAAAAGCTAGATTTAAGCTACATTTTACTCTGATTGGCAACACTTTTATAAAATATAAAACTGCACGCAGAAGATAAAACTTGTGGAAAACAACGAATTCTACATTGTAATTATTTTTTATATTGAGTTCACAGAAGTCATAAAAGTAAATGGTAATTTCCATTTTACGTATGTAAATTACATCTATGGTTCTTTTGTAAAGGGTGGTTAAATTTTATAGGCCGATGTTGATTTTGAATAATACACAAATTATTTAGGAAATTATTGAATTTCTTTTTATTGTGATAATATTGGTATGGTTCAATTATGTATGGAACAAAATATCGGCCAAATGGCCGCCGCGACCTTGGCGGCACACCTCCATCCGATTGTCCAAGTTTTCGATGACGCTGAGACATAATTGAGGTTCTATGCCGTTAATGTGCCGAATTATCTCATCTTTTAGCTCTTGAATTGTTGCTGGCTTATCGACGTACATCTTTTCTTTCAAATAACCCCAAAGAAAGAAACCCAACGTTGTTAAATCACATGATCTTGGCGGCCAAGTGGCACCGTCCTGTTGAAACCACATATCGTAAACATCCATATCTTCCAATACGGGCCATAAAAAGTTTGTTATCATCTCACGATAGCGAAAACCATTCACAGTAACTGCCGGCCTCATTTTGGGAAAAATAAGGCCCGATGATGCCGCCAGCCCATAAACCGCAAACCAAACAGTAACTCTTTGTGGGTGCTTTGGTTTTTCAACAATCACTCTTGGATTATCATTCGCCCAAATACGGCAATTCTGCTTATTGACGAATCCACTGAGGTGAAAATGTGCCTCATGAAATTGACCGAACAAATCAAGAAGTGCACGATATGCATTTTGATTTGAACACCCATTTTCATAATAAGCCTGAATAACTTTAACGCGTTGCTCGTTTGTGTATCTTTCCATGGTTCAAATTGAGTTAGTCTCAGATTGACAAAAGTCAAATGAAATGCAGAAAAAACTTGACGTTTACATGTGGTTGAAATTCAACATCGGCTCTTACAATTTAACCACCCTTTGGAAAAAAAGAGATGAAGTTGTAATCTTATCTTATTCACACATAAGCAATTCTTCAAATAATTATCTAATTTTTGAAAAAACTTTGTAAAAGCTAAAAAATCTTAATTTGGGGAAAACAACTTGGTGGAATATTTTAACGCACATAAGCACTGAACTGCAACCAAGTAAACTTTGTTAATTTTGCAAAAGAAGCACACATGTAATTTACACATGTACAAGGGATATTTAGCATTTACTTGTATGACGTCTGCCAATTTAATATAAAAATAAATTAAAAGTTGATTCCACCGTTTTTCCACAAGCTTTTTTCTGGGTGTATTTGTGTGTCAATAAAAATCGATTTTTGATCGATATTTTATGTGTAAACAGCCCTATTGTGTAAAAAGCCGATTACAAAAAATGTCGTTTTTTAAATCGAATTGAAGTCGATTTAATAATCACCACTGAAACACAACACGCCGAAAATTATCGAAAATCGGCGATTGCATAAAAATGGCGTCTACTGGAGAAGAAAACGTTTTGCAAGAAAATAATGAAAATCCTGGTAAGTTTTTGAACCAGTAAACCAATATATTCCAATAGAGTTAAGGGCAAAGCTCTCAACATTATACCCGTAGAATTCTTGAACATAAAACTGTGGTAGATTTAATTATATTTACTGTGGTCCGACTTCTGAATACACAAAAGAATAGTGACTACTAAAAATATATGTATGACAGGTTTGTAAAAACGTGAGATTTGTGTGTGTAACCGAGAACAATGTCTGATAGTCGAACATGTGTACATACATATTTGGAATTATTAAGCACAATATTTAATTTGTTCTTTTGCTTTCTTTGAAGGACGTCGCACGCGTTCCGGAAGGCGCGCATCAGCAACACAACCATTGGCGTCACCGGCCAGAACCACAAGACGTTCAAGAAAAACTCTACGGGAGCAAGAAGAGGTTAGTGTGTTAATCGATAATTTGTATTATGATCTAAAAAGTGATAATGATGAAAAGCACTGCATCTTCATGCATATGTGGCGTTGTTCCATGTGCATATGATGGATTTCCCCAACTCTTCGTTGAAGAAGGCGGGGAAGTTTAATGAATTTTTGCAAGGGCCATCTGATAATACATATAAAAATGTATACTTTGTGGTTTTACATATTTGTTTTGAGAGCTTAGCTCACCGCAATTAATTATTTAATAATTTGTTACAGTTGACTGAATTGCCAGACGAGGAACGAGAAGAAGAACAAGAACCACCCCAAGAACAATCGAATTTTATAGAAGAAATGATGGCGGAAGCCGCTCAGGGAGTTGTTTTACTAAACAACGAGCAGGATCAAAGTCAGTCACAGAATCAACAGGCTGGCGTAGAAGAAGAAACAGATGACATATCTGGTGAAGATAATGCCAATGTAATTTCTGAGGTGAATTTAGATGATAAATCCTCGTCCTTTCCCTTTGCAACCGAAGGAGGACACTCTGAAACTTCTGAAGATTTAGGCGACAATCAAGAGAATGAACAACATAATGCCGACGATAATCAACAAAATGCACAGGAAAATTCATTGTTGGCTTCTTTGGCTGGAGATAATGCCAACAGCTTACCATCGGTTGGTGGCGGAGATTCCGAAAAAGAAAACTTTGAAGCAAAAGTCCTAAATCAAGATGATATAATAGACAACTGCGAAAAGATGGACTCTGAGGACTCACTCTCCGAACCAGCTATTGTAAGCGACATTCCCATATCGGGTGGCGATATAAGCGATGCTACCATACAAAATACGGAAATAATATCCGAGGATGAACTACCTCTTCCAACAAAACCGGAAATAAATGATGCCGAAGAAGTATCAGACGAAGAGTTACCGGCACCACAGCGCGCCGAACTACCACCAGATGCTGAAGTTATTTCAGAAGATGAACTGCCTTCCGCAGCAGACAAACGCAGCCCGTCGCCATCTCAGGTCGTTGTCGCATCGGGTAAAAAACGCAAAGCTGACAATGAAATTGAATCAACAAAAAGTGATGTTGATTCCGAGTCCAATAAGAAAGACGAACAATACAATCCAATGAGCCCAACCAGTGAGAGCAGCGATTCGGCAGCTCCCACCGAAAAGAAGGCGAAAATCGAAGGTGAGCTATATCTCAGGATTCTGTTAAAATTAATATTATTTTATTAGTATTGCTGTTTGAGAACTATGCAGTGTTAGGTTGTCGACAAGGAAAATGACTAAGGAGATCAACAGACAGTCAGAGAGCATGTGTCTCATACTTTTATTACGAACCGGGATAAGTAATATGTATGGATAAACTTTTATAGAACCACGGTGATACAAATGACAACATTAGCGTACAAAATATGTCCCTGGGTTCGGGCAGTAATGTAGGGGAAAATAAATCGAAAGAGTTCAATTCAAAATAAAGAGGAGCTTTCTGTTGTAAGTTGATAATTCGAATATAGCCCTTGAATAGTTTTCACTTATTTGATTTGGAACAAAAATAATGATATCAATTCAACGAAAGATGGCAGAAAAAATGTCAAAAATCACAATTGCAATTTGTAGTGAACAGTCCAACAATACCATGAAAATTTTACTCGCGATAGGGGTGAATACCAACCAACACATACATGCACAACTATCTATTTAATCTATTTTTTTCTACGACGTTAGTTTATATTAAATGATATTTAATATAAGTATGTGGACAGAGTGATAAGACGGTATAAAAGTGTGTACAATTAAAACAGGCATTGTCGCATTGCAGGCACTCATGATCTTTTTCAATAATAAATTAAATTAATTAGTCGATAAAGATCGTCTGATTCGAATTCCAGACTGCTTGGGCCGCTGGACACTATTGTGCTTTCAACATAAGGTCTAATCACGACGTTCGAAAGCGAGAGAGTTACGATCGATATGCGCTCTTATTTACTAACTTAAAAAAAGATTACCAGGAGTAGTGTATTGTAATTCAATTTAACTGGCCTTAGGGCATAGAATCAATATATAAATGTTCTAGATGTTAACATAATCGTTGCTTGTTCTCCTTTTAGGATTTCCCTCGATGAAATGAAAATATGTATTAATTTGTATTGATTTGACTTCATAACTATTCTTATCTTTTCAGAGTCCGACCATAAAGACAAAGAGAAACGCAAAGATAAGGAGCGTGATAAGGACAAGGACAGCAGCAGCTCCAGCAGTAATAGGGACAAAGAAAAGGACAAGGAACGCGAAAAAGACAAAGATAAGGAGAAAGAGCGCAAGAAACTGCCCGATCTAGACAAGTATTGGCGAGCCGTAAAAGCCGATCCAGCCGATTTCACCGGTTGGACATATCTATTGCAATATGTAGACAATGAGGTATTTCCCCCCAAAAAATTCCATCTCGTAATGCGATTTTCATTTAATAATTCTTTTGATTAGTCTGACGCTGAAGCAGCCCGAGAAGCCTATGATGCATTCTTATCTCATTATCCGTATTGCTATGGTTACTGGCGTAAATATGCCGACTATGAGAAGCGTAAGGGTATAAAGGCGAACTGCAACGCGGTGAGTACAATACGAATACAATCAAATACATTTTTTGAAATACGTTGTATTTTTCATAATGGAATTTATTATAAATTAATAAAAATAAAATATTCATTAAATAAAAGAAAAAAAAAACGTTAAAAAGAAACTTTCAACAATACCAAGCCGAGATGACCGGAAGACTTCTAGTTGTTCAGTTTTGTATGACGAAAGTGAACACAAATCCAGGAAATTGGGGGATGGAGGAAATGGGGAAAGCGGTGTTTTTCATATATATATATATTTAAAAAAACAACTTCGAAAGTATAGAAACTGCACGTTTGCCTTTATTGTTTCTTTTTTTAATTTACACAACTCGATATAAATTTGTTGTTTTCTTTCCGTAAAAAGAAGTCATCATTGCTTTTCAAACTTTTTTGTGTTTTATTGTTTAACTAAAAACATATTTCAAAACAAAATGATTTTAACAATTCAGGCGTAAGTACAAATGGAGTTTAAAGTGAAATATAAAATTTATATGCAAATCTTATGGGATTTGCTTTTAACGAAATTATTAAGTTAGTTTTTATTATCTATATACATGTATTATCTGTATACATATAATTTTATCAAATAGTCTGGAATTCACCGCGTTTAACGTCTACACAAAGACAATCTCTAGGACAAAAAATATGTGTGTTTTGTGTGGTGTTCACAAAAGCTATCCTACAATCATTATAATCTGAAAATATCGGTATAAAAATGCAGAAAAGACACAATGGTATTTTTGTTTATATCTGAAACCATGAGCTACATCGTGCACACATTGATGATTACCATAATTGAAAATAAATTATCCGGTCATGTAGGTATGGGAAATTCGAAAGGAAATTTTCGATTTTTTTCTTTGTCTTACTAATTTCGGACAGAAGGTTGGCCAAACAAACATGTTCGACTCTTTCTAATACTTCATTCAATATTGCTATTAATGAAAATTTCACACTGTCGACTAGCGATTACGAGTCCATGCAAACATTGTTTGAGAAATTTCAACGTGAAGCTGTTGTCATCATATATTAAAAAAGGGTTTTAAATGAAAACAAAATATTCCTCTCAGAGAATGAATGAACAACATTTCACAAATGCTTTCTCCTTTGAAAATGCGCGCGCAAAGTTCGAATATGGTGCGATCAGCTTAAATGTCTAAAGGAATTTCGACTGATTGTTTAATAAAATTTAATACAATTTACACACTTCCGATACGTCCTGTACTAAGCGATTTAATGTCTGTAAATTTTCCATTTCATTTTAAAATGATTCTCTTCATTTTTTTCGTCGGGAAAGAGAAACAACTGAAAAAAAGTTGTTTTAAAGACAAGTGCGAAATTAAGATACTAGAAATCGCAAAAATAAGGTTGGCCGAACATGGCCGATTATGATAGTTAGGCTGCATCACGAAGAAATTGCTGTTTTCACCAACTAGGTATAAACAGGGGAATCCGATTGTCGGAATGGGAATTAAAATCTGGGGGTTGCTGCAGAATCCAATAGGCGTATTGTGTTTTTCCTTGTTTCAAACCTGACGTCAATTCTGACAACAATATGCCTTTGTATGTAAATTTGTTTGCCCTCATCTAGATTCTTTCTGAATCGATTTAGTCCATCTATTCTGGTAATCAAAATACAATTTTATATAAAACCTGAAACAATAGATCTTTGCAAATAGATTCATATTTAGATATAGCTCCCATACAAATGACAGGTTAAATAAGACATTTTCCGTAATAGAAACGTCATTATTTAACCGACATTTCATCTAAAAACATCTGTGGTAAAATCGGTCCAAGTTTTGTTATAGCCCTATACAAAAGTCTTCCGATATGAAAACCGGAACCGCTGGAAAACATGATTTTCATTTTTTTTAATGTTCAGCTTACAGGATCCAGGAACGAAATAATTTGCAAATTAATTTCTGTATAATTTAATGTAAATAGTTCAACAGTGAAATGTGTATTAAATGAAATCGCCGTCATTACAATATGTAAAAATCTAATTTGCATAAGCGATTAGATAGGAGTGCTACTTCTGCAACAAAGAACTCGCATTATTTTAAAAAATCAATTTCGGAAGTAATTTATCGGGTTTTGATTACTTTCGATTTCGTTTACTTTCGCAATTATTTGGGCGCCGCTAATCTGAATGCAATACTTGTCGTGGTAATTCTACAATCCCCTGCCGATATTTTCAGATCTTTCATTTTCACCCGCTTTCAATTTCCTTGTTCTGTTCCCTTACTTCCTCCTACATTACTATATTAAAAACCTTTCTTTCATACACACGCTCACGCACACACACATACACACAAATTGAAATGTCTGTCTGTAGACCCACCCACCCAAAAAATAAGACAATTGCAAAACAGTTAAGTATCTGTGAAGTACATATCACACTAAACATATGTCAAAAATCTCTTCTTTTTCTTTCTGGTTTCTTTCCATTCCCTACATAAAACCCCCCACAACAATTTAAATATCGAATCAAATAAACTTTAGGTATTTGAACGTGGCTTGGAAGCTATACCTTTATCGGTGGACTTATGGATACATTATTTATCGCATGTCAAAACGAGTCAGTCCGACGATGAGGCCTATATACGATCTCAATTTGAACGAGCAGTGGACGCGTGCGGCCTTGAATTTCGCTCCGACAAGCTGTGGGATGCCTATTTAAAATGGGAAAATGAAGGCAAGCGTTACCAACTTATGGTCAGCATATACGATCGATTGCTGGCTGTACCAACACAAGGTTATAGCGGCCATTTTGATAAGTAAGTTTAAAAAAATTAGATAAAAACTGTTAAAAATGAAGTCTGTATGTGTATGTATTTATTTAAGTATCGGGTGGGCGGTCTAATTATAATTACCTTACGTGTTGTGGGCCAGTAACCTGGCAAATATGCATAAGGTAGGCCCAAATGATTATATTTTTCTCTAACTGGATTACTAAGCTGGAGTTAGGAAGGATAGGCTAAAAAACTGGGGACCAATAACAGCATTCGAAATTGACCAAGTTTCGTCCTAAAACATCATGTTTTCTCAATATACTATTTGTTTCGTTGGGAATTTATACTTCTTTTGCAGTAAATAAAAATTAATTTCGATTCTCTAGTTGGTACATATTTTTATTAAGGGCTTCAAAAATTTTGTCTTTCTGAAACTCGAAAACGATATTAAAAATTAAAAATGGCAGATCTTTTAATTTTTTACTAGAATTCCAATTTTTGGCGAAACTATCTTAAATATTTGTACTCTCAATGTCCAATGTCTCCTATGATTTACTTTTTCCGCTCTAGAAACCAGATATTTCAACAAATAACTTTTTTTTTGAAAATGCTATAAAAAAACTACTGAATATTTTCTCAAATTTCTTTTATTTGAGTGTACAATCCTTCCGGTTAATAATGGAAAATAATTTCATTCAAATGGCTGCTGAGGGCACCCCACAAATAATAGTCCAACGGTTGAATAGTTGACAAAAAACGTTAGATGGCGGACTCTATATATGTTAAATTGAAGGTACTCATGAAGATTTTTTTTAATATTTTTTCCCAAATTTTTGGAGGCTATCCTAAACCACTTTTTCTATGTGAAACTGTAATTTTTAGCGCTTTTTTGTTACATAGTGTTATTTATTCAGATATGTTTTCCAATTCAATTTCGATGGTTTTTATAAGTTAATTGAACGTTATAAAAGTTTGTTATGAGTAATTTCCTTTTAGGGATTTTTTGAAGATAGACATTTCTTCTGAGCCGACCATGACCATTTACAAACGAATTTCGTTCCTATTTTAAGAAACCACTGAACATTTTTTTGAAAATATTTTTTTCTTTGATTTTGTAGTTTCCAAGATTTAATAAATCAACACTCCATCGTTAATACCATAAGACCAGAAGAAATTCTGAAAATTCGTACAGAATTACGAGAATCATCCTCGTCGTCATCCTCAAAATCGTCATCTAGATCAAAATCTCGTCGTGGCAGTTCAAAAGATAAAGATTCCGAAGCTAAAGATAAGGATAAAGATAAGAGTGACAAGAAACGAGAAGATGAATCGCCGGATAAGGATTTGGAAAAGGATTCAGCTGTGGTAGAACCTATGGCTGTTGATGCCCCAGAGGCTGCTGTAGTCGAAGAAAAGAAATCTGTCGAAGATCTCAGTGACTTTTCCACGTTAACCGAAGAGGAAATCACATCGATAAAAGATAAAGTTATATCTATAAGACGAAAATTACACAAGACTACCGTGGCGGCTGTTACTGCCCGATGGACCTATGAAGAGGGCATCAAAAGACCATATTTCCATGTGAAACCTTTGGAACGTTGTCAATTGAAAAATTGGAAAGATTACCTGGACTTTGAAATTGAAAAGGGTGATCGTAAACGAATTTTGGTCCTATTCGAACGTTGTCTCATAGCGTGTGCTTTGTACGATGAGTTTTGGTTAAAAATGATTCGTTATTTGGAAACAATATTAGATGAACCGGAAACAGCGGCCACACTGAGTGACGTCTATCGTCGAGCCTGCGAAATACATCATCCCGACAAGCCCAGTTTACACTTAATGTGGTCCGGCTTTGAAGAATGCCAAACAAATTTCGATAAGGCCGCCGAAGTCTTGGTAAATTTGGAAAACAGAGTCCCTAACCTCCTGCAAGTTGCCTACCGGCGTATCAATATTGAACGTCGTCGCGGTGACAATGAGAAGTGTAAATCATTGTATGAACATTACATTACAACGGCCAAAAATAAGAACATAGCTGGAAGCTTAGCGATAAAGTATGCACGATTTTTGAACAAGATCTGTCACGACTTGGAGGCTGGCTTAAAAGTTCTGCGTCTAGCTTTAGAAAGGGACAACGCTAATACACGCGTGGCCTTACAAATGATTGATTTAGCCTTGCAGCGATCACAAGTCGACGAAGACGAAGTGGTTGTGATAATGGATAGATTTATGGCACGCGAAAACATTGAACCCGAACAAAAGGTTTTGTTTGCTCAACGTAAAGTGGAATTTTTAGAAGATTTTGGGAGCACCGCCAAAGGCTTGCAAGATGCTCAGCGAAATTTGCAATTGGCTTTGAATAAAGCCAACGAAGCCAAAAAGAAACGGTAAGTTGTTTTTGTTTTTGTACGCGTGAATGTGTGGTTGTATGTTTATTCATATGTTTATTCAATGTTTTAGTGAATCTAGTCCGAGTCGAAAATCTTCAGGTCACAAGGACTCATCCGTAGCATCCAGTTCGGCACAAGCAGGCTATAATAATGGTTCTTCGGGAGCTGCTGGTTACAACTACGGTTCTAGTAATTCTGCTGCATATTATGGCCAACAAAATAGCGGTGCATATCCTCAACAACAGCAACAATCGTACGATAGTTACTACAATCATTGGCAGTACAACACGGGCTACAGTGGCTACGGCCAATGGAGTGGCTATACAAATTACTACTGAAAATACAAAATAAATTCAATTTGTTTACTAAAAAGCGTACAGAATGAAACAGTAGCCGTATAATTCTTATTACACTATACAATAATTATTAAATAATTATGATCATTTTGTCTTTATTAGTCTTTAAAAAAATAACTAAAGCAAAACCCGATTTGGCGATGACAGACCACAGGAGTACCCAGAAATAATACACACCACACTCGCTCTAATTTTTTATAGATATACAAATATATATTATATATATTTACTTCTTACTTTATATAAAAAATGACATGCTTTCTTTTTTGTATTTAGTTTTTTATGTATGTAGAAAATACACAATATCGATGTTCCCTTCTATACTTTGAATTGATTGTATGAACAACAGCAACTACAACAGATATTTTTATGGTTTGAAAAATTATTGTTATAATTTTGCACTTTCGATGTTACATTTCCTCTATTTGACCCTATTTTCTTTTTTGTCGTAAGCTTTTCATCGTTATTCTAATACAACAATATAAACAAACGATACCAACCACTTTTAACTTGGGTATAATTCTTTTTTACAATATATGTAAAATTTGTGTTGTTTGGTGGAAAAGCAACAACAATATATGGATAAAATACATACATTAAATAAAAATCAATAATAAAAAAATAAATCGTAACATTTTAGTACACACAAAATGCCAGCGAGCAAAAATTTTGTTTTTCTTATTAGGCAGCTGTGTATTTAAAAAACCGAGGACAACATAAATAACAGGCAAAGGTAAAGAAATATATATTTTTTATATCGCTGGTTTAATATAGAAACGATGACGTTTATCGATGTTTCGTTACTTTGCAGGAGAAAGAGAACAACTTAATAAAAACGAATTGGGACTACAAAATCTGAAACCGAACAAATTTTATCAGGGTAATGATCCAAAACACAAATCACGTTTAATACAGGAGTAGCTTCTTTACAACTGTCCAAAAGTGATCCATCCTCCTTCCCAACCCACAACATGAACCCAACCAAAAATTTGTGGGATGAATTGGACCGCTGTATTCGCCGCCACCCAATAACCTCCAAAACCGAACTAAAAAAAAACGAATTATGTATTTTATCGCATTCTTCATATAATGAGATAAAATACGAATTTCTGTACCAGAAATATTGTGGAAATTATACCAAAACGTGAAAAATGCATTTCCCTACGCCTAATAGATACTAAATGTTCACAAAACACGTTTTTGTCTTATTAATTATCCTTTTTCAACAAAACCCGAATATTAATGATGCTATGATTTTTGATCTAAATAAAGTAATGCGTTGTTTTTTATTATTTGTAATCAGTTAATGATTATTTTTTTGCGGATTTTGAAGCTCATCTAATGGTGAAATAAGATCATAAAATAAAGTTTTATGTTTAAATAACGTACATGGAATAATGGCCGGTTTTATCTTTCACCATTGCTAATGTCGAATATTAATGAGACTCACTGTATGTATATGTGGCCTAAAAATTGTGCCAATATTTCACTAATCAGACTTTACTTAAAAGTTTGTCGAAAATCTGTGTACACGCCTTATGAACTATATTCATAAGGCGTGTACACACATTTTCGACAAATTTTTAATTTTTCTCAATTCTTATAATCAAACTCGATATTCTTAACACTAACGTAATGTATATTTACATCGGCACAAATTCACTGTTTGGTGCGCTTTATGGACAGCAATATCAACGTGTGTATGAAAACAAATTTTGAAAAAATAATTTTATGTTAAAAATTTTGGACTTTGCCTGGATAATTACCCAGTGTAAGCCAAATTTATGTTTATCGAGGCTAAGTCCAAAAAAGTCAACATAAAATATTTTTTTGAAAATTTGTAAAAAAAAAAATTATTTTGAGCGAAAAATTGAATTTTTATTACCGATTTTGTTATCGCAACCTGTTATCCCGGCTTAAATAAAAACAGCCCTACTGTCAACGACAAGCGCTACAGAGATATTGCCGACATTATTTAATAGAATAGTGAACCAATTAAATAGAATAGTGACTGAGGACATGTTTTCCAACAGAACGGAACTCAATGGTTCAAAATCTATTTTGACAAACTTTTGAACGGAAAAATATGTGTGGACAAAATTGCACATGTTTGGATCAGAGATGTTCTCCATATGACTTTGGATCCCTTAGTTGGTTTGGGTGTCGGTGTCCCTTCAAAGTGATTATTACCTATAAACCGTAAACAGAAACAAAATATATATATTTTTTCAATAAATTTTATTTTTATCATTTGTTATTTATGTGGAATTAATGTACTTTATCTTATAGACGAATAGAAAAAATCCGGTTAAAAGATTTTTTGGGTTCGAAAAATAATAGTAAAATTCAAATATTTAGAATTAACATTTATATCAAAAATCATGAAATTCATATTACTAACTTAGTTTTTTTCCTTTTCTTTACATATACAATCTACAATTAAAATTCATATGAATTTGTTTAGAAAATATCGTTAATACAGCTGCAGATGAGACTAACCAACTCCATTTTCATATACATATTTGATCTAAAATCAGATTTTATCCGATAGCTCAGGTGATCAATTGACAGAATATGCTTTTCTTTTGTCAGTTTAAGAATAAGAAACAAGTGTAAACCAATCCATTAGTTTGGATTAATGAAAATGAAGTTTATTTGGGTCCTGATCATGACATTCGATACCGAGAAAGTTGCAAAGTGTCATGATTTGGAACATAACATTCTCGATATCGAATGCCCAACTCTTCCCGTGTACCGTTCGATGATATACATATGTATTAAAAATAAATATGTTTGTTTATATTGTAAAATAATTTGCAAGTGGAAACTATTTCGAATTTTGACTTTGTAATTTACAAAATAGGATGATACCAAACAACTTTGCCGCTTTTGCAGCCAGTGGCCAACAATGGCTCTCTGGGGCTAAATTTCGTACTAAGAACTTTATCGTCGTGACATTTAAGTTCTTTCAGTACATACAGAGCACGTGGTTTCTGTTTGATGGTGTCAATTTCTCGATAGTGTCGTGGATATTCCGAACATGTATCGCTATAGCCCAGCAATCTTACGCCATTATCATATGGTGAACACACAATACGACCATCGGCCGAGAAGCTGGGCTCCTTTATAAATCCTTTGCCTTTGTTGGGCTCTTGTATGTAATACATTAACTTTTTGGGATTTTCAAAGATTTTCCTTTCGCGACTATAATTATTGCGCTTTGGAGGTATTATCAGAGGGCGTACACGTATACGTTCGAAAGGTAAATAAGGCGGAGAATCACTGCTTGAAGTGCTACTGCCATCTGTGGATGTAGCCAAGTCTGAAAATGACGTACGCCCTCTTCCAGAGTCTGCAGAACGGCTATTTGTATTATCATTATTGCTACTACTGCCACGGGTGGATGCTGACGCTGCTACTGCTGGCAGTACACCACTGCTTATGGCATATACATAATTGTAGCCGGTAACAGCGTTGGAATTACGTGCCCGGTTTTGTCTAATAGCCCGTTCCTGTACGGTAACTTCTGCGGCCCAGATATCAGGAACAAATGATTGATTTGCCGCCGCCGCTGTTGCTGCTGCCGTTGGTTGCGGATTATTCGAGGTGGATGTTGAGGACGAGGAGGAGTTTGTGTTGGCATTTGAAGTGGAGGAACTGGCAGGGGATGAGGCGGTTGCTGACGCCGAGGCCGGCGGCGGAGGAGGTGGAGCTGTTCATAAAAACAGATTTTTATAATAAAGTAAAGGGAAAAGTAGGCGACTGAAATAGATTTTCGAGACTTATTTTGCTTGTAACAAATATTAACACAATGTGACTTATTTTCAATACAACGCATTGTTGGAAGTCCATTATGCCGAATACCAAAGACTTGCACTAAAAGTTCATTCTTTGATATTTATTTACCTTGGCAATAGTAACCACAATCATTGGCAAAAATCCTATGATAATAATAAACAATTGTTTTGGAGATTAATTCGTAACCTACCTCCTCTTCCCGGCAGACGTGATCTTAACGCCCGTTGTCGACGATTTATACTAAATAGAAAATCATCGGTAGAATCGCCACTTTCATCGCCACCACCCAATCCACTGCGTGACTCCTCGTCACTGTCACAAATCAATTTGCGTTTCCGTTTTGAACTCTTGTGTTCTTCTTGTATATGTTCCTTTATGTCTAGAGGTTCTTCATTGATGTCGTGTATACATGACCATTCAGTCTTTTCATCATAGCTTATATTTCGACTTAGAATTGAATGTCCTAAAGGATGGATCTAAGTATATAGGACACGATGACCACGTATCGTATTTAAATCAAGTAATACGACGACATATGTATAGAGGAAACTTACTTGTAAAGCTAATACTACTTCAGCATCATTCTCTTCTGGGAAGTCAGTTACTAATTCAACGCGATTTTTCTTTTGTTTCTTTGAAAATACATGATCAAACTTGGCCGCCTGAGGTATGTACTGATGACCCATCTGCATCAAACGGTAAATACTAGGCTATGGAAGGTATATAAAACACACACACAAATAACAATTACATGGCAAGATGCAAAAAATCACATTAGCATACATACCCTAAAACCATTTAAGTCCTTGTGTAATGAAGTCAAATCTAAATGATGTATTATCATTAGATAGCCACCAGTCGAACAAATGACTAATTTTGAACAATCCGGCGAAATGCGACAACGCATTAGACCGCTTGTATGGAAAACTTTCTGATATATCAACCCTTGTTCTGTATGCGAATTGATGTCCCATGTAAATATGCTGCCATCGAATCCGGATGTTACTAATAGATTGTCTTTATGAGAATACTCAATATTTTTCACCCAATTCGAATGACCATGTAAACTGCGGACTTTCTTTTTAAGGTATCGCAAATCCCATAGAGCAACGGTGGTATCATCTGAGCATGTTGCAAACATGCGTTCATCGAGGAATCTGAAATGAAAAGAAAAACAATATTTCCTTTTAGAGTAACTATCGATTTAAATTATTTAGATTTAGGCTTTTGTAAATCATGTCAATAAAGCCAATGTGCTCCAGACGATTTAATTGATTTCATATGAAAATTATTGTCTAACGAAACGTAGGATGTGTCGTTTGCTGTTAAGATTATACCAGTATGCTCCCCACTAGGACAGTATGTATTTGTGCATTTGCTTGTATAACACCAAAGGGAAGCGGGATAAACCCATAGTTTATTATACCGATTGATCTAGAATCACTACCTGTCCATCCATTCTTGTAATCAAAGTATAGGTGCAATTGTTGTCAGATCCCAGCAAAACTTGGCGCAAGAACCTTATTTAATTTAAAATAGCCCCCACACAAATGTCACGCACGATTTGAGTTTTTCCACTCAAAACACTTCATATTATAAATGATTTTGTTCAAATTTGGGTCGTATTGGTCCATGTTTTAAAATAGCTCCCATGCAAATGTCCCTCCCGATCTGAGCAATTAGCGCTCTAGGGGAGATTTGGAACAGATTTGCCCCATACCATCCAATGAACATTTCATTTTCATTTATTTCTTCATGACTTGTAATTCTGAACCCATTGGCCGATATAAAGTAAATTACTAAATGCAATATAAAGTAAATTACAAAAATCTTTTCTAACAAAGTTAAAAACCTACTCAACATTTGCAATGAAAACGGATCGCATCGGTCCATGTTCTGATATAGCCTACATACAAATGTTCCTTCCTATTTGACTTCATATATTATTTTTGGGTCGGTGTTGCATTTTAACTAACTTTTCATCGTCCAGGTTTGGTAATAAAAACGTTGTAATGGGTTTAAGAATGAAGGGTATCTATAACATATGACATTTTGTTCCATTTGTTCCCAATCTCTGCGCGATCTTTGCAAACTTGCTAGAGACGAAGGTATAATAATTACCACGATGTAATGTATAATTAAATCATTGGATTTCGTAATGTTGCTACAAAAGTGACGTATGGATTGTAGCGCCTAAAATATAGAGAAATGGTAGGTGTTTTATTCACCAATCGTCTACAATAATTAGATCGCTTTAGTCGCAAAGATGGGATATTTTTCATACATACTGTTGTGTTGATTATGACAGAATCGATCGTGTTCTGCAAAAACACTGAAAACTCTTGTAAACAAAACATGAGTTAGGCCCTTTCTAAATTGAGGCAACTATAAAAACATTTGCGATTTGCAGAAATTGTATCTGAAATGAAGTTTATTTTATCCAAAATTTTGTGAAATATTTATTAGCCAATGTAACAAGTTTCAGTTGAAATGATTCTCTCAATTTGTTCTTTGGCGATATGTATTCTTGGAGTTTTATTTTTTACTTTACTTACTTGATACAGTTAACATTATCGTTATGGGCATCTTTGATCTTGTATGTTTGCTGCTGTGTCACCGCATCAAAGAAAAGTATGGACTTCTTCTCACAGGCTGCCACTAAAACATTACTGAAAAAACGGAAGATACGATTCTATGTAAACTTTAATGCTCAATAGAAACTTAAATGTTAAGATTATTAACCCCTTTGGTGAAAATTCCAAATTGAAAACTGCTCCATAATCCGACGTTTGATTGGGTATATCATTCCAGTGGTCAAAATCTTGGATGGAACCATACACTCGATGCATAATATTATCGAAGTCCACACGCATCGATGGTAGACCATATTCCCTGCGATATAGCCATCTATGTAGGCTCATTCTATTTCAGTTATCTTCTTGGTAAATGCTTTAAGTACTTCACCGGCCTGTTTAGAATAGAATAGTGGCTACTAAAACAGTCGAAAAATGACTGTTTTTCTTATGGTTAAGAACTATAGCGTGTTTGTGATTTATATTTATAACGCTGTATTTAATATACAATATGCATATATTTTCAAGGATAATTGAGGAATTTATTATTTATTTGTATTTAAGCACACTACACCACACAAAAAAAGTGAAATCAAGATATTTTTCCTTGTAACAATGAACAGCTGTTTTGGGGCAAAACTTTATAGTTGCCAGCCATTCAAATTGACATATCATGGCTGTTTTTCTTTAATACTGGATAACTAAGCTGCGATAACAAAACCCTAAATAAAAATTAAAATTTCACACAAAATATTTTTTAATTGTTGGCAGAAGCAATGTGTGTGGGAATACAAATTTTGTGAAAATAATTTTGTGTTAAAAATGTTGGACTTAACCTGGATAATTATCCAGTGTAAGTCAAATTTATGGCTATCGAGGCTAAGTCCAAAAATGTAAAAACAAAATATTTTTTTAAAAATTTGTCTTGAAATTGATGACAATGTGAAAAAATATTTTTTTATTTTGAGCAAAAAATTAAATTTTTATTAACGTTTTTGTTATCGCAGCTTGTTTCGGCTCGATGTCTCCTGTAGTCTGAAAATGCTATACAATTTATTGTACACTTATAGATTATGACGAAAATTTAACATTTTTCGATCGATTTACAAATGTCAGATTCCATACAAATGTGACATTCAAAATTCGACCTCGCTCAATTTTTCATATGAGTACGACGGACCTTCTTATAGTTTTATATTTCACTGCATGCGAAATCAATTTTAAATGACATATGGTCGATTTTCAAATGTCACATCTATTCGATTAAGATGGAAGATTAAAATTTAAGAAAGAGCTAGCTGTCAACGGTTTTGGCAGAAGTCATTCAAAATAGCATGCAAATATCAAAATTAAGAATGCCGGGATCAAAGAAGAATAGCTTATTTTTTGTCCTATTTTTAAAAATGTTTTGCAATTAGTAAAATAAAAAATAAGTAAAACGTTCACAAATTTCGAATAGAACAGGATACGGATTTTCACTATTTTGTATTTTCCTTAGTTCATTCACTATTAAACAAAAATCACGAAATTCAAAAATCATTTTGGAACTCCCAATCTTCTCCTAAGAGTGTCGCTCGTTTATTTCCAACTTATTCGCACGTAAATGTCGGACGGACGTTCTTATAGTTTTATATTTTTTGAATAAATCTTCATGTATAAACACGAATAGAATGGGACACGGCTTTTCACTATTTTTTATTTTCCTTAGTTCATTCACAATTAAACAAAAATCACGAAAGATGTTCATTTTGGAACACCCATTCTTCTCCTAAGAGTGCGAAAAAGAGTGTCGCTCGTTTATTTCCATCTTAAACGCACGTAAATGTCGGACGGACCTTCTTATAGTTTCATATTTTTTGTATGAATCCTCATGTTTAAACACCCCTATTGACATCTTCTTTACGAAGAAGAAGAATGTTTTTAAGTCAAAGCATTTTTTCTGGGTTTTAGCTGTAAACAAACTACGAACGATTATTTACAAAATTTTTGGGTATTGTAAGGAAACTGAAAAGAATTTATTTCTGAAAATGGTTGGTCCAAAATCAAATGCAACAAAAGATAAGTTGCTGAAACTTATGGCTGAGAAACAACAGTTGGAAACACAAATAAGCGCTTATGGAGCTATATTATCTGCAGTAAGCGACAGGCTGGCATGATTTAGCAAAATATTGTATGTTTAATATACATATCTTACTCTTCGACAGAATGATAATATTGGTATGCATGGAGCTTTAATAGATGCGGAGGGTTTCCCTCGAAACGATATTGACATCTATAAAGTTCGTCAGTCTAGGCAACAAATTATTTGTATGCAGAACAATCACAAGGAATTAATGAAGGCAATCGAGCAGTTGCTTCATCAATTGCACGCCGAGGCTAAGCAGGAAGAGCAACAACAAGAGTTAAATCAACATACCGCTGGTATGCATCTACACGACAGTTCCACCGAGGATTCTGACGACTTGGCAGCTGTCAACGGCTTGAAACCTTTAAATGCTATAGTTAAAATTAGTCACGTTGATGCAGGTTCACCCGCTGAACAAGCAGTAAGTTCAAATGATTCTTTGAAGGACCATAATATAATTGAATGCTTGTTATAGGGTCTTCGTAACCAGGATGAAATTGCAGAATTTGGATCGGTTAATGCAAGCAACTTTAATAAAGACTTAGCCACTATCGGTAGCGTTGTAAGCCATATGCGTAATCAGAGAATTCCACTGAAAGTTATACGGCGGAATGAAATATTGGATATCATTCTAATACCGCAAAGATGGTCTGGCAACGGATTATTGGGGTGCAATATTGTGCTGGTTGATTAAATCATTTTTTAAATTTTATTGGAATGGGGTGAACGTTTTTTGTTTTGTTATTACTATAATTTATTATTCCTGAAACCACTAATATATCATTTTCAGGAATAAAGGATTGTATTGAAATTTCAGAAAGAGAAACGTATTTAGACTCTTTAAAATTTTGATTTTTCCTAATAAGCTGTTATTCTTGAAAACAAGTACAAGTATATGTATTTTTTATATTATTAAATAATAGTATACACAAGTAATAAGATATATGATACCATACTAATAACGGCAGTCTCGATGCAGTTAAACACAGCGGACATAACCAAGTCATACCACTGGGAGTCAATTCAACCTTCCAATGACAAACCAATGTTAAAAGGACAGGCCTCCTTCATATATTTGCTTTACAACCAGGTCCGGCCCCTAACAACCAGGGACTACTCCTTGTAAGAAAATAGAATTTGATTCTACTTATGTATGTTCAGACTTATATATACTTATAAATATATCGTTACTATAATATAAAAAACACATAATTTTTCGAAATCTCTTTTACTGTTGATTCTTGTTGAATACCTTGTATTAAAATTGAATTGACAAGTTTTAGGCAAAAATAAAAATGAGTTAGGTACTCACTTCCAACATTTATTGAAAGAAAAATGACGCATTTGTTGCTAGTAAGTTGCAGTATACACTGAGTTCAAATTCAAAGATTGGCTTTTTCCGCTCTAACAACCACATATTATTATCGTTATATTTCTAGCAGAAACATCTAGATTGGGTGTGGGCACGGTACATGGTGGTTACAGTCAGCACTTATTACTGACTCCCTTAGGCTAGAAGAGGTAGCACGGGCTTTCGCGTCCTTCATCGAAACCAACATTTGCGATTCACGAAATGCTTTATTTTTCCGACGTCTACACTGGTCAAGTCTTAAAATCCTTCTAGATATAGCCATACAAAGACATGTTTAACGCCCTCAGTCTCCTCCTCGTCCTCACAGCTTCAACAAAATTCATTGACTCAACGTCCAGTCTCTGGACATATGTACCTATTATGCAGTGCCTGAAATTAAGAAAATTGAAATATTCCGAGTGAAATAATGCAGCTCAGAGTGTCAGATACCACACAAATTAAGTTTGAAAAGGCTATAAGATGGTATTTTTTAACTTATCCATGGTTTTTAAAATTTGTACTATTTTATTCTAATACAACAAACTATATATTTTTGTTGCTGCATAGTGTAATTAGATTTTTACATTATAAATATACAAATAAAAATTCATTTCAGAAAATTCGAAAATATTTTATTTTAGATTAGGGCAGTTTTTCTTTAAGCCTTTATAACAAGCTGCGATATCAAAAACGTTAATAAAAATTGAATTTTTTGCTCAAATAAAAAAAATATTTTTTCACATTGTCGGATAACAAGCTAAAACATTTATAAAAAGTTAATTTTTTACTCAATAAAATATTTGTTCACATTGTCGCAAACTACAACATAATTATTTGTATCGAAACAAAATTTCCAAAAAAATATTTTTGGTTTTGTTGGTTTTTTTTACTTAGCCTCGATAACCACAAATGTCACATACACTGGATAATTATCCAGGCTAATAGCCTTGTCACACTGCATGCGAAATCTAGCTGAAATGACATAAGGTTGATTTACAAATGTCATATCCCTTATTTCATTTAAGCTAGATTTCGCATGCAGTGTGACAAGGCTTAAGTCCAAAATTTTAACATAAAATTATTGTTTCAAAATGTATTTTCATATACACATTTTAAAAAAGAATGTTTATTTTGAGTGAAATTTTAACTTTTTGTTAAGGATCGCAGCTTGTTATCCCGGCTTAAAGAAAAAGAGCCCTATTAATAAATAAAATAAATGCTAGGAGACATTCGCATTGTGTTATTGTGATTGAAATGTTCTTATTTGGCTTTGCTTTTGCTTTGACTGTTCCACGCTTCGTGCCTAAAAGTGTGCTAACGTAGTTTGGTGAATTTTGAAAGTTTTTATGAAAGTTAGCGATTTTTATGTGCAATTCGTTGGCAGCACTTGCGACAGGATATTAGATTTTCAGGTTTTCTTTATTTTTATTTTTCTTTACTTTGCCAGTGAGTATCCTCGTTGTCGTCGTCATCGTCAGCGAGCTTAATAAAATTGAACGCGCGTGCAACAAACGTAGAAATTCACGGCAAACATGAAGAAGAATTAAGAGCACAAAAAGAATACAACTTTTTAAAATATACAGTGAAAAATTAATATGAAATACATATTTGAAAACCAATGCTTCCTTAAGAAAATAAAATTGAGATAATGTTAAAATTTGCAAGAAAAATAGCGAAAAGTAAGAACAAGTGATCAAGTGAAATGTATTTTTGCAAAAGGGAGCTAATCCACGCAGTGAAAAAAAGATATCCCTTTTTGGTCTTTACATAATGACTGCTACATACACGCACACACACACACATACATGTATACATACAAACAACATTCATGCATACGCACGCAGGCAAATACATACATACATATGTATGCGTATATGATTTTTGCTGTTGCTCGGTTTTTACGAGTGTGGTGTATTTTCACATTTCCTTTATGTATGTATGTACATACATATGTATTGTAGCGTGTACACTGTACACATTTGCAGTAAAGTAGGCAGACAGACAATTTTAGTAAATTACTTGGTTGTCGGAATACTTAGTACTGTGGCGGTTTGTCGAATCGACATACATGTGTATGTATATACATACACACATACATATACATATATGTATATTCATGTAGTAGCACTTTCCTTCCCCTTATTAGAATATGGTTGGTTGGCCTTTGTCAGATTGTCAGTGTCATCGTCATTATTACTTTTCTTCTTTTTTTAGTTTGTTGTTGCGAAACAATGTCATCTGAATTAGTGTCATAATGATAAATATAAAACAATATTTTATTCTCTTTTTGTACACCCTCCTCTCTTTAATTCTCCTCCTGTACCCGCTCTCTTAGTGTCTCATTCTGCATAACTTTTAAAGGTACCCAAAGGTCCTTTTTATTTTAATTAATATCGTAAAAAATACTAAAAACATTTTCTCGCTGGCCTCTTGTTATGGAAAATGAATATTAACTAGTATTTTTTATTCTCGCAAACTTGAAGTTCACTTGATACATGACTTCATTTTCATTCTCTTTTTATTTCTATTTTTGCACAGTGCTTTCTTTAAATAACCTACCACCGACCGACCGGGCAGCGAATGAGTGAAGTGCAATTTTGTCATTACTTTCAAGGAAATGATGTTCCTCGTATGAGTAGTAAATTTCATTTTAAATATAGAATTCATTGGCCTGTTAACCGTTTTGCACTCATCACGTCGTCCTCTCAGTTGTACTAGTAGTAGGTCCTGTCCGTCCATTCTCCCGGTGGTGGTCCATTAAAGCATTTATTTACCCATGTTTATTGGTTACTGTGCCGTAGCAATTTCCGTCGCACTGTGTTCTTTGTGTGTGTTTTGGGCCATGGCGAGGAATTGGCATCAATTATTCAGCATGTTGCTGCGTTAAAACACTAAAAATCCTCACATAACATCCCGTCCCGTCCCGTTCCTATGTGTATTCCACTCTGCTATAACGTCGAAGTGGTGGTGGTATGTATGCAGATGCTGTGTCCCAAATTAAATTTAAAATTTTGCAAGAATTTACTTCCTCCAAAGAAAAAAGAAATTGCCTAATCAAAGTGAAATTGAATTATCTCTTGCTTCGTAATTGAATGAATTTTATAACACAGGAAGCCTTAGTAGAGCACAATGTGGTATAATTCGTAAATCTCCAGTCCAGTTTGGCTAGAATTGCCATAATTATTATTCAACTGTTAAAGATTAGACTCGAAGAGGAATTCATCAATTTAATCGGCATGATAAGGTGACTTATACTGCGTTCAGATATGCACCAAAAATCCAATTTCATTAAATTCTGTCTGTCAAACTCCATATAAAACAAGTAAGGAAAGGCTAAAGTTGACTATATGATATCATTCACTTTCTACGACATTGCATTTCAATTAAGTGAAAAGTGTCCTATATCATCGACCAATAATACCCACTTTCACAGTGTGTATTTCCAGGTGATATATAACTTGTTCTGATTAAAATCTGTTAAAATATGTGTTTTCTAGAGCAAACAAAGTAAAATCGGCGACATTTGTATGAAACCTATTTATAAATCTGAATCGATTTAACCCATTTTCACTATAAATGATTCGAAAATATAAGGTATTATGTCAAAATTGTTCAAAATCGGTTAATTTATGTAGTGTTTAGAGCAGAAAAAGTCAAACGGGTATGAATCGATTTGACCCACTTTCATCGCAGATGTCTCTAGTCGCAATATAATGCCTTGTGCCAAATTTGGTCAAAATCGGTTGAATTATGTGGTTTCAAGATTTTTGTTTTCTAGCTATCGATTTTTAGACCAGCAATTCCCTTTATTTTCTAGTCATTTATAGCCTAGTCAAGATCACGTCTGTTAAGATGTCTCTGTATTATAAAGAATTGTATTGGAGAAAAAACATAGCCATACATAACTCCACTGTTTAGTAGGAACTGTGGATTCCTTGTCCTTGCCTTTGAAACGAATGAATGATATTATTTATTCAGGTATCCGAATGTTTTGGAGCTATTGCCAGATAGTGGTGAATTCCACTCGAACAGTCTCAATAATGATGCGATTCTAATTATGCCATACGATCGATTTGGTATAAAGCCTGCTTGTTCACAACGATGGATCGGCTCTCTTGTAGAAGATAAACGCTCTAAGATTATGAAGACCATATTATGAAGATCATATCGCCATTTTTTGGTATGGTGGTGTCCAATCGGCAACAAATGGTGAGAGTGCGTGGAAAGACGCGTATCTCTACCGAACGTTCTCACGGGCGATATAAGATCACGAATATCCGAAGAACAAACACCATGAAAATATAGTTAGATCAACGACACACATCCCACATTATCACGGTGATCAAGGGAGATAATTGAATTGGATATCCTACTGTCACATAACAACACCATCGCCCTCCTGCTGTGGACACGGTCATGTATTTCCAGGGAAGTTTCTGAAACACCCGACCATATCTGAGAGTTGTATTCCATCTTTGGTCTGATGTAGATAGTGTAGGTATTGAAGTGAGTGAAGTATTTCTTACACCGCTGCAAGAACCCTAGACGCTTCAGTGCATCTTTCGTCTCATCAAATGCATGTGTTTCCGGTGAGAAGTTTAAAGAATTTTAAAATTCATGTATGTTAATTCAGGTGCATATTTCAGAGGTTCGGCAGTCAGATTATCGGACCAGCTTACATTTTATACCCCCCACCTAAGGATGGGGGTATAATCACTTTGTCATTCTGTTTGTAACACCTTGAAATATTCATCGGAGATTCCATAAAGTATATATATTCTTGGTCGTGGTGAAATTCTAAGAGGATCTAGCTATGTCCGTCTGTCTGTTGAAAGCACGCTAGACGTCCAACGAAATGAGCTAGGAGGTTTAAATTTGCCCTAAATGTGTTTTATGGTTGCGGTTGGGATTGAAAGTGGGCGAAATCGGCACAGACGGATATTTTTAACCCTAACAAGGACTGAAAATACCCCCTAAATATTTAGACTATTTAAGCATACAACCCTTTTGAAGCGCAAAAACACCAAAAAGTAAATAAAAGTTTTAGCGAGCGAATGGGACAAAAATGGATAAAAATGGTACCAATGATACGACAAATTTGGAATGTACATTCCTCCAACTACGTAGATACGTAAAATAGAGGTATTTTCGTACTTCTAAGGCATACAATTGGAAGAGAGGGATAAAAATAGTGCCAACCAAAACGCTGTAGTTGTAATCATGAAATTCGGTGTATAGACGCAAAACATAAAATAATTTTTCGAAATTTGTACTTTTAGGCCTAAATGGGGCAAAAGGATGGACAAAAGATAGTACCAACCAAACGACAGCAGTTAGAATAGTGAAATTCGGTGTGTACATTGCTCTGACTGTGTAGATGCGAAAAAGATATATTTCAATATTCGTACCTTTAGGATCAAAACGGGATAAAATTGGTACCAAGCATACGGCTGTAGACAGAATCATGATATTCAGTGTTTACACTCGTTTGTCTGCGTAGACACGCAATCTATGAGTATTTCTGCAAATTCGTACTTCTATGGTCAAAATGAAAAAAGAATAGAACTGGTACCAAGTAAACGGATGTAGCTAGAATCATGAAATAAGATTTCAATGTGGACGCGAAACATAACGGATCTTTAAAATGTTTACTTTGCTTCTCAAAATGATACATTCACTTTGTCTGTAGTTGGATCAAGAAATTGCAAATGGGTAAATCGACAATGACGGAAAATGTTTCTCCCTAATGACGGATGACAATAAACCTAATATTTTCACTTTTTAATTACAATTGCAGTTTGTTTATATATTGTAGGATGGGTCACGAAAATAAATTGCAGCGATCACCCCCCAGAAATAAAGAATGGATTGTTTTATGATGATCTGCAAAATATTTCATCACTGGATCAAGCCACCTGTGAGCTAAACGCTCCTGAAAACAACTCTAAAAATCATGTTTTTCCCGTGTAATTTTTTTATGACGCATTTTTGTAAAAAAAAATTTTTTCTGAATTAATAGACCCTTGGGAGCACTTTAAATAATTTTTTTTTTGAAAAGAATTTTTTTTTGGGTTCTGCTGAAGACTTCGGCACAACCTATGGTCTTGAACCAAAATAAATGACAAGACATACAACATAACAGACCAACTATACATACAAACAACAACAATACACACGAGGTACAGTGAAGACGGGACATACCGTACAACAACAACCTTTGCATTGTTGCGAGCGATGCGAGCACATGCACAACATTGAATTGGCAAAGTGAGATTTTTAGTGTGTCGATTTAGTTCGGTGGAATATTTTGTTTATCAGCGTTTCTCATAAGAAATATGTGACCGCTGGTACTAATATGAACCCTGATTTAAGTCAAAGACATACATTCGTTGCGAAAGTTCTGATGAGATGGTGTAGCGCCCATCGAAACTGCGCAGTCAACTTTCAGCTGCAACAATAAAGGTCTCACTTTGCCTTCTTTGCTAATTTTTGGGTTCTGCTGAAGACTTCGGCACAACCTATGGTCTTGAACCAAAATAAATGACAAGACAGACATTTTTTATTCTTGTCTTAGAATAACTCATTGGTCGAAATATTGGACGTTTATATATTTTAATACTGGAAATTTATTTCAGACTCTTTTTACAAAAATGAGCTCTGTGGCGTCAATTTAATTCCGATGTTCATCATTTAGGCATCATTCGAAAGGTATTGACTGGGGCTATTTTATTTTTTATAAAATACTAACAACAAATACGAAAATTTCTTAAGTTGTCACCTTGAAAAAAAAAAAAACAATTACTTTAAGGTCCAATAATTTGATCAATAAGTTACTCTATGACACGAATCAACATTTAAATTTAAAGTGCTTTCAAGAGTCTATTATTTTCGGAAAAAATGTTTGACAAAAATGCAGCACAAAAAAATTACATGTGAAAAAACATGGGTATTTTCAGGAGCGTTTAGCTTACAGACGGCTTGATCTAGGAGCGAAATATTTTGTAAATCATCATTAAACAATCCAAACTTTATTTTCGTGGGGTGACTGAAACTTGTTTTTTCATTTGTATGGACGGCGACCCAGCCTAATATATAGTAGTGGGCAATTTATATTATAATATTAATTAATAATTATAATAATGAAGCAACGTAATTTTTTAAAACAGTGCACATAAGTATGCCCTATAGTTTGAAATAGTAAACAAATAGTAATGTGTACAAAAAAGATCAAAATTTTACTAATATGGTATTGTACTTCTATGTAAAGCCGACAGTCTCTAATCTGCCGTTAATACTCCGTGGTGGAGGGTATATAATAGGGTATCCAGTTGTTCGTACTTTTGGATTATTCGATTAATTCATAGTCGAAAATACAAAATTTCTAATTAACCGAATATAGTTGACAGCTCTTATTCGAATATTCGATTAATCGAATAAAATTTCCTGTAAATAATTTAGATTTCCATAGGAATATATAACACATACTCATGTTTCATCGTTTTATTTGAAAAAGTTATTGGATCTGAGGCGATTATTTTCCTTTGCTTTAATAAAGTTCGATTTCGAAAATACTCTTTCACTTACTGTCGAAGACGGAGCAATAGAAAGAAGACCATGTAATTAAGTTTTTGAGTTCTTTTTTTTCGATTTATCTAAATATAAAAAATCATCTTGTATGCCATTCGACTCTACTTTTCGTTTTTTGCTGGAATTTGTACTACATTTATTGTTTCATTCAGTTCGGACAAAAGGCTATTACATCGACAATATTTTCTCTATCAGTGACAGGATATTCTGAAACGTTTTCAACTCTATACTCTTTTGTATACTGAGCTAGCAAAGCAAATATTTAAAAAGTTAAAGTTTTCATTAAAAATTGAATGATGCCTTACAAACTTTGGTAGATATAAAGCAAAATCATTTGTGCAATTGTTTATACTTTCCAAAATGATATTTCGCTCCAAAAATGTTTGACATTTCGAATATTCGATTATTTGGTACGGATTAATCGAATTATTCGTTATTCGAAAATCTGACATTTCTGATTATTCGAACAAATATTTGATACTAAATATTCGATTAATCGAATAAAATGTAATCGGTTGGATACCCTAGTATATAAGGTTTGACCCGGCCGAACTTAACGCCTTCTTGCTTGTTGTTGAGCTTCTGAATAGCGTTGTTACTTCTTGGTTTATCGGTACTGTTATGGACTAATTTTTTTTAAATGTGTTTGCTGGACCAAGGCACACAGATTTCTTAAGTTTTCTTTAATAAACTATATATCGATGGAAGGCTCCAGGCTTCTTCTTTTCAAATCCGATGTGAAAGTGAAAATCGGTTGATAACCAACTAAGTTACAGGCGTATAAATGTACAAATGTACGAAACCCCGGTTTTTTACTCGTAACTCAAGATTTTGGGGGTGTCTGCCCCAAATTTCAATAAACAGATTCTTGTTCTACCCAGAGATTTCTACATCATTCTTGTTTGCAGCACAGTGTTATTTATGTATGTCATTGACTACTTCCCCATGAATGTAGACATTCGTTTGAAATTTGATTACACTCAGTATTTTAAACAATTTTATTGCTTAATGTAAGTTATCAAAGTAATTTTTACAACATTTGATAACAAAAGTAGAGCACCTTTCGTTATTTTAAACGTCCACGCCCCTACCCAAACCATATAATTTATATTATTGGAGAATATTAGTGGCACAGCGGTTTTTGCAAAAATTATTTATCTTGGGAGTCATCATCATAAAATAAACCAATGTTCCTTGCTTTTACAATACAACACCAGTACCACCGAACGTTTTATGGAGCCGGCCCGCCTTAATCTACATACGTATATCATAAAATGGATATAAACAAATACGAGTGCATAAAGTCAAGCAATAAAAATACATATGTATGTATATTCAAATATATTGGCTGTTACAATTTAAAAATTGTAAAAATAAATTTATATACTATGCCTTCGAAGTGTACGAGTGTCGAGTGTGTTCAGTTCATATGACTGACTGTGAAATGACTGAAACATCTCTAAGCACCTTAAAGTCTTCCGCTTCGTGTTTCGTTTAAATCCTTAGAGACTTATAAAAATAATCACAAGATTTCTGCTTCCTTATTACGAACAGTCAAACCAACAAAACTGAACATTGAAAGCACTCCGAGAAGGATATCCATCTATCTACTTATTCAGTCATGCGACTCATGATGATGACTACATATTAGTAACCACATGTACATGCATACCTAGTACATACATAGATATATATGTATGTATGATGAATATGACTGTTGTGTTTGTAAGTTATTAGAACGTATCTATAACCAAAGCAAATGTTTATCGCGCTCTACCGTAATACCCAAATTGTTTGTCTAAAATGATCGATCTTCAAAAAACATGGACGAATATTAACCCTAGAAATTTTGTTGTTTATGTTGGCCTGTAAATTTGCGAGAAGAGCCTTATTTTCAACTTTGCGGTCTTTGGTGACCCTCACTGAAAATTTCCGGCAAATATTTTAATAGAACATTTTAATCCTTAAATGTTCTTTTTTTGAAAGGACTTTTTTGATTTTCTCGAAAAAGGGTCAAATTGACCCACAAAGAGAGGAGCTAGAGGGTTAAGATCTTCAACAAAAATAATCCTCATAAAATTCCACAATATAATTCTGAGAAGAAGAAGTCTCTCAGACATTAACTTACAACACTTTTTTCACTTAGTATTTATAAGGCTTTCAATTTTTCTTTGCATTATGAACAAACACAAATATGATAAAAAAAACATAAAAATAAAAAAATTAATTCTCTTTAAAATCGAAAAATACGAAAAGTAGTCAACTTTGGGCCGAAAAATATATCCGATTTCCTGATTTTTAATGTTAATATCTCTCCTTGTCTAGTTTTGGTTTTTTACAGAACTCAAAAATGTCTACTAGTGCAAAAGTTATTGCATTTTGGACAATGAATTTTGATTCTGAACCACTGTGCGCCGTCGAAATGTGGGATGTGTTTCGTTGTTCTATCCATACTTTCATTTTTAGACTATGCAGCAGACCTAATAACTATCTATAAATAAATGTCTATCCAAGTATTTACTTCATGCCCTTGACCTTTTGTGCTATTACATAGCGAATTAAATTTGTTGATATGTCCCAATGTACACACATGCAAATGCTGCAAGTGACGTAAATTGTGAAGTGCTTGTGACAGTTCCGCAGTCTTGAAATGGAAAGTGTATCATATATATATACATATATATTTACAGATGAAAATGGAAAAACGTGATGTGCCCAGTTTAAAAGGGACAGTGAAGTCCACTAACAAACAAATATCGAGGGCTTATGTTCAAACGTGGCTATGAACAAAAACACAACTATTCAGGAGAGCGAAAAAACTGATTTTCTCCTTAATTTGAAGAGTAATTGATAATCTTTCTTCTACAGTTTAATCTAAAGAGGATTACTAATTGCTAAAGGTTTTCAAAATTTCCTATTATTCGTGGTTTGTCACTTTGAATGTTTAAAAATTAGGCACTATGAATGTTGAAATAAGCACATATCCATTATTGTCCAAACATAAATGATGGAATTTGGTAGTACCTTATACCCTAAATTTAGAAACATGTTTTAAACAATCGTTTTGGGAGAATTACAACCTTCGGTTTTATGCCGCTCCATTTTTAAATTATTTTATTTTTATGTTCATAGCCACCTTTGCTGTCACAAACTAATGTATGAGTGTATAGCCAAATGAGAAATATTGGAAAAAATCTTCTCCAAATTTATATGACAGATATCAGCCAAATCAGAGAATAATTTGGAATCAAAAACTCATTTTCGAAAAAATGGTTTATAGCCACAAAATTTTCGGCGATATGTTCAAAACCATTGCGATCCTTTGAAGGGCCAACAGGATGAGGAATGAAAAAACTTAAATCGCCAATTAACACCTTATTTCCTATAGTTTCAGACGTATAGCATCCGGTTCAAATGTAACGACTTTTTCTTAAAATTACGTCGTACGGTGTAACCGTTTGTTAGCTTTAACCTTCGCAATTTTGTTTATAGCTGCACTTGGTTTCTAAGATAACCTCAATCTTGACTATTTAATAACAAAAGTACACTATAAAATTTTCAGTTTATATCGTATTATTACACACATATAAACTTCCAATTTTATATTAAAATAGTTCAAATGTGCATATACACATTAGAATGGGTCACGGAAATAATTTGCTGCGATCACCTCCCATAAATAAGGATTGGATTGTTTATCTGCATAATATTTCGTCGCTGCGTCAAGTCGTCTGTGAGCTAAACGCTCCTGAAAACATGTCTAAAAATCATGTTTTTTTCAGTTTAATTTTTTAAATGTTGCATTTTTTCCTGAATTAGTAGACCCTTAGAAGCACTTTTAATATAATTTTCTTTCTTGGCTCAGTATAACCCATTGGTCGTATTATTAGACGTGTGGTTATTCAAAAAACTCTTATTACTTGGAAAAATGTTGTAAAAGGTATTAAGAAAAATAAATTGAAGGAATCAAAACCTTTCGAATGATGACTAAATGATGAACATTGGACGAAAGAGGCCGTCACAGACTTCATTTCTCTGAAATAATTAAATATAGGAGATGGATTTTAAGAGCCAAAGTTTTCAAACTCTTTTTTACAAAAAATAAGCGCTGCGGCGTCAATTTCCTTTCGATTTACATCATTTAGACATCATTCGAAAGGTATTGACTACAGCTATCTATAGTCATATCTATTTTATAAAATACTAATATCAAACACGAAAATGTTTTCAGTTATCGCAATAAATACTATAAAGTTTCAATAATTCGACCAATAATCAAAATTTATATTTAAAACGCATTTTTTGTAGGTTTATAAAATTTAGCCATAGCATAAAGGAAATTTACTCATCTTTTTATCTGCGTACCTACTTTTCAGAAGTTAGTGGGACAAAAATGAGGAAACTGTGTTTTGGAACTAAAAAATCTGACTCTTATCTTCCAATGGTGCAATTTCGTGCAGACAAAAGTTACCCTACAAAAACGGGGAACCCTTCAACCTTTCCAAATATGTACATATATATTTCGTTAAAGGCTTTTGATGGAAAAAAGTTGTGTTGGCTCAAAGTCAGACATTTGTTCAAAAAGGATATTTTGTACAATATTCATTACAACCAAACTATATTTGGCACAAACATAGTTTTGTCGTTATAATAAAGCTAAGAAACAACAATTTCTAATAAAAATTTTGAGTGTAAAACCTCTTAAAATGTGTGAGAAACAGTTCGACAAAGTCAAAAAAAGAAATTACGTTTTTTTCAATTTTCAAAATCTGAAAAACGTTAAAATCTGTAATACAAAAAAAAATAAAAATTTCTTTTCCCATTATGTACGTACGAATACATATGTTAAAAAACATAAAAAGAAAAAAATAAAAATTTTTATTTTTTTTAAAATCGAAAATTACGAAAAGTAGTCAACTTTGGGCCAATTTCTAAAATATATCTGCTTTCCTGATTTTGTATGTTAATACCCCAAAATAATCCTTGGGTCCTTGCCTAATTTTTTTACAGAACTCAAAAATGTCTACTAGAACAAAAGTTATTGAATTTTGGCCAATGGATTTTAATTCTGAACCACTGTGGGGCGTGGCAAAACCCGCCATATCTTGCACGCTTAAAGTACTTATAAAAACTTTATCATATATCAAAATAGAGCTGATTCCGAATATTCGTTTGGAATTTACATTGGTTTTAGTTTAACATAGGAATTTGGCCTTTTTGTGTGAGAGGTACCTGCAGGGGCTTGGAAATTTCGCCCATCTTCGAACTTATATTTACTAAGTTTGGGAAAAATATTACCATGTGCAAAGTATGTTTACCAACCAGACAGACGGACGGGCAGACGGACATGGCTGAAACAGCTTAAAAGGTCATGAAACGGATTTGGTCCAAACATACTTAAGCCTCAAGTCACTCCTTCAATACGTTAAACTTTATGTCTGTCCCAAATACCCCCCTACACTGTAGAGTGGGAGAGTGAGTAAAAAAAATAAGGGAAAAAATATTTTTTAAGGGTGTATTCAGGAGCGTTTAGCTCACAGACGGCTTGATCTAGGAACGAAATATTTTACAGATCTTTATTTTTGTGGGGTGACTGGAAAGTGTTTTTTTCATTTGTATGGACCGCGGCCCAGCCTAATATACACATATATGACTGTTTAAATAGTAAAGCTTGTGTATTAAGTTTTTCAATTATTTTCAGCAGAAAAACCATCATGAAGCTAATTAATATACTAAATGACTAACACACAGCAAAAGCCAAAAGTATGTGGACAAAGGAAAAACTAACAAAAAAGTGAAAAACATGCCAAAATTCAAAGTAAACTAAGTTAAATTCTAAAATGTCACTACTTTGTTAAGTGACAGTGCAATTTGCAATTATAGCAAACTAACAAAACCAAAAACAAAAAAAAACAACCAAGCCAAATCATGTCGGTGCACACAAGCCAAAGTTTATGCCAAAACAAATTCAAAAATTCTTCCGCCAAGACATCAATATCATCAATTCTTCCCCAGATATCAATTAAATAGGAATACCAGCAGCGATCTTCTTCAATAAAATTATTCCTCCTTGCTTCCCTTATGCGGTGGAAACCAAATATGACAAACACATCTTCCTCCCAATATCCCAATGAAATTGTGCCAAAGTTTAACGCCAAAAGAATAAAAAATTTGTGCCATCAACTTGGACGAATTACCATCGCAAAGATAAAGGGCCCGCCCCCGGTGTGTTTCTTTTATGCATATGCGTATGCTGATTATGTGTTGTGATAGAACTAAGGAATAAGTGAAGTAATAAATAATAATTGTAACTATTCTAATAAAACAAACCGAACCGAATCAAATTAACTCAACTCAACTCAAACGAATAATACAAAAAATCCCAGTCAAAAGAAAATTAAAGTTATGCAACATTATACTCGCATTTGCAATGCCGCATTGTGTTTGAGACAACAACAACAACAGCAGCATCCGCAGCAGCCACACAAACAACAACAACCACAGCAACGACAGAAACAACAGCAACAAAATCAACACTCCAGAAATCACCACTCGAAAAATCAACAAACGCAACAACAACTAAAGTGTTCGTATTGGCCGCATACAAAAAACAAATGAAAAATCTTCTTCTAAATGAAGAATGAAGAAACAAAATGTTCGCACGATATCTTTGATCGTGTGTACATTTACTTATTTACTAGTCGGAGCTGCTGTATTCGATGCCCTCGAATCGGAAACGGAAACTCTACGTTGTGAAGCTCTACAAGGTAAGTATGTTGTTAGCATATGTACCTAATCCCTATAAGCAAACGTTCATTAGGGTGGGTCCATTTCATTTTTCGACGTCAAAGCGAGTGGCTTCGAAGAAGCAATTGTACAGCGAGTTTAACCAAATTTGATTCGATCTCTAAAATCTCATGTGCACGAATTTTTGTTTTTTATTTAATATTCAATCGTAAACATTTCGAAAAATGTTCCAAAAGAAAACTTTCTGGCATGATGATTCATAAGATCAACACAAAAAAACTTTTATGGATTATTATTTTTTTAATGTTTACTAAAATTAAAATTTTCGTCCTTTTGTCTATGTCAAAAACTCAAAAAAAAAATTATCTTTACTTTGATCAGATCTCTTATTTAAGAACTTTTATTTTTGACATTTCTCATTTTATGCACACCAAAACTGTCTTTAGTGTTAGTTTGAAAGTGGTCTAAGTCACACTATATCCACTGACATTGATGTGGGGTGATGTAAACAAACATTTTTTATTTGAACTGGGATTTTGTCCTGGCTCAAGACCATTTTGCATCTATATTTAATAGAATGCAACTTTATTTACAAATGGCATGGTGACATTTATTTCTTTTTATTTATTATTATTTATAATATCCATTTTAGGTGATTCAGATAATTTGAATAACATATAAAATAAAATTATTTGAAAAGTAAATAATAATTTCAATATAAAGATTCTAGACGAACAACATGTAAATATTTATCTATATATATATACTCAAATAAAATATTTTGGGTTTTGTTTCACTTTTGGAAATAAAAAATATTACTTTTGCGAAAAAATAAAAAAATATATTTGTTAAATTTTTCAATTTTGAGAAGAATGAAAGTGGTCTAAGTCAGTACATCCTCTGAAAGTAGTGGTTCCCTTAGAGGTACCAACGTTGTCGATTTTTTTATAATAATTCGATATAGAAGTAGGATATTGTGTGAAAAAATTTTGGTGGTTCGGTGGAAAAATATTTTTCAATTGACTCGAATGTAAATCATTCCATATCTCAGAACGGACTTACCCCACTATCATTCTAACTGGCACATAAATTCGATTGTACCCGCTTATATGTTCTATTAAACGTAATTAGAACACACAAAACATATTAACATATTAACAGCCATAACATAGAACATATTAACAGCCTCCAACAATTTGGGGAAAAAATATTAAAAAAAAAAATCATGAAAAATAGAAAAAAATCGGAATAAAATTATTTCGTTTTATTTTTTATACCTGACATTCTAGTATAAAAAAAAACAATGTTTATATATAAAAAATCTATGGATAAATATAGAAGTTACTCTTTGGAGGCGTAAAAGTTTCTTTAAATCATGATTTTTTTAAATATTTGTTTAAATAGCGCGAAAAGTTCCATTAAAAATCCATTATCTAAAATAATATAATATATCTATATAATAAAATATATTAGTTTGCAATAGCTGGCCTCTTAACGAAGAAAACAAGGCATTTTTGAAGAAAATCTATAAATAAATATAGAAGTTTTGACCCTTATGTAGAAGTAATGAATTTTTAAAAAGTTTTTGCTTATATTGATTCAGTCATACGTCTACATTTAGCCATAGATTTGCTTTAACGCCTTGTTTTCTTCGTTAAGATGCCAGCTATTACAAACTAAAATAAAATATTCTGCAAGCTAATTTGTAAATGGATTTTTCACGCTATTTAAACAAAAATTTAAAAAATCATGATCTAATAAAGAGATTTTTCGCGATATTTAAAATTGGAATTTTAGTAAAGAAATTAAAGAAAAATTATTATAATTTTCGAGTTTAGAAAGCCAAAATACATCAGAAAATGACCCTTCAAAAAATCTTTAAATTTTAGAGTATATATTCTGGTTCGTGTTAAAACTCTAAGACGACCCTCACATATATCCTCATATCTTTATCATATGTCTTCTGAAAGTCCACTAGCTTCTGAACAAACAAACTTTCCATATACATATGTATGTGTCTAATTGTCGCAGATCAGTTGGAATTGAAAATGGCCGAAAACTATCCAGGGGAAAAGATATTCTCTCACAAGGACCTATAAATATTGATTTCTTTTGTAATATTTCGTAGCATTTTAAGATTAATTAATATATTTCTTGCAATATTTAAATAGACAACCGAAGACTAGACCATTATATACAGTCGAACATTCTTGATAGACCCTGCAGGCTTCATACAAAAATCCTCTTTAACCGGAAATTTGAACCTCTTTAAGTGGGATTGATTTTTGCAGGATAACGGTATTTGAAAATGATTTATTTGGGTAACGATATTCAATTCAAAAGGGTATTGAAGCCTTGATTCTAAGACAGAAATGATCCCAATGACTACTTGTGCCCGGGACGATGTATTTTGCAGATCATCATCAATCAATGCAGTCTTCATTTCGGGAGGTTGACCGCAACACTTTTTTCGTCACCCAGCCTAATGTACACCGTACATTGTGCATAATATGCAAATGAGTTCACTAGCCTTTACTCTATATCTATGAAGAATTTAATATTCAAGTCGATACCATACACCATAGACGAATTTCTAGATTTTATAATGATTACGCATTCCATAAATCACGTACATACACGCATACATATATCATGGATGTGACTTAATATCATCAGCAAGTTTTGGCCAAGTTTAAAGCGTGCGTAAAAAAATGAAGAAGCATATGGGAAGAAATTCCACAACTATCCTCGCGAGAAACTAAAAGTTTAGCAATTTTGCAAATAAACTAATATCGACTATTCTATGATACAGAACAGAGGATGAGTCCAAAGTCTCAAAAAGTTATGACCAATTTAAATTTTTTGGACAAGACAACAAAACTATTTTTTAGGAGGAGATGGGATTTCAACCTGAACAATTAATTACATTATGCAACAACAATTTTGTCAAAGGGTCATGTATAATATTTTCTGATGTATTTTGGCTTTCTAAACTGGAAAATAGTATTAATTATACCCTACACCACTTCGTGGGCTAGGGTATTATAAGTTAGTTTCGCGCCAAATGTTTGTAACACCAAGAAATAATCGAGCTAGACCCACCTTTAAGTATACCGATCGGCTTAGAATCACCAGCTGAGTCGATTTAACGATGTCTGTCTGTCCGTCTGCTGTCCATCTAAGCTTGTTCGCACTCTACAGGTCGCAATTGTTGTCCGATTGTCATGAAACTTGGCAGAAGTTATTTTTTCTGGCCAATGAATATTGAGGAAATCGGTTCAGATTTAGATATAGCCCCCATACAAATGTCGCTCCCGATTTGACTTTTCCCGCCCTATAAAGCACATATAGTACCCGATTTTCTTTAAATTTGGCACAACATCTTATAATCCAACTAGAAACACCTATGCAAAAATTGGGTAATATCGGTTCAGATTTAGATATAGCCCCCATACAAATGTCGCTCCCGATTTGACATTTTCCGCTCTAGAAACGACATATTGTACCCGATTTTCTTTAAATTTGGCAGAACATTTTATAATCCAACTAGAAACACGTGTGCAAAAATTGGGTAAGATCGGTTCAGATTTAGATATAGCCCACATACAAATGTCGGTCCCGATTTGACATTTTCCGCTCTAGAAACGACATAATGTACCCGATTTTCTTTAAATTTTGCAGAACATCTTATAATCCAACTAGAAATACGTGTGCAAAAATTGGGTAAGATCGGTTCAGATTTAGATATAGCCCCCATACAAATGTCGATCCCGATTTGACATTTTCCGCTCTAGAAAAGACATATTGTAACCGATTTTCTTTAAATTTTGCAGAACATCTTATAATCCAACTAGAAACACGTATGCAAAAATTGGGTAAGATCGATTCAGATTTAGATATAGCCCCCATACAAATGTCGCTCCCGATTTCACTTTTTCCGCTCTAAAATCCACACATTGTACCCGTTTTTCTTTAAAATTGGCACAACATCTTATAATCGAACTAGAAACATCTATGGTGAAAGTGGGTTCAGATTTAGATATAGCCCTCATACAAATGTTGCTCCCGAATGTTTAACCGATTTTGGCCAAATTTTACATATTATATTTCACCAATAAACAGATATGGTGAAAGCGGGTCACATCGTTCCAGGTCCTTTCCGATTTAACATTTTTTGTCAAACACATACATTTACAGGATGCAAAAATCCTTCCCGATTTCACTTTATAGCATATAAATTATATCAATATAATTTATATAATTTGTATGAACTACATAAAATTGTTCCCATGAAATACCTGCGTTTAGTAATCAAAGCGAGGTACATACGCAGGGAGTGGTGTAGGGTATTATAAAGTCAGCCCCGCCCGACTTTAGACTTTCCTTACTTGTTTTTTTTGTTAATTAAATTAAAATTCCAATTTTTGGCGAATGTAAATATTTGTACTCTCATTTTGGGAATATAATTCCGATAACACCCGGTTATATGGTAAATTAAAGGTCTCATGATGGCTACAAGTATAGCGAATTACGCTTTCACATAGAAACAGTGGTTTAGAAACTGTCTTAAAAAATACGGGAAAATATTTTTTTTTTGAAAAAATATATTTTTGCTGGCACAAAAAAAAATCATAAAAAGTAGAAAGTAGAAAATCGAAAAAATATTATGTTTTATTTTTAAGAGCTAACATTTAAACGCAAACAAAATGTTTAAAAATGATTTAAAAATTTATTATTTTATATTTATCCATAGATTTTTTATAAATAAACACTATTTTTGTATTAGAATCAGGTATTAAAAAATGAAGAGAACTTTTTTCTTTTTTTATGATTTTTTTCGTGCCAGCAAAAATAGATTTTCTCGAAAAAAATTAATTGTTTCCTAAATTTTTAGAGGCTGTTCTTAAATTACTGTTTCTATGTGAATGTGTAATTCGCAACATTTATAGACATCATAATTACCTTTAATAGATTTTTTGTATTTTTTTTGAGTTAAAATGTTATTAAAAAATAAAACAAAATACTTTTTTCGACTTTTTTATATTTTTTATGATTTTTTTGCCAGAAAAAATATTTTTTCAAAAAGAATAATTTTTTCCTAAATTAAAATTAAATTAAAATTTTTACTAAAATTTCAATTTTTAATGTATGTACGAATGTAAATATTTGTACTCTCATTTTGGGAATATAATTCCGATAGTAAGTAATAGATAGATAGATAGATAGATAGATAGTAAATTAAATGTCTTATTATGGCTACGAGTATGGCGAATAAAAAAAATATTTTGTTTTATTTTTTAATGACCAACATTCAAACACAAAAAAAACAATGATTATATGTAAAAAAATTGGGGGAAATTTTTTTTGAAGAAAAATAATATTTTGTTTTGTTTTTTAATAGTCAACATTCTATGGCTAAATGTAGAAGTTATGATACTCTTTGGATGTATATTTGTAATAGCTGTCATGTTAGCGAAGAAAACAAGGCCTACATAAAGAAAATCTATGAAAAAATGTAGAAGTTATGGTTCTTCTTTAAGTAAAAACATGAAAAATTACATGATTTTATATATTTATTTATTTATTGACATTATATATTTTTTATATAATTTCGCTCTATTTAAACGAACAAATAAAATCATGATTTAAAAAAATTATTTGCTAAAATAATATATTTTTTTTCTATTTTTATGATTTGTTCGTGCCAGCAAAAATATATTTTTTTCGAAAAAAAAATATAATTTTCTTCCAAGTTTTGGGGGCTGTTCCTAAACCATTTGTAGACATTATAATTACTTTTAGTTTAACATATAAGCCGGTGCGATCATACTAATAGATGCAAACTTAGAGTACAAATATTAAACGACAAAAATTTTAATTTTAGTAAAAAATAATAAAAAAATATTATCTATAAAAAATTTGGTGTTGATTGTATTTTGTAGTTTATATACATTAATGTATTCATAATATCGTATGCTTGCTATGTGGCCGATACCATGTCATTGAGGTAGTGTTGAACAAAAAGTCAGGTACAACCCTGCGTATCTTCGCTATTGATAAATACCAGTACACAATAATAAATCATTTAAAAAAAATATTAAAATTGTTGATAAAATTTTATTTATTTATTAATTTATTTCAATTCCGATTTAAACTATCTTTCATAATGTATAGGGTGGGCCATTTAAAATTCGAAATTAGAATGGGCTATACAAAACAGGTACTGATTATTTTTCAAATTTCTGGTTTATTGGAAAGTTTGAACTTTGTCATTTAATAATGGAGCACAATATCATTCATATGACTGTCACGACTGGCTCGGCAGTACCTCATCCGATCAACCCACTTTTACAGCCCAAACAGTGACTCGTTGTGGATGCATTGGCTTCCCAATAGTGTGGGTTCTTTGAACCCCATATACGACAATTTAGCTTATTGACATAGCCACCGAGATGAAAATGAGCTTCGTCTGAAAACACGACATTTTTTCCACGGAATTTTTTTATAGTTTGCGTCAAAGACTCACTACTTTGGAAATAAGTTTTTAATATTTCCCAATAGCGTCCAATTTTGCAAATGCCAAACATAAACCTGAAAATATAATTGAATGTTATGCTAAGTCAAAGTAATCGGTAGTTCAAATTTAAAATGTTAAATGACCCACCCTATACTTTGCAAACCTGTATATAAGATTAAAATTAACATTTGGACACAATAGGGCTGTTATCTTTAAAATGGGATAACAACTACATAATAAAAATATTTGAATCAAAATAAATTTTCAAAAAAAAATATTTTGTGTTGACTTATTTTGGAATTAGCCTCGATTACCATAAATTTGACTTACTCTGGATAATTATCCAGGCTTAGTGCAACATTTTTAATATAAAATTAATTTTTTTTTCAAAATTTGTTTGCGTACCACACATTGATATTGCTGTTGGCGACAATTTAAATAAAAGAGGATTTTTTTATTTTGAGTGAAATTTTAACTTTTTATTTAGGGTTTTGTTATCGCAGCTTAATTATTCAATTTTAAAGAAAAAACAGCCCTAATGAGTTTCACAATCAAAATTCTGTCAAAAAAATCAGCAGTTTGTTGTAAGTCCTCCTCATGATATGGTCATATTTAAGGTGTAAATTGCTCCTATGGATTTCATTCGACATCGTAACATGACCCACTACTGAAAAGCACTTGTGGCTGGCATGGAACGACGACTATATTTCTAAAACATATATTTTTTTACAACAATTTAATAACATCAATATATTCTCTAAATATTCTTTTTTTAGCTGTCGAAAATATGATTATTGACAAATATAAAATTTCTGAGGAGGATTTTAAGGTAATGGAAACGGTTGTATTAAAATCAGAGCCACACAAAGCCGGAAAACAGTGGAAGTTTACAGGTGCATTCTACTATGCGACCACAGTATTGACCACAATTGGTTACGGTCATTCGACCCCAAGCACAATTGGTGGCAAATTATTTACCATGTGTTATGCAATTGTAGGCATACCACTGGGTCTGGTTATGTTTCAAAGTATTGGAGAAAGAGTAAATAGACTGAGCAGGTTGGTATTTACACAAATATACATATTTTATTTTTATTTTTAAAACGTACGAATATGATTTGCAAAGTTTTTAGCCTTAACATGTAGTTGTTTTAAAAGTATGTATGGCTTTTAAAACTAATAAAGAAATATAGTGAAGACATTTTTTCAGGTCTTCAAAGTGATTTATAAGGATTCATAGTCCATAAAGATTCCTCACCATGGAGTACCGAAATCAATAGAATTTCAAAAACATAAATTCTGAACGCAACAACCTTAATTGACCACCAATTTATTATTAACTAACACTAGACCAACATAGAAATATATATTTCGAGAGCAGTGGTGCGCATGCGTTATCTCATCAATTCCACCCAATGCGGTGGTGCTGAAGAATGATTAATGCTTTGTTTTTTACTTCGTTCACCATCTAATTACTCAGCACAACAAAGATACTATCTTGGATGAAAGTACGCCCCAAGCGCTAATACTTAAAAAAGTTAAATAAAGTTTTCCTCGTGACTAGAAATTACAGAATTTTTTAATACACATGCGACGTATGAATGACATGTGTAAATTAATCATACGGCATGGCATGTATTCATTTTACTTGCTGGAAGTCATTGTTATACACTCCACGAGAGTGCTATGTCCTTGTGCATTTGTTTGTAACACCCAAAAGGAAGCGAGATAGACCCATTGTTAATTATACCGATCGACTTAGAATCACAGCAATGTCCGTCTGTCTTTCGGGATAAGGATGAACGCTATTTAATTTGAAGAAAATCGGTTCAGATTTAGCCCCCATACGAATTTCACTCCCGATTTGACTGTTTTCACTCTAGATTCCATATATTAGAACAGATTTTCTTCAAATTTGGCAAACTATCTTATATTTCCACTAGAAACTCCCATGGTAAAAATGGGTCAAATCGGTTCAGATTTATATATAGCTCCCATACAAATTTCGCTCCCTATTTGACCTTTTCCGCTCTAGAAACCACATATTTTATCAGATTGTCTTCAAAATTAGCAAAACATCTTATATTTCAACTAGAAATACCGAAGGCGAAAATAGCTCAGATCGGTTCAGATTTAGATATAGCCCCCATACGAATTTCACTCCCGATTTGACAGTTTTGACTCTAGATACCATATATTAGAACAGATTTTCTTCAAATTTGGCAAACTATCTTATATTTACACTAGAAACTCCCATGGTGAAAATGGGTCAGATCGGCTCAGTTTTATATATAGCTCCCATACAAATTTCGCTCCCAATTTGAATATTTCCGCTTTAGAAACCACATATATTATCAGATAGTTTTCAAATTTGGCAAATCATCTTAAATTTATACTAGGAACACCTGTGGTGGATATAGGCCAGATCGGTTGAGATTTATATATAGCTCCCACTCAAATTTCGCTCCCGATTTGATTTTTTCTGCTCTAGAAACCACATATTTTAATATATCTTCTTCAAATTTGGCAAAATATCTTATGATTCCTCTAGAAATGCCCATGGTGAAAATGGGTCAGATCGGTTCAGATTTATATATAGCTCCCATACAAATTTCGCTCCCGACTTGACTTTTTCCGCCCCAGAAACCACGTATTTCAGAGAATAAGACGTTATACTTGAACTGGAAGAACTTATTGTGAAAGTTGGTCACATCATTCCATGTTGGGATATAGCCCCGATACAAATAGTCTTCTCGATTTGACAAATTTGGTCATATTAGCCCACTATTAGTAAGCATATACAAATCCTTCCTGTTTTAAATTTTTATACCCTCCACCTCCAGGATGGGGGTATACTATTACTGAATTGAATTGTATTCGGATAGAAAGTGGAGTGCATCATATAGTCGGCCCCGCCCGACTTTAGCCTTTCCTTACTTGTTTTTATATAAGGACGATACACAAATTAATTTTTGTCCGTTTTTGAATATTTTACTTTCCAAATTGTTTGTTTTATAATTTCGAAGGATTGCATGCTTCACAATAAGAATATAAAAAGGAGCTTCCCAAAGCAATACATACATAATTTTAAGTCATTGCAGAACAGAATCATTGCAGATCTGAACAAGACAATATACATATGAAACTAGAGATCGTGAAACAAGTAAACACGGCGTAAAGTTTGGCCGGCTCATGGATTGCATTCCACAGAGGCTGTCGGTTTTTATAGAAGTGCAGTAATATTACTGGAAAATTTATTTTTTTTTAATATAGCCAAAACAAAACAGATTAAAATATTGAAAAAAATGACTGTATAAATAAATATAATATTTTTATTATTTCAAACCACTCTTGAAATAATAAAAAAACGTTTATACTATGTAAAGAGTGATTTTTTTGAGGTTAGGATTTTCATGCATTAGTATTTGACAGATCACGTGGGATTTCAGACATGGTGTCAAAGAGAAAGATGCTCAGTATGCTTTGACATTTCATCATGAATCGTCTTACAAACGAACAACGCTTGCAAATTATTGAATTTTATTATCAAAATGCGTGCTCTGTTAAGAAAGTTCATTGCGCGCTTCCATTTTATGGTCAGTTTAATCGACCCACTGAAGCGGCTATTCGGGCTATTGTGACTAAATTTCGCACCAAATTTACATTGTTGGACATTAAACCACCAACACGCTTACGTAGAGTGCGAACTGAAGAAAATATCGCAGCTGTATCGGCCAGTGTTAATGATGACCACCAATTTTCGATTCGTCGCCGTTCGCACCAATTGGGTCTCTGTTACTCAAAAACGTGGAAATGCCAAAATTGGACTAAGCGGATGGACCACCTAAGACGCAGCCGCGGTCAACATTTAAATGAAATTATCTTCAAAAAGAAAAATGTCATGGACCAATCTAACGTTTCAAATAATGAACCGATGAGATTTTGCAAATTTTATGCGTTTTTTTTAAAAAAAAGTTATCAAGCTCTTAAAAAATCACTCTTTATATCGAAATAATACTTCAAGTCAATTCAAAAAGTAAATATAAGACAAAAATCTTCAAAAAACTTAAATCCCATAAATATTGGTAGATAGTGGGTGATACGGTTGGTTGTATTCCTATCCTATTTTAATTCCAAATGTACAAATTTAGCAGGTACACAGTGCAAGATATCCATGATTCAACCAATTTTTACCGTAAAAGTAAGAATTTGGAAAGAAAAAACTATTTTGCGTGTCTATGCAGTCGCGGAATGTATACAGCGAATTCCATGATTCTAGCTGCGGCCATTAGGTTGGTACCATTTTTATCCCCTTTTTCCATTTTACCCCCTTAAGAGAACGACTTTCGAAAATTTTATTTTACTTGTCTACGAAATTAGAGGAATGTACACATCCCTTTTCTCCATTTTACACCTTAAGAGTATGACTTTCTAAAATCACTTTATTTTACTTGTCTACGAAATTAGAGGAATGTACACACAGAATTTCATTATTCTAGCTGTAGCCGTTTATTTGGTACCATTTTTATCCACTTTTCCCATTTTACTCCCTTAAGAGTACGACTTTCTAAAATCTCTTTATTTTACGTGTCTACGCAATTCGATGGATGTACACGCCGAATTTCATCATTCTAGCTGTGTGCGTTTAGTTGGTACCATTTTTATCCCTCTGTTCCTATTGCATCCCTTGAAAGTACGAATTTGGAAAAACCTTTTTTCAGAGGAATGTATACTCCGAATTTCATGACTCTAACTGCGGTCATTTGGTTGGTATAATTTTTATCCCCTTTTTCCATGTTAACCCCAAGAAGTGCGAATTTCGAAAAATCCCTTTATTTTACATGTCTATGCAATCAGAGGAATGTATAAACCGAATTTCATTATTCAAGGTGCAGCCGTTTCGTTGGTAACATTTTACCCATTTTGCCCCTAAAAAGTATGAATTTGAAAAAAATACTTTTATATTATTTATCTATGCAATGTATACACCGAATTTCGTTTCTTGCTGTTTTTATTTGATATGTACCATTTTTATCCATTTTTACCCCATATCACCCCCTACGAATAAGAATCACTTTATGGTGGACGTTTTTGTTATAGGGGGAATGCGCATACCCAATATCAAGTAAGTACAAGCATAAATATTGAAAAAATATGCTTAAATACGCTAAAATATTAGGTGTAATTATGGATATTTTTAGTCCCTGTGAGAGAAAAATTTTCCCCTTTGGTCCGATTTCGCCCACTTTCAATCCCAACTGATCTACAACTATAAGACGTATTCATGAAAAATTTCGACGTCCCAGTTCGATTCGTTTAGATGCTAGCGTGCTTTCAACAAACGGACGGACATGGCTAGATCGTCTTAGACGATCAAGAATATATACACTTTATGGGGTCTCAGGTCGATATTCCTAGGTGTTACAGACGGAATGACAAAGGTATGAAAATGTCGGTGGTCAAATTTTGTGACAAAATAAAAACCAATTTAAAAACATATTTTATTTACATGTTATGCTAGAAACTTTTCAAATCAATTTCGTACAAAAATACAATACATACATACATACTAATCTATGAATTCACGATTGCATGATAATCTCTTTTTTTTCACTCGTATCCGTAGTTTTGTTATACAAGCTGTGAGAAAATCATTGCATTGCAAACGAACTGCCGCCTCTGAAGTAGATTTAATATGCGTTGTTACAACGCTTAGCTCCCTGACGATAGCTGGTGGTGCAGCGGCATTTTCCAAATTTGAAGGTTGGAGCTATTTTGATTCAGTATATTACTGTTTTATTACTTTAACTACAATAGGTAATATCAATCAATTGCACATACTGTTTTTCCTAAATAAATACCAACTGTATTTGTATTTGTGTTCTTGCTGTCCTTTGCAGGTTTTGGAGATATGGTAGCTTTACAAAAAGATAATGCTCTTAATACTAAACCCGAATATGTTATGTTTGCTTTAATATTCATATTGTTTGGTTTGGCCATTGTGGCTGCTTCTTTAAATCTTTTAGTCCTTAGATTTGTTACCATGAACACGGAGGACGAACGACGTGACGAGGCCCAAGCAATGCAGGTAATTTAACAATGTTTACAAAACTTTTCATTTTAATTTTTGTTTTTGCTTTTGTCTGTTGGTTTGTAAATTGTATACGAATGAATGGAATTTCCTTTGTCATGCATGCACATGATATACGATATATATATATAACATTTTTGTCGTTTTTTATGACATTTATTGCAATATCCTTGAGTTTATTTTTGTTTGTCTAGTTAAGATTCGTTTTCATTTCAGTACATACTCCTTAAATATACAGTTACAGTTTTCAATATTTACAATATTCTTTTTTATTCATTTGTGAAAAATTCAAATTCAGTTTAATTAAGTAGATTAGTGTATTTTACATATTGTGCTTACTTACTTCAAGACAGTCATAAATTGATAAAATCGATTTTTTCAAAAAAAAAAAAATTGACTGGCATCTTGCAGAAAATATAACGACATTTGCTTTTCCAGCAGCCAGAAGATATTCATATGAATTTTTTACACAATATGAAGTCTTGTAGTAAATGAGCCTTATACATATATATATATATCCTTCAAAATTAATACCCGATGCAATTTGTATCCCTATTTCAACAACATACATATATAATAAAAACAAACGTGAGACTAGTTAAATTTCATAAAGTTCTATTCAAAGTCAGCCTCGCCTGGAGGTTAGACGACAACCATTGTTAGCCGAGTCCGATACAATTTATTGAAAAGCCTTATATGCACATGTACACTAGGTATGTTGATTTTAGACAATTTTTGAAAACGTGTAGTTAAAAAATGGTGGAATGCTGCTTTGCCATTCTCAGATATATTTTTATTTATAGTTATACTAGCTGAACCCCGCCCGCTTCGCCAGGCAAAATACAAATGGTAAAATTAAAATCAGGTTTCATATTGATCTTATAATATTGATATTATCGTGGTTTGTAATATATAGGTTCCAATTTTCAGCGACGTGAAAGGTTTGACCTTCTTATTGGCGGCATGATCACTAAAATGAAAACCCAAAATATGTAATAATATTCGAAGAAATTAATTGAGTTTCATAATTACCGACATATGAAATCACAAAAGAAATGACATTGACATGAAAAAAATTTAAAACATTCGAAATATTATTTGGTTTTGTTAAACTCACAAAAAAACAGTAAAATTTCCGTTAAAATCTTCCCAGATTTTATATTTTTCTGGAAATTGTCCTACATCCTATGTCCTTCCTTGGGCCAACACGAATTCATCAAGCCCAAAATCGTGAAAATCAGACGATCCGTTATAAAGTTTTGCGCGTTCACACGGACGGCATTCTCTTTTATAAATATAGATATTTTTGTGCTAAGTATTAGCCCGATCGAGTCTTGTAATACCTTAAATTTAAGGGCTACAAATGTATCAAGTAGAAACAGTGGTTCAGTAGCAGTCGTTAAAATAAATTAGAAAACACGTTTTTTGAAAAAAATCTATTTTTCTTTTGACGATTTACCGAGCTAAACTAAATTTTATTACAAAAACAAAACTATATTTAGAAATGGCAAAGCATTGCACTCCACTTTCTACACTTTTTTAAATCTAAAATTGTCTAAAATTAACACAGAAAAAAACTAAAATCATATTTAAATTAAATAATTAGCAGATTCAATTAAAAAGTTTATTGATTTCGGACCTATAAACAAAATTCTCAAATTCAATTAAAAAAATTAATTGAAATATTTCCAGAAATTTAATTGCATTTATGATAGTTTGTTTATTTTTTATTTTCAATTAATACTTTAATCAAAATATTAAAAAAATCAATTAAATATTTTAATTGGTCCATTTTAATCAAAATATTTTAAAAATTTCAATTAAATGTTTTAATTGGGCCTACTAATTATTTAATCAAAACATTTAAAAACCAGAAAAATACTAAGTTCAATTCTCTGTATGTTAAAATAATCGCACAGCGGCACCCTGCTCCAACCAATGCCGTTTGTTTATATTGCATGCCGCTCATAAGCAGAGCGGTTAAGCGCTCCACTTTTTCTCCGCTCTCACCAAACACTCTCACACGTAGTTGGTGTTTGGTTGAACGACATCATTACTATTTGTTTCTACCATAATAAAGGGTGATTTTTTAGCTATTATCTTTTTGGCAACACTGGTTTAAACAGGTGACGCACGTTTCGTGTTTTGTTTCACTGTCAAATATCTTCAGTTTAGTCTATAATTTAACCATGAATCGTCTTACAAACGAACAACGCTTGCAAATTATTGAATTTTATTATCAAAGTGCGTGCTCTGTTAAGAAAGTTCATCGCGCGCTTCCATTTTATGGTCAGTTTAATCGACCCACTGAAGCGGCTATTCGGGCTATTGTGACTAAATTTCGCACCAAATTTACATTGTTGGACATCAAACCACCAACACGCTTACGTATAGTGCGAGCTGAAGAAAATATCGCAGCTGTATCGGCCAGTATTAATGATGATTATCAATTATCGATTCGTCGCCGTTCGCAGCAATTGGACTAAGCGGATGGACCATTTGAGGCGCAGTCAAGGTCAACATTTGCATGAAATAATCTGATTTCATGCATTTTTCTGAATTTTATGTGTTTTTTTTTTGAAAAACATTCCTATAGCATTAAAAAAAACACCCTTTTTAAAATTCAATTAAAAAATTAATTAATATTATTAAAGAATTGTTAAACACAAATTCAATTAAAAAATTAATTGATACAATTAAGACATTAATAAATGTTTAAATAGAAAACCAAATTTGATTTCAATAAAATGTTTGGCCCAATATATTTTTCTGGGAACACACCCTACTGTACACTAAACGAATATAAAACCAAATAAGGAAAGGTTAAAGTCGACCAACCAAGCACGTCTATAACACCGTCCGACAATCCGTTATAATTGTTTCAAAATACTTATTTACACCCTATAATATCGGTATAAGTATACAATTAAAGAGGAGAATATCTTTTAAAAATACTTTAAATGGCATGTTTCTATCTGCATTAGTTTAGCATTAACAACCATTTGACGTTTTCCCTATTAAAAGAGTAAAATACGAATAAACTATGTAAGCTAATGGGATAACTTGAAATGTTTGTTAATGTTAAACTTCTCACATCAACCTATCGAATGAAACTTTACATTTTGTTGTTCGTGGCTCTTTTCCCCAGAATTTGTTGTAATAATAATATATTCGGTCTAGGGGTTCAATCGTTCGCACGGAATTAATGCACACCGCCTTACCTTGTCTAGGTCCACTAACATGGTGGAGAAAAAATGCCTCCGAAACCTCAACACACTCAAAATACAATAATTACATCCTGAATTTACAGAAATTTGTACCAGTACCAAACTCTTGCAACTGGTGTTTACCTCTTTAAATCTCCTCAAACAGTCGTCTTTCCATTTATTTTTCTTCAATCGGCTTAGACGCTTTAAATTTTTACGAAAATTTACAATGGTCTATGTTTTCATATACATCTCCCTACCTTATCTCGTTGACTTCTTACCACTCAAAAGCAGCATCACGTTCTGTTTCAACAAGTACAACTACATTGGAAGCGAACCATATTGGTTCGTCCTCGTTTTCGGCAACATGTTCGATGGGGCTGATAACTTCATATTTGTGTGGAATATACTAGCATATCAAAAGTCTATTGTTAATAATGAGAACTATCGTCAAATCGAAACGATAATTCAAAGGTGTTACACAATTACACGGAAAGAGTTTTCCTTCATAATATTTATGAAGCGATTTCATAAAAGGTTTTTCATAAATTTACTGGTTTTTTTCTTAATATGTATGAAAAATTCACAAATAACATGAAATATTTCATACAATTTTTTCATAACATTTCATATTTGAATAAAAAAATGTTTAAATAAGTGAAACTTAGTTTCATAAAGATTATGACATATGTTATAACCAATAAAATATTTGTGTTATGAAAAGTCTTCATAAATATAATGAAGGATTTCATAGTTTTTATGAAATGTTTCATAACTTACAACTACATTTTTAGTGTGTCGACTTTATTAGGTTCGGTTCTCATTTGTTCTCTGTTAACTCTGACATAAGTATGAACCCTGGTTTAATTGAAAGGCATATTCATTGCAAACACTCTCGCAATGGTGGTGTGTGTTGATTGGTTAGTCAACGAGTCAGACCTTTTTTTGCTTTTTTGTTTATATTGGAAACTTCAGTATAAATTACTAATATTTATGAAACTTAACTCATAAAATTAATGAAATTTCTTTATAAAATCTATTAAAATTTTCATAAATCATACTATGAAAAATAATGTACTTGTATGATAAAAGTTCATCGAATGAAGAACTGCATTTCATAGTTTCTAAGAAATATTTCATAAATTCTATCACACTTTTCATTGATTTGTGCTTTATGAAACATGTTTTTCAAATCATAAATATTATGAAGATGAAATATTATGATGATACCTACGCTGTATATGATATCCGTTAACGCAGATGGGTTCATAGCAGTTCAGAAAATAATAAAAAAATGTGTGCCAGCAGTTTTATTGTCGGCTCAAGTATTGTTCATTATTATGTTTGAAAACTAAATTTGAACGTGTGCATTTGTATTTATTAGTATGAAATATGTCAAAAAACAATGGGAATTATGGTCAAAACGACAACACTATAATTGCAAAGTGTTCTTTATGTAATTACCCCCCTGGATAAGTGGTAGAACGCACCTTAGAATTTCAATTTCTTCACATTGAAGAATTCAAAACAAGCTCGTTTAGCTCGTATTCCTAAATCTCAAATCACACTTTCACGCGCGCACGCACACGTAGAACGTATACAATGTAGGACGTGTGAGATTTAGCATAAACAACCATATTTTCTCTTTCTACGTGGAATGTTTTAAAAGGATATATTTTGTAACCGTGAATGTCAGTCTGTCTCACTTTTTCAAAAAAAAAAAAAAAAATAATAAATAATCTTTGCTTAATAAAAATACATAAGAAAAAAATCTAAAAATATTTTTTGCACATTTGAAATTTTAATGCACTGTATTTAAAATTAATTTTAATTCTTACTGTAAGCATTTTCCTCAAATTTACTTTGATATTTTGAAAAAAAAAACCAAAACAAATCCTTTTAACACAACGTTTTAAAATGTTAATGTATTTTTTCTTTTTTCCAAAATAATTTCTTTAAACGAAAAAAAAAATAATGAAAACATTGGGCCCCAATCAAAAATATACCGAACTTAACATAGTTTATGACCAAGTCCAATTTTTGGACAAACGAGGTGATTTTTTTCTCTACACATTTAGAAAGATTTTATTTCTTGTAATAACTAATAACTTGAACTTTAGATTGTATTCTAAAATAAATTCTTCTCCAAATTACAAACCAAACACCGAGCAAACATTTTAAAGACTAACTAACTAACTAACCTAACCTAACTTTTTTTAATGTACTCGTATACTAAACAACTCGTATTGAATACTAAAAGAATACAAAAATGAAACAAACATCTCTAATACTTCTTTCATTTTCTCTCTCTCACACACACTGTCTACTATTACTACTACTACTAGTACAACTACAACTATATTTTCTTTTTATATTTCCGTTTCCTGTTTTTACCACCTTGACTATTGATCCAATATAAGACAAATATACATACAAAATAAAGCTATTGTATCTTATTTATGTCGTGTTTACGTTAAATTTTAAATATTTATTTATTTCTGTATGTAAATGTGTATGCATGCCTATGATAGTACAACATTTGTTAATGAATGATTTTTGTCTTCTTCATTTTTATTGTGTTATTCGATGATATGATTTCGATCATAACCAAATGTAGGCTCTACAGGGTTCTGTTAAACTGGAAGGAGATGTTATCACTGCAAATGGTTCCATATTGAGCGGCTATGAAGGCCACGACGGTCAATCGTACAGTGGATCAAATTTATCATCAATGTGTTCATGCCGTTGTGCATGTTTTAGTGCAAAACGGCATAAAAGGTGAGTTAAATTATAATCGATATGTGTGCAAACTCGTTTAGTCGTGAATTATAATGAAATTCTAACAGGACATAGTTATTTATTGGTATTTTATTGATATGAGGATGCACAGTAGTTCCAAATCCATTTTTTTAAATTAATTCTTTAACTTTTGAACGATAAAAGATATATATATTGACGAAATTGCAGATTGCTTAGTGCAGAGTTGTTTTCCAGATAAATTGCAATATTCTGTATATCTAATGGGTATGGATGCCACTAGGTGGCCCTCCAAACCTATAACCTCGAAATTGTAGAATGCTTAGTGCTGAGATGTTTTACAGATGATTTGCAAAATTCTGGATATCTAGTGGGTATGGAGCCCACCAAATTTGGTACCCTCGGCCTCGGTCATCTTTTGAAACGGTTTGACACTGCAAAGATATTTGGCAAACTTATGCAAAATAAGCTTTTACTGAGTATATACTACGTGTAACTCAATTAGTTTAAGAGATACTTCCATATTTAAGGAATTGTGGGATTTTTAAAACTCGACCGCTTCGCCAGACAGAAAAACAGACGGAAATTAAAATCAGGTTTCATATTGTTTTTTCTTATGATCGGTAATATATTTTCCATGGATATGATCCATGGAGAATATTGAAGAACAGAACTTTATTTTTACCGCGAACAAAGGAAGAAATGTCAAAATTCAAATTCATTTTAGGTTGAGTGTGTGAGAAAACGTGTAATTTTACAAAATTCAAATCAAAAATTCCCTTTCAAACCCCGCCCATTTGTTTATTGTCTAAGCAGGTTACAAATAAGTTAACTCACACAACAATATAGGAATCTCGGGTCGAATATAATCTAAAACTATTTTTAATTCCGTATGGGAAGGGTCACGGCCGCTTTCCGCCCATCTTGGTGTCGAATATACTCTAAGACCGGTTTTAATTTCGTATGGGAAGGGTCCGCCCACTTTCCGTCCATTTTTGCACAACTATTTACACTGGATCTACTCACATAAATTTTCAGCACTCTGTTATAGAACTGACAATATTCGATAATAGGTTTTAACTTCGTATGTGAGGTACCACGCCCACTTTCCCAATACCATCCATTTTTGACACAACTACCCACATTGATGCTAGATGCACTTACACAAAATTTCAGCACTCTAGGTTTCCTAGAACTGACAATATTCAAAATTGGGTTTTAACTTTGTATGGGTGGCACGCCCACTTTTCCAATACCGCCCATTTTTGGCACAACTACGCATATTGATGCTAGATGCACTTACACAAAATTTCAGCACTCTAGGTGTCATAGAACTAACAATATTCAATAATAGGTTTTAACCTCGTTTGGGAGGTACCACGTCTACTTTTTCAATACGGCCCATTTTTGGCACAACTATGCAGACTAACAATTAGTGAACTTTCACAAAAATGCAAGACTCTAGCTGCAACAGTACTCCGAATATGCTAATTTATAAAATGCGAATAAAACCCCAATTTGTATGGGAGATGCCACGCCCACTGAAAATATCAACAATTTATATCACCGCTGGTTCAGCATGAACATACTGTGAAAATTTCAAGATGATCGGTCCAGTAGTTTAGATTGCTATAAAGAACAAACAAACACAGATTCATTTTTATATGAAAAGTACCTGCTGATAGGCAGCAAACAATATATATATATATATATCTGTAGCAGACATTTTTTTCTAAGGGTTTCGTTCCAATGTTGCAGAATTAATTCAAAAAATCGATTAGAAAACACTAGATGAGATGTATATCTCCTTTTTTGTTTCGGGTAGTAGTGTTCTTTAAGCCGGGATAACAAGCTGCGATAACAAAACCATTAATTTTTTACTCAAAATAAAAAGATATTTTTTCACATTGTCGCCGAATACAATACAATACAATGTTTTTATCAAAACAAATTTTCAAAAAAATATTTTGTGTTGACTTTTTGACTTAGCCTCGACAACCATAATTATCCAAGCTAAGTCCAACATTTTTAACGTAAAATATTTTTTCAAAATTTGTTTTCATACACACATTGATATTACTGTTGGTGACAATTTCAAAAAAAAAAAGGATTTTTCATTTTGTGTGAAATTTTAAATTTTTATTTAGGTTTTTGTTATGGCTGCATAGCATTTCAGCCTATTATGTTTTTAAAATTGTAGCATCGACTTCGTCGACAGCTTGGCTGTTGGATAAGTTGTGCATCTTAAGACTTTATTTATTTATTCGTAACTTGCTGAACCCCGCCCGCTTCGCCAGGCAAAAAAAATGGTAAAATTAAAATCAGGTTTTATATTGATTTGTATCGTAATCAGTAATATAAACGTACCAATTTTCAGCCTTCTAGCACTAAAAACAATTTTGCCACGCACCCACCGCCCCCACCAAAACGAAAATCCAAAATCCGGCATCATATTTATCTTTCTCGTGGTCAGTAGTATATACATATGTACCAATTTTGAGCCTTCTAGCTCTAAAAACACGTTTACCACGCCCACTCCGCCTACAAAACGAAAATGCAAAATACGCAATCAAATTCATATTTTTAATGGTCAGTAATATATACATACGTTCCAATTTTCAGCCCTCTAGCTCAAAAAACTCTATTGCCACGCCCAGTCCCCCCATAACACAAAAATCCAAATTTCGATATCAAATTGATCGTTCTCGTGATCAATAATATATACGTACCAATTTTCAGCCTTCTAGCTCTCAAAAACACTTTTGCCATGTCTCCTCCGCCTACAGAGCAAATTTTTAAAAATTCTATAGCCTATGGTTCCTTCCAGGCCTGCATCTGTCTGTACTGAAAATTTCAACAACATCGGTGATTGCGGAACAAACAAACAGACAGACATACTTACGCTAAGATTTATTAATATTAATAGCGATAATAGAGATATGAATTTAACCATCCTTTACAGTCGTTATTCTTTAATAAATTCCTTCCAAGACAATGTGTACGACAATTTCCTTATCTACTTATTTATAATATTTATTTATATATTTCTTATTCAAAATTTGTATCTAAAAATCTACTAACGACAAATCTGTTTCTCTCATCCATCATCGTAGGCATCAAATGAAAGGTCGACGCTCTCCGTCATCTCATATGCGCCATCTATTACCCGAAGTTGTTCCAATGCAAGATTTGGGCTATGATTCCCATAGTCTCAATCATCCTTTAGACGGCGTTGATGTCGTCGACACGAGTTCGTGTTCTCAACCACAATTACTTAAGCGGAATGTATCTTTACTATCATTTCAATATAATATTTAAGTACATACTGTATATTTAGTTTTAATAATTTACTTTTAACGTACATTCGTAGTTATTTGGTTTATTTTTTGTTTGTTTTTAAAATAACAATAACACTCGTGCATAATTTCGATTTCAAAAAGAAAAGAAAACAAAACTCTATAATAGCTATTTAAATGAAAAAGAAAGAAAAAAAAAACAAATTTAAATGAAACTTTATACAAGGGAACAAAACATTCGAATATTATTCTAAAGCATATTTGAAATTACTAAATTACTTTATTTTCCATATACACACATACTCGTACATACTTAAAAGAACGTGATTAATTGATTGATTATTTTTATTACCGAAACTACAAAGTTAAGTTTAAATGTTTTATCATTATTTATTTTCAAGATCTTTCTAATTTGGTATAAAGAAAATAAACCACTGCCATTCCCTCTGAATAAATGCAAATATATAAATTGTACTAAACAACAAAAAATACTACGGACTACACTGTTTTTGACGCAAACCTGAAGCCAAATCACACAAACACTAATAGTCGACATTAATTTCTTGAAATTCTCCGTTAGATTAGTTTTAAATGGTGACAATGTGTGAATGATTTGAGCTACTTCCTATTCCTTATCGAATGCTTGAAAATAGGTATATAAGCGCTTTGATTATTTGATTATTTTGTATTAGGGCTAAACTTTTATTTTCTCATAATTCCGTTACCATATAACACTCCACTCTATATTTAAATAGACTGATCATTATGATGATTCAAATAATTATCCTTATTTATATGAACAGACAAACGATTATGTGATTAACATGTTACTTAACATGTTGAGAAAAATATAATTGAAAATATGTTTTATTTAAAAGCAAGTGCAAATGATGATAAGTTCGTCTGTGTCGAGTCGTATATCACCACCATATGACAGTAGAGCGTTCCCAGTATTTCCAATATCCCGGGAATGTTATGAGGCAATTCCATTAATTATTATTCATTGATTTTTCCCCTCATCGCAGTGTTGAACATATTTAGTTAGTTAAATTTTCCATGTTTTAATAACAATTGATACAATGCGGGTTTGTATGATCAACAGTCATTGATTATAATGTCCTAAGACCAGGATAATTCCATTTCAATATATTAAGACTTTAACTCATATCGAATCTAATTTATCAACATGCATTTATCACATTATGTCGACCAGGCATGAATATTAAATAATTTTTGGAAAATCGCGTATTAGGGTGTGTTGATTTTAGACAATTTTAGATTTTCAAAAAACGTGTAGTTAAAAAAACTGGTGGAATGCTTTGTCATTTTCTCAGATATATTTTAATTTGTGCGATAAAATTTTATTATTATATTATATTGTAGAATGGCAAAGCAAGCCACAACTTTTCATAACTAAACGGTTTTGAAATTTTAATTTTATTTTTTATATTAAAATCACAATTATCGTCAAAGGTACCCTTGTTATTTTTGAAGTATAGGCCCGATCGACTAATACCTTAAATTTAAGGTAATTATGAGGGTTACAAATGTGGGGCAGATGACCAGTTTTAGAGGCAAAAAAGAATTGGAGGTAGCCTTTGAAATTTCATACATGTAGTTATGTTGCTTACCAAAGTCGTCTAAAAATTGTTTAGTTGCCTAGTGGGAAGGTAGTAGATTTTTTGAGGCAAAATACATCAGGATACAGGCAGACCTTTTAAATTTCCTACATATACTTATGTTGCTCACAAAAGTTGTTTAGAAAAAATGGTATTATTTTTTAGATGCAATATACCTTAGGAAACAGGTATACTTTTTAAATTTCATACATATACTTATGCTGCTTACAAAAGTTGTTTAGAAAAAAATAAGTTTCTCAACCTACTGCCACGCCGACTTACAGTGTGATGGTGGTTGGTTGTTTTTTTTTTTTTTAATAAAATACATTACGGCCTTTGTATTCCGTACATGTACTTAAGGTGCTTACCAAGGTTGTCTAGGAAAATTTTAAGTTGATCAATGTACTGCAACACCCACTTACAACCCACTTGATGGTTGCTAATCCTTTCAAAAAAGAGTTGCCACCTACTTTCAATTTTGCACTTTTGGCAATTTTAAAATGTTGGCAACACGCAGCCATTATTGCTTTCCGAAAATGCGTTAGTCCAAAAATTGACTTTTTGGCTCAAAAAGTGGTATTTGGCCATATCGTGGCACATGTAGGAGTATCATTACATATATTCATAAAATTTTACATATTTCGTTAAATTTGGTTAAATATGAATTTATAGTACACTGGATAATTTAAATGGACAGTTTATACACCCACCCGTGTTTATTATAAACCAGATATAGAGCGCCCCGGTAGTCGAGTTGGTAGCGTTCTCGGCTATCAGCGTGGGGGTCGTGGGTTCGACTCCCACCAGAGGCTCTGGCCTGTCGCTGCAATAACTAGCTACAACGACCTTAGTCAATCCCTGGACCCAAAATTTACTTTGTATTGTAATTCATAATAAATAAAAAATAAAAATAAACCAGATATAGGAGGAAGGTATGGTGTTGGATATCACTTAGTCGGTCACGCACAACTTTACCCTTTTCTAACTAGTTAGCTGATGCTATACATTACTTACAAACACTTCTGTGAAATTTCGCGGAGATCAATGGCATTTCGGCCATTTTCTAGCCGAAATTTTACAATATCTGCATTTGTAACTTTAATGCAATTTTAAATCAGAAATTGTCATAATTTGTGGCAGTTGGATACAGCCCATTCTACCGGCTTACTAAAGTGCACCTTTTGACCTTTCTTTTCATATATGGTTCAGCGGATACCTCCGGATAAACAAAGTTCTATTCCAAGAAATACAGGAACGACTCGTAAACATACAAGATAAATACAACACTCTTTATCATAATACATTGCTTTTTGCAATAACATTATTGCAATTTTTTAATTTCTAATTAATTTACAATTTATCAAATGTTTACAATGTTTTACAATGGTTTGAAAAAATGAGTTACCACCTGGTTCCAAATTTTTATATTTTGCCATTTTAAAGTGTGGGCTACAACTTGCCATTATTACTTTCTGAAAATACGTTACTTAAAAATAGTCTTTATGCCTCTCAAATTGGTGTTTTGTCCCATCGTGCATTGGCAAAAATTTGAAAAAAAACGCGATTTCTTCTTTTGACGATTTACCGACCAAAAATAAATTTTATCACAAAAATAAAAATATATCTGAGAATGACAAAGCATTCCACCACATTTCTTAACTAGACATTTTTGAAAATCAAAAATTGACTTAAATCAACACACCCTATTGGGTGTGGAACCTCCCATACAGACTATATTTTAAGACGACTGTATCTCGAGAACAATTAGAAGATGGATATGCTATTAGTGGAGAAAGAAATAATATTTAGAGAACAATAATTTTGGAGGACTTCAGTACTTCATTTCCAATATTCAATATTCTTTCACGTGTGCTTTTGCTGAATGATTAGGTCTTTATATTTTTAATATTTGATACGTTACATATATATTCCATTCAGATCTACTACAAGCTATTAATTTCACTTCGTTCCTTGATTTTATATTTGATTTATTTTTGTAGTAAATCAATAGTCGTGTTTTATTGGCATCTCACTTGTTGCTCGCTTAATTGGTTTAAGTCCCATACAGACTATATTTTATGACGAATGTATCTCGAGAACAATTATAAGATGAGTATGCTATTAGTGGAGAAAGAAATAATATTTTGTGAACAATTTCCATAATTTTTTAAGGCCATTTCTTGGCTACTAGAGACAGCCTGGTACACATTTTTCAAATGTGTAGTCCCACACAAACTATGCCAAAATGACATGCATTTTAATGACATGACTTTTTTTGCTGCCAAAGTTCCATCACATTTTCAAATATTTCGTATGGGAATCGAAAATACCGTCCCATGTCGCTTTAAGCGAATACCTTCCCCCAACACATTTGTACGACCAAAGCAAAACGCCTACGATATAATTTTATGATCCTTAAGAAGCCAAATAATGTTGCCAATATTTTAGTACCATTTAAGTTAATCATAATTTTACGTATAACAATTTATTTACAATATTTTGAGATAATAACACATTCAAATAATCTACATAGATGAGCTTTGCACAAAACTTCCATTATTAAGTAGTGAACCAGCATTTATATGACAAAACCCCCTACTAAAACCTACAACCCCTACAACTGGAAACCAACTCCCCCCTCCAAAAAAAAAAAAAAAACAAAATTAAACAAATTTTTGTTACAAGGAAATTTTGTCTAAAAAATAATAATACTGTAGAAAATCCATATCTTTACGACTAAAAATTATAATGAAAATTATTTAATTAACTAAAACAATGCATAACAAACATAACTTTATGTAAGTACTTCCGAAATAACAAAAAAGAAAAACTCGCAGCGAATGAAAAAAAGAATTTTCAAATATTTTTTAAGTTCAGTTATTTTGTTACAAATCATTAAAACAAAGAATATGTACATAATATATGCTTTTTACTTCTTCTTCGTATTATAGTTATTACAAAAAAATCAATTTCTTATTAGTTTAAGCAAAAAGAAAACCCACAAACGCATAAAACCAAATATTAATACAACAATAAAAGTGTATTCATTTAGTTTATTATTGTCATAATCATAAAACAGACAGAGATTTTTAATTTAAAAAAAAAACAAGAAGAAATGAAAACCCCCAATAAGAAATTGAAGCAAAATAAAACTTTGTGTAGAGATTATACACAATTATGTAGTTACGTTTTAAATAAAAAATTCTTTCCAAGAACAAAATTCATTATAGATTTTTTTCAAATATAAAAAGAAAAACAACCAAAATTTTAAAAATTTAATTAAAAAATGAATTTAAATAAGACTTTGTAATATATTTAACAAAAAAAAACAACTAAAGAAAAACAATAAATTGAAAAAATTTATATGATAAATTAAAACTGGCTAGTTGAATTTTAACTAAAATTTATTTTAGACAACACAGTGCAACAGAGATTGGTCGATTGGGCTGGTAAGTGTTGGTAAATAGTTTTCAACAATATTGCATGGATATGTATTTTTAGAACCACTTGAACACAAAAATATATAATTTGTTAACAATCTCTAACAGAAAAATTAGACCAGAATAAGACGTGAATTGAATTTCATTTTCGGAAATGATTTTAAAGGACTTCAGTACTTAATTTCCTATTTTCTTTCACGCGTGCTTTTGCTGAATGAATAATTCTTTATGTTTAATTTGTTTACAAATGTATTCCATTCAGATCTACTACAATCTATTATTTTCACTTCGTTCATTGATTTTATATTTGATTTATTTATGTAGTAAATTGATATTCGGATAGTAAATTAGTGGCATCTCACTTGTTGCTCGCTTAATTGGTTTAAGTCCAATGACTTCCCTGCAAAAATTGTATAATCACATGACATTGCCATCTAATAAATAATGACTCACATGTGATCCAAAAGTGTCGCAGAGTATATTGAAATTATGAGTGGAGTCCATGTGGCCCAGAAATCGTCATTTTACTTATTTTTACTCATTTTTGTAATATTTATAATTGTAGGCGTAATGACATCCCCATGTAAAAGTAATTCGAAGGGCAATTCTAAAGGTAATACATTTTGGTTTGGCTTACACCCAATGTTATGTGGTAATGGGTAGCTGGGTTGAACGGATTTTTGAAATTTTAAAATTTAATTTAATTTTTAGAAAGCTACCACCTAATGGCATTTAAAAACTATGGAGAACAACGTTCGAAATGTTAAAACATATATATTTCAAGTTTGTTTACGTTCTTTTCGAGGTAATCGGTCATGTTCTGATAATTGCATTTTTACGATTTCGATTAAACAGCATCATTTTAAAAAGAAATGGAAAATTTGGAAAATCGAAAAAGCCAAAATATAATGCGAATTAAAAAAATTGCGGTTGTCAGAACATGACCGTATAATAAGAATTTAATCCATTTTCTATGTGTCTTGTCTTATGGGGTAGCGAAATTCCGATTCATTACAAAAGTAGTCTTAAGCCAGGATAACTAAGCTGCGATAACGAAAACGTAAATAAAATGATAATTCTTCAAGCAATGGTAAAAAATAATAAAAAGCCTGAAATTTGTGGCAATCGAGTCAAAAAATATCAACATAAATTATATATTTTTGTAAATTTGTTTTAATACAAGCATGTATAATTAACAAATAACTCCATATTAACTTTTTTCTGATCACAGCTTGATATCCCGGTTTAAAGAAAATAAATTCTGAAATAGGAAGGTTGCAAGTGTATTATTAAATACACAAGTAGTGCTTAATTAATAGAACATATGTGAATTTCCCTGAAGGAAGTTTCGTTTAATCCCACATAAAGGAACCATAAATAATCAATCAACACAATATGTATGTATGTATATGTCAACATCTATTCGTCTGCCTGAAAAAAATCCTTTCCATTGTAATGGAAACTGTCAAATCCCACATATGACTTCGTCTTCGACATTTCGAGTGTGTGGTCACGCTTGGGGGGGTCGGCGTCAATTTTTATCAAACCAGTGTAACTGTACATAGACAATTGAAATCCGAAAGAAGAGAAAGTAGAAAACTGAATTCTGTTAAAACGACAAATGCTAGTGAAGTTTTTGTAATTCATAACGAGCACGGCATGTAACTATATCATGGCGTTTTATTAGGATTGACAAAACAAATATTCGAATTTGTTTTTGCTCTGCTACTGTCACCTTATATAAATACGCTTTGAGCACTTTCAGTGTAACAAATTGAGAGCCATTGAAAGCTTAGTCGTAAGAATTAAGAAAGGTCAGACATTTTTATGCAATTAATCTACATAAATATAAAATGGACTTGTGATACTCAATATTCGCGGCCGCAGAGTTAAATATATTTATTTTTTTATAGGCCATAACATATGTATATCGTCACGTTTGATAACATTTTTCATGCTGCAAAAAGTGAAAACTGTTCCCTCGTAATATTCATATTACCATCTTACGTTTGCAGATGAATAGTGTGAAACAATTTGTCCAATATGAGCCTTTTATTTTTGGCTCATATTGGAACTCCTATCCTCATAAAAAATGAAATTAAGAGTATATGATAGTGAAATGGTGCCGCCTAATTTTCGGTGGAAGCGGAATTGGTGACATTTAAGTTATGAAACCGTTTCAGTTTCATTTTCACTCAAAGGCGAAAGCCAGCACAAAAGCAATAAATTTCTTTTTATGTCTCACTTTTTCCAAATTCTCGCTTATTACTCATTGTTATTATCAACCTTGTTTTGCAATGCATCTTATCCATCAATGTTTTTTGTAACGGACTTGGTCATTAAACTAAAGCTTTCTCATGAAGCTTATCTGCATAAATTATCTGTTCTGGTGGAGGGTATATAAAATTGTAACCAATCGTTCTTGTTTATCTGTAAAAACAAAAGTGAAAAATGTTCACTTGAATTCATTAGTATTTTATTTAAATAAAACTCCACAAATGTTTATTTGCCTTTTTATTTACACGATACTTAAATAACTAAAATTTGATTTCATTCACAAGTTAAGAATTACAGTTTATTTATTTATTTAGAGCTTTGCCTTTCTGTGGTTTCTTTTAGTATACCGTTTTTCTTTGTATAAAAAACCATACTGATGTTTAAAATAAAAAATTTCCACAAATTAACCAAAATATATAATTTTAATGGTCAAATAGTCGAAATAATGATGAAGAAGACTTATAAATCTTTAATAAAAAAAGATATAAAAAAATTGTGGGAGAATGACATATTTCAACATTTAAATAATATATAAAAACACACGTATGTATAATCAAAGTGCCATGGGAAGTTTTAATAAAACACCAGATTATAAAACTAATCTCGAGTGCGTAAGCCCCAAATGGAAGTGCGCCGTGTACCAACCGTAGGACGTGCAACAGAACTATGAATGAATTTATTAATGCCGATTTTCGAAAATGTATGCTCCAACATCTCCAATGCAGAATCTGTTAGCATTCCGAAAATATCTAAATATGTTAAAGTGGACATGTTACGTAATTCTCTGTAAAAGATAAACAAAAAGTTAATTCCATTACGATGGTAAGCAACAGATAATGGGCATTTACGGAAACGCATCAGATTCATCATTTGGACTATCATCCAACTCACAAATTAAATTTATTACGATTTTTTCCATTGCTATTGTTTTTACGTTTAAATTTAAAGTTAATTAAATTTTAATTTGTGAATTGGACGATAGTGCAGTGATGCGTTTCCGAAGAGGCCCAATGTTTGCCGAAACTTACATATAAGCGGTAGCAGGTATTAAATAACACCTTGACAATGATAGATACTCGAGCATTTTAAATTTACAGATAATACTAATGGCATTGCCTGTTAAACCAGTACAGTCGGATAAATCCAATTCCAATAACTGTGGACAACGCTTTGCTAAACTGGCCAAATCTGAAAGATTGCAAAAGATCCTTGTTAAATGTTCTTTCAAAAATATACAGTAAGGTATGATAACACTTACGTGAGTCGAACATTGTTTTACGACAGCCTGCCACATTAAGACGCATCAAATTTGGCGTTACATTTGTTACGAGAGAAGTTACCGCATCAACTGATAGATTTGTCCACGATATATTCAAACTATTCAGCTGTTTTAGTGTTTCCATCATTTTCCTTACACTCCATGCTTCCAATCCAGAACACATAGCTAAATTCAATGCTTCCAGTCCGGTATTCTTTGAAATGTCATTACATATCTCATCATTGAGAGCAACATGTTCCAGACTTAGTTTTTTCAATTGACGACAACGTGATAGCAACATTTTTAGGGATGGTTTGGTTATAGTTACCATGCTTAAGTCTAAATACTGTAATTTGGATTCAAAGCTTGATTCCGTCTCGAGGAAGTGTGGCTCAAAAATGGGATGGTTAAGCTGCAATGGCGACAAACAGAAATATTACATTAAATTTATGTAGTTGCATTAGCTTAGTATATGTATTTACCTCTGTCTGAGCTAATCTTAGTATAACTACACCACGTTTAAGAACATTTTCCATTGCACCCGGTTTGATAGAACGACCACCTAAGTCGAGACGTGTCCACAGAGATTCGTCGCTGGCACAACGATTGAAACGGCGGCTGACATAACCGCAACGCAGCAATGTTTTCTTCGGTAACCATTTAAAAATTTGCAAAATAATTTCATCCGATAGCGTATTAAAATGATCTTTGCCATCAGGATTACGCTCGCGCATCGATTGGTTACGAAATAAAAAGAAATTTTCATTAGGAACAAAACGAGGTTGTTGTTGCACTAGTTGTGTCTGTTGTTGTTGAAGTTGCTGCTGTTGTTGTTGATGAAGATATTGTTTTTGCAAATGTTGTTGTTGCTGTTGTTGTTTAAAAATAGCTGCCTGTTGACTTGTTGAGGGCATCAACGACGGAGATTGTGATCTTTGCGGCAAAGAGTTATTGAATGTATTCTAAAGGAAATCCAGCGATTAAAAAACGTTTTTCACATTATATGTAATCATATGACTCACTTGTTGTAGTAATTGTTGTTGTTGTTGCTGTTGCAGTAATAATTGTTGCTGCAATTGGGCATTCCTTAAAAAACTATTACACGCGACCGTGGCCAAAGGACTCCTGGCATTTTTTCCAGCCGATGACGGCGAATTGCCATTATGTACAATTGGACTCAACCCAGAGCTTACTGCCGCTCCAATTCCCAAAATTGCAATCTTCTTCTGCTGGCTGTTGTGTGGTAACTGAAATTTTTCACTTGTCTTGAATTTCTGTATGGTTTGCTGTCCGTGTTCGTCCGTGTAGATGTCAAATGATGATGATGAATTAGAATTGTTGTTCATATTCAATTTATGTTGTTGCAATTGCTGCTGTTGATATTGTCCATTGATGGTCTTTCCACACTGCGTTGTTGTTGTTGTATCATTTGGGTCCAAAAAACTGTGATTACTAGCATTGTCCGTCGTTGCATCAAGCAACGATGTATCCATATTACGATAAATTTGTCTTTGTTGATGACAAAATTTTGGTGCATCCAAATTGGGTGTAGCTTCATTTGAATTTTCATCTGCGCTTGCTGTAACTGCAAGCGCTATGGCTGAGGCCGCCGACGAGGAACTCTCCTCTGAATCTAACATACCGATACCCATCTCTTCTAAATATTCGTTAGTAAGAGCTGAGGGCGATGACGTACTTTCAAGTTTAGCTAATTTCCAAGTCGGTGTTTGCGCTATACTTTTGCTTGGTAGACGTTTTCTATAATAATGCAGACAAATAATTATTGTTAATGAGGTGAAATGGTTTTTAATGCATATAATAATGCTGACTAGTCGAAAAACAGAAACTTCCTCATACAAAGGTGATTTTATAGTATGTTTTCCAACTAGTGATGGACATAAGATTGTTGTTATAGATCAATATTTAAAGATAGCCCAGCATAGACAAAGTAGACCCGTTTAAATGTCTATTCGGAATCGGTTCGGAACAGTAGGTAAAAAAACTTATAGCGCGCATAGCTAATTGATTTATTTTTGTATAGTTTGACGTTTCATTATGGAAAAACCTACCCCGGGCATTGCCTCTATAAATTATTCACTTTATTACAAAGAGCCCTTGAACATAACGAGAACAATTTGGGAACAGTCAATTGCATTTGATCTGAGACCTTTTCCTTTGGGCTACGGTAAGTCCAAAGTCTGGAATGATAGACCGGTTAAGAAATTAAAGTCAACAGCTCTTTAAATGTCAAAAATGCCCCGAGAAATTTTGAGTTAGTCGGAAAATATTTCTCCCTCGCCTAAATTTAACCTCAACTCATATCATTTGTATATTGGCTTTAAAATACAGGAGACGGGCTCAAAGACGGTCGAGCAAGTATAGCTAGTCTTCGAACATAGCGATGACAATTCCATCCTGTGGAGGTCGGTATAAGAAAAATATAGAAATTAGTTTTGTGTCAGTCATTAATAAGACGCAGCAAGTTTGGGGAAATCAATCACATATTGAGACACATCTCATTGCGCGATTTTGTCGTCACAAACACAATATCAATGTTTACTTTTCAGAGGTACTAAAATATAATATAAACAAAACATTGACACCGACAACAGACCGACCGACCGCATCACGTCAAAAATTACACATAACGCAACACACGTCTAAGGCCACCAACCCACGCCCATTTCATATGGAAGAAATACAATGCGACGAGCAGCAGCAGTGCTTTTACCATGATGACCCCAAAAATGAACTCTTTTAAGTTTAGAAACCTCATATCCACATATTCTTTCACTTCCAATAAGATCTTCTGCACAAATAATGAGCAATATGTATACCAATTAGTGAAAATATGAACGACGAAAAGCAAGCAACAGACAGCAAATAAAACTAACTTTTCCACGTAATTAAATTATATCAATTGCTAGTATTAATTGCAGTTTTATATCTAGCGGGTTTACTCAATATTTTCACATATATTCTATTCCGACTTGGGCACAAAACGGGACGCGGTTGTTTGTTAATATCTTTATTGACTACACCGCTCCGCCACCTTTTAACATTGCATTTTCTTTTCTGTTGTTTGTTTGTTACAATCATTCGTATAAAGGTCGATAATAAAGTTCGTCGTGCAGCACTTGACATTTCTCTTTAGAGAAAAGATAGACAGCCAACAACAAAAAGGGCTCTCTTAAAATGACACGTTTCATGATGAGAGACCTATTTCTAATTTTTGTGCGTTTATTTTCGTATTATTACAACGTAATTACAGTAATTACATTTAAATTTACAATTACAATGAACGTTGCTCACCTTATTGTTGGGCACAAATTTTCATTGTTTTTTAATTTTTTGTTGTTCATCGTTTGCTTTTTGATTAATGTTTTTCAATAAATTCTTAGATCAATATAATAAACTAATTCAGCTCAACAAGTACAGGTTTTTAGATGAGAACCACACGATTATGAAAAAAAAAACAATAGAATGATGGAAAAAGAGGCGCGTTTTAACACATAACATAGTTGTATCACACATGGATGTAAAAGTTCGTACACATTTGACTGTATTTCAGAGAAACAATCCGATGGCAATTTGTCGGCGGCGGCTGCATGTGCAAAAATAGACGGCTACGGCGGCTTATGGCTTCGAGCCGATTTTATTACCTGGTTGCCAGTAATTTTTTTAAGAATACCGTCAAAATTATTCTTCATAAATGAAAACAAGTAAACATACGTTAAGTTAAGCCTGGCCGAATCTTATATACCCTCCACCACGGATTGCATTCCACAGTATTACCGGAAAATTAGAGGCTGTCAGGAAAATTATAATATTTTTTATGCACATCACAATATTTGTTCATTATTACAATATTTATATTCCTCTACTATATAAAATAAAACTTCAAGAGTAATCAAAAGGTGAACATAAGGCTGTAATCTTCATAAGTATACCATAATTATCAGGTGTTTGTAATTTCTTGATTCCAGCTACAGTCAGTACCATTTTGATAGAAAAAGTACTAATATTGAAGATCCAATATGTAGAATATACAAACCTATTTTCACGATTTTAGCTACAGCCATTTGCTTTTTTCATTTTGATCCTAAAAGTACGGATTTGGTAAATGTCCTCTTACTTTCCGCGTCTACGCAGTCGGACGAATTTCATGATTCTAGATACAGCCGTATGATTGTTGCTAAATTTAATCCTACCATAGCATTTTTATCTCCATTCGCCCCATTTTACTCCTAAAAGTACAAATTTCAAAAAATCCTTTATGTTTCTCGCTTATGTATATACCGAATTTCATGACTTCAACTTCAGCGGGTTGGTTGGTACCATTTTTATCCCTCTTTTTCAATTGTAGCCCTCAAAAGTACGAATTTCGAAAAATCCTTCTATGTTACGTATCGACGCAATTAGAGGGATGTACATTCCAAATTTTATGCTTGCTAGTTGTTGTCGTATCATTGGTACCCTTTTCCCCCAATTTTGGTCCACTAAAACTTTTATTTACTTTTTGCTGCTTTTAGACTAAAAAAGGAATATACCAATAAATTTCAAGTGCATATAAAACAAAAATTGCTTTAATAGTCTAAATATTAGGGGTATTTTCAGTCCTTGTTAGGGAAAAAATTTTCCCTCTGGGCCGATTTCGCCCACCTTCAATCGCAACCTACAACCATAAGACACATTTACAGAAAATTTTAACCTTCTAGCTCATTTCGTTTGAAAGCTAGCGTGCTTTCAACAGACAGACGGACATAGCTAGATCGTCTTCGAATTTTACCATGATACTGGATATACTTTATGTGGTCTCCGTTGAATATTACAAAGTGTTGCAAACGGAATGACAAAGTGAATATACCCTCATCCTGGAGGTGAAGGGTATAAAAACGTAATAAAAAATCGGCTAAGCCGATTTTTGGTTTGCCTACTGCAGTTTGAGTTGCCGAATAGTCGAGTATTTCGGCGGCGGCGCAACTCATTAAAAATTATCGGTGTGCCGGCTAGCCGCCGACCGCGCCACTACGGCTTGCTTGCCAGTAGAGTTTCATAGTAGGTAGGCCTGCTTGATTGAGCTTATAGCCATGGCATTTACAAATGTCAAATCCCAAACAAATTTAACATTTGAAATTCGATGTTGTGTCATTTCAACCAGATTTTGCATGTAGTGTGACAAGGCTATTACTAGCATTCGATTAAAGTCCAAAACTCAATCAAAGTGCCAATATTGGTCATGCATACGTTATACGCACATTTGCTGTTTACAAGACACAACAGGCCTGTCGATTGGGCTTACTAGCTTACAAGAGACTTGATAAGGTGGCAACGTTGATACACATTTGTTTTTTTTAATGGATTAACAGGAAAAAATCTGGCAACACAACTGAGAGAGTAGTAAGTATGAAAAGACTATGATATCATTTAAGCTAGATTTCGATAAGGCTATAAGGTACATACAAATTTGACATTTGAAAATCGACCTTATAACCTTTTCACACGGCATGCGAAAACAACCAACCAATTCAGCACAAGGTCGATTTACAAATGTCAGACATTGACATTTGAAAATCGACCTTATGTCATTTCGAGCTGAAATCGATCGATTTCGCATGCAGTCCGGAAATGTAATTTCTGCCAGATTTCGCATGCGGTGTGAATGGGCTATAAAAGATAAAAATTGTACCAACTTTTGCATCCCTGGTATTTGGCATCACTGATGATCTAGACAGAGCTGTAAAGTGAGCAAAAATAATCGGTACTGACCCGGTACCCGGTACAATAATTCAACATGGCGGTTGTTTAATTGAGAGATTTATCTGGAATACAACGAAAAGTCTCGGAAGAAGTTAAATGTTTTTAAATTTGTTCGTGCCATATTATTGGCCATAAATGAACATGTTGTGTATTGAGTAAAAGAGAATATTAGCGTAATTGGGCAAAATGGCTAAAGTAAAGGTGGCTTCTAGAAATACAGGACGACGATCGGCGAAGAAATCAAACACTACCTCGCCTACGAGGACTACAGCGGGAAAAATACAAAAAAATCGTCCAAGTTTCAAAGGTGAAAAAGCAGCAAATGCTAAGCAAAATAATTATATAAATAAATGTTTGGATATACAATCAAAAACTCGTCTGTGCTTTGTAAATATCAAACGCGACAATAGTATATTGAATATTTTGAACAGCAGCAGTAAAGACAATAACTGCGTAAATAACAATAGTGGCGTCACATTGCAGGCTCAATGTGAATATGCTGTAGACAATAACAATCATAAAAATCACAGCCATAAAGAAGGCGTAGAAGTGTTGGAGGTTTCAGTAACAAAGCCAAGAACAATGGTAAAGACAAGAGGAAGTCGCGGACGAAAACAAACGAATGACGTCCAACCGTCGCCAAAGGATGAATCCGAAAATATGGAAATATCATTAGGAGGAAAAGCCTCGTACAGTGATTTCCATACTGCAGATAAAGAAGATAAGGATAAGAGCGACAGTCATATGTCGCCTGCCAAGCTATCTAATAATTTAGATTTATCTGTGCATAATATGACTCCACGTCGATGTAATGTTAGAATTAAACGCGTGAATGCAGTATACAAAAAACAGAAGAGATCAACTAGATCTACTGATCTTTCAGAGAAGAAAATTGACGAAACAAGGCCACACACGGTCACGAGGAAATGCAGAGTAATGTTGCGTAAATCTCCAATGGTGCCAAAATCTATTCCAACAGAAGGTGAGACAGAACATTAAACCTCATCATACCAACTCTGCATCAAATCATTAGTTTTATACACACACATATAACTAAGTATATTTGCTTAGGATACACACTTCGGTTCAATACGTATGCATATTTAGTGTAAAAACAGTCGTAATATGCTGAATTAAACTTTTTAAATTAAAATTATTAAAACTAGAACTAATCCCCATTTTTGTAAACGAAAACGTCTAAATTGGAAGCGCTTTAAATTGGACTTGTAAGTTATATGGGTTCTATGTACGTAAGTTCTGTTTTAATTTCGTATCTCAAGTGTCTGTTCTGTAGCTAATGTGACTGGTAAGTCCAATTTAATTACGACTTTAATTTAAACGACTCGTTCGGCCCTGGATGATTTTATTTACAAAACTATATTATCTTCGAAAATTATTACTATTATTTCCACACTAAACTTTTTCACGAATTACTTGATATTATTAAAATGAGTTAATTTTGTTAAAAGTATAAAATTATACTCTATCTTAGCATAATGACATAATGTTGATATTTAAAACATATAAATTTTGGAGATGTTTTAATTTTGTAAATATTGAAGAATATAACATCGATTTTATACACGCCACCGATTTTATAATCATATCAATTTGGTAAATATATAAATTATAAATTGATGGCTGGATCATGATTTATACCTTACGATAATTAGTTACCGCTTAGCAAGACTTTTTTGATTGCGACATCGACATCAATGACTTTGACGACATTTTAAAGGGTTTGACTTCTACTTTAATTCTTTCATGGAAAATTGGATTCATCCCATCATTAGTAGGATAGCGTTGAGAATATTCTTTGTATGCGGGCTTTAAAAATTGATTGATTGAAAACAATGCAGTCCAATTAATGTAACATAAAGCTGTGTCGAAACTTTTAATTTATTTCGTTTGCCATCTAACATTCAAATGAATGGCTAGCTCAGGAAAATGAAGTAATGACAGCATGTACTACTTTCAATGTTAATTTAAACGACTTTAATTTAAACGACTCGTTCGGCCCTGGATGATTTTATTTACAAAACTATATTATCTTCGAAAATTATTACTATTATTTCCACACTAAACTTTTTCACGAATTACTTGATATTATTAAAATGAGTTAATTTTGTTAAAAGTATAAAATTATACTCTATCTTAGCATAATGACATAATGTTGATATTTAAAACATATAAATTTTGGAGATGTTTTAATTTTGTAAATATTGAAGAATATAACATCGATTTTATACACGCCACCGATTTTATAATCATATCAATTTGGTAAATATATAAATTATAAATTGATGGCTGGATCATGATTTATACCTTACGATAATTAGTTACCGCTTAGCAAGACTTTTTTGATTGCGACATCGACATCAATGACTTTGACGACATTTTAAAGGGTTTGACTTCTACTTTAATTCTTTCATGGAAAATTGGATTCATCCCATCATTAGTAGGATAGCGTTGAGAATATTCTTTGTATGCGGGCTTTAAAAATTGATTGATTGAAAACAATGCAGTCCAATTAATGTAACATAAAGCTGTGTCGAAACTTTTAATTTATTTCGTTTGCCATCTAACATTCAAATGAATGGCTAGCTCAGGAAAATGAAGTAATGACAGCATGTACTACTTTCAATGTTAATGATCAATCAATTCAGCGCACCGAAAATTTTCAAAATCTATTGGTTATTTAATTTTTCTGAAATTTGGATTTATATGAGTAGTTATAGCAATCTCATCCCTGCTTTCTCTCTCCAAAAATATGTGTCATGCTCATCAGTTATTTTTATATTTCAGAATTATACGCTATCGCAGAATTGGAAGATGAAATGATGTCCTTGTCTAGATCACAAATTTCCAATCCGGCATTGGATCAAGAAAAACGTGACAGTCTTCGGAAATTGGCCTTGCCCAAAACCAAACCACTACCGGCAACAATAGAGACAGACAATAATAAGAACAAAACGGCGGTTATCCATAAGGACAAGGTTTCGAAGAAATCAGCTCTTCCAAAAGAGGCTGAGCAGCGATCGGCGGCGAATAACACTATAAAAAGAATACATTTTGTACCACAACGGAATTCAACAATGCATTTTGAACTTATCCAAAATTCTACAGCCATAGAATTTAATGAAATTGAAACCAATAACAATACCAAAATAAGAACAGAGGCGGCTAAAGGAAACCTTACGGAAGATAATCCCTCCAGTCCTATTTTAAAAAGTATAGAAAACTTACCTACAATTTCTTCCTCTACTAATAATAAAACGCATAAATTTTTTCACCGCCATGAAACTGAAAGTGTACCAGAAAATCAAAAGAGTCGGGAACCGTTGCCTGTTACAAATAAAAACGGTATATCAAAGAATAAACGATTATTAACAAAGCGCTCCTCCGAAGTCAGGCGTGAAAAGGTATATGACTTCTTATCGCAGTCTCAATCTTCGGATTCGGAAGTTGGTAAAGGTATTAAAGCCGTGGATCCTATGGCAGATATTATTAAGAAATTAATAGATCAAGGAAAAGTTGCAGTAGCTACAAACCGTAAAGGCAAAGGAAGGCCAAAACTTAAAGCTAATAGACCAAGGAAAATAAACAAAGCAACAAAACAAACGGCCGCTAAGAGGACTTGTAAAAATAAAGCAAAAGCTAATAAGGTGCAAAACCAACAAGGCAACAATGTCTCGGACGAAGGAAAGATATCAGCAGATGATCATGACAATTTCGATCATTTCTTGGATGATGATTTAGATGCGGATGTTGACTATAACATGAATAAGCCCTTGGAACCAATCAAAAAAGGTCTACAGCATCATGTGACAGATCAGGAAGGTACATTTAGCAAATTAGCGAAATCGGTGTTAATCAGCCAAGCTGGGCGAACTGATCCACAAAGAGTAAAAGCTCAACGTCTCCTAGCTATGGCCAAGAAACTAATAAGTACTCCGCTGAACAAAAAGACACCCTCACCTCAAACTGCCTTAAATGCCGACTTTTCACCCATCGTAATGTCTACGAATAGGCCAGCCACAAGGCCTTCGCCTTGGCGAGTCGATGAAGATGCTCATTTGCCAAGCGTTTTTAATTTCTCTAGGAGCTCTGGTAATTTACCATCATTTTCAAGTGATTTTATACCATCGACTCCTACAAAAGAAAAACCTAAAAGAAACCCTTACCAAATGTTAGGCGAAATGCCAGCAGATCAAAATCAACAACCGCAAAGTTCTCCACTATCAGGGATTGAAGGGGTTGCCAACATTCCTAGTCCTGCATGGACACCATTAACTGAAAATCAAAACTTGAGTGTACCCTCTTCGTTTTCTTCCAACGATTCCAATGCCGAAAACAATCCTCCACCAAAATCAGGCCCAGATAAAGCTACTGACAACAATGCCAATATATTCGATTTGAAACAACTGCCAAATCCTCGTAGAGCTCTAAGTTATCGTAGTCCTTTGAAAGCCATTAATATTTTGGAAGTTGTTCATTTACCGCCAATACAAAATCTGAAATCAGGCATTTCTAAGGAAAAAACTCAAACGGAAATGTTTGGATTCGAAGATATTTCAGAAAGCAGTAACACGTTCAAGACACCCCTAACGCCAAGTAGTAAGAAGAAATCAAAGAAAAATTCACCTGAGATGGATCTTTTCGGATTTGAGGAGTTTTTATCGCAAACTGATCACTCTAGTCAAGAATCTCTGGCAGAGGAACCAAACACCACTATACAGGATAAACTGCATAGTTTGCGTAGGCTACGGCCAGATTCCAGTGAATTGGAAATCAACTTGCAGCAGACGAAAAATTCTCTGAAAGTTCCAAACCTATTTAATGAACCAGCTTATGCATCCAAACCACAAAAGTCGATCAAAGAAATGCTTTGTTCAACGATGATAGAACAGCAGCCCTCAACCAGCAAGAAGGCTCTTGAAGAGCTAAAATTGCGGAATTTGGGTGAAAAGCGGCATTTTAATTGTACTGAAAATGGGAACATAAGTGAGTTATTCAAAGATCCTGAACCGGAAACGACATTTAATGAAGAGGTAAGCCGTTTTTGTCTCGTGGAAAAACTATTTAAAATAAATCCATATTTTGCAGCGATTCAAATTATTTATTTTATATTTATTAAGAATATATAAAATAAGTAGTTCAAGGTTTATAAAGCCGAATCGCAATAACAAAACGAAATTGTTTACAATGGCCGCTTTAATGAGACATTGCTTCAAATAATTTCCGAGTCAACAGGGCCTCAAAGATTTAAGATCATCTTTGTTGGTAGTATACGACTCAAACATTACAACAAATATTTGTATTTAGAATCATAAATCACAAGCAAACATTCTTTTTATTTGTATCAGTCGTGATATTAAGAAAATTTTCAATCTTGGCTACTCGTTTCAGGATCCCCACCGTACATATGTTCGTCCATACAAACGGAAACGTCGATTGAGAGAAAATAAACTAGTTTATGTCTATGAAAGCGATGTATCGGGAGACGAGCACGAATCATCAACTGAAAAGAATAAGAAAGCGCTTCAGCGAAGTCATGAAACCGATACAAGTTCCGAACAACCACCCACCAAAAAGAAGAGACAGTACAAAGAAAAGCCAGAATTGAAAAACTTTGTTGAAGAGTTCAAGGAAATGTGTAAAGAAGTGGAATGTTACAAGCTCATAGTGGAGAAAAGTGCATGATATGATTTTATTTTAAATGTCCATTTTTAGATCAATATTATTTATTTTTTAGTTACCTTTTAAAGGTTTTGGATTTTAATTTTAATAGACATTTGGTCTTTTTCGTTCTGTTCGATTGTCAACATATACATGTGTATTTCGCTGCAATTTTACTTCTAAGACAACTCAAATATTTTAAGTTAAATTACGTATAGTGCAACATAAATATATTGATTGATTCAATATGCTGCTTTCGAATTACACGAAGGGTTTTTTAACTACGTACGACTGACTGACTGCATATACAGAGGATCTTAATCTGTACACACATATTTCACTCTCTTTTTCTATTCGATGTACACAACCTAAGTGGTGGTGATAGTTATCACGATTTTTCACATTCGAGTATACTTTTTTGAAGCTTGAAAAGTTAGTTAGCAAAAGACTTGCCAGTTGAGGAATCTAACGCACCTATGGTCATGCCTTTGTTAAGCTATGTAGCAGCCTCTTCCACTCATGCGTTTGCAGAATCTGTACAAAATTCCCTATACAGACTTGTTTGGTCTACTGAAAAGTAGCGATGCATAAAGCCGACAACAATGGACGTTAAATTGTGTTGCAATTGGAAATTTCAATACTATCATTTTACGAATGAGGTAAGCGTTATTCATCTGATCGATTGTTATTTTTAATATTGTAAATGTTAAATCACTAGAAAATGGTGCGATTTCATTTATTTATTTTGTATCTGTAATTGAGACATAAAATAAATATTTTCAGGGTTCCCATACCAAATCGCCACAATAAAACGAAATTATTAACAATGTCCGCTTTAATGAGACATTGCTTGAATAATTTCCAAGTCAACAGGGCCTCAAAGATTTAAGTTCTTCTTTGTTGGTAGTATACGACTCATACATTACAATAAATGATAATGATAATTGATTGCATTATATATATATGAAAATAAATCAAACAAACGACTTGTTGTGTTAATGAAAAAATTCTCCATTTTGACAACTCTTTACAGGATCGCTGCCTATGTTCGTTGGCCTAACGTATGGAAGTGTTGGATCAGAGAAAATAAATTAGTTTAGGTCTTTAAATACAAGGACTCGAAATGAGAGAGAGATTGCAAAGGAAGAACAGAATGAATCATTTTGTTTAGGGATGTGTGAAAAGATAAGATGTGAAGAGTTTACTAACTACTACTTTTTTGTTTTTATTTTTTTTTAGTTTCCTTTTAAAGGTTTGTTTATCGTCGTCGTCATTTTATTTTCTACTTAAAAATGTATTCATTTATTCACTAAAATTTTATATAATCGAAAATAACCACATATTATGAAATAAATATATTGATTGATGCAATATGATCATTTCGAATTAAATATTCAATCTTATTACTTTTTATAAAAAATAGCATACCAAAAAAGGTATAAGTATAATGTGTTTAAATGGATAATTGCTCGGAATAGGGTATTTTTATGTTCGCCGAGATATGTTTAAAATGCAATCGTTAGTCAGAGCACCAAAAGTTGTGGCTATCAAAATCTGACAATATTTAAGAGAACAAGAGGGTTGGTTTCTTTAAGCTGGGATAACAATAATATATTTTGTGATTCCTGTATATTTGCTATGCGAAGTTCTTTTTCTTTAAGCTGTGATAACAAAAACGTTAATAAAGAGTTATTTTTTTACTTAAATAAAAAATTATTTTTTCTAATTGCCGTCGTTTGCAATATAGATATTTGTATTAAAATAAATTTGCATACAAATAATTTTATTTTGACATAAACTCCACTTATACTGGATAGTTAGCGTGGATAAAATGTAATATAAAATTATTTTTTCGAAACTTGCTTAATACACTGACATTTAACTTGATAAAAATAATGTGCAAAAACATTGCCAAAGTTGAAAAATGATTTTAAAAATGTGTTTGCTAGACAAAAGCACACAGATTTCTTAAATAAGATATATATTTTTCGAAAGCTCCTTTCTTCCTTTTAAACAGAAGAGAAAGTGAAAATCGGTTCATAGCACAGTGCAACAGTGGTTCTGCAATTCAAGCACCACTATGACGGTTCGTTAGTGTATCCAAAATGATGACGATTGCCTAAAGGATTTTTTTCCTGAGGTACCCGTTTTCGCGAGACGCCCTGGCGCGCTCCCCCTCCCACTTTTGTTATCTTATGGTCTTTTGTTTGTCATAACTCGAGAACGGCTATCCCGATTTAGGTGAAATAAATGTTGAAAAATTAAGAATTATAATTCCTATTCCTATGCTCTTTCTCGATATTTTAAACAGTTTCGCAGATACAAATAAATTTATGAAAAAAAAATCCCTAAAAAATTTAATTTTTTGTTTTTAAAAATCATAAAAAATTCAAAACGGAAAAATATGTCAAGGCTTATTACCATATAGAAAAGGAATGCCCGCAAACTCTTGTTTTATTTCGAAATGTATTTACACATAAATATGGGAAAGTAGTGACTAACATTAAAATAAAATGTTCTAGCTATTTAACCTATATTAATTATGTTTTAATGAGTTGAGCAATTATTTGATGATTAACTCTTCAGGCGTTTATTCGATTAATTGGAAATTCTTAGCTTTCGAATAAACAATTAATCGAATATCTTAGAAGTCGGAATAATTGGATACCCTAGTTATGATACTCTTTCTAGAGACAGAAAAATAATGTAGTGTGTGTAGGTAACGTATACTTACTGGTTATTGAGGGTAATATCACTCATACGCAATGTAGTCAGACTGAACATTAACAGAAACAGTCCCGCAATTTTTTTTTTTCATAAATTTATTTATATCTGCGAAACTGTTTAAAATATCGAGAAAGAGCATAGGAATAGATTAAAGGAATTATAATTCTTAATTTTTCAACATTTATTTCACCTAAATCGGAACAGCCGTTCTCGAGTTATGACAAACAAAAGACCATAAGATAACAAAAGTGGGTGGGGGAGCGCGCCAGGGCGTCCCGCGAAAACGGGTACCTCAGGAAAAAAATCCTTTAGGCAATCGTCATCATTTTGGATACACTAACGAACCGTCATAGTGGTGCTTGAATTGCAGAGATTAAACTGCAATTTGTAGCACTGTGTAGTCGTACGCTTATAAGTGTGCAAAGGTACGAAAACCGGTTTTGTACCCGTAACTCAAGATTTTGGGGGTGCCTGGGAAATTTCAAATACAGATTGATGTTCTATTCGATAGAAATACCTACAAGAAAAATCATATAACTTCCCAGAGTTTTCTACTTCATTCTTTTTTGTAACACAGTGTTATTTACGTAGAAAGAAAGAACTCGATTCCAACGTTTTTTTGTGGAGACCGTAAATCCGGTTCTAAACCTTTTAAACTACGAAAAAAGGCAATTGTGCAAACATTTGCATCACTGAACTGGTCAGCTGTTTTCTCTTCCTCTCGCTCATCGCATTTAATTTACCCCCTCACCCAAAAACCAATAATTTTTATCAGTGACTAAATAGACAAAAACACCCCAACAAACAATCAAAAAATCCTATGTGATTAATGTGATTTAATTTGATAAATTGTCAAAATTTGGGTCAAATTTGCTTAAAATCTATTAAAATTTCTTATACAATAGCTATTTTGCTACTGGAATTGAATCAAAAATCACCATGGAGAGTCAATACGCACCTTTAAGTGAATCCTGTGCTAGATATCTTGGCGACAAGGTTTATGAGAAGCGTAAACTAGCGTCCCAGGAAATTGAAAAGTGGGTGTAAATTATGATATTTTCAGGAAATATTGCTCAATACTTTTTTCTTTCTTTAAGAATGGTTACCGAGTTCAACATAAAGAATAATTCTGCCCAAATACGTAAACTAATCGAAGTACTGTCCAATGACTTCGCTGCTTCACGTGATGCGAATAAAAGGAAGGGAGGCTTAATAGGACTTGCAGCCACCAGCTTGGGCTTAGGGAAGGTAGGAACACTGGCTGAATTGCAAATGATGAGGTTCTGAAAAGAAGACAAAGAATCTCATTACGTTCAGATTGACAAAATTGTAAATGGACGTAGTGGAATGTAAATCACGCGTTTGTTCACGTTTAACTGTGGGCAATCAAATGAAATAATCTATACATAAATCAATGCGTGTTTGTATGTCCCATATAGGACGCCAAACCGGTAGACCGATTCGCTTCAAAATTATTATTATATTTATTGTAGCTAACTTCTTGAAATGGCATTGTTTCTGGATATACTAGGTAGTGGTACAACAATGGGGCATGGCATCGCCCACACAAAATATATTTTAAGACTACCACAAAACACCTACCGAAGGGCGGATACAAAAAGCTACTAATTAATAATTAAAGGTGTTCTCAATCCGTCCACATAAAACATACAACTTAATGAAACATTACTTTACATAGCCGAAAATTTGTAAATTTTACTGGCTATGTATTCCGGTTCCAAAGGAACCAACAAAGTTTTCTTTTTTGAAGTCTCGGTCTCTAAACAGCAATTTAGCCGGGACACCTGTTCATATGACACAATGGCCTCATAAATGTTACTCTTTTAGGATTCGTCGAAATATGTCAGTGAATTGGTAACGCCTATACTGAACTGTTTAAGTGATCAGGATTTACGAGTCCGCTACTTTGCCTGTGAATCACTATACAATGTGGTGAAAGTAGCACGTTCTTCCATTATACCATTTTTCCCAGATCTATTCAGCGCTCTTTCTCGACTTGTTGCCGACTCTGATCAAATGGTCAAAGATGGCAGTGAACTCTTAGATAGAATGCTAAAGGATATAGTTACGGAGTCTTCACAGAACTTTAACTTGGAGGCATTTATACCATTGCTGAAGGAACGCATTTATGTGAAAAACTCGTTTGTGCGACAATATGTTATTTCGTGGATATCCATACTGAACGCTGTTCCCGAAATCAACATGGTCATATATTTGACGGATATTATCGATGGACTCTTCACCATGTTGGAGGATAACTCTCAGGAAATACAGAGAATGTGCGAAACAACATTGACACAATTTCTTAAATCGATACGCAACGATTCAAGTTCAGTGCGTATGGAAGATACTATAAATATTTTAATTACTCATGCCCAATCACCAAATGAGTTAATAAAGGTAATGTGGAAGGATCGAATGTTTGCTAAATTCTTTAATTGACTTTTCATATCAGTCCACAGCTATAACATGGATTCGAGAATTCGTCTTAATATTTGGCTCAAAAGTTTTACCATATGCCAGTGGTATTTTTACGGCCATCTTACCATGTCTAGAGTACAATGCTGACACAATGAAAAATATAAAAGAGTGTGCGGTGTCAGTCAATAAGTCCATGATGAAGTTGGTGTCTTCAAAGGAACATAAATCTCAAAATTTGGAACAAATAGACCTAAGGTCAATCATGGCCGTATTATCGCAATATTTAACACATAATTCGGTTCAAACAAAAGTCGCCGTCTTGGAATGGATACATCATTTAATAATAAATTTTCCAAATGAGGTAATTAATATATATTTTGTGACAAAAATAACAACTAATTTTCCGTTATCGTAGATGTCGAATCACTCAAACCAATTGGGCAATAATCTATTGAACATTTTATCCGATAACTCGGATGAAGTTGTCCTTAAATGTATTTCGGTTCTAGCTGAAATTGTAAATTCGCAGCATTCTAAAGGTATGTTGTTTTTAGAACAAAGGTTTACCTTTTTCTTTGCAGACAATATCAACCGTTTTGCAAAAAGAAAACTATTTCGAAATAGTAAGAAAATGTGTTCAGTTCGTCGGTAGATAATTTAGATTTTGTATACGATAGTAATGCCTTGAAATATAGTTCTGAGACCCTATACAGGATCAAAGTTCACTTTAAATTCAAAATGGCTCAATATCACTTTTCAAAAATTTCAAAATTTTACATAATTTAAGAAAACTAGTGTGTAACAATGAAGTTACTAAAAATTCTTATTTCAGAAACAACGGATTTCAATAAGGCTCACTACCGAAAATTTCTGTTAAGTTTGGTAAATTTGTTCAGTGACGACAAAAGTTTCTTGGACAGCAGAGCAAGTCTTATAATAAGGTAGTATATGAGATACAAACGCATTAAAATTAAAATTTAATCTCCTTCCTTTCTGTTAGACAACTTTGCGTTTTGTTGAACGCCGAATATATTTATTTAACCTTCTCTGAAATCATAGCTGATGAGGTAACCAATCTTAAGTTTGCCTCATTGCTAGTGCGTCTCCTGAACAGTATATTAATGACATCATCTGAATTATTTGAATTGCGTACAACATTGAGAGACATATCAAATCCAAACTCTGCCAATTTATTCAAGTCATTGTATTTAAGTTGGGTCCATTGTCCAGTGTCTACTTTATCTATATGTTTGCTGTCTCAAAGTTATCAACATGTCTCGGAGTTGGTGAATCTATTGTAAGTTCAGTCATGACTAATGATAATAACAATAATGTAATGAATGACGTTGATATTTAACAGCGCCGACATAGAAATAAGCCTCGATCTATTAAATGAGTTGGATAAATTGGTACAATTAATTGAAACTCCTATATTTGCTTGTAAGTAATTATTATAAGAATTTAAGCTAACACTGCTCAGCACGTTGTCACTTTTTATCCTTTAGCTTTACGTCTCACATTGGTTTCAAAAGCTAACAACTGCGTCGATGCGCAGTATTTAGCACATGCCTTATTTGGAATACTAATGTTGCTACCTCAAACAGATGCTTTTAATATGTTGAAAAATCGTCTTCAATGTATTCCCAATTATTGGGGACAACAGCCGATGTATGTTTTTTTTTTCATTTTGCAAATCTTTGTCTATAAATCGTCTTATTTTTCAGTAATGAACAACATTCCCTGCAGTATAAAAGTAATATAAACTTCGTAGAGTTATTGGAACACTTTAAGAAAGTCCAAAAATCTCATCGAGAACAACGCTTGACACAGCGGAAGCGCAGTGTTTTAGTGAATGACATTTAAGAGATATATTGCTTGCAACTAAACATTGTTTTATAATTTTATATATTTTGTTATATATTAAGCTGTGATGCATATAAACAATTATTAAAATATTTATTTAGTAAAATAAATTTCTTATTATTGGCTATAATTAAAAGTTTATTTTTTACAATAAATCACAGTGTTTTCAATTAATATTAATTTGCAATAAGTATAAAGGACCGAAAGCAGGCTTGTATTTAATATTTGGATGTATAATTTGATACAACGCTTATTTATATATTTATTTCAAATATCATTAAAATATGACACTAGGACTGTTTCTTAAACCACGATAAGAAGCTGCGATAACAAAAAAGTTAATTTTTTACTCAAAATAAAAAAACTCACAATGTCGCCAACTACAATATAAATATTTGTATCAAAAGAAATTTTCAAAAAATACTTGTGTTGATTTGTTTAGTCTTAGCCTCGATAACCATAAATTTAACTTACACTGGATAATTATACAGGCTAAATTCAAAATTTTTTACATAATATATCTTCAAAAGTTGTTTTCATACATACATTGATATTGCTGTTGGCGACAATTAAAAAAATGATTTTTTATTTTAAGTGAAATTTTAAGTTTTTATTTAGTCTTAAAGAAAAACAGTCCTACTATTAAATGTATAATATAGTATCAAAATATTTTTACATTGTACTGGTCCAATGCTGGTGTGTCTATGAATTTCGAATTTCTATAAGACCTTGTGGAGTTTTTGCACTAACGTATAACCATTTTCAATTAATTGTGTTCATGTAAAAATGTTGTAGGTTAGGTTAGGTTATAAGGACCAGAATACTCCTGGAAACCCGGTGCCCCTTTTGGATCCATTGTGTTTATCATTTGTTCCTGTGAATATATAAGGATAAGGGTAGCAGATGGGGAAGGAAAGTTTAGAGAGAATAGTTTAGATGTAGGTTAGCTACTAGAGAGGAAGACTTGGGTGTGTGCAATGTTGAATGTGTCTGTAGTCAGTATTTAAAGAAGAAGAAAAATGTTCTAGTTGCTTAATATAAAAAAATAAAATTAGCAAAATTTACGTTTTGGGTTAATCGAGGAGTTGTGTTCATAATTGGGCCGTTAATTGAGGTAGAACTGTAAACGTACCAACATTTACATCCCTGTACAACTGAAAAACCCGCTTGTTCTACAGAGTTTAGACGATTTTGCGAAATGTTTTGGCAGCATTGCCAATTTCATCAGTGACAACAAACAATTTCACAAATTCGTCCGTCCACTTGAGAAAGATGATAATATTTCTGAAATTTAATTGAAATTCTTTTTGGACTTGTTGGACTGAACTACTAAATTTTTAAACAACGCAACGGTTTATCAGGAAATTTATTTAACTTGCAGGCCAACGCAAAACGGACGCGGATTCGTGAAATTGAAGGTAAAATGAAATTATATGTTGTAAATAAATTCATTTATTATCAGCAACACTCTTAAAAATAACAACGTTTGAAAAAATAAATTGTAAGACGTGAATTGTTATACAAACAAGAGAGATATATGAAATTGATCGCCAGATTTCGTTAAAAATGTTTATATTGCCCTACATTAGGCCTTAACATCGAGTACACTTTCGATGCTGGTTGGGACAGCATTCATTTGTTTACATTTTATAGGCAGGGATAAAGATGGTGACATTTTAAATTAGCAAGACTGAAATCATTTAAAAAACATTTGTTTATGGACCTTGTTCATTGGCTATTTCAAAAAATATCGCCTTACTAGCTTAAAATAACCCTTAGACACAAAAGGAATGAAATATATTCTAGAAATTCAATATTTTTAAAGTCAAATACCAGTTGTTTCACATATCCTCTGTAGATATAAATAATATGTAAGTCTGGAAGTTGTTGTTGTACTTAAGCCAGGATAATTTGTGTGGAATGTACTAGAAGATGGCACATGGTAGCAGCTTCCACATTTATAAAACAATTTCAAAAACATGATCAAATATCAAGTCATACACCCGTATAGAAGGATTTAATTTTACCTAGAATAGAGATAATTGTGCGGGAGGTACAGGAAGGAGCGTAGGTTTAAAGTGATTATAAAATCATTTTTAAATTGCAAATGATTCTGAATGTCATTTTGTGTTGGAGGTATTAGAAGGGGATTGGCTATATTGCCCATATTCCATATGCGAATCCAACTTCTGTAAAAGCATTGTCTAATATCAAATTTCGCAGTACTTCGATCATCCGTATATAAGTTATAACTTTCATTTTAAGTATTATAGGGTGATTTTTGATGATAAAAGCTAATAGATTAAATATAGATACATTGAGTAGCAATTTGATTTTTTTAATTGTCCGGATGACTTATAATTAAAATCCGATATAAATAAATCAAATCAATGCTTTTAATCTTCCCAAATTCAGATTTTTATGATTTTTTTTAAATTGGTAAAGTGTGGATACGTTTAATGCTATTTTTATACATTTAAAAGAAAAAAAGGAAACAAACTAGTAACGCCTGAAAGTGGATTCTCCATGAAAATATATTTCAAATCACGTACTGAGATGTAACATACGGATTTGTTCTGAACTTTACTTCAGGAAAGCCTTATAGGCTTTCTTTGTGTTATGTTGAATAAATAAATAAATAAAGGTATATGTTTTCTAGTGTCTAGCAAAACAAAATGATATCCGAAACACTTCTAATCAATCGACCGAGATTTATTAACGCTTCTACATGTTGTGATCAGATCAAATTTCACAAAGAAGAAAGTGATAATTTTTGGGAAACTTAACTAAAATAAACTTTGGAAATATCACAACGTTTTGTATTTTTCATACTTGTGCGCAAGAAAGAATACCTTCATATAAAATAGAATGTCTAACTAGTTGCACTCTGCCAGTAGTTGTCGAGTCCTTCCGTATTTAGTTACCCAAGAGTCAACCTTTCTATAGCGTATTCGATTGGTGTGTATTACTTGATATATTTCCATCATATGGTTCTTATGTCAAACGGCTTTGTTTATAAACGTGCATGTATGTATTTATATATGTATGTGGTATATACGTTGTAGATAATTTGGTGAATAAAGTGCCAACAACACAATATTAGGCCAAATGTTTTGGTACGTTTCTTTTTGGCCACACTTTCGTTTGAATATATAATACATTTTTTTATATACGACCGACATACATACTACATAAACGTACATACATACAAACATATTGTTTTTGTTTCGATTTTATTTAATTTGTTGATAAACAAATCGGGTTTTGTTTTGTGGTCGATTTTGTTGTTTTGGCTGCTGACGTAAACCTTGTCTTGTCTCTCCTTTCTCATTCACTTTGCCAGAATAGAATGCTGGCCGAAGGAAAATAAATTATGTATCAAACATATGCACTTCGTTAATTTATTTGCAAACAATATTATAATTGACGTCTGCGTAATGGAAAAGTATAATGACATCAAAAGTTCCAATGAATATCATCGTTTTAATTATTAGTCGCAGACTAAGCCATACGTATGTAAATTCAATAATGCGAAATGTGTACGATAAAGTTTTGTTTCTGATGTAATTCATATTATTCTTTTGGAATTATATTTAAGCCATATACAAGATTATTTCATCACTTGATCTCTTCCTCTCTCTCTCTCTCTATTGTGGTTTTCGAGTTCAAAGAGCAAGCCCACCATTGTGCCCTACACGCTGCGTTGACAAAGGATCGAAGATTGTAACACTACAATAGCTGGTTTTCTTTAAGCCGGGATAACAAGCAGCGATAACAAAAATTTTAAAAAAGAGTTAATATTTTACTCAAAATAAAAAAAATATTTTTTTCACATTGTCGCCAACTACAATATAAATAATTGTATCAAAACAAATTTTCAAAAACTTTCACTGGATAATTATGCAGGCTAAATCAAAAAATGTTTACATAAAATTATATTTTCAAAATTTGTTTTCATACACACATTGATTCTGCTGTTGGCGACAATTAAAAAATATATTTTTTATTTTGAGTGAAATGTTAACTTTTTATTTAGGGGTTTATTATCCCAGTCTTAAAGCACTAATATTAATTTGTAAAACCCAACCACTTTTAGTTATATCAAGTTTTTCTTTGCAAAATAGTTCTCATATAATTTATGGTCTCTTATAGGATGGATATTGAGGAACGTTAATTGCAGTAAGTACAATTAACTTAACTTACTTTATTGAAATGGTTACAGTCTATTGAAGTTATATTTAAAAATATTAAATATTAAAAAATGAGAACTGCAACTGAGCTGAAAACTCACAAAATTTATTTATGCCGTAATTCACAATTTCTTCGTCCCGTCTTTAACGCTATCACCCTGGATTTTTACAAATGTATGATGAGGTAGTGTGCAATGTTGTGAGTGTGACCGACAATTGTTTCCGTCCGCTTATGTCTATAAGAAGAACTGTCACTTTTTACTTGTTGTGATGATTGTTTTTGTTTTCTGTCTGTTTTTTCTTGTTATTTTTCTTCTTTGGCGCTCGTCGAAGGGGCCAACAACATAAGTACATTTTAGTATTGGCGCAGCAGCTAGTAAAGCAACTACAAAAATACCAACAAACAAAAAGTTAATAATATTTCGTTAGCGTTTGACAAAATACCAATTTTGGTATTGCATTGTTTGACTAGTATTTGTTTAAGCTTGTTTAATTTGTTACTCAAGTTCTTGTTTGAAATTGCTTGCAATTTGTTGCGGTGGGCACAAGTGAGTTTATTTGTGGTTTTTTATTTTGTTTGTCGAAAAGTGATTGTCTATTTATGGCAGATATGTACATATGTATGTTGTTAGTGGTAATGTTTTCATGTATATGTAGATGAAAATTAAAAAAATGTAAAATTTGTCGTTAGGCCATTATGATCAAATGTACACATCTCGATTATATGGAACAAAACAGAGAGATTGAAAATATTTATCTTTCTCAAGGTCAGTGCGAAAATTGTCTTATTTCCCTATGCTTGAAACAAAACATCGGGAAAACAAATGCGCGCTTCCTTTGTCTTGCTCTTGTGTTGATGGCTTTGAAGTCCAAATGTCTTTGTTGAGAAATAGTTATTATTGTTTTTGTTACGCGCACATTCCTTGGTGGTTGTTTTAGGCAAATATTTTCGGTAGAGCGAACAGACTATGTGAGCCCTATATACTATATCTCTTTGGTTTAGGTCATGTAGGTATATTGTAGGCTACAATATATATTTTCACGGTCAAAACAGTGATGGAGGTCGAAAAGAACAATGTTAGTCCTTGCTGTTAAAAAACAAACATAAATAATTTCTACCACACGTTCCTAACACAGAATAATTTAAATATTGCAATTCTACATATTATCGCTGTTTTTCTTTAATACTGGATAACTAAGCTGCTGAATTCAAAAATCTAAATAAAATGTTAAAATTTCACTCAAAATAAAAAATTATTTTTTAAAGTTGTCGCCAAAAGCAATGTTAATGTGTGTGTGAAAACAAATTTTAAAAAAATAATTTTGTGTTAAAAATGTTTGACTTAGCCTGGATAATTATCCAATGTAAGTCAAAATGATGGATATCGAGGCTAAGTCCAATAAAGTCGACACAAAATATTTTTTGAAAATTTCTTTTGATACATATATTTATATTATAGTTGGCGACAATGTGAAAAAATCATTTTTTATTTTGAACGAAAAATTAAATTTTTATTAAATGTGTAATGGAAATGTGTAAATTAAAGCTGTGCAAATAACGTTTTATGTGCCACTTGCTAACATTACCATTTAAATAAGGAGATGAAAGGTCTTGGAATTTTTTCCTCCGTCTGTTTCGGCTTAACAAAATCAAAATACTACTAAGAACAACACAATCTGTAATAAAATCTAATACTCAAAAGTCTGCAAAAAATTGTCATTACGTGCAAAAGTAGATTAACTTTTCGACAAGTGGTTTAATCTCTTTATGCCATTTACCCCCTGTTTAGTAGGAGATAATCAACAGCTATTGATGTTAAACTTCACGCATACTGTCATCAATAACTACTAAGTTATAACTTCAAGTGAACAACGCAAGGCAATATCGTAGACAATAAATAAATGAACTCATATTTGCTTTAAATCAGAAGTGTTCATGCTGTGAAAAAATTATCGTTAAAATCATATGTTCTGACGAACGTTTTTATATACTATATATGTTAAAACATGAAACTATATCCCGGTGATGGGTCATAAAATACGTTTTTGAACTTTGATTGTCTTCTCGCTACTAAGAGATAATCAATTATATTTCAAATTGCTTGGTAAAGAAAATCTCATCAACTTCCTTTCGCATGTTTCTTCTATTTCAGAAAAAATGGATTCGTTCTTAAGCCTATTTGATCCTAATCAACCAGATGATGGTTTCGACGAAGAGCCGGATATACGAAACAACAATAGCACAGACACAAGCACAAACAGTGGACAAAGCGGAAATTCGGGCGGCAGCAGCAGTGAAAGTGAACTGGATGGAGGAAGACCTAATAAAATCATTATAGACTTCGATCAGGGCATGCTGCCACCAGAGCCCCAATTGGGAAATATAGAATATAAATTGAAATTGATAAATCCTTCCAAGCAAAGATTTGAACACCTAGTTACACAAATGAAATGGCGTTTACGCGAAGGACATGGTGAAGCCATCTATGAAATAGGTGTATCGGATTCAGGCCATCTGCATGGATTAAATGAAAAGGATATGAACGCCTCACTGTGCACACTGAAACAAATGGCCCACAACTTGGGTGCCAGTACGTCGGTGTTAAGGCGGAAGTATGTGGCTGGCCGAAGGTCGGTGGCTGAAGTGTTAGTGCGTAAAATACCAGACGATCAACATAATATTGAAGTCCGGGTGGCGGTATTGGGTGGTGCTGATGCTGGCAAATCAACACTACTTGGCGTACTGACACAGGGCGAATTCGATAATGGCAGAGGGCGGGCCCGCCTAAATATGTTTCGACATATGCATGAAATACAATCGGGTCGAACATCGTGTATATCACATGAAACTTTAGGATTTGATACTCAAGGAAATATAATAAATTATAAATACAATGAGATGATGACGGCGGAAGAGATAAGTGATCGGTCTACGAAATTGGTAACTTTCATGGATTTAGCTGGTCACAGGCGATACATGCGAACAACGGTACAAGCTTTGTCCGGCTATTCGCCACATTATGCAATGCTTGTAGTTTCAGCTGGTGGTGGATTTAACGGCACCAGTCAGGAGCATTTGTCAATTGTGCGAGCTTTGGATATGCCCTTCTTTGTTGTCATTACAAAAACGGATATAACATCACCGGATCAGACAATACTAGAATTGAAGAACCTTCTAACAGCCATCGGTTGCCGAAAAGTCCCATTTGTGGTAACAAACACAGATGAAGTTATATCGGCTGGTTCGAATCAATTCTCCGAAAATGTCGTTCCCATATTCTGCGTTTCAAATGTGACTGGTTCGGGTCTAAATCTTGTCACTCGATTTTTGTACGTCCTTTCGCCGGGAGTAAGTAATTCGGAAAAAGAACGACTCGAGCAGGAATCTTGTGAATTTCACATCGATGAAATATTTCGAGTTTCGGAAGTCGGTCCAGTCGTAGGAGGTTTACTGGTCAAGGGTGTACTGACAGAGAACATGCCTATGAAAATTGGCCCATTGCCGTGCGGTAACTTTCATTCAGTTACCGTGCATACCATACATCGCAATAAGGCGCCTTGTCGAGTTGTAAGAGCGGGTCAGAGTGCATCTCTGTCGTTTACGCCGAACCAGCAGTTGCCAGCTCTTCGCAGCGGTATGGTTTTGCTGGCCGACACCGGAAGTCCTGACGACGAACCTTTCGGTACACTGTTTTTCCAGGTGAGAATTTTTTTGATATTTTATCAGAAGATTTATATATTAATGTTGCGACTGTCCCCACCTAAACTTAAAGTTTGGTTTGTTTTATGAATACCCTCCCACATATTTCGGCTATATTTTCTACTTTTTATTTGGCCAACAAATAAAAAGAACATATTTGCCATTTTTAGGGAAAATATGAAAAACCGTCTTTTATTTACATATATTGCATTTTGCCTAATTAATCTATAACTATCTATATTTTCAGGCAAAAGTATCGGTATTATTTCACGCCACTGCAATTTATGTGGGATTCCAGACTACTGTCCATATTGGTAGTATACGACAAACGGCCATAATTAGAGGTATCATGGGTGGTGAAAAAATCGGAACCAATGACAATGCCTCCGTAATGTTTCAATTTGTTGGCCATCCCGAATATGTACGTCCAGGCATGCGTGTACTCTTCCGCGAAAGCTCCAATAAAGGCATAGGCGTAGTAACGCAAGTATTTCCTCTCAACAAATCTTCAGGCCAATGTTAAGGTATGTATTGCATATTGCACGGTCACAAAAATCAAATTGTTGGCGTTACATATGTAAGTTTTAGCAACATAATATTTCGTTAGCCCCTCCGCAAACAAATTGTACCTCGGATATTGTAGCAAATACCCTTTTTGGACTTATTACAATGTTACATATGTAATATTTGTTTTTAGCAAACTAAGCAATTTAGAAGAGATTGATTTTTTCAGTTTTAACTGTGATTTTCTTTTAGTTAAGACAGGACGTCGAATGATTTTTAGTTTAATTAAATTATAATATATGGAATATCCTTTAGAAGTGAAATGAATTCAATTCATTAGATTTTTCAGTTGTGTTTTAAACCAACATTGATTGTTCCAATATATATTCTGACCAATCGAGACATTGCAAATGTCTTTCTGTCGTACTTAACTGGAATAAGTATTTATGTTAAAAAGAATTTATTATATGTACATATGAATATGTATTCGGCGATATACAAACAAATCATTATTTACATTTTGACTCAGCAGCAATATTTGAAATGTATCGTTTGCTCTCTTTTTGTGTTCAATTATCTTAAATTAAAAATATGTATAAATAAATGTAAATGAAAATAAGATATAATAAAAACAATTAAACTTTAACAACTTGTTTATTTAGCTATTATTCTTGTTAGTATAAACTTTTTTGGTGATCTTTTGCTATCTTTTCGCTTCTTCGGATTCGGCGGTCACTGGTTGGGTAGCATCAAATTGCCCCTCTATTTGCATGGCTTTCTCACCTACGTTCGAATGGAAACGGAATAGTACTGGAATCTCACCGAGGGAAGGATTGCCATTCGCCTCCATTAGACGTATCCACGATAGGAGGGAATCTTTAGTCGAAGTCCCTGTAGCACATATTGCAAATATTGTACCGTCATCTTGTTGGTGGACAGAACGCATTTTACCAACTTCATTTCGTCTAAGGGTTGGTTTTCCCAAAAATGGAATATCCAATCTAGTTACATCTGCAAGATTATGGTAATAGATAGTGAACAATGCTTATTATATGAACGAAAAACTATACCTATCTCAAATAAAATAAATAAAGAAAGAAATAGTGGTTAATTTGGACATAATCAGAGTGTACGTACGTACCATCGTCTTCATCAGCCGTCTTCTTTACTAAAGATTTTAAAAAATCCATATCGGGGTCAGCCCTGAGTGTAAAATAGTTTATTGATCTATTACGCAACCATATAGAGAATGGTCCTTCGATATATAAAGCTCTGTTGCGTGGATGTTCTTTCAATAGCGTTGCTTGATCTGGACTCATACCGCTTACAATCCAGGTGTCGTCTAGAGCATCTGTTACATCTTTTGTATCGTACACCATTACTTCTGAGCGTACATCTACAGTACACATACGTTCAACGGCAAGTTTGGCCATGGATAATGTATCGTCTGGAACCGGATTAGGCAAAGGCCACGGTGATGCGTTCTTGAATTTTGGCATCCAGTACATCATGCGCCAATATTTACGCAATGGATGACCTTGACGACCAAATATATTTAACAACATAGCCTCCATTTCATAGTCGGGAATTACGCCTAAATCTTCCATCTTCTCCAATAGATCAATGATACATTGTTGTTGCTTGGGATAATGCATAAACTCAGCTTGAAATAAATTTTGAGGTATCATTTTGCCTTTTGGCATAACGTTTATGAGTGCCTTGTAGACTTCCAAATCGTGCTCAACGCCGAATTCCGACATATGTTTCATGGCGGCATATATAAACTCTACATGATTACGACGATGAACGTCGCGTTCCGCGAAAATATTGACCATGCTCATGTATACATCTCTAGTTTTTTCAGATGCGGAAGCAAAAGGATTTCTAATTGCAGGCACAGAAGACTTAATCGGCGGTCTCTTCCGTTGCTGGCCTTGTTTTTGTTGTTCTCCCTGTTCTGTTTCTTCCTCCCGAGTTTTTGTACAGAACGTTTTCCATTTGAAAGCGGTTGTTGTCGCCGATCCACCAAGAGCCTTATGTTGGGAGTATTTGACGAATACTTGGAGCCGTCTGAACATTTTACTGTAGAATACGATTAATTTAAACAATTCATAATTAGAGTTTAATTCAAAATATTGAAGAATATCTACTTTATTAAAAATTAGTTTATTTTGGTGTTCTGACTTGATTATGTATTTTATTAAAACACAACAACACAGCTGCATTTAGAACAGGGATGAAAAATTCAGTTATATAGTAATTTTTTCAGTACCTTTTCACCACCGAAAGTAACGCAGCACCACCACGATATTGTCAGTACTTTTTGAAATATTGGCAAACAAACTTAATTACTCTGACTAATCCAAGTAAAAATTTTTATCTTAGTGCGAGCCGTGAATTCTAATTGAAGAAGAACTCAATATCGCAAAGAACACGTCTAAATAACTTAATTTACGATAAATTTAATATGCCCTGTTTACTTGTGGTAGATTATGTTGTGTACCGTGGACCACCTTTATTGTCTTATAAAAATGTGGTATTACCGACTCACAGGCCGTTAAAAATAAGGTCTTGTGTCGACTAAAATCACTAAAGATCATAATTACTGAGACGTTGCCAGGGATTTCACAAGCTATTTCTAGATTCTGTTTAATTTATTGAATGGTGAGCCATAATGGCAAAGCAAAATATATGGGATTTGACAGTTTCGGTTACTTTTGAATGAAAAAAAATTCAGTCAGCTGGGATCCTGCTATCACCTTTATAAATACGCCTTGGTACTATACCTTAATTACCTTAATTTCTAGTTTTGTTTTCGTATGAAATGAATAAAAACAAAAATTTAGTACCATTTTTGTATGAAATGAATAAAAACAAAAATTTAGTACCATTTGGTGTAAAAAGTACTTTCTCAATAGATATTCAGTACCATATCACAATAGCCATTTTTCATCCCTGATTTAGAATGTCAATAAAAATACGAAAAAACACGACAGTTTACGAAAAAAAACACCATAAAGCAACCTAATCAAATTGCGCTCCGCATCTGGAGAGCTGTAACATAATTGGAACACTCACGACACACGCTCTTGCGCAAGCGTTCCAAATGAAAAGGCTAGATTTCAAAATAAAACGAGTGCACGGCTACATTACAACCCAAAATCAAGAGTGGTGGTTTAATTATTAGGGTCCAATCATGGTACAATGTACAATAAACAAGGTAATGTCAAGGGGTCAGTAATAGCATTGTCACACTGCACACTAGTTTAAATGACATAAGGTCGATTTTCAAATGCCATACAAATTTGACATATGAAAATCGACAATATAGCCTTGTCACACTGCATCGATTTACAAATGTCATATCCCGTACAAATTTGACATTTGAAAATCGACTTTTGCTAGATTTCGCATACAGACTGACAAGGGTATAAAGCTAATGTTTGAATATTTGTTGAATTGAATCGACCGCAAAAAAAGCGGCTGAATTAAATAGAATGATTATTTAAAAAAGAATGAATACAAAATTCGAGGAAAGTTGAGCTTTTCTAATGAAACAGCATGAAAAAATAAAAGTTGTTTTTAGATTGCGTGCGAAATCTAAATGAAATGTCATATGATTGATTTACAACTGTCAGATCCGATAAAAAATTGACATTCGAAAATCGACCTGGAGCAGAAATCGATTGGTTTCGCATGCAAAAAGCGCACGCCACAACTTTTTTGAAGATAGCAAACGTCAGCTTATTTTGTCTAATTAATATTGTGTACATTGAATTCCAATAATTTTTTCCATATTCATAGAAGAAAAATAAATAACAAATAGTGTTCATTTAACTCTTTTATTGAAAACTCTGCTCGAGAAAAACACGCTGGTTTTAAAAAGCATTGGTGTGCGGGGGGCGCATATTTGTTGAACATTAAGTTTTTATTGCACACACTTTGAAAAATTTTGTTTGAAAATTTCAGGAAAAATAGATTTAATAAATTATACAATATTTTAAACTGAAAAGGCTTCGCAGAATTAGCGCTTTATAATGGATTTTGGGTGTATATTCGATCGCAATTATAGTTAAATTGTGACTGGCGTAACCGTCAGTAATTTTTTTCGCCGTAGTTTTCTGTCGGCTCAATTCTCTGAACCGGCCTTTTCTATGCCGTCCGTAGCGCTTTCTATTTTGGTAGACTCCTCTTACAATGACACTATTTTCTTTTACAAATTGACGTTTTCCTCTATCAATCCGTTGTCAGCACTGGTCTCGGGACAATTTATTTTTTTCTGAGAAATTAATTGCAATTTTGATTTGTTGTGAAATTTTGGAATTATCTTATTTAATTAATTAAATAATTAAGAAATAACTATGAAACTTAAAACAAAATAGGGGAATCTGTAACAATCCGAAAGGGAAAGTTCTTCCCGAACGCGACAGAATAAAAAAAGTTGCGACAACGACGACGAATTGATCACCAACACATACACAATCAAAAATAAAAAAGAGATTGCACGTCGCTTAATTTCATCTGACGTCTCAACATTTTTTGTTTGTTGGAAAGAATACCCCTAGAACGTGTGTGTGTGCGCGAACTTAAAGTGTTAAAATAATTATAGAAATTGCATTGAACTTGGTTTTGGGGGAAAAATACGGATATCTAGACCACAATGACCGCTTCTATAGTTGAAGTTATACAACATTATCAACGTAGCATTGATAACAGCCAAGACAATGAGGCCAGGGTAAGTCGTTGAAACTCACTCTCGCCGAAATCTTCCATAAAATTCCATATGGACAAAAATAGCCAATAAAGTAATTTCTTCTTTTGAAATGGAAATAGTAGCTGTAAGGGAGTAAGGGTTGGGATATTTTGTATTCTTTTCAAGTTATTTAATTTGCCATTGTTCTATTTCTATTTTTGGGGGTAATTCAATAATAGATAGAAATGCAGTAAAACAATAAAGTAAAATAACATTTTGCTACCAAAAGAAGAAGAAATAAGAGGTAAAATCCCAAAGAATTACAACTACAACAACAATGACGGCGATAATAATGAAGGCGAGAATTTGTTGTCAAAGAACAACAGATGTTTTTATTTACATTCTTGTTGTTGTTTTTGTTGTTGTATTGTTATTAATTACACAGCGTTGCCAGTTTTAGGAGTTACTTTTTGTTGCTTTATTTTTAATGAATTATACATTTTATAATAATATTAATTTTTTTTTATTTAGTAGTTTTTTGTTCTTGCCGGCAACACAAGTTTCAATACAATTCTGCTGTGGCATAACATCCTATGTTTAGGTTACATTGCACCTACAATCATAGACCCATCGGATCCATTGTAATTTTCTTCAATTACATCCTTTGGAGCAAATCTATTAACAAAATTGCCTTGTAGAGCGTTAAAAATTTACAAAAAAAATGGAGATATGGTCAACTTTCCGAGATCGGGACCTTGAAAGTTCGAATGTATAATTATTCTTATATTAGTCATTTCTGCTTCGATCGAATCGATATACATCTCACTTGAAAGGTTTTTTGGTGAACCCGACATTATCTGGAAATGTGACCGATATTGAGGTATGCAATGACATATCAGTTTATAGTCTACACTTTTGTCTTTCTTTCAACGTACAATGGAATCGTAATACACCTGTAACCGGAGATATTCAACTTTAAAATAATGTTTTTGTGTATACTCTGTCAAAAGAGCAGTTTATGGTGATCGGAAACAAAATTTAAGTGTGGATATTTAAATGAAATTTTATATAGCTGAAATTTTTACTAGCTCCACCAGTGAGTCCTCCAGAGGTCCAGAGAATGGGGTTTTGAACTAAAATTTATGTTTTGGTACTCAAAATAAAACAAACTGTATAATATAGTTAATATAAAAAAATTTTTATCGACCAAGTGGGACCCCAAAAAAATTTGGATATGAACCAAAATTTAAGTTGTGCACTACTACTACTAATGGTGATAATGTCGATGTAGACCTTGCTTTCTCATAAAGTCCGCGATTTTTTGAAAATATTTTTCAATTTTAGACATTATGGCTGTTTTTCTTTAAGACTGGAAACTAAGCTGCGATAACAAAAATCTAAATAAAATGTTAAAATTTCACTCAAAATAAAAAATTCTTTTTTAAAATTGTCGCCAAAAGCAATAATGTGTGTGTGAAAACAAATTTTGAAAAAATAATTTTGTATTAAAATTTTTTGACTTAGCCTGGATATTTATCCAGTGTAAGTCAAAATTAAGGTTTACGAGGCTAAGTCCAAAAAAGTCAACACAAAATATTTTTTTGAAAATTTCTTTTGATACATATATTTATATTGTAGTTGGCGACAATGTAAAAAAAAAATCATTTGCAAAAATCATGCGATTTTTTGAAAAGTTTTAATTTTTAAAAGTTAAACTGATAAACACAAGGAATTTTGTAAAACAAAATCAGAATATGGTTGGGAAAGGCTATTAGCAAAAAAGTATCTATGAAGTTGATTGGAATTCCGTCTGTAGTTGTAGCCACTATGCAGATATTGACGCTGTTGTGGATAAATTTTATCAAATTCTTAAGGACTTCCTGTCACAATCTGTACCGAAAATTCGAGTTGGGCAATCTGAAAGACTACCTTGGTCTTCTCATAAATTGTCCAGAATGAAAAATTCGAGAAGTAGGCTTTTTAAGAAGTTTAAGAAATCTGGATTGAATTCCGATTATGTAAGATACTCTATTGCTAGGTCGAGATATAACGTCGAATCTCAGAGATGTTATAGACTATACTTGGAAAAGGTGAAGAATGATTTTCGAAATAACCCTAGAGCTTTTTACGATTTTGTTAATTTGAAACGTAAATCCACATCTAAACCAACTAGGATTAGAATGGATGGCTTGGAATATTGTGAGAACCAGGATATTGCTGATTGTTTTGCGAATTTTTTTGCGACCACATATTCAAATAGATCTTATCGATCCGACAGCACTTATCCCTATGATATTCCTGCTTTGAATCAATTAGAAATACCAATTATTGACTTGCCCTTGGTCTTGTCAAGTTTGAATGATCTAGAATCAACAAATAGTGTCGGCCCCGATGGGGTGCCAAGTATAATTTTAAAATTCTGTGCTAGTGGTTTGACTATTCCTCTGACGTTATTGTTTAATACTTCGTTGAGATTTGCATATTTCCCTTCGACTTGGAGGCAGTCGTTCATTGATCCCCTACATAAATCTGGCAGTCTAATTGACGTTTCGAATTATAGAGGGATAGCTAAATTAAGTGCTATCCCTAAGCTTTTTCAGAAACTGGTGACTAATGTTGTTTCTCACAGCATTTCTTCTATTTTGAGTCCCAGCCAACATGGGTTTCGTAAAGGCTTATCGACCACGACGAATCTGACTCAGTTTACCTCGCACGTTATTGATAGGTTTGTTCTGGGTAATCAGACTGACGTCATTTACACGGATTTTAGCAAGGCGTTTGATAAAGTCAATCACGAGCTTTTGTTATATAAATTAGATAGCATTGGTTTAATCTGCAATTTTTTGAAATGGATATCTTCTTATCTGAATAATCGTTCGCAGATTGTCAAATTCGGAAATTCTTGTTCTAGGCCAATTCTGGTTTCATCGGGAGTTCCCCAAGGTAGTCATCTTGGGCCTATACTATTTTTATTATTCATAAATGATCTCCCGGAGTCTATTATAAACTCTAGGATTTTGATGTATGCGGATGATGTGAAAATATTTTTGTCTTATAAACAGCCAGGATATTCTCATTATTTGCGGGACGACTTAGATAAATTTGGATGTTGGTGTGACATAAACTGCATGGAACTTAATTTACGGAAATTTGTCAGACATAATCTTATTGGAGCTGAGTTAGAGACAGTTGATTCTTTTGTAGATCTTGGTATTCTGATGGATTCGAAACTTGATTTCAACAATCATATTATGGCCATGGTTAACAGGGCGAATGGGGTTCTTGGCTTTATTAAACGTTGGGCTAAAGAATTTTCTGATCCCTATGTGACGAAACAGTTATTTACTTCGCTCGTTAGGCCTATTTTGGAATATGGTTCTGTAGTATGGGACCCTCAGTATGGCATCTATATTGACAGAATTGAGTCAGTTCAGAAGCAATTTTTATTGTTTTCATTGAGACACTTACATTGGAATAGTGATTTTGTTCTTCCCCCCTATACTAGTAGATTGAAGTTGATTGACTTGCCCTCCTTAAAATGTAGACGAATTATTCTGAACACCGTGATGGTATTTAAGGTTACGAATGGTGATGTCTCATCTGAATATCTTATTTCTAGGATTAAGTTTAACGTGCCATTTAGACCAACTAGATACTATCAGTTTCTTCATATTGATTTTCAGTGTACGAATTATGCTTCTGCGCAGCCCATTCGTAAAATGTGTATTGATTTTAATTCATTGTACCACATCATAGATTTTGGTGTCGGAATCGATACAATAAAGTCAAGGATTCTCTCGTACTTGAATGTTTAGTGTTCTGTTTTAGTATTATTAAATGTAATGTATTGCTTCTATGTCAAATGTTAGCATTAACCTTTAGTGTAGTTTGTTTTTGTTTTTGCCGGCTGAAGATATTTAATCTGTAGTCGGTATTCCACCCTCCACTGCTTGTCCGCCACAGTTCGGACTGTGGTGTGTACGTTGTCCCTACGTTATGGGGACGAGGGCCTCTCTGTCGGAAGGGGCGGGAGTGAGAGGCGTTGGGACCGTTCGATTAAAAAAAAATCGCTTGATTTAATAACCAACCAAGGGATTTGACAATGAGGCAATATTGTAATTTATACCTGATGTTGAAAATTCTTCAAGTGTGTGGTGCCATCGTCCCAAGTGGACGACCTCTTACAAGAACGACACAAATTTAAAAAGGCTTAAATATACTACATATTTATATCTCTGAACTGTACATGTTGAAGGAGCATTTTAGAAACTCCATATTTTTGTAGTAGTTAAGTTGTGTTTAATTTCTCTAAATAAAACAGTTCAGTTCAAATTTATAGCATAGAATAGAACAATCGATTTATTCTTTAGATAATACTTATTTTTCTTAATCGATCCGAACACGTGTATTCCATTTTCACGGCTTTCATTTGTTGATTTTTCATTTTAGACCTCTCGTTTGTTCATTTAGGGAATAATAATATTTTTTTCCATTTACTATGTTTTTTCAGCTCCTCTACTGTATTCAAAAACTTTATAAACTGCCCATCAAAGTCGAACATCTTCAAGAAACGGGGGTGGGTAAAACCGTCAATTCTCTGCGAAAGTTCAACGGTGAAATAGGTGTTGCAGCCAAAACTTTGGTAACCAAATGGAAGGCTATGGTAGCTGCTGAAGAAGAACCCATGGACACTACCCCTCAATCATACGACAATGAAACGCACGATAATGACAATGAAGCTGAAGATCACGATCAATCACACAATAATAATGTCCACGAGGAAGATGATGAGAATCAAAATCATCATAATACCGCCACAACACACCAGGGCAAACATTCAGGACACTCTGAAAAGGAAAAGCATAAAGAACGAAGTCACAGTAGCAGTAGTAGTAGCATAACTCACAAAGAAACCAGCAGCAAACATCCGGCATCTTCATCGTCATCATCAAAGCCCTCGAATGATAAACATAAGTCGTCATCATCATCATCGAGAGACAAAGAAGGCCATCACAAAAGTAGTAGTAGCAGCAAGGAGAGAGAGAAAGAGAAGACAGAACACAAATCTAGAGATAAGCATAAAGACAAGGATCAAGAGAAGGACAAGGAACGCAGTGAAAAACGTAAAGATGAAAAACACAAATCAGAAAAGGACACAAAAAGCGATTCTTCGAATCACAAGAGTAGTAGCTCTAAATCCAAGAATGAGGACAAGCATAATCATCAGTCGTCGTCCAAGGATAAATCAGACAAGGAAAAAGAACGATCGGACAAACATAAAAGTTCCTCCAAAGATAAAGATAAAGAAAAATCGAAAGAGGTAAGTCTTACAACTATGAATGCATGTGAATGAAATAAACAAAATCAATTTTTAAGGAAAAATCATCATCGTCTTCATCAAAGGACAAACATGACCGCAAATCATCCTCATCGTCATCCCACAAATCCTCATCATCAACCAAAGACTCCTCGGAAACTTCAGAACGTAAAAAGCGGCACAACTCGGATACCGAATCAAGCGATTTCAAATCACCTCAGCCTAAAATCGCCAAAGTTCACAAGTCCTCAAACTCTGCCAAAACAGTTGAATTTTCGTCTCCGCCACAAGAAGAAGACACCGATGACTGCTTCGATTCGTCAATGGGAACGAATTTTGGAGATATTTTAGGAATGTTGAATGTGCCCAGCAAGAAGGGCAAAAAATCTGGCAAGTCGTCATCGGCCAGTAGTGGTGGTGGTGGCTCAAAAGACTCTCCTCCCAAACCGTCGACAAGCCATCGTGCCACTCCCCATAAAGTTAACGGTGTAAATTCATCCCCCGCAATATATGCTCCAATGTCATCGATGAAATTACCAACAGCGGTAAGTGTGTGGCTCTCCCATCAATCTATGTTTCTATAACATACTCTATTGCTTTTTTTACTTTAGAAGCCGGACCTTTTAGCCCCAACAGCCAAATTGGAACCATTGGACCCGAGTATAGCTTTAGAATTGCCCACCATATCTACAAATTATAAACCTATGCCACTAAATCAAACTGTCATGGATTGCGTTTTCAATACCTCATCAAGTTCTTCTAAGCCCATGCGTACTTTAACCGATGCCGAAGCCCTACAACATGGAATTTCGTCAAAAACCATGAGGTTAGTATAAAGAGATATTTAAAAATCGCCGAAAATCTTATTCATTCAATGAATTATTTCTATGTGTAGAACAAAAATTTATTCGGGAACAAGAACTGGACAAATATTCCAAGTATCCTCGTTGTTTGATATGTGTATAAGAATTTTACAAAAGAATATCGATGGTAAACTATTTTGGCATTTCTCCAAGTCTGTACGGTATTTGATCATTTTCTGTTTTATCTAAAGCTTTGGAATACACTGGAGGTGTGCCGTTCGAAGTGTTGCGTCCTGTTTTGGAAAGAGCCACGCCCCAACAATTATTTACATTTGAAGATTACAATGCCTACCTAATGGAAGACAGTGACATTTTGTGGCAATTTCATGTATCGAGAAATTACCGAACTCAAAAGCGACTAGAAAATGAATCGTGGAGGGAAATGTTCTTGGTAAGTGACAAAACTTACAGTTTTAATTTTCAACAATATCATAGACAACTACCAATTTTCACAATGGAAAGCGTTGCTGCTAGACTTCAGGAATTGTAAGCCAATCTAGCTAGCTAAGCCGCCTATTTTTTAAATATAATAAACGTTTTGTAGTAATGATATATACCATCCGGATATCTATATATATGAAAGAATAGGCTCAGTGACTAAGTAGAAGTGGTTATTTGTAATGTATTTCGGCATATAAACACGTAAATGAGATAAAAAAATTCTGATATCAAAAATATTATAATTTATTCGTAAGGTTTTTGGCTTCAGCAACTTTACGAAAAGACAATAAAAAATAGACGGAAGTATTTAAATGCAGGGTGCGAATGCGATTAATGGAAAAAAATAATTAATAAATATATTTTTCCGCGCTTCCAAAAATAATCCAAAAATAACAAAAAGTGTGTCACAGTCTTATTTAAAGACAGTTCATGGAATAAATGGAGATAAAATATGGATAGTTTTACGGGGGACAAATAAACAAAATCACCAAAAAAGACTTTCACAATGCGTCTAAATAATTGCAGTGAACTCAAAATCATCGTTGACACCGTTTGCTATTTGGGAAGCGTCATGTCTGTGAATGGCGGTATTGAAGCAGATGTGCAAAATAGGGTATACAAGGCTAGAACGCTTTCGGTAGGTCGCGGAAAACATGTATTAGTCCACAGATTGCACAAAACTTAAAATCGTTAATGCTTGTGTAAAATCAACGCTGAATGCGAAACATGGTTGTTTACTGACATTTATGAAGCATAGCGAATGAAGAGCCAATGGAAATTCAAATAAAAAGAAGAAAGTGGCGATGGATAGGTCACACCTTGCGAAAAACGCATAACTCAATTACGAGAATCACCTTGGACTGGAACTGGCAAGGAAGAAGACCAAAAATAACATGGAGGAGAGCGATCGCCAAAGATCTTGCCAAGATAAATAAATCATGGGAATTTATTAAAAAAACCGAAGCTATGATAAACTTTATTATAAACGAATATGTTCCCGCGAGGAATAAATAAAGGATACCGGAAAAGAGGCCAAAAGTGGCCAAATGAATTTTTAAAAGTCGGTGTGTATAATATAGATAATTTTGAATTTATATATTTTTTATATTTATATAATTCCATTGATTCTAAAATAACATAGGACCTCAATAAATTAATTAATTTTTCTCATATTTTGTCGCCTTTAAGTATGAGATGTACTTAGGGTTTATCTATATCGTTTCCAGTGATGACTGCGCCATTTAGTTTTTTGTTATTTCTCTCGCTATTGGTTGTTGCTGTGACTGTTCTTTGTGCCGACTTTGCCGCGACAATTTCTAAGCGCTGTAACTTCGGAAATAAATTGAATTTCGTTATGCGGAGACGCTTAAAATATTCTTGAAAGTATACAGAATTTTTAGAGAAAACAAAAATGTAGATAAACATTTTCAGGAAAGTTTTCCCATCTACATGGAAGGCACCGCCCTTTCACGCTAACGTTTATAACTCTTTAATCATTTAATCGGATATATATTTTAAGACCTTATTTATATCCACCAATACTGGAGATTTTTAATTGTTTTACCAATTGGGAAATTCTTTTCATACGTTACGAGGCAATTGTTTTGTGAATTAGCGTTTAATCGGTTAGCAACCCTGCCTGCATCTTTAATGTTACCAAGATAAATGAATGGTTTGTGTAGGAATGTTTTTTTTCTTCCTCAATAGTTTGGTGGTCGATCATTTGTCTGAATTGTTGTATATTTTTTTATAGAAGTTTGTTCAAATATATCATTTGTTGGTGGTCACTAGTGTCCCTGACAATAACACAAGAAATGCCAATTACACTTTGCGGACTAATGCGAACATGCCATAAATTGGTTAAAGATTTCACAGCTTCTGGATATATAAATTAAAATCTTTTAAATAATTTTGCTCAAGTTTCTAAGGTTCTAGCAATATTTTAAGTTTGTCAATTCACTATATATCGATGGTCAGGACTGGACAACTCGTAAATAACATTTCACATTTTTTCGTGATTTGGCTGGTCCTTGTTAATCCTTGCCGTTATTTTAAGCCGATATTATTATTTTTTGTTATTCATCTAGCGCTGCCAAGAGGAGGAGGAACGCAGATTGAGTATTCTGAAGAACAGCATTAAGCAATCCCAGAAAATAGCTGCAGCTCCCGTACGCAAAACACAATTGGCTTTTATCGACTCAATGGTGAAACCGCCGCGTAACGTTATGCGTAAACAGGAACAGTATGGAACGAAATCCAAACTTGTAGCCACTCCGGCCGCTCGTGTTGTCTCTCTGCAGAATTCAACTCCTAATGCTGCGAAAACTGGTGACCAACGTTTAAAAGTGGCGGCGACTGTCCGAGATCATGCTCAAGTTTGTAAGTGCCGCAACGACGTGAATACTAATGCAGCTGAAAGTCTAATGCACACAATCTTTATCTATTTTTCAGCAAATTCTGTTGTACGCAATAAGAAGGCACCACTCATGCAGAAAACTTTGGCGTTTATACGTGGACGTCTAAAACGTTAAATATGGCCACCAAACCTATTAGTGCACGGTTTAATTAAATAGTTTATTTATAAATATTAAAAGAAAATTCATTTAAATTATTGAACAAAAACATAAAAGTGATAGTCCTTTTTGTTTGCCTCATAGTGTTTAAAAACTGGTTGGTTTCTTCTTAGCCTCATACATGAAATTATGTTAATAAGTTCCTCCCCACCCCCTCCCCACTAGCATTTTACGATAAATATGTTTAAGGGTATATAATTGTTCTTTTTCCTTCTCACCGCCCTCTGTATACTCTTTCATTTCTACTTCTTTCGCTTTTAAAACATACATTATTTATTATTGCAAAGTGCAAACTGCAAAACTGGAAATAGTGACCTAATGCAAATACAACAAAACATCACATTCATACATACATACGTAAAAATAGTTTGTTTTTTAGTTTTAGTTGCAAATATCCCACAGTCAAACAATTGCAGCTATTTTGTCCACAACAGAGCCCCGGAGCTCTGCATCATAATCATAGAATTTAATGTTTTCTTTCGTATTCTATCCTATTCTATCTAAAATTGTAATAAGTAATTCCAAATTCTTTTCAATCTTTTGGTTTTTGTGAAAATATGCATGTAAGTTATAAAAAAACAATAACTACAGTTAACGAGTTAATCGTTTAGAATTTTAAGAACGAATATAGAAAAAGTTATGAAAATATTTTAAATACAATAAAAAAATATTTCAAAAGAAAGGCAACACTTGTAAAATACCTTCTAATGCTGCATACTTGTTTTCGATTGGTTTATTTCATAATGTATGGGAAGGTATGTCATATTGAGGTTGCCACAAGAATACCTCCGTGGTATTGTTTGTTGGCTGATGGTGAGAGAATCTAGCATTGAGAGTAGAAAATTTACTCAGGAGTATAATTTTTATACACGAGTTCTTGTACTAATTGTGCTAATATCTCAAAACTACTGGCGGTCCCACTCTGGTGTGTGTATAGCACACTTGTAACCATTTATACATAAAATGTAAAAAGTATATAATAACAAATAGTTTTTTTTTTAATTCGGTGAATCTTAAAATACTCCTAAAAACATCTTTATATCCTTTAAGCCAAAATTAAAATACGCAAAATTTCAAAACTTTAAAAAATATTTTTTTAATAATAAGTCTTTCAAAATTGGCTCCTAACTATTCTGTCTAGCAATTGAAATATTTTAGTCCATCAACATCATTTAGCGATCTTTTTAATATTTTTTCTTTTTAGAGTTTAAGATCATAGGGCTATCAAACCCCAGTATTACTCTTCTTCCTACATTTATTTTTTCCCAAAACCTCTGAATACCAACTTTGCTTTGATAAAATAGAAAATAATTTTGAAAAACAATTTTAATTTCTTAACCTATGTCGGTCACCCCATTCTGAAATTTGTCATATATTGTAGATAATAAAAGAAGGTAAAATACAAAATAAAATAAAGATATGATTTTAAGGATATTCAAGGATTAAGATTATTTTTAATCTTTGAAGTCTTTGAGCTTTTCATAAATAAGTATTTGGAAGGAGGAGGTGAAAATTTATCACATATACCAATATCGGTTGAAATATCCAGTCATCAGATGATATCGTTAAAAACCTCCAAGTTCATCAATTTTGGGTCACTGTAAAACTTATACCACGTAAACGCTATATTACCCGCAACCAGTAGTAGAATGTACGTGGTATGTTGACATCGAAGAAGGCTAAAATCCGCACTGGGTCGAACTCTTGTGCAATTACCCATAACCGAAATATGTTGAGAGTATTCATAAAACAAACCAAGCATTTTTCTACCATTCAAACCGACCCGGTTTAATGAACATATACGCCCCTGTGATAGCTTCCACACTGGTTTCGAAGCACCGCTTTTTACGTGATTTCATGTTTTTAAATCTGGGACTAGAGCTCAAAAAGTATGTTTTTCAACAAATCTCTTTATTTGCATGATCTTAGAATAAACCAATTGAAGAACAAAAGTTTCGAAACCAAAACCAACATTTAAAAACATGAATCCACAAAAAAGAGCAATAGTTTGAAAACACCATGAAAATCATGATAGTGCTGATGCAGCCACATTAAAATTGGAATTATTTTGTTTCCCAAATCTGCTGACTCTTATAATGTGGCAAGATAACTTCTTGGTTTTATTTTTTTAAGATCATCGGCCAAATGAACCTCGAGAGTCCACAGCATTAGGTATAGTCTGATTTTTGTGTATAATTCAAATGCCCGATTCCGATTAAATTTGAAATTTCTACAATGACACTCACTTTTAAGTACCGTTTTTTAAAGGTCTGCTGAATTTGAAAACTTCAGGGCTTAAGGATACTTAAAGATAGACTGATTTTTAGAATAGAAGTGAAATTTTGATTTTGAAAATAATATTGATCTAACCTCCATTTTTTGTGCCATTATAAAGCAAAATAATCAATGCAACCAATATGACCTACTCTCATTTCATTTATTTCGAGCCTGTTCGCAACTGAAAATGAAACATTGACGCGAAAAAAAAACTATTTAATACGCATTATAAAAATTGCTAATACAATGAATGCTGTGCCATAGATCCTCATATTTTATTTCATTTTCGAGCAGACGTTTAAGAGTTCCGATTTTCCTTTTGCATCTAATTATAATAGTGCGCCTCGATGATTGATGATTATGATACATTTACGGAAAGAAAAGCGAAAAGCAGTTCACCTTTATAAGGATTGTATGCACATACAGTCCTTAGAATGACAATGGTACACGAAAGACTTTGAACTCCTCTTAATATTACTTTTTTATTGAAATTTTCTTAACATTTAAACTTAAAACACTTGTAATAATAAATAATATATTTTTGGAGTCTAAAAATAACGTTTTGTTTAACTTCCTAAACAAGAGATGCTATCATTATTGCTGAAAAATACTTTAACCAAACGTTGGCAATTGGTGGGTAAAGCCATTACACGATTCAATGTAGCGGACGAAGATGAGGAGGAACTACTTTCACTGGGAAATATAACGAAACATAGAGCTTAGTGTATAGCAATCATTTTTTGCAAATATGAAGAATTATTACCTCATGGGGACTAACTTTTTTACATCCCACACACGTAGGCTGCCATCACGACAACCAGACGCCAAGTGCCGGCCATTTCCACTCCACACAATGTTCGTTACAGTAGCCGTATGATCTTTGAGTTCATTGAGTTGGGAACCAGCTGCCAGATCGAAGATGCGTATTTTCGATTCTTCTCCTCCAGCTGCTAGCATTTTGCCATCTGGACTAAAGGCAATACTACAAACGGGTTGTTTGCAGTCGGAAAAGACACGCATTAATTTACCACTAGAGACACACCATAAACGTACAGAGAAATCAGCTGAACCAGTGGCAATATAATTTCCATTTGGATGGAAAGCCAAACACTAAAAAAACCGGTATTGAAAAACGTTGCATTGGGTTGCGATTTATATGTGACAGTGTACGAATATACCTCAACATCTTGCGTGTGTCCTGCATAGGTTATGAGGGGGAATTCCTTTTCAAGTGACCATAGACGAGCTGTTAAATCTTTAGAGCCAGTGGCCACATACATTCCCACGGGGCTTTCATCCGTACACCACACGGGATAGCGATGTCCTCTATATATTGCCGCGCATTGAAGGTTTTCTGCGCGCCAGCAACGCATGGTGGCATCCTTAGAAACGCTGTATATGACAGGATAATGTTGAGAAAAACGCACGTCTGTTACTCCAGCACCATGCCCACGTAAGCTGACTCCCCCAAAGGAATTGCTAAAAAGTAGTTTAATTTGAAGAAGAAGAAAAGAAGAGTTCAGTCTGAAAAACTTACTAAGAATTGTCTTCGTATTTCTTTTCGTAGTATTTTTCCTTCACATATTCCTGTTGCAAGTCCTGTATTTTGTGTAACTCCTTGATACTCTCGTCCATTTCATCTTCATGCTCTTCACAAAACATATTCAAATCCCAAAGGCAGTGAGAAGAAGAAACCCGTTCGTAAAGATTTCTACCTCGAGTTGCACGTTGATTCATTTGCCATAATTGTATGACGGAATTATCAAAGCCGGCCACTAGATGGCACTCCAATGGATCCAAGCAAGCTGATGTCAAACTAAATTGTAAAGAAAATAGAGTTAGAATACTACTTACAAAGTTCTTTATTAAAATGCGTACCCTTGATTCTTATCTGCAATTTTAACCACACGCGGAAATTCTAAAGAGTTTTTAAATATGTGATCTCTACATTCTTTGATAGCTTTTATACAATCTTTGACATTGTGACCACTACCCTTTAGTATTGTAGACGCACAGTCAGATGCATCCATTTCCGTTTTAATTTGTATTTCAGCAGTATCTTCGGCCGGTCTTTTATTTGAACTCCTCTCACTAGACGAAGAATGTGACTTTGGTTTGATCACTGTCATTTCATCATCGTCTTCGTCTTGTTCATCGGGCGGCATGAAGACAGCTTCTTCCGACAACTGCCTCACTTCATTGTCCAAAATATGGACATGGATCCATGTGTATATTAGATTTAAAATCAAGACATGACCTCGCTTTTCCAGAAATGACTTCAATATCTTGACAACTATTTCGCTGGTATGTATTTCATATTTCGATGATCTATATTGGGCTACTTCTGGATCCAACTCCAATGTCTCGAGTTTCTGACAAGCCGATAGCTTTTGCAGTAACTTCATAAAGAAATCCAATTCGGGATCATCCTCGGCAAAAGCTTCACGTGCAAAACGTATATTCAAATGTTGCCAACCTGGCTCCAAATTGTTGTCTGCTGTTGGTATGGAACAACCATTAATTTTAGTCGGGAACGGAGCCTCGTATGTATCAACAGGAGCCACTAAATGTGAGTATTTGCGCAGAAAATCCACTGCCGCCTTTGTCTCGCGCCCCTTTATTAACTCCACATATAAGTGGCACAACAAGGGTGCATAAAAACGTTTTAATTCCAAGCGTAAATCTTCCGGCTGGGATTCAACGAACTGGGAAAATCTATAATACACATAGGTGTTAGTAGTTTAAGATTGCAAACTCTGAGAACAAGACTTGGACTTTACTTGGAAAATTGCTGGTCCACCATGTTGTAATTGTTGGTCAAACACAGAACATTCGAGTATACAAAGGAATTGCCGCCATGCAAATCAGCATCGATCATCTTTTGCAAAACTAGATTTTTCTTGTTTTGCAACAAAGCAAAATCAGATTTGCGAAACTTTTCAGAACCCTTAAAAAACATGTATGTATCAATAGATCAGATCACTAGGTGCTATTCAAAATGTTTCCTGGCTGACTTACCACATAACTATTCTGCTTTAAATAGATACCAACTGCCGCCCTAAGTAAATCAGTTTTGGATTTTTTCGATTTATTGCCGCTGCATAATGGACTCGAAGCATGATGATTACTTTGCACACTCATTTATTAAAGTTTTAATAAAGTTTTTTTTTTTATTATCCTTATTTCCCTGTTGTTTTTTGCGAATTATTTGTTTTTTTTAAGCGCAGTTGCATGATACCGTAGTCAGTGTTGCCAGGTTTTTTGTAAACGTTTCCCCAATAGCCTTGCCACACTGCAGGGGAAATCTAGTTTATTAGATTTCGAGCCAAATCGAACTCAAATCTAATATTTTTTTCATATAAAATTTAAAATCGATCAGCTGTTCGATTTTTTAGAAATCGACCTCGAAATTTAATATTTAGACACGCAAAAATAAAAAAATTGAAAAATGTATGGTTATGTGTCTAAACTATAGGATAACAAGAAGAAGAATTTAACATTTATTTCGAATTTCTCTATCAATTCAAAAATGGAACAAGTAATAAATGTGAAATACTTAAAAGTGTTTGCTAAATTAAATTTTCAGGAAAAAACGGCGTAATATGGAGAAAACACAATGGACTCCAGACCAGGAATGTGTTCTGTTAGCTCTTCAGGAGGACAGTATAAACGGACACAAATGAAATAATGGCAGACGAAATGTTGAAAATGGTTTGTATTTTGCCCATAATGGCAGACGAAATGTTGAAAATGGTTTGTATTTTGCCCATCTGAAATACAAACTAAATTACACAATTTCAGTTTTTTGACTTCTAGGGATGAAAACAGACAGGAGGAATACCATCAAAATGGAAATATTATCAAAAAGTGCATTCCATAATAGGATGGAATCAGTGATGGAAGAAAGCATAGTGATCCATAGCGAACAGTTAAACAATAGCAAACTATAATAATAGTATTGCAGTTTTCTCTGCAAAAATATAATTTGAAGAATTTTGTTCCTTTTCATACGGATAGTCTGCACTACAGTTTCTTTTTTTTTTATTCGAATAAAAATTAATTGTACAAATAGTGGTTATTTATAGATTTAAATCATTATTTGTTAATGGCATGAACACACATTATAATAAATAATAAATACAATTTAAATTTCATAGAAAATTGGCTTTCAATCAATTAAGGACGGGCATTGGATTACTTCAGCATGTTCACATTCATCTGCTCTAATAGGTTGAAATAATGTCCAATCTGCGTGTTGGTCTTCTCTGAACTGACCATCGGCAGATCATTGTAGCGCACATACACATGTTTGCTAAAGCAAAAACTATAAATGTGACAGGCTAAGTCCAACATTTTTAACACAAAATTATTTTTTTTAATTTGTTTTCACACACACAATAGGCCTGTTCGATTGGGCTTACTAGCTTAATTTCTGTATGGAATTTACTCGCTTAACAAGAAAGTAGCTTACTACTCTCTTAGCGTTGCTGCCAGATTTTTCTTGTTGATCCATTTAAGATAAACCAATGGGCAACACTGATGCCACCTTATCAAGTCTCTTAATCGTAAGCTAGCAAGCCAAATCGAACAGGGCTATTGATATTGCTTTTAGCGACATTTGTATGAAATCTGACATTTGTAAGTCGAACTAATGTCATTTAAACTAGATTTCGCATGTAGTGTGTCAAGGCTATCATACTGCTTGTAAAATGTAGCAGAGGTGACATAAGGTCGATTTACAAATATCAGATCCCATATAAATTTGACGTTTGAAAATCTACCTTTTGCCATTTATGCTAGATTTCGCATGTAGTGTGACAAGGTAATTATGTCATTTCAGCTAGAATTCCATGCAGTGTATCAAGGCTATAAATGAGGTATTTAAACGACCACCTAAAAACTGTGCATAATCATATATACACTCAAAATCCAATTTTCCCAGATATCGCTCTCTTTTAGGTTGAGCTCGTTCGTACTAAATTTAACAACCTGGCGCAAACAGCTGCATTGGACTGCGTCGCAGTCGGTGTTATTTGTGTTCAGCTGAGATTTCACGAACTCTCTCTCATCGCTGCCCTCCATTCTCTCTCATTTTTAAATTGCAGATTCTTCCATTCTATACTTCTCCTTCAATCAACCCTGCACATCTCGTTCTACTCCTTTTTTAGCAACTCGTCCTGTTTCTGCTTGCGTCACAGTCGGTTATTTGGAGAGTTATTTGGAGAGTGGAGAGTGTTATTTGTGTTATTTGGAGACCTTGTGGAGACTTCGGTATTTTGTGAAATCCGCGTTTTTCAAAAAATTTTAGTGATTTTTTATCATTGAACAAGGTTGGTCGCGGACGCTCTGTGTCGTAATTTTTTCTCATTTTCATTCGCTTTTTTCAGACTTAGCGAGCGAACGAACGATTAAGACGTGTATAACAACAATAAAACAAGCAAGCAAGCACAGTGAATTTTAAGTATTTATTGATATTTTGATTTATTGATACGGGGCGAACGCAAACTTTATACGCGGAACTTCGGAATATTTGGTCGTTGTTATTCGAACATTTAAAAAAGAATACAAAGATTTAAAAAAATAATTACAAAATGCCGCATGAAAAATGTCTAAATGAATTCTGTGATATTATCGATACCTATGGAGGACGCGATAAGGTATACCTAGTCTAAAAAAACAATTGTTGCCTATTTGCGCCATATCAACACCTACATAACACCCACCCCCTGGCACACAAATTGTTCCGCCGCATCCGTTGCTGTTACAAACAAACAAAATCAATTAGAGTTAATTGATTCCATTGTGAAGAAAGTGGTTGTTTATTAAAAAGTACCCATGGTTTATACAATCCAATTGGGCAGGTGGGTGAATTGGAGAATAAACAAAAAATGTGCATTGTTGGCACTCGATCGGTGATCTATAATAATGACCAGCCAAGTGCACCAATCAAAGCCAGTAGAAGTTGTTAAACTACACCATTTCCAAGTGTAATTCGGAAAAGATCAATTGTAATTCAGAATTATCATTTGAAATTCAGAACACATCAGTTGATATTCAGAAATTCCATTTGAAATTTAGAACTCATCACTTGATATTCAGAAATTCCATTTGAAATTCAGAATTCATCACTTGATATTCAGAAATTCCATTTGAAATTCAGAACTCGTCACTTGATATTCAGAAATTCCATTTGAAATTCAGAATTCATCAATTGAAAATCAGAACCTGTTATTTGAAATTCAGAACTAATCAAATGAATTTCAGAATATTTCATATGAAATTCAGAAGTTATCAATTCAGAAATTGTATTCTACGTATGTAAAACTTTTTAAAAGAAATTTACATACAATGTAAATTATTTATTAATTACGGTTGCATATATTCTAAGCTTTACAGATCGGATTTAAATCATGTAAATCTCTTAATACAAAGAGTAGAATGGTAACACACAAAGATCGTAAAACTACAGGAGGAGAAATCTCGCAATTTGTATGTTAACTTCCAGAAATGCGTAATGAGTAACATTTGCTTCTGCAAGGCACATTTGTTTGTTGTTATTTTACTGTTGCTAAGAAAACAAAATATTTTACAACATCTAACAATAAAATATATGTATTCATTTAGTTTTAGTGTATATTCTTAAATGTACTCATTCTTTTCCTCATTTTGATATTTTGATTTAACATATAAACATGGCTGCAAAATTTGCATTCGCTGTCATCTCTCAACGTTGCTGCGGTAATAACAGCAAAGAGCGAGATTTCTTGTCTTGAATATAGAAAGTCTTTGGTAACACTCCACTTATCTTGTAAAGTTGGTTAACTCGGCCAAGTTAAAGTTTGAAATAAAAATTATAGGGCTGTTTTTCTTTAAGCCGGGATAACAAGCTGCGATAACGAAAACGTTAATAAAAATTAAATTTTTTGCTCAAAATAAAAAAATTATTTTTTCACATTGTCGCCAACTACAATATAAATATTTTGTGTCGACTTTATTGGACTTAGCCTCGATATCCATCATATCATTTTGACTTACACTGGATAATTATCCAGGCTAAGTCAAACATTTGTAACACAAAATTATTTTTTCAAAATTTGTTTTCACACACACATTTTATTTACATTTTTGTTATCGCAGCTTAGTTATCCAGTCTTAAAGAAAAACAGCCATTATGTACCGATTACAGAAAAATACTCTTTTTGTTGTTTTTAATTTCACGTTTATTGACTTGTGTTCTCCCATTTCCAATCTAACAATCTATTTCTTGATTTCATTGCATATTTATAATGCAAATAAACAACATGTTAAAATAGTTAATAGAATAATGAATTTTATCAATTTAAATATATTTTTGTATGACTGACTTTGGAGTATATCGAGTTATTTCGCTATAAATGTTTTCCGAATTTTGTTTGATAACTTCTGAATTTCAATTGACATGTTCTGAATTACAATTGACCTTTTCTGAATTACACTTGGAAATGGTGTAGTAACCATTTCAGTTTGACATGTACAACAGCACAACAGGTTTCTTCGTTATTTCGGTTGGAATGGGTCTAGTATTGTTATTGTGTTTATGGCTTTTGTCAATGATTTGCTTTTGGTTTCTGGCTTATTTTAATGTTATAGGTATACTCTTTCTCTCTGCGATTATCGGTTTCGAGATACTGGTGAAAGAGGCGTCGGTTGTTTAGTGATTGCTACAACAAACATTAAGCAGAATTACCTGAAATGGACCTTGGATTTTCAACGTAAAATGAAGGGAAGTCTGTCAGACTGGAATGTACAGCTTGTCATATGTAGAAATTGCAGTCATATTTGCAATTGTGGAATTTGTTTATAAAAAATCGATTAAACAAAATTAAAAATAGATGAAATCAAACATTAAAAAGAAACATTATAAGTAGAGTGGAATAGTATTGTAGTGATGGAAATTGAAATAATTATAACATATAACATACACATCGATTTAGTCGTACTTTGAATTGCGAAATCCTTCGCAATTTGACATTTGAAAATTGTTTTTATAGTAATTTGACACACATGGAATATGGGTGATATTGTCACACCTCTTTCGGTACGTCCCACATAAATATGGGTAATCTCTTTCGATAGAATAAAACAAACTTTTAATACAGTAATTCATGTAGGCTTTATAGGAGCAAAAAGTCGCAGCTTACAACCTCCCTCTTCTGACTTCCACTTTTTCTTTAATCTTAGAATAACTGAATTTAAGAAGATAAATTTATTTAAATAACATTTTTAGTAAGAAATAAATTGGCGCTTTGACTTTTAAAATCCTTTAGTAATTGCAGGAGATATAGAACTTTATATTAATACTATAATTTTGGCAAAAATACAAGTTTTGGTAATTCCATTTCGCATTTTCCATTATTTTACGAATAGAGGTCCAATGCAAATACTTAAAATTCGTCAAAATGATGAAAACGATGAACAAATTTCTATATTTTCCATTTTTTTCAAAGAGTTGTCGAAATCCCAAGTGGGGATTTTTTATTAAAATGGTCGCCATGTTTTTTTTTTCATTTTTATCTGTTTTTATGAATTTTATGTATTTCATTGGACAATTACGAACGGATTTTTAAAACCAAAGCATCGTTTTACTCCTTACTAAATGTGTTAGTTAAAAAATTTACAATTTCATTTCATTTATTTCTTTCCAAGCCAAGTGGCCAATTATAATTGAATTACAATATTCTTCAAGAAATTACATATGGGCATCTCCCAAAAAAAGGTGTACCAAAAAAATGAAATCAGACCACACTAATAGCTTTTAACTTTATTTTTTCCTTATTTCGACAACTTCTTTTATTATGAAACTTGAAGTTAACTTGTTCTCTTTTATTAAAAGTTAATGTGTTATAACGAAAATTACAAAATTTTTTTACTACGTGTGGAAATTTTTGTCGCGTCCGTATTTCTCATATTTCATAAATCTACGAACAAAGTATATACTCTGACCTTCATTTACATGTATATAAGGAAAAACAAAGTTCTCAAAAAATCGCTGAACTTTGTATATTTCTATAAGACCTTCAATAGTACTTCTGTTTTTTGTCGCGTCCGTTTCGATGTAAAATTGTTTATAATTTTGTACTAATTTGTACTAAATCCTGACGATATATTTTTAAAATGTAGTACTCTTTAAGCGCTTTAGAACATTAAAAAGGCTGATCGACTTTTTCAGTTTCTTTCTTGTTTTTTGGCGTAGTTTAAGGTGTACGAATGTCGCGTCCGGGCCACTGAACATTTTCATAAATAAATTTTCATAAAAAATAAAATAAACAATTAAATAAAAAAAAGTAATTAAACAAAAATAAATAAATAATAAAAGAGCGTACAATTAGAATTTCTAAGTTCCCAACGAATCGCCGGACAATAATAATAAAAATAGAAGAAGGTCTTTAAAGAAATGCTACATTGGACATATTTCCAAAATAATAATAATTGAAGAAGTTGTTTTAAGAATGACTACTCGTATGGCTATCAAACCTAACTATAATATATACCTAAATATAAATTCAAAATATAACTCAAAATAAACAATTATTTTTTAAAATTGTCAACAACAGCAATATCAATGTGATGAAACAAATTAAAAATATATATAATTTTATGTTAAAAATATTGAACTTGGCCTGGATAATTATTCAGTGTAAGTCAAATTTATTTTTATCGAGGCTATTTATAATTATATTGTAGTTGGCGATATTGTGAAACAATATTTTGAGTTCAAAAAATGTGTTGGCTGGACAAAAGCACACAGATTTCATAAATAATTCAAACTCAAATCCGACGAGAAAATGGAAATTGGTTGATAACGAACTAAGATGCAGGCTTATAAGTGTGCGAAGGTTCGAAAACCCATTTTTTACACCTATCTCAAGATTTTGAGGGTATCTGGCACATTTCAACTTGACAATACCTACCAAAAGATAATATTACTTCCTAGAGTTTTTAAACTGTCGGGTAGTGTTATTAACTTTTTTTCAGATAGGCGAAATTCGTTATTAAAAATGCTTAAATATACAACTTCTTTATGCTTCTAGCATCTCCCACATAAATATCCTCATATATTAAAATATTTTGTTTTTTTTTTAAGCAATTGTTTTATAAATATAGAATTATTGGCTTTTGCATATTTCTTTTAGAGAATTCTATAATGTGTCACTGAATAAAGAGCCTTTTCGGAAACGCATGACAGCAGTGCATCCGATCCAATAAGCTTATTTTGAATTTTTCCGTTTATATGGTTTTCGCGTTTCGCGTTTTGACTTTTGTAAATGGAAAATTATAATTAATTAAATTTGTGAATTGGTTTGTATTCAAAGTCATATGGTTTTACCCGGACTTGAACTTGCGATAATTGCACGCCTGATACTTTCCGTATCACAAAAATTATAATTTTTACCTATTTTTTATTTCTGTCAATTTTTAAAATTTGCAAAAAAACGACATTTAATTTCATTTATTCAACTGCGAAGTTTATATAATATGCTAATTGTACGCTTTATCTAAAAATAAAAGTTAATTTGTAACACCAACTAACTAGCAGTTCCTGTCATTTATGGCGTTATACCGGTTTTCAATTATCATCATTGATGTCTCAAAGATTTATAAATTGAGGGTGTTTGTTATGTCATTTTCGAATATTAAATAACCCCATTGTCTAAGAATGTGCAGTAGACGGCAATAGAACAAACAATAAAAACTCGTTTATGCAATAAATAATTAAATCGCGTGACTTCCATCACCATCATCATCGATATGGACGGAAGACTAGTTTGTTCAGTTCGATAATCAAATGTATTTGACGAGCAATAAAGTGAAGTGTATGCAGTAATGCCCCTCGAGTATTACAGGAGTCATAGTAGGCATATGTATACATACATTTTAAAATCGACTTTTTAAGCATAATTGATGACAGTTTTATAGCATAGATTTTTGGTTTTCGAAACTCTTATAAAGTATGCATATGATAGCATATTAGGTGGTGTTTTGTATTCTGAACTGTCTAGGCAGATATATGCCAACAAACAAAATATATATTACTTGTTGCTGCATTTTTGTTGACTTGATCTAGATATATATATTTGATGGGTTCGAACCCAAAAGTGTTGTTTTTGTTTGGATTATAATATTTTCAGAGTACACATGAGTTATAAATTCTGTAGAAACAAAAAAATACCAATACAGTTCTTGCCAAATGATATTCCATATCAGGTTTGAGATCATTTGTTTTTGTTTTCTTACAGAGAAAACATAATCACTCCTATCGTGAATAAAATTTTCCTGGGAATGAATTGTTCCCTTTACATTGAAATCATGATTGTTGGTATTTTTTCTGCCTTATTACTTCGTCTTGATGATCCTATTTCCGTTTCATTTCATTTCATTTCATTTCATTTCATTTCATTTCATTTCATTTCATTTATTTCTTCGTAATTCCAAGCCAAGTGGCCAATTATAATTGAATTACAACATTCTTCAAGAAATTACATTTATTAAGTGTCTTAAACTATTTAAACAATTTAAAAAATTAACTACAAGTAATCATGATCCAAACTACAAACAAATAGTATTTAAAAAATAATAAAAAAATAAATATGATTTTAAACTGAACATTTTTATAAATAAATTAAAATAAACAACTAAATAAATATAAGTAATTAAAGAAAAATAAATAAATAATAAAAGAGCATACAATTAGAATTTCTAAGTTCCCAATGAATCGCCGGACAATAATTATAAAAATAAAAATAGACGAAGTTCTTTAAAGAAATGCTGTATTGGACATATTTCCAAAATAATGATAATAGAAGAAGTTGTTTTAAGAATGACTACTCGAATTTTATATTATAAAATTTTAAAGTAAAAAGAGACAAAACACTGGACAAACACCTGTATTAAGAATATTGTATATTACAATATTTCTATTACTACTCCTAATAAAATCTATGTAGTTAACTGTAAGTGTTGAAGGATCTTATTGCGCCAGGTCGCACATGACATATTAAAAGTCCTTAAATTAACAGGTAGTTTATTCAAGGGAAAAAGGTGAAAACTGTTGTAGGATATGCACATATTACCAACTTACGCCTCCAGAAAATTCCACGGGGGTGAATATCGTAGGACAGGAATATAAATTTCCTAAACAAAAAGCAAATCAGAAGGAAATACAAAATGTAAATTAAAAAAATACTGAACTTGACTTCAAATCGGGAAAAAAGAGTATCGTTTATTTTAAACGTTTCGTGGACAGTTCAATAATAATGCGAACTGAAGAAGAAATCTTATTTGTTCAACTTCTAGATCGATACACTTAGCCCAGGGAAAATAAAGTAATTACGGGGGGTTATTCCATTGGAACGAGTGTGACACTTTTGTTTAGATATGTTAAAATATTCATTGACTGAATATGCGAAATATTGAACTAAATTTTTACTATAATGCCAATTGAAAACGTCAGGTTAATCGGAATATTATTGCAAATATACATATTTCTTAGCGTTTTAGATATTGGAGATATACCAAAAATTAGAGCGTGACGGGTGTGATCTTAGCTTTGAAGAAAATCTTGAGGTTTTAATTATTTATTTTTTTTTCAATGCATATATCATTAAATTAATTGAAAAAAAAAAAATAATTAAAATCTCAAGACTTTATTCATTTTTGCTAATCAAAAGAGTAGTTCATACACTTCCATCTAAAGTATACGTTACTAACATCTCTATACGAATATAGGAAATATAGAATATTTAAATTGTAACGGGCGTGTTACGACACCATCCTATATCTGGAAGAGGAAAATATAAATATAATCAAAAATATGTATTATGAGAAGTATAAATATTGCGAATGTTTATTGGGGTTTTTAAATTATAAATTTATTTTGAAATTATTATTTGTAACCTTACGTGGAATTACCCAGGGGGCTAGATGTGGTTAGACATGACAAATGTCGATGCAATTCTTAAGGTATTTCATCCATTCATCACCCAGTGATCATTTATTTTTTTCGCAACATCATATTAAAAAGCTTCTGACCGACCTTCAAACATTTTGTTAATCGCTTTTGCGTGACGCCAAATTATAATCCGATTTTGCACAGAGCACCACATTTATTTGTTCTAAAATTAAATCGAATACGTTTTTAACTTTTACCATTAAAAAGTTTTCGTGTCAAAAAATAACTTTTTGATAACACATCTTATATTACAATGTTTGGACAAATATTTACATTTATCATTGCGTTTGTAATGGTAAATTTTTAAGAAAATATATTAAATAACTGCGCTATAATCCCACTGAACTCTGATGTTGTACATACATAGAACAATAAATATAAATTGTTAATTGAACAATTAATTGTCGTCAAATGCCTATTAAAAACAAACACATGAGAGTTGTCTCATCATTAGTTAGTTGTCTTATCAATTATAGATAAAATGGAATTTCCTAAAGCGTATAAGCGACAAAGTGCTTCATTAAATGTCTCGTCGAACTTCCCCCTCTCCCCCAGCTCTTCTGAAATGACATGCTGAAGTAATCTGCTTTAATTCGTCAAAAACACAAAAACAAATTGTAAGAAAAAACACAAAATGTTGGTTGCTTGGTTTTATTAGATTTTTTGATTGACTGCAGTCAAATATTCGCAATAATATTTTTTATTTAACAACTGTATCTGTCGAGAAATGGATGCGGAGAATGTTTCTATTGATAATATCAAATTGTGATAACGATTTCCGTCAAGGGTGTTGTAGGTGTACTTTATCATTTTGTTGCTGTACTCTCCACCACACAGTGGCGTTTCTACAAAAATAGTGGAAATAATGCTCAAAACTCAACTAACATTTTTTTTGCAAATCGATATTTTTGTTTTTTTTTATGACCGAAGTTGTTGTGTTTTGTTTGTTGTGTTGTTAAAATGACCAAAAATCTCGATTTGGAAAAAAATGTTAGTTGAGTCTTTTTTATATTTTGGTGACGAAGTGCTCTTTTGAAATAGATAAGTTTATTATTATTTAAATATCACCAATTCTGAATCTTATTTTAAGATCATCACTTAACACTGTTCGAAAAAAAGTATTTATTCATTTTATAATTTATTTAATATCGGCCAATGGTCTTAGAATTATACGTCAAGAAGAAATAAATAAAATTAAATAATGAGCAGTATATTGCGATAAAACAGTAGATTGTAGTACAGTTGATTTGATTTATTTATTTCAACTTGTAATTCAAAGCCATCGGACCTATATAAAACAAATTACAAAATGCATATATACTGTTCGAAAAAAGTATTTTTTCATTTTATAATTTATTTAATATCGGCCAATGGTCTTAGAATTATACGTCAAGAATAAATTGCGATAAAACAGTAGATTGTATTACAGTTGATTTGATTTATTTATTTCAACTTGTAATTCAAAGCCATCGGGCCTATATAAAACAAATTACAAAATACATATATAATACTTGTTTTAACATGACTAAAAAACTACTTAAATATTGTAATTAGAGTGAAATTAACCTAAAAAACTTTACGAACTCAGAAAAACGGTGAGTCTAAAATGGCGAAGTTCGTCCGAGATTTCATATGCATTTCTTATGGACAGAAGAAAAATCGACGCCGTTGATACGCATAATCCTTGAATTACATGTCAAACATATATTTATTTTCTTGTTTTTTTTTTTTTTTTTTATATATCTTTTAGATTATTTTATTCTCTACAAGATATCAGAATCGCAGAACGGGGTAATTGGTCCAGAAATTGTAGCTTCAAAATTATTTCCTATTTCAGTAAGACATAATGTGTAGTTTTTACGGTGTTCACATCTGTTCTAAACTGATATTTTGGGAATAACAGATGCTGCACGAAAAGTAATGATGGGTTGATATATTATTAAAAAATCACCAAATGTTTTTTGGGAATGGACCAAAACGAGCCCAAATCAAACAGGAATGTTTCGAAATATTTCAATGAATCTGATTACTAGTATGCACAATGGTCCAACTTTTTGTTGAATTACCCTGTAATGATTAAATTCCCCATTTTTAATGTTTCAAGAAAACCCGAAAAAACCCGGTCCGACCGGTTCTTTTATAAAAAGAAAACCGGGGAACCGGGTTTTTTGAAATCAGGGTTTTCGAAAAACCCGAAAACCCGACATTGCAGAAAAACCGGGTTTTTGATCACTCTAATTGTAATATAATTAAAAAACTAAATAAAGACCTTAGAGTATGTAGTTAAAAAATTACTAAAATGCCTACACAGAAATTCTTTAGCGGAGCTAAAACAACCCCACTTTTCTTGTCGTTTTTATTATTTGTATACCCTACTCAATCTACAGAGTAGGAGGGTATATATCTTTGCGTATGTATGTTTGGATCAAATCCGTTTCACGACTTTTTAAGTTTCTTGAGCCACGTCTGTCCGTACGTCTGACACGTTAACTTTCCAAAAGAGTTAAGGAATCTGTTAAAACTTAGCACATTGTAATATTTTTCCTAGTATTTTCCCAGTTTAAGTACGAAGATGGACGAAATTGACATGCCCACCACCAATATAAATGATCCGAATACTCTGAATTTTGACATTTGTTTTTATAGAAGTTGCATTCACCTGCAATATGGGCGATATTGCCAGACCTCCAACACAAATTGGTGAAAATAAAAGTAGTATAGCATCAATTCGGATTGTCGAAATCAGTTGAAATTTGATATTAGAAAATGTCTTTACCAACATTTTTAACCTATAAAATATTTATGCTTTTGCACGCCCCTTCTAGTACTTCCCATACAATTGTCCCTATCTGCGGAAAAATTAAATCCTTTATAACTTCTTTATACTGGTTCCTGAAATCCACTATGACTTTATATTTTATCATGTTTTTATAATGTGGAAGCTCGGACCATGTCCCAGAACCTTCTAGTACCTTTCACATAAATTTTCCTGCCTTAAGTAAAATTTAAGTGTTTCTATACTTCCGTATATATGTTCTCTATGGTATATATAAATCTGTTTAGTCAACTGAAGCTTACTTATTTCAATTTTATTCTTTCAAAGTTATTTTAGGAAGCCATTAAGACCAAATTATATTACACATGCTATACAAATCAAACATACTCCATTATACAGAAATATAAATATATAGAAAATACATTAATTACAAATATAACGATATATAAAAATTATTTAATATGTATTTGACTTTCAAAGTATCATTTCACCCCCCAAAAATTGTGAATAACGCCATACAGCGCTCTAAGTGGAATTCATGTATCAAATTTCATGTCAATATAATGTAGAAATCTTTGAAAAATGTGCCTAACTACTACTCCATATATTAGGGACATTTTCAGTCCTTGTTAGGGAACATTTTTTTCTCTAGGTCGCCCATTGTCAATTCCAACCGATCTGCAACTATATGACGTAGTCTTGGAAATTGTGGACATTGTTGTTTAGATGCTACAGTGCTTTCAACAGATGGATGAACGGGCATGGCTAGATTGGCTTAAAAATTTATGATAATCAAGATATTTCAAGGTGTTACAAACGGAAATACTAGCTTATGAAGGGTATAAAAACCTCAGTGGAGTATTTTGATCTGATAAACGGGCCAGGTGATTTGGTATTTTGGATCGTCATAATCAAAAACAATAAAAGTTTCTGCTTCTTTTCAAAATCGCCATGAAAATAATAAGTTTTATTTTAATCTATTTCAGGTGATGAAGGCCCTTTGCTACGGCGCCAAATTAATAGCTGGCTATTATGGTGATCGTAAACCCGAACTGGCCAAACGTTATGCTATCGCCAGTTCACGCATATCGGGAGCACGGGCGACCTTGCGCCTAATAGACGACATACCCATGATTCAGTATGCCCTGGAATATGGATGGGGTGAAGGTGTAAGTCCCAGAAGACCATCAAGCAGAATATAAAATTCCTAACTAATATTTGTGTATATTTTTTTCAGGAAACAGATCGTGTCATGGCCATGTTGGGTGTAACTGCCAATATTGTTGATTTGATTTATTACCCGATAGAGAAAATCTGTTGGTTATCCGAACATAAAATAGTCGATTTTAAAAATCCAGATTTTTGGGATAACGTAAATACGATATTTTGGGTATTGGGAGTCTATTTGAATTTAATGAGGTTAGTATGAGACGGTTTGCAAACAATTGTTCCACTCACAATGATTCTACATTTTCATTTCAGAACTATCCGCAATTTTGGTTTAAATCAACAAAAAATAAATCGTATCAAGGATCCCAAGTATGTGAATAGCTAGAATAGATTCCGTAATTGTATTGATTTTCTTTATTTGATTTCATTCCTTTAGAGATACCCCCGATATTGAAAAAACACTGAAAAAGCACCGAATAGAGATGTTATCACTGGTCCGGCTAACTCTCGATTTCGTTCATGCTGGAAGTTATTTACCCAAAGGTTACCTGTGGGGTGGTAAATTGTCCACATTACAAATTGGCGCCGTTGGTACAGCCTCCGCTGCGATAGGAATTTATCAGATCTTTGCTAAAAGGAGACTCAATAAATAAAAACTATTTTGTGATTGTAAACAATGTTTTGAATAGTGTTAATTGTTTTTGTTAAGCTAGTCGAAGAGCATTGTTAATTGTTGTTTGTGTTATTTTGTATTTTGAGACTGTTTCTTGTGTTTGTATGGAGTAATTTTTGTTTGTGTTTAGTTCATAAGATGATTGTTGGAGAATGTTTGAGTCGACGGTAGGCATTTTGTGTAATAAAGTGATGTTTTTTATTATCGGAAAAGTTATTGTTTATTATAGAACATTATTGTTTGTAGTTTAGAATATAATAAATAATAATTAGTAGAGCATAGCATTTCTAATGACCAATTTTAAACTTAAGATAAATTGAAATGTTAGCAATATTTTAGCAATTGTTTACGGAAACAATACTTTAACTTTATGAATACCTTCTTACTGATGATGTTTTACCCTTGCCCTCAGTTTGAATCTGTATATAGTTTATTTTTACATACTTATTTGCACAGCTTATATTGCATTGTAAAACAATTGTAAAAACGTGACGAAATATCAAGTCATAGTGGATTTCATATACCGTTAAAAGGAATTAAGTTTTACCTTGGATAGGGACAATTGTGTGGAAGGTACTAGAAACGGCGTGACAAAAGAATATATATCACATTTTAACTTAATAACAATAAATGTGGGAGGTACCAAAGAGGTGTAGAAATATGTGTGTACAACGTCTACAGAAACACAAATATCAAATTTCAGAGTATTCTGATTATCCATATAGAAGTTATAAAAACTTTAATTATACTTAGGTTGGGGTGGTTTGTGCGGGAGATACTAGAGGGGCTTGGCAAAACCCACCACGCTAGTCTTGAAACGGATTTGGTCCAATCATACTTAGGGTCTTAAGTCGCTCCTTCTATGCCTTCTACTTTTCTTCTCTCCAAAGTGGCATATACCCTTCTATGCTGAAGAGTGATGGTAAAATTAATAAGTAAAAAATGCGTTTAGTTCGGCTAGGCCGAATTTTATATATCTTCCATCACGACCTTAAGAGTGCAGTTAGGTATTAGAAAAATTATGATATCAGAGGAATGTATGCTCCAAATTTCATTCATTTCATTTCATTTATTTCTTTGTAATTCCAAGCCAAGTGGCCAATTATAATTGAATTACAATATTCTTCAAGAAATTACATTTATTAAATGTCTTAAACTATTTAAACAATTAACTACAAGTAATCATGATCCTAACTACAAACAAATAGTATTTAAAAAAATAATAAAAAATTAAATATGATTTTAAACTGAACATTTTCATAAATAAATTAAAATAAACAACTAAATAAAAATAAGTAATTAAACAAAAATAAATAATTAAATAAAAAATAAATAAATAATAAAAGAACATACAATGACAATTTCTAAGTTCCCAATGAATCGCCGGACAATAATAATAAAAATAAAAACAGACGAAGGTCTTTAAAGAAATGCTGCATCGGACATATTTCCAATATAATGATAATAGAAGAAGTTGTTTTAAGAATGACTACTCAAATTTTATATTTTAAAATTTTAAAGTAAAAAGAGACAAAACATTGCACAAGCACCTGTATTAAGAATATTGTATATTACAATATTCTTACAATATTTCTATTTCTATTACTACTCCTAATAAAATCTATGTAGTTAACTGTAAGTGTTGAAGGATCTTATTGCGCCAGGTCGCACATGACATATTAAAAGTCCTTAAATTAACAGGTAGTTTGTTTAACACACGGGCTACTCTCACTTGGAATGACTTTTCTAGATAATGGTCTAACATAGGGATAATTATCTGGTTAGATCTAGTGGAGCGCGTTAGAGTAAATGCTCTAGCCAGAAAAATTGGACAACGATTTTTGTAAACCTTATAGAACATTATTAAAGAACGTAGACTAATAAATTTGTCAAAAGAACAACCCAAAATTTTTTCTACGAAAGGTGTCATGTGAGCAAAACGATTCGTATGATACAAGTATCGCATTGCACTATTTAAAGCCACACACACCTTATCAGTATTGCGCTTTAAAGTGCCAGCATAAACCTCTATACAATAAAGGATATTGGGCATAATTAAAGCATGGACTAAATTCTCTTTAATATGGCGAGGTAAGCTTAGGTCACAATTATACAGTCGACGTAGCGTTGAATTCACGCGAGCAATGACACCGTCAATATGCTGTTCAAAACACAATTTGTTATCAAGAATTACACCCAAACATTTAATACTACAGACAAAATCAACGCACACGTTATTGTACTGCAGACATATATCAACAGGACGCGTTGAATACAATAGTGCTTTTGTTTTAGTTGCATTAATAGAAAAACTATTAGAAACAACCCAATTAGAAAGCAACTGTAGCACGTAATCAATATTAGCCTGCAAAACATCAGTAAACTGATGCTCCCCTTTAAATAAGATTTGTACTTCATCAGCAAACGAATAACGGACACACCAGGGACCAAGACTAACAAGAAGATCATTCAAAAATAACGTAAATAGAAGTGGACCAAGGACCGAACCTTGAGGGACTCCACTTCTCACGGACAACACACATGACATTAACCCATTGGCATGTACATACTGCTTTCTGCAGGTAAGATATGAAAACAGTAAACGACAAGCGCTGGTCTGCAGCCCATATAACCTAAACAATTTTTCTATTAATAATGCATGATCAACCCGATCAAATGCTTTCTCTAAATCTAGAGAAATGAGCACACAGAGACGTTGATTATTTAAATTTTCCCTAATCGTGTCGGTAAGGCCAAGAAGAAGCATCGACGTACTTCTGTTGTCGCGAAAACCACACTGACAATCACTAAGTAGCGATCTACTCTCAATGTAAGTCAAAAGCTGAGCTTTCAAAATATGCTCAACTACTTTGGACAGAATAGGCAGAAGCGATATAGGTCTTAAGTTGTCCAGAGAAGTAGAATTAGATTTTTTCTTAATAGGAATTATCTTAGAAATTTTCCATTGAAGTGGGAAAGTGGAAGTAGTGATGATGGAATTCACCAAAAACAAAAAAAATGACGAAATAAGAGGAAACACTACTTTGAAAAATTTTAACGGGAAGCCATCATCACCGGCAACATTAGAAGTACAATTTGGTACAATTTGTTATCCCTTTTTGCCTGTTTTTCACCTAAAGGTAAACATTTCGAAAATATAATGTACACACCGAATTTTATGAATCTAGCTGTAGCCATTTGGGCCGCACTTAAAATACTTAAAAATTGGAATTTTGAAAAATTTCTTTATTGTGCGTGTCTACGTTAATAACTGTTGACGACTACCTGTTTTGTCCCATTTCACGTCCTGAATGTATGAATCTCGTTATATTGCGCGTCAACGTTAGGTCGAATATCATGTGCATATAAAGTACAGTCGAACCTGGATAAGTGTGCCCTGTATAAAAGGTAATCCTCTATTAATGAGATATTTTGAATGGTCCCTGCGCGCTTTCATTGTGGACCTATATAAGTCGGATTCTTAAATTGCTTTACCACTGTTAGTGGGATTTCATACTAAGATACATATGGGCATCTCCCAAAAATGGTCTACCAAAAAATGAAATCAGACCACATTAATAGCTTGTAACTTTATTGTTTCCTTATTTCGACAATTTTTTTATTATGAAACTTGAAGTTAAATTGTTCTCTTTTATATTTATTAAAAGATGAAGTGTTATAACGAAAATTACTAAATTTTACTACGAGTGGAAATTTTTGTCCCGTCCGTTTTGTCGTGTTCGTATTTCTGCTGTACCAAATTAAAAAAATTAAGAGATAATTCTCATATTTCATAAATCTACGAACAAAATATATCCTCTGACCTTCATTTACATGTATGTATATAAGGAAAAACAATGTTCTCAAAAAATCGCCGAACTTTGTATATTTCTATAAGACCTTCAAAACTTCGAAATTTTTGCAGAGCGCATATTGCATTGCATTGGGAGGGTTAAAGCGGTGTATGGGAGTCCCATTAAGGAGTGGAGGAAATGTTGGGGAGGAAAATTAATGAAGATCGGTCTTACATTTAACCCAGCTAGGGGCTTCGGGCAGTTTTGGGCCTTACTGTCATATTGTAAAAAATTCGTATGTGTACCACTTTAAGGGTTAAAGATAGGAGGTAGGTATGTTTAAAGAAAATGCGGTGGTTGAAAAAATATTGAGGGTCGGTCATACATTTGATTTTGAGTAAGAGCGGTGGGAGTAATTTTATAAGAATGTGTGTTTGAAAAAATGTTGGGAAGGGAAAATTAATGGGTGTCGGTCTTACATTTAACCTCTCCGGTGGCGACGCCGAGGCAGTTTTGGAGCTTTTTGTGTATTTTTACCCTTTTACCTCACCTTTGACTCCGATGAACGCCCCAACCATGAATTTTGGCTCATGAATTTTTTTCTGAACCTCACAAAATAAGTGGTACTAGAAATCGAAAAATCGTGCACTATCCCACTTCTAATAAGCATGTAGAACTTACAATTTTTATATATTTTAAAATTTAAATATTAAAATTTCCAATGGAAAGAGAATTCGAACACTTTTTTCGGGCCAAAAAAATAAATTAGCGGCCGTACGAGCAAAAAGACAATAATCTGTGATCACTTTCTTCGGGCCAAAAAATTAAAATCTATTTTCAAAACTTTAAACCTTCATAACTTCTAAACAAGGGTTCGTACGAATATTATTTCAAAAAATAAACCTTAAACCTTCATAACTTCTAAACAAGCGGCCGTACGAGCATAAGGACAATAATCTGTGATCACTTTCTTCGGGCCAAAAAATTAAAATCTATTTTCAAAACTTTAAACCTTCATAACTTCTAAACAAGTGGTCGTACGAATATTATTTAAAAAAATAAACCTTAAACCTTCATAACTTCTAAACTAGCGGCCGTACGAGGAAAAGGACAATAATCTGTGATCACTTTCTTCGGGCCAAAAAATTAAAATCTATTTTCAAAACTTTAAACCTTCATAACTTCTAAACAAGCGGTCGTACGAATATTATTTCAAATAATAAACCTTAAACCTTCATAACTTCTAAACTAGCGGCCGTACGAATATTATTTCAAATAATAAACCTTAAACCTTCATAACTTCTAAACTAGCGGCCGTACGAATATTATTTCAAAAAATAAACCTTCATAACTTCTAAACTAGTAGCCGTACGAGCTAAAGGACAATAATCTGTGATCACTTTCTTCGGGCCAAAAAATTAAAATCTATTTTCAAAACTTTAAACCTAAATAACTTCTAAACTAGCGGTTGTACGAATATTATTTCAAAAAATAAACTGTAAACCTTCATAACTTCTAAACTAGTGGCCGTACGAGCTAAAGGACAATAATCTGTGATCACTTTCTTCGGGCCAAAAAATTAAAATCTATTTTCAAAACTTTAAACCTAAATAACTTCTAAACAAGCGGTCGTACGGATATTATTTCAAAAAATAAACCTTAAACCTTCATAACTTCTAAACTAGCGGCCGTACGACCAAAAGGACAATAATATGTGATCACTTTTTTCGGGCCAAAAAATTAAAATCTATTTTCGAAACTTTAAACCTTCATAACATCTAAACTAGAGGCCGTACGAACAAAATGACAATAATCTGTGATCACTTTTTTCGGGCCAAAAAATTAAAATCTATTTTGAAAACATTAAACCTTCATAACTTCTAAACTAGCGGTCGTACGAGCAAAAGGATGTGATATGTGATCACTTTTTTCGGGCCAAATTTTTTTTTTTTTTTTTAAATTTTATGCCTCTATAACTTCTGGCCATACGAACAAAAGGACAATAATCTGTGATATTTTTTTTCGGACCAAAAAATTAAAATCTATTTTCTAAACTTTAACCCTTCATAACTTCTAAACTAGCGGCCGTACGAACAAAAGGACAATAATCTGTGATCAATTTTTACGGGCCAACAAATTAAAATCTTTTTTCAAAACTTTAAACCTTCATAATTTCTAAACTAGCTTTTTGGGTAATTTAAAGTGTTTCTTTGGGTCTTTGTCTAATTTTGGGTTTTTTACAGAACTCAAAAATACCAACTAGAACGAACTAGTTTTTGAATTTTGATTCTCAATCACTGTGTGTCGTTTTAAAGCAGTCGTCAAGAGCTTTCCGACTAAACCTAAGGTTTTATAATCCGATGATACGTGCGGACAATAATTCTACTTAAAGTAATGTATCTATTTCTAGAAACACTTTAAATTGCCAACTTTGACGATTCACAAAATAAAGTAAAATAATCGCAACAACGAAGAGAACAAACGTAAAATTTTTTTTAAATCAAAAAGCCCGTTTTACAGTTTCGATTTATTTTGGAATCACCCTATTATTACCACTTTAAACTTGTTTTTCCATGATCCTGTATAATTAGCTTTTCATTACTTGATTCTTTTTTATATTAGGGCATCGATATGTATGTATATTAGGATGGATCGCGAAAATACGAAAAGTAGTCAACTTTGGGCCGATTTCTAAAATATATCCGACCGCCCGATTTTTAATGTTAAATAATCCTTGGGTCCTTGTCTAATTTCAAAAATGTCTACTAGAACAAAAGTTATTGAACTTTGGACGATGGATTTTGATTCTAAAGCACTTTGGGACGCAGTAAATTGTCTATGTCCTGGTGGATGTTCCAAATGTCAAAATATATTTTATTCTTGAATATCCTTAAATAACGCCATTTGGATTTTTCCATAAATTTTTTAATTTTCCATAAATTCTGCCAAAATTTCAGGATGGGATCAGGAGATCTTTGAAGACCAACAATTAAAAAATGTTGCGGTCTTTAATGACGATCAGTACCTTTCCAACGAGCCATTTCAAACACAAATCGGACCAAAAATCTGGAAGTTGAGGTGAAAAACGTGCCAACGGACCTCGGCTCCGCGACTGTGTCGAATTTTTTGGAATCGCCCAATATAAGAATTTTAATGGAATTTTTATTCAAAACAATATCGAAATTTATACCTTTTAGCTCTTTTACGTGTTTTATATGAGTTAGGCCTTTTTTGTTCGGGTTTTGAGATTTCGAAAAATTATGAGTTGAGTCTTTATACACTCCACGAGAGTATTATGTATTTGTGCATTTGTTTCTAACACCCAAAGGGATGGGAGATAGACCCATTGTTAATTATACCGATCGACTTAGAATCACTTTTTGAATCGATTTAGCAATGTCCGTCTGTCCATCTATTCTTATAATCACGATACAGGTCGCAATTGTAGCCAGAACCAAATGAAACTTTGCACAACGAAGTTTTTCGGGACAAGGACGAACGCTATTTAATTTGAAGAAAATCGGTTCAGATTTAGATATAGTTGCTCCCGATTTGTCTTTTTCCAACCTAGAAACCACTGATGAAAATATGTCACATCGGTTCAGATTTATATATAGCTCCCATTCAAATTTCGCTCCCGATTTGACTTTTTCTGCTCTAGAACCCACGTACATTTTACAGATCTTCTGCAAATCTTCTAAAATAGTTTATATTTCAACTATGGTGTTAATAGGTCAGATCGGTTCAGATTTACATATAGCTCCGATACAAATTTCGCTCCCGGATTGACTTTTTCCGCCCCCCCCCCAAAACTACATATTTTCACCGAATTTCCCACAAAGTGGGCAAAACACGTTTTACTTGAACTGGAAGAACTTATTGTGAAAATTATTCACTTCATTCCATGTTTGCATATAGCACCGATACAAATATTCTTCTCGCTTTGACAAATTGGACCAGGTCATATTAGCCTATGATTAGGAAACATACAAAAAATCTTCCCGTTTTCACTTTTTTACCGAATTGAATTGTATTCGGATACAAACGGAATTGCAAACATAGTATACTTCCATCCTATGGTGGACATCAGACATGCTAAAATTGAATAACAATAATTGAATGTCAAAAATCATATAGAATATTTGCCGTTTTCTTGAACTAAATCGGCTTTTGACGAATGAATATTTCTTTTTTTTAAAGCAAACGTGTAATTTTACAAAATTCAATTCAAAATTTCCCCCTCATTTTTACCAACTAAAGATCTGTTATTATGTTTGATTAAAGAGCGAATAGAAAAACTTGTAAAAATTAACAGTCGCTGGTGGAAAATATAAAAATGGACTTACCTTTTGAACAATATGGTTGTCCGTTGGTGTACTACTAACAACTTTTCACCACTTTGCATTGTAGCTTCACCCATTCTCCAAGAGAATCCTCGATTTAGCTCATATTTACTAAAATTAATAATGCCTTCCTTCCCCTTTCAATAAAAACGACACGAATTTTGAGTTTTTTTTTCTTTTTTTGAAATGCTTATTAATTTTGATTATATGATTTGTTGTTTTTATTTATTTTCTTCATTTTGTAATTCTATTTGTTGTTTTGTTCTTTACATTTCAAAAACTTAAATATTTTAGGCTTTCATATTGTCATTACATTTTGAAAATGATTCATTTACTTGTGATCGGAGCGATCAATGCTATTGTTTGGATTGATTAAATCAAACTGAACATATATTTTCTTGTTGTTGTTGTTGTTGTAGTGTTTGTTGATCTGGTTGTTTGTTACATTAAATAGTGCTAAAACATAAAAAATTGATTTAAAACTTAATAGTTCAATAATTAAAAACAATTTGAATTCCCTATTTGTGTGTGTGTGTTTTTTCTTCTTCTTTTGTTTTTTCGAACTCATAAAAAATCATATTAGTTTCAAGGCTAATATGTTTCTTTCAATTATTTTTTTCTTTTTTTTTTGGTTTTTGTTAGAATAGCTCATTGTTTGGTATTAGTTGTATGTTGTTGTCCTTAATAGTTCTTAACTATTTTTTGTTTTGTTTTTACGTTTTCTTCATTTAAAAAATAAAAGCTCATATATAAATATATATATGTTTTTATGTGTGGTTATTGTTGTATGTATGTATATTTTATATTGTTTTGAATTAAATATTGTTTGTTGTTTTTCTTATTTCTTTCTGTTAAGTAGTGTATCATGGAATTCCTTGCGAAATTCGAGAATCCATTCGATTCTTGCTTCTGTGGGATTCTTGCTGTTAGTTAGTTAGTTATTGTTTCATAGAATATTCTCTTGCTGCTCGTCTTTTTTTCTTCTGGTCTTGAGATTATATGTATGTATGTATATGTGGTATTTAGTTATAATTAATAGTATTTTTAACTTTTGTTTTTCTTTTTCTGTTTTGGTTTTTTGTTTTAATAATTGTTTTTGTATACTGCCTAACTACGTTTTTGTGGGGATTTCATGTTTTGCATGTTCTCTTGCTTGTTCTAAATATTGTTAATTTGTTTACTTGATATAATGTTAAATATTTCATTGTTATATTAAGTATTTTATTTATTAGTTGTTATATAAACGGTTTCACCGGGTGTAACATTTTCAATGAGCGATCGCATTAACATCGAACAAGTGATCCTAACAATTACAAAATACATTGAAGGAAGGAGGACGAGGACGAATACTTCCGATAATTTTTATATTTTCTTATTTTCATAAATCACGCTGGGTGAATGGTGCACCGTGGTGTCATTAAAACGATCAAAGTACCAATATGTTTGAAGAATTTAAAACGATTTTAGTATTCAACGCCATATCTCACACGATCTTTAAAAATATGAGGTTAACATTTTCCCGTCTCATCTAGTTTTCGATATATTTAGATAAATATTGAAAGAATTATTCCTGAATATTAGAATATGGATCGAAATAGCATTAAGGCGACGATATAACTGTAGAATATTCGAAAACAAAAAACAAGTAAAAACGGCGATAAGTTCGGCCCTCCACCGTGGATTGAATTCCACAGAGGCTGTCGATTTTAAATTTTTTTGGATATAGCCAAACCAAAGCAAATAAAAATATTTTATAAATAAATATAGAATTTTAATTAAGGCTACCAATATGTTTATACTATATATATCGAAAAAATTCAAATTCAAATGGTAATTATAAGGCAGCAATCTTCAAAAAAATACTCTAAATATTGTGGGATAGTGGGTGCATATTCAGCTACAGCCGTTTGCTTGGTTGTATTTCCATCCTATTTTAATTCCAAAAGTATAAATTTTGAAAATCCGTTATCTATCACGTACTCAGAGCAAGATAACCTAATTTCATGATTCTACACATTTTTTTCGTATAAGTAAAAAAGTACGAAAATCAAAAATCTCTTTTTTTATGTGTCTACGCAATTAGAGGAATGTATACATCAAATTTCATTGTTCTAGCTGTAGTCGTTTGGTTGTTACTATTTTTATCCCTCTATGCCCATTTTACCTCTTAAAAGTACGAATTTTGAAAAATCCCATTTAAAAATCTTTTTATTTTTCGTGTCTATGCAGTCAGAGGAGTATATACTCCGAATTTAATTATTCTAGCTGCGGCCATTTGGTTTGTACCATTTTTATCCCCTTTTTCCCATTTTACCCCCTTAAAAGTATGACTTTTACGTGTCTACTTAATTAGAGGAATGTATACATTAAATTTCCGCCGCTTAGTTGGTACCATTTTTATCTCTCTGTTCCTATTGTATCGCTTGAAAGTACGAATTTGGAAAACCTTTTTATTTTCCTTGTCTACGCAGTCAGAGGTGTGTATACTCCGAATTTCATGACTCTAGCTGTGGAAATTAGTTTGGTACAATTTTTATCCCTCTATGCCAATTTTACCTTTTAAAAGTACGAATTTTGAAAAAATTCTATTGAAAAATCTTTCTATTTTGCGCATCTATGCAGTCAGAGGAATGTGTGCACCAAATGTCATGATTCTATCTGCGGCCACTTAATTGGGACCATTTTAATCCCTTTTAACCATTTTAGCCCCCTAAAAGTACGATTTTCGAAAAATCCCTTTATTTTACGTGTTTATGCAAATAGATGGATGTTTTCACATAATTTCATCGTTTTAGCGTATTTATTTTTATCCCTCGGTTCCCATTTATCCCTTGAAAGCATGCTATTTGGAAAATTATTTTTATTTTGCGTATCTATGAAGTCAGAAGAATGCAGACAACGAATTTCATTAATCTAGGTGCGGCCATTTGGTTGGTACCATTTTTATCCCCTTTTCCCATTTTACCAAATTAAAAGTTCGACTTTCGAAAATCTCTTTAATATAGACACCAAATTTCATTATTTTAGCTGTAGCCGTTTAGTTAGTACCAATTTTATCCCTCTGTTCCCATTTCATCCCTTTAAAAGTACGAAAATACTTTTATATTATGTATCCACTCAATTAGAGGAATGTACACACCAAATATAGTGTTTCTAGCGTTTTACAAGTACAATTTTTATCCCTTTTATCCCATTGTGCACGCATGCTGAAATACTGAATCTTTTCCCTGTGGTCCGATTTCGTCCATTTGCATTCCCAACTGATCTACAACTATAATACGTTTTCTTGGGAAATTTGGACGTCCTGGCTCCTTAAGTTTAGATGCTACCGTGCTTTCAACAGACGGACGGCTAAATCGTCTTAGAATTTTATGACGATCAAGAATATATATACTTTATAGGGTCTCAGGACGATATTTTAAGGTGTTACAAATGGAATGACAAACTTAGTATATTCAAAAATAATAAGGGTACCTTTGTCGATAATTGTAATTTTAATAAATAAAATAAAAATAAATTTAATTTTCTAAATTTCAATAACGTTTAGTTATGAAAAGCTGTGGCATGCTTTGCCTTTCTACGATATAATTTTATTTTTGTGATAAAATTAAGTTTAGCTCGATAAATCGTCAAAAGAAAAACGATTAAAAAACTGTTCTTTTATTTATTTTTTTAGGATCGCTTTGGATAAAGATGGGCAGGGCGGCGCCCAATATGAGAATGATTTCCGAAGAGCCATTTCTTTCACTTACTTTTGGGAATATCGCATATTCTGGTCGGAACAAGCAATTCCCTCTCACTCACCGTGATTTATACAAACCAAATATGTATATACCAAATATACGATTATTTTTCAATTGCAATCTAAACGAAGTCTGGGCATTTCACTCGCAGCCCTCATAGTATTTTGTTTTTGTTAGGTGTTCAACTCATAAGGAATGTCTTGATCCTGACTAGTCATCTATGTGTGTGTCTCAGTTATAACTATATAACTATGGCTTGACCGTTCTTAGTCAGTCAAAGTTAAACTTCCTTGTGAGTTAGTCTTCAGCTTCAGCGCGTTCGTTCCATCATCATTTTGCAATACATCTTGATTTGATTTTCCATATTTCTCTTAAACAAGTCAGTTGCCAAACAGTTGACACACTTGTTCTGTCTTGTTCAGCCTTAAAGTAGTGGTGAAAACCATTGTTTGTTTTTGTTTATTTTTAATAAGCTTTTGTAAATATGTTATTTATATATGTATATATATATTGATGTATGTATGTATATATATATATGGTGTTTCAAAAATATAATTTGAATTTGAAACATTTCTATTTTTAAATATAGTATTTCTTCAATAAAAACGTAAAATTGCTATGCATTTTCTATTGATTGTTTGTTTGGGGTGTGTTTTTTTCTTTTGCTACATAAAAATAAAATTCATGTTACCACAATTATTGTAGAAGCTTTTCAATTCAATTTAATGCCATACCTATTTAATACCGAGAAAGGATTTCGTATAAAATGTGTATTTTCTATAAAACGTCACTTGGACCAAATGACAACTTGTTGGCTACCATTGCATGTGGAGGTAAAAATTAACAAAATCAAATCGAATTTTTAAAAACAAAAGCATCCTATTTGTTACATACAAATACATATGTATATTATTTCTTAGTAGTCTTAGCCCTGCTTTCATAAACTACAAGCTAAATCTAACCAACAGTTATCAGATTGTGTAAAATTCTATGATAAGATTATGATGTTACCGATAAGTTAGAGATGATTGTGGATAGTTGTGGGAGGAATTGTGGTCATTGTCATTCTTAAAATTACATATTTGCACTGAGTGCATTCCACAGTATTAGCGCAGATTAGTGGCTTTACATAGAAGTGCGGAACCATATTAGAAAATTGTGATATTTCTTATATACATTACTATATTTGTTTACTACTTCAAATTATAAGGCATACTTATGTGCACTCTTTTAAATAAATTGCATTATTTCATTATAATATTAATAATAGTCCATTGCTATATATAATATGATACTGCAATTGTATTAAAAATATTAAATTGGCAGAAAAGAAGAAAGTTTACGCTTTTTTTAATGACTTTCGTGCAGCATTCGATAAAGTGTACAGACAAGCCCTAATATACAAACTTTACGAAACAGGCATATCATATAAATTTGTGCGACTCATAGAGAACATGTACAAAGTCACACAATATGCGGTGTGGACTGGAGAAGAGCTTTCAGACTTCTTCCAAACTACCTCAGGAGTAAAACAGGATTGCCTCCTTTCTCCGATATTGTTCGCGTTATAAAGAGTGATTTTTTTGAGGTTAGGATTTTCATGCATTAGTATTTGACAGATCACGTGGGATTTCAGACATGGTGTCAAAGAGAAAGATGCTCAGTATGCTTTGACATTTCATCATGAATCGTCTTACAAACGAACAACGCTTGCAAATTATTGAATTTTATTATCAAAATGCGTGCTCTGTTAAGAAAGTTCATTGCGCGCTTCCATTTTATGGTCAGTTTAATCGACCCACTGAAGCGGCTATTCGGGCTATTGTGACTAAATTTCGCACCAAATTTACATTGTTGGACATTAAACCACCAACACGCTTACGTAGAGTGCGAACTGAAGAAAATATCGCAGCTGTATCGGCCAGTGTTAATGATGACCACCAATTTTCGATTCGTCGCCGTTCGCACCAATTAGGTCTCTGTTACTCAAAAACGTGGAAATGCCAAAATTGGACTAAGCGGATGGACCACCTAAGACGCAGCCGCGGTCAACATTTAAATGAAATTATCTTCAAAAAGTAAATGTCATGGACCAATCTAACGTTTCAAATAAAGAACCGATGAGATTTTGCAAATTTTATGCGTTTTTTTTAAAAAAAAAGTTATCAAGCTCTTAAAAAATCACCCTTTATATACGCTAAAGCTACATCTGGAATATATAGGCAAGATAATGCATAAATATCATGGCAATTAACACGTATAATAATGGAACGAGAGATTTTCAGGGTTAAAGGATTGAGAGAAATAGCTAGAAGCATATATGTACAATGGCCAGGAGTTAACCCAACGCAAGAGCAATGGAAGATCTTCAGCTGTGAACTTTTAGCAAGAAAACGATAATTTTCAAAGTAACATCGAGAAAAAGACAAGTAGTTACAGATTGTACAGGCTGCTTGATTATACATTAAGTCACTTATATATAAATGATAATAGTTTATCAATTCTATAATAGTATATGGTTGTTTAAGGCAAGAAGCGGCGTACTTAAGCTGAATGCGAACTTATACGGGGTCCAGGAAAATGAAAAATTGTGTACTCTATGCAATTTGCTTGAACCAGAAACACTTGAACACTTTCTAGGTGCATGTCCAGTACTCAAAGAATTTCGATTATGCTTCTTCAGAAAACCATATTTGAATGAAATGGAAATGGTTGAAGTTCTAAGTGGCCAATACGATGAATCGTGGGATAATCTAATAAATTATTTCAATCAATATCAATAAGATATAGACAATTTTTGATAGAAGAAGGATATTGATATATAATTGTAAACCAGTTGACAGACGTTTTATAATAAAACATTGTCAATTAACGTTCTTTGTAATTCAACTACTCATTATATTATATGAATAATGTACACATATATATATATATATACGAAAACAAATATGAATTAATAAAGAAAAAATCTAAATCTAGATCTAAAAAAATCTATTGTAATTAAAGTGTGTAAAGTGTGAAGTGGCGGCAGTCTTCAAAAATGTGCCCTAAATATTAGGTGTATTGTCAGGCTCATTAGGTAGAAACATTTTCCCCAATTGCAATTCCTTGATTCAGCTACAGACAAACTGATTGAAAAGTAAAAATTTCAAAGATTCGTTATGTTTTAGGTCCACATTGGAATAGACGAGTGTAAACACTGAATCTTATGATTCGAACTACAGCCGTTTGCTTGGTACCAATTTTATACCGTTTTGATCTTAAAGGTATGAATATCGAAATATATCTTTATTTTACGCATCTACACAGTCAGAGCAGTGTACACACCGAATTTCGCTATTCTAACTGCAGACGTTTGATTGGTACCATTTTTATCCCCATTCGCCCCATTTTCCGTCTAAAAGTACAAATTTTTAAAAATTCCTTTTTGTTTCGCATCTTCACGGTCAGATGAATGTATACACTGAATTTCATGATTTCAACTTCAGCAATTTTTATCCCACTTTTCCAATTGTATCCCTTAAAAGTACGAATTTTGAAATATCGCTCTACTTTACGTATCTACGCAATTAGAGGGATGTACATTCCAAATTTCATGTTTCTAGCTGTTGTTTCATGTTCAAATAGAAACAGTGGTTTGGGAAAAAAATATTTTTTTTTCGAAAACAAATTTGTTGGTACGATAAAAAAATCCTAAAAAATAGAAAAAATCGGAAAAATGTTTTTTGCTTTTAATAACTAACATTCCAACCCAAAAAACTATGTTTGTATGTAAAAAATCTATGAATAAATGTAGGAGTTATAACGAAAATGTTTTTTTTTTATCATTTTTTTTAAATTATTTTTGAAAAGGATGAAAATTTCCTTTACAATTTATATAATAGAATACTTGTAATAACTTTCTTAATGTAGAAAACAAGGCCAAGTTAAAGAAAATCTTAGAATAAATGTATAAGGGTCATAACTTCTACACTTATTCTAAGATGTAGATGTAAAGGAATTTTACAAGATTGTGTTGTATTTTTTACGAAGTTTTTGTTTAAATTGATTTAATCACTCGTGAAGACGACATGTACTTCTACAGGAAGGGTCATAACTTGTACATTTATCCACAGATTTGTTTTCTTCGCTAAGATGCCAGCTATTACAAACTAAAATAAAATATTCTGTTATTTATTTTTGTAAAATTAAAAAATTAAGATTTAGAAAAATCTTTTGCGTCTACATAGGGTATCATAACTTCTACATTTATCCATAGATATTTTACATATAAACATTGTTTTTTTACGTTAGAATGTTAGCCATTAAAAAAGAAAACACTTTTACAGACTTTTTTTACTATTTTGTATGCCAGCAAAAACAGATTTTTTCAAAGAAAATAATTTTTACTCTTCCTAAACTACTATGTAAATGTATAATTCGCAATTTTTGTAGCCATCAGAGTACATTTAATATAACATATAACTGGGTGTTAACGGACTTATATTTCCAAAATGAGAGTACAAGTATTTGAGTTTTAGTAAAAAATAAAAAAAAACATAAAAAGAATTTTAATATCGTTTTTGAGTTTAGAAAGTCAAAATACATCAGAAAATGTTTACATTCGACCTTCGACATTTTTTTGTTCTTTAGCCATATGAAGATTTTATTTTATTTTCCATTTCATGGAAAAAGTACATTTATTATAGCTTTAGTGTAGGCTTTTGCAAACGAACGTTTTTCGACAAATTTTGTGACGAATTGGATTCAAGAACGATTCCGTAGTCTGTAATTGGATGGCAGAACATAGGCGATAATTTTGAAAGTAGGCATCAAACATTATTTGCGGTTAAGAGTTCTTGATATTTTCGATGGTTAAACGTATTTTTTGTATTTTTCCTGACAGTACTACTAACGCGATATTGGTTCCAATCGAAAGGGAACACATTGGACCATCTAGTGGTGGCAGTCAGAAAGCAAAGAAGAGGTTAAATAAATATTTTTAAGAAGAAAAAAGTCAAATCATGCTGTAAAAAATATTCAGTAAAAAGCAGCATGTTTCGCGTCAGCTTTCGGAAGTATATTGGTATTACCATGGCCCAGACAAAATTTTTCATCCTTTAAACTTACGCCAATAAATTGAAGTTAAAAACGTTGGATACAAAACCGAGTTCCAGGTAAGGAATTTGAAATAGAGGTTGGTGGAAGGAAAAAATAGCAAAATTTTTATATCAATATATTGTGATTTTTAAAGAATATTATTAAAAATTATTTTTTTGTTGTGAATAAATGATGTCCAAATCCCTATCACAATGAATTTGTCTCCTCTGTGGTTGTTTCAACTGTTAGCGGGATACTGGGGCGTATGATTATTTATTCAATGAAATGTGCAATAACACTCATACGTCACGGTGGTAAATGCAAAGGGAAGTAAAACACAGGAGATTTTTGGAAATATTTTCAGCCATTTAAGTGGTAAGATTACAGTGTAAATTAAGTACTGTTGAACATAAGTTTTGAATATGGAACCCCAGTCAAGAACTAGTGATTCTATCTGTATAATTTTACCAACCAGCAATGGTCGTAGATTTTCAAAGCAGAGACTCCTTAAAATGTTGATGGAGTAGAGAAAAAACCTATTTGGATCTCCCCATTACCACATAATATTATTCGAAATCGGTCGGTATTAAATAACGTACATTATTATATTATTTAAATTAATATTTTTTACGATACGAAACAAAACTAAAAGATTTTCAAACCTTTTTTTTTGTTTTGAGGATTGTTGTTTAGTCTAATTGTTTACTTGGCTTAAATCTATGTTTTTATTTTTTATATTTTTATTTTAATTATGCATTTTTGTTTAATATTCATTGGAAGCTACATATTTTTAAATGTTTTTTGTTTTGTTTTTGTTAAATGGCACTGCAGTATATTTTATTTTTTAATAAGGTGGGAAAACAATTTAGAATATATACATATACATGTATGTATATATTATAGTTTTATATTTATTTCATTATTATGCTTGTTTTTGTTGTTGTTGTGTATATATGTAAAATACAATTTGCTTGCAATACGTTTTTGAAAAACTTTTCAACATTTTGATTTCCGGCAAACGTATACAACGAACTTTTGATTGGTTTAGCATTGTGCAGATTACAGCTGATACTTAAAGAGATAATGGTTTGTTTGTTGTTTGGTTTTTCTGTTAAATTCACTGCTTTGGCACTTCCGTTTGCGTTGATTTAATGTATCAACTGTCAAATGTTCAATTCAATAAGTAGTTGTAGTGTTGAACAGTGTTTTGAAATGGCTATTTTGGCCAAACAATTTAGGAAGTAGAATTTTTTAAATTACAGAAATTCCATTTCTGCAGCCAATTTCAAAACACTGTGTTATTCTTTATTCTAATCTAAAATATTTTGTTGGTTTTAGTTGTATGAAAATATTTTCATTTTTTGTTAAAAGAATTTTCTGTTATAATAGTTTGTTTTGCTTTCTTTTTTAATTTCAATATTGTATGCATTTAATAAAAAAGCATGTCCAATAACAATTGTAACAATATTCGGATTTGATTGGGTTTTGTATTTGTTTTTTTTTTTCGGTTTGGTTTATATTGATTTTCATTATTAATTTATAAGGTATTTTGGATATTGATCGTATAAGTATTTGGATTTTTATTATGTATGGGTTCCCATGTGTTTTGTGTTTTTGATGTTGTTTTTTGTGTGTTATTTCCCAAATGTATATTCCAAATCTATGTTTTGTGTCCGCCATTAGAGCTGTGCAATTAAATATTTAATTAAACTCGACTCCATTTTAGCGATATGCGAATATTTTTTATAGAAAAAAATCCATGATATTCTACAGATTTCTGAGAAATTTTTCATTTTTTCTTCAGATTAAATATGATTGACTGATAGTGCGTAATTGAGTGCGAAGAATCTAAGCAATATGACAAATTGAAAAAAAATGTCTGCAAATTTTATTGATGTAAAATTTGACTTCAAGATAAAATGATAATGGAAAAAAATAAAAAAAGATAAAACAATGATTAAATTACTAGATTTAGATTAGATTTATCATGATTTCTCAAACAAAAAAGGTGGTCGAATTCGCAAAATGGAGAAAATGTGTTCTGAAATTAGGGATTTTTGCAAAAATGTTCGCTACGGTTTTATTTATCGTTTCTATCTGTTTTGATGAATTTTAGGAATTTTTTTGAACCTCAAATTCGTAAATATTGAGAGATATGAACTGGAATGACCAAAACTTGTATTTTTGCAAAAAGTTTGAAAACTTCAATAACTCAGTCAATAACCGACGGATTATTAAAAACATGCTCCTTATAAAGGTTACCTTACAAACTAAAGTTAAAAATACATTGTAAAAAAATAGCACCACATAACCTTTTTTCACTTTAGGCAAGTACAATATGTCTGAGGATACTTTAGTTTTGAGAAAATGCTAACAATTCGTTAGTAACGAAGCGTATAATGAATTATGTTGAATTGAATTATTAGCGTAATTTTTATGTGTAAGGAAGTGGAAACAACATTGAACTCCTATTCGAAGCTATACGATTCACTGATCGTTTCGAATGTAAACAAGTAAGGCTAAAGGCTAAAGTCGGGCGAGGCCGACTATATGATACCCTGCACTTTCTACCCCATTACAATTGAAAAGTGAAATCGAAAACGTGAACCGATGTGACCTTCATTCACAATGTATGTGTTCTGGTAAAATAAGTAAAATCGGGAGCGACATTCTTTTGGCGACTATATCGACCTACTTTCACCATAATGTTTCCAATTGAAATAAAGTTGCCAATGGAAATTTAAAAAAAAAATCAATAAAAGTATGTGGCTTCTAGAGCGCAAAAAGTTTAATGTAGAACGACATTTGTATGGAAGCTATATCTAAATCTGAACCGATCGGACGCACTTTCACACCATTTATTTTGCGCCAAATTTGAAGAATGCTGGTTAAAACGGTTATAAAAATCAACGTTTAGTGTTTGCTCAGAAAAGATTAAGATGTGACGGCAAGTGTTGAAATTGTTCGACGATGTTCCAATTCAATACAAATACGATTGAAATGCTTGTATGCGGGTAAATATTCTAAATTTCTAAAAAACTTATTTGATAAATTAAAAAAAAAACTATTTGATTTCGCCAATTAAAATGATTTCGATAGTTGACAACTTCATCCGTATTCATGATACTGTCTATCGATTTGAAATGTGTGCAATCACCTAGAAATTTGTTCCAGAATTAAATTATTGATTGCACTAACATCGTTGTTTTTTTTTTTTTTTGAAAATTTGTGGGAAGACTTTCTCGATTAATTGCTGAATTGATTCCTGAATGACATTTTTTGAAATTTAATACTCCTTTTCACTACATCAACTGATGTTTTTCCATTACCAACATCATCGTGATGCAGACGTACACGCATATTGGTGGTCAGATTAATTTTTTGTACATATCGTAGAAATGCGGGTGCTGATTTTGGAATTCCTGGAAGGGTCTGTCGGAAGTCTCCAGCTAGTAAAATAAGAGTTCCACTGAAAGGTTGTGTATTTCATCTTAAATCTTGAAGTGCCGATTAAGCGCTTGTAGGGATTTCTTATGGGCCATGGTGCAGTCACCTCACACAATCAGCTTGCATGTTTTGAGCATTTTCGCCATGCCTGAGCTTTTGCCAATATTACAGGTTGGAGAATAGACTAATTGCATATTCCATGGCAATTTCAACGCTAAATGTGCCGTTCGTCCTCCATCCAATAATGTAGCAGCAATACCGGGGGAAGCAACAGCTAAAGCTTTCCTTTTTTTAGAGCGGATGTGCGCTAATACCAAACTGATGAGAACGGTTTTAACTGTGCCTCCTGGTGCATCGAGAAAAAAAGGCCGCCGCTGTCATGTTACTGCCGTTAATAGAGGTTTTTTGTTGCGACAAACAAACGCAAGTCTTCAACATTGAATTGCCACTCTCATAGCAAATCTCGATCAGTAATGTCAATGGTAGAACGTTCAGGCACTACCATTCCAAGTTGATTAAGAGTTTTGTTGCTGATGGTTAGGCATATGTCTTAAATTTTTATCAGCGTATCATTGAAAATGTTAATCGCAAATGATATAGAATTCCCACAGGTCTTTTGGCTTTGATGGCGAGCAAGTTCTTAATATTATCGCAAACATAGTTCGTATCTGGAGAGGATGACAGCTGATAGAAGCATACATTAATGTGGTCTCCCAGTTTCTGACACGCCTCTCTCAACTGCACTTAAATTTGAAACTGAAGTGAGAACTCTCACGTTAATTAATAACATTCTCAAATAATAACATTCTGCGTTGTTTGGGTGTACGGTATAAACACGGCCAAATGCATATGAAGCGTAAACATTTTGATACCCATCTACTGGAACACCTTGCTTGGTTCGAGTATGAGGAGACGCGCCAATTGTTCATACCATGACCTCTTATATTCAAGAACCAAACCATTCCCTTTTTGTAGCATGACCTATTATAGTCAAGGTCATCCTTTGTACGTTACAATAAAATATTCAAGTGAAGCAATGTATTTTGTTATAGTTTTAAAATATAGTTTTTGTGAGCGGTGTCATGTCCATCCCCTATTATAGCCAGAAAACATTCCCTTTCCATAGTGTAGATACAGTAAAATTTTCCAGAGAATTCGTTACGTGTTATGTGATAATTTTAATATATAGTTGGTGCGGGCAGTCTCACGTCCATTTGTATCATGACCATTGTATAGTCACCATTCAGAAACTATCCTCTGTTCAGAAGTTAGTCACAATAACATATTCAAGATAATCCGCACATCGGAACGTGTTTTATGATAGTTGTAAAATATAGTTCGTGTGAGCGGTGCCACGCCTCTTTTTCGTATAATGACCTAGTATATCCTGGAACGATCCCTTGTCCAGAAGTTAGCTGCAGTAAAATTATCGAGCGAATTCACCCATCGGTATGCCTGTTGTGATAGTTTTAAAATATTTTTTGTGTGGGAGGTACCACCCCCCTTTGTCCTATCATGACCTAGAATATCCAGGAACCATCCTCTGTGAAGAAGATACAGTAATATTTTCAGACGAATCGGTCCACCGGTTTGACGTCCTATACGCAACATACAGACACACATTGATTTTTATATATATAGATATACTCAATTAGAGGAATGTATACACCGAATTTTGTGTTTCTAGCTGTTTTCGTTTAATAGGCACCATTTTCATCTCTTTTTGCCCCATTTCACCCCCCAACAATAAGAATCACTTTATGGTGTACGTTTTTGTTGTAGGGGGAATGCGCATACCCAATGTCAAGCAAATATAAGCAGACATATTGAGAAGACATGCTTAAATACTCTTAAATATTAGGGGTTATCAGGACCGATTTCGCCCAGTTACAATCTCAAACGATCTACGACTATAAGGCGCATTTATGGAAAATTTGGACGTCCTAGCTCCTTTCGTTTAGATGCTAGCGTCCTTTCAACGGACGGACATGGCTAGATCGTCTAGAATTTTTTGACGATCAAGTATATACATATATGCTTTATAGGGTCTCAGGTCGATATTTCAAGGTGTTACAAACGGAATCCTGGTGGTGGAGGGTATAAAAATAAAAATTTCGCTTTTCTTTAATATCAAAAAAGTTGTCAACTTTGGGCTAATTTATAAAATATAGCCGATTGCCCGATTTTAATCTTAATATCTCAAAATAATCGTTGGGTCATCTTCTAATTTCAATTTTTTACAGAACTCTTAAAAACAAAAGTTCTTGAATTTTGGCCAATGGATGTTGACTCTGAACAATGCGTCGTCTGTTGTAAATTAATTTAAAGATAATAATATAATCCGTATGCGATTTAAAATTATGACAATAACCAGAGAAAGAAAAATATTAAATAATTATGTCCAACATAATTCATCCCTCATTTCAATGTCAAACAATGACCGATTTTAAAAGTCGGACATTGTTTGCATTGACAGCTACCACCGGGACATTCCCAATGATCATAAAATCGTGACCGCCATTTTAAGTATCAACATTTTACGGAATAAAATTTGAAGTCAATCAAATTTTTTGGAATGTTAAATTAATCGTCATATTACCATTTGATTCATCCCTCATTTCGAATTTTTAAAATCGGACATTGTTTGCATTGACAGCAACCACCGGAATATTCCCAATGATCATAAAATCGTGACCGCCATTTTAAGTATCAACATTTTACGGAATAAAATTTGAAGTCAATCAAATTTTTTGGAATGTTAAATTAATCGTCATATTACCATTTGATTTATCCCTCATTTCGAATTTTTAAAATCGGACATTGTTTGCATTGACAGCTACCACCGGAATATTCCCAATGATCATAAAATCGTGACCGCCATTTTAAGTATCAACATTTTACGGAATAAAATTTGAAGTCAATCAAATTTTTTGGAATGTTAAATTAATCGTCATATTACCATTTGATTCATCCCTCATTTCGAATTTTTAAAATCGGACATTGTTTGCATTGACAGCAACCACCGGAATATTCCCAATGATCATAAAATCGTGACCGCCATTTTAAGTATCAACATTTTACGGAATAAAATTTGAAGTCAATCAAATTTTTTGGAATGTTAAATTAATCGTCATATTACCATTTGATTTATCCCTCATTTCGAATTTTTAAAATCGGACATTGTTTGCATTGACAGCTACCACCGGGACATTCCCAATGATCATAAAATCGTGACCGCCATTTTAAGTATCAAAATTTAACGGAATCAAATTTGAAGTCAATCAAATTTTTTGGAATGTTAAATTAATCGTCATATTACCATTTGATTAAAAAATTAATTGCATAGCCCCTTATTTTGGGATATTCATGTTATTCATATCGAAATATAGCTAAAAGTTGTATATAGTAGTTTTTTTCTTGTTGTTTTTAACATGTCTTCAGTAAGCTTTTCTGTTTTTTGTTTTTAGAGTAGAATTTTGTTGTAGTCGTTAGTATAAAATCTAAAATGTTCAAGTTCAAGTTTAATTTTAAATTTAGTTAGTTTAGTTAGTTGTTAATAGTTAAGAGTATGGGTAGTGTAGTGTTAGAGTATAGTATAGATTTGTATTATATTCACTTTTGTTATATATATATATATATGTATGTATATATATTCTGTTTGTGTATATATATTTGAAGTTACTATATTATTTAAAGATTTGTTGTTGTTGTTCATAGATCTTTTCTTCATTTCTTTTGGTTTTCATTCTAAAAAATTGTTAAAATTTTATATAATATTGCCAGGTTAAAATATTTGTTTTTTTCATGTTTTGTTTTCTTTTTAATATTATCGTTTATAAGTGGGAAGCGTTTGATTTTGGTTCCATATTGTTTTTTATTATTATTTAAGACTAATACTAAGGGTTGGTTGTTTTTTGCTTTCTTTTAGTTTTTCTTTTGGTTTGTTTTGTTTTCATCATATATCATATATACTTTTGTTTCAATTGGTCTTTAGAGTTTATTAACGGAACTATGAAATGATTTAGATTTAGAGATTTTTAGACAGACTGTCTAACAAACGGGGCAGATATACATATATAAAGATACATGATGGCCAGAGTTGTTTTGAAAGAAAATCTTTTTCGGCATTCGTCCCCGAATGCCATTTAAAGATGAGGGGTCGGCCATTTCGCCTCATTTCATTTGTTCCATTTATAAATTCTTCACATTTTCCGTTTTTTCATTGTTCGGTAGTTTTTGTTGTTTGAGTTTAAAATTTTTCATTTTTCTTTGCTTTGATTTAAATTGATTTTTTGTTTTTGATTTTAAAAAATATGTTTTTAAAAATTCCAATGAGAGTGTATAAAAAATTGTCTTAGAATATTTAGTTAAAAATTTTCTGCTATAATAAATTGCTTTAGTTTTAAAAACAAAAACGTTTAAAATTATATTTAAAAAAAAAATGAATTTTTCTTTTATATATATGTGTGTATGTGTGCTTTTTCTTGTTTTTTTTTTAATAAAATATTAAAACAGCTTATCGTTTTTTTTTTGATTTGTTGTTTTAGGTTCTCCATTTAAAAGTGAATTAAAAAAGTGTAAGAAATTTATTTAAAAAGTCTTTATCTGTAATTGCCAATATTTTGTTTTATTTTTCTTTTTGTTTTTTTTTTTTGGTTTGAAGCTTGACATTTTGTTTTGTTGTTTTTTCTTGCTTTGATAGAGTTAAAAATTATATTAAGATAGTAGTAGTTAGTAGTTATGTATGTATTTGGAAAAACTGATAGTGGTTGGTGGCAGGTTCCCCAGATGCTATGGGAACCAATTTTAAAATCCATAAAATGTGTGGTAGAGTCAATGCTTTAGGTTTAGGAGGGGTAAGGAAAGATGGTGCAAAACTGTTCACGCCAATTGCTTTCAGTTGTAGTTAATTGGTTTTACAACATGGAATACATATAGACATACGTTATCAATTTATTGAATATTGAATTAAGTAATAATAAAACATTATTATTTGAAGCAGCAGGATAACATTTTCATGATTTGAAAACAAAGAATTAATTGTACGTCAAATGATATTTAGAGATGTTGGAATAACCGATTTATTATTTTTGATTTTTCATATTTCCTATTGTTGTTTAGGTATGCTTCAAGTCTTATACGCACAGTGGAAATATTAACAAGTAAAACGGCGTTAAGTTCGGCCGGACCAAATCGTTTATACGCTCCACCACGAAGTGCATTCCACAGCATAGAGGAAAAATAGGAAACTTATGATTTTTCGCTGATAGCGATATTTGTTAAATAAATTGTGACGTTTCGTTATTATAATTGTAAAATAAAATAAAATTTAAATTAATTTAAAGACCACGCCAACTTAGTGGGCATTTCTACAATTATATTTTTTATTGCTTGATAGTCATTGACTATATGACAAAGTCCGAAAGAAATTCCATTATCTTTCGGATTCACAATGGAATGTATATACCTAATTTTACGATTCTAGCTAGCTAGCTTTTTTGCTTGGCTCCAGTTTTATCCCTTTTACCCCATTTTATCCCTACAAGTACGAATTTGGAGAAAGATTTTTGTTTTGCGCGTCAGAGAAATTTAAACGTGGAATTTCATGATTCTAGTTGCAGCCATCTTTATCCACTTTTGCTCCGTTTTCCCTAAAAGTATAAATTCCAAAAAAATCCTTTATGTTGTGCGTCTACTCAATCAGATCTTTATGATTATCTATCTGCAGCCATTCGTTCGGCACCAATTTTATCCCTTTTTTGGCCTAAAAAGTACGAGTATCGAAAGATCGCATTATATTTCGAATCTATGCGAAATATACAGCGATTTTCATTATTCTAGCTGCAGCTATTTAATAGGTACCAATTTTATCCCCTTTTCCCCATAAAAGTAAAATTTTTGAAATTTTCCTTGATTTCGAAATAATACTTCAAGTCAATTAAAAAAGTAAATATAAGGCAGCAATCTTCAAAAAAAAAGCTTAAAACCCATAAATATTGGAGGTAGTGGTAGTTCATTTTCAGCTACAGTCGTTTGGTTGGTTGTATTTCCATACCATTTCTATTTCAATAGGTATACATTTTAGAAATCCATTATCTCTCACATACATAGTGCACGATTTTCGTCGTAAAAACAACAAAGTAAATAACGAATTTGGAAAAATCTTTTTATTTTGCGTGCCTTGTTTACACCGATTCTATCCCATTTTCCCCATTTTAACCCTTACAAGTACGACTTTCGAAAATATCTTTATTTTATGTGTCTACGCAAATAGAGGGATGTACACTAGGGCGTACCTCAAAAAAAAAGTTCGCCGTACACCTTCGAATATGAAGTATTATTGAAAGGTAGTTTCAAAAAAAAAAATTTTATTTTTTTATGCCGAACGTAGGGGTCGCGCTTTTACATTTTTCTATATAACTTGTATTTATAAACGGATTTTAAAGTGTGATACATCGATGTTTTTGTCTCGACGAGGCCGATTTTTTTGTCTTTGAAGTCATTGAGCTCAAGCACCCCCTTCTGGTACTTACCCATCATTTCTCAGTTGCTACTACCCTAATGTACCACTCTAATAATCGAAAATTAAAGCTCGCATAAAATCATGAATCATGTTTGAGCTCAATGACTTCAAAGACAAAAAAATCGGACAAAAACATCGATGTATCACACTTTAAAATCCGTTTATAAATGCAGAAGTTATATAGAAAAATGTAAAAGCGCGACCCCTACGTTCGGCATAAAAAAATAAAAAAAATTTTTTTGAAACTACCTTTCAATAATACTTCATATTCGAAGGTGTACGGCGAACTTTTTTTTTTTTTACTTGTAACCTGGTACGCCATTGTACACATCGAATTTTATCAGTCCAGCTGTAGCCGTTTAGTTGGTACCATTTTTATCCCTCTGTTCCCTTTGTATCCCTTGAAAGTGCGAATTGGCAAAAACGTAAAAACCAAAGTAACTCTAAATATCGTATTACATCGAAATATTATTTATAATTGTTTGTAATAATGAATTCAATGTTATAATTCAAAAAACATTGTGAATTTAAATAATTCAATAATTAAGAAGCACTTCTACATTTTGTAAAAGACATTCATTCAATTTTTTCTTAAATGTTGATAACGTATTGCTATCTCTCAAATCTCCTGGAAAATTATTAAAATGCAAACAGCCTGCCTTCATTCTCTGCCTGGTTGTCTCCAGTCTACATCTTGCAATTCTTAGGTTTGAGGAATTTCTAGTATTGAATCTATTGGAGTTGAAATTGAAAGTTACGCATCTATATCCAATATTGAATACGTAATACAAAAATTCTGTTTCATACAAATCATAAATAGGTAAAATAGTTTTGCAATAATCCTTATACAAAGAAACTGTGTTATGTCTAATATTCAAATTAAAGACGCATATATTGATATATTAACCGCTTGTTCTTAGTATCCAAGTTTCGACTTAATTTGAAAAGCAATGCTGAGGCAATCTTTGTGACCAAATATCTAATATGACCATACCATGATAAATTACTTTTCAAATGAATCCTTAAGAATTTGCTCTCACGCACTTCTTTAATTACCTGTCCATCAACCAATATGGAAAAATCATTATTCATTGTTCGCGAATGAGGACGAAATCGTAACAAGTTAGTCTTTTCCGAGTTTAAAACAAGTCTTCAGTCTTGCAAATTCAGAAATTAAGGCAGAATCTCTCTCCAGTTGAGTTTTAAGAATTTTTAGCTATAAAACAGAGAAAAGTCATCGGCAATCATTACAATAGTTCCAAACAGGCCAAGATTATTTATAACGTTCACATAAATCAGAAAAAGAAGGGGCCCTAAGACACATCCCTGAGGGACCCCTCGACTTACAGGAATTGTCGAACTTTTTTCATCATAATTTGAACATAATGTTTGTCAAATAACTCTCAATGAGTTTTAACTCATTCCCTTGTACACTGTAATACGTTTTTATTAGTTATACGTGAATAACATGGTTAAATATTCTAAATATTATTTCGGTATTTTCGGTCCCTTTTAGGGAAAACAAGTAAAAACGGCGTTAAGTTCGGCCGGGGCGAACTTTATATACCCTCCACCATTGATTGCATTCCACAGAGGATGTCGATTTTCGTAGAAGTGCAGTAATATTACAATAAAATATATTTTTTATATATCCAAATCAAAACAAATACAAATATTACAAAAAAATAATTTTATAAATAAATATAATATTTTAATTATACGTCTATTCAAAAAATAACTATTCTTCTATTTATATTTTTAAAAAGCTTAAATACCATAAATATTGGTAGATAGTGGGTGCTCAAGTTGGTTGTATTTCCATTCTATTTTAATTCCAAAAGTACAAATTTTGAAAATCCATTATCAGACGTACATAGTGCAAAATAACCTAGCTTCATGATTCAACCAATTTTTTCGTAAAAGAAAAAGTACGAATTTGGAAAAACACGTTTTATTTTGCGTGTCTATGCAGTCAGAGGAATGTATACACCGAAATCCATGATTTCAGCTGCGGCCATTTGGTTGGTACCATTTTTATCTCTTTATTTGACGTTTCTACCCACTTAGAATTTCATCATTCTAGCTGTAGTCGTTCAGTTAGTACTATTTTTATCCCTCTGTACTATTTGTATCCCTTGAAAGTACGAATTTCGAATTCCTTTTTTTCCATTTTGACCCCAATAAGTACGAAGTTCGAAAAATCCGTGCATTTTCCGAATTTCATGACTCTAGCTGTGGTCATTTGGTTGGTACTATTTGTACCCCCTTTTCCTTTTTATTTACGTGTCTATGCAATCAGAGGAATGTATACACCGAATTTCATTATTCTAGGTGTAGCCGTTTGGTTGGTACCATTTTTATCCCTCTGTACCCATTGTATCCCTTGAAAGTACGAAATTGGAAAAAACCTTTTATTTTCCATGTCTACGTAGTCAAAGGAATGCATACTCCGATTTTCATAACTCTAGCTGCGGTCATTTGGTTGGCACTATTTTTATCCCCTTTTTCCATTTTGACCCCAAAAAGTGCGAATTTCGAAAAATCCGTTTTTTTCGTGTCTACACAGTCAGAGGAATGTATACTCCAAATTTCATGACTTTAGCTGCGGTCATTTGATTGGTACTATTTTTATCCCCTTTTTTATTTTAACCCCAAAATGTACGAATTTTGAAAAATCCGTGTATTTTACGTGTCTATGCAATCAGAGGAATGTATCCACCGAATTTGAGTATTTTAGGGGCAGCCGTTTGGTTGGTACCATTTTTATCCCTCTACTCTCCTTAAAAGTACTAATTTGGAAAAAATACTTTTATATTTTGTATCTACTCTATTAGAGGAATGTACACACCGAATTTCGTGTTTCTAGCTGTTGTCGTTTAATATGTACCATTTTTATCCCTTTTTTGCCCCATTTCAAAGAAAGAATCACTTTATGGTGCACGTTTTTGTTATCGGGGGAATGTGCATATCCAATATCAAGTCAAAATTTTGTCACGATCAAGAATATATATATACTCGATATTTCAAAGTGTTACAAACAGAATGACAAAGTTAGTATACCCCATCAATGACAAAAAACATGAAATGGGGTCAGGGGATTTCTTAAACTATTTCGGGGATTTTGTGGAAATATTCGAGGTTTTTTCTTTTGATAAAAATATTTGTATTGCATATGGCGATAAAGTGAAAAAATATTTTTTTTATTATGATTAAAAAATTAACTCCTTCTTAATGTTTTTGTTATCGCAGCTTGTTTCCCGGCTTAGAGAAATACAGTCCTATCGTCTGCAATTTAAAATAAGGAGCTTTAGGGTGATACAAATACGACTGTTGACGAAACTGTAATGACCGAACGGTTTACGATAATTGAATGTTTCTGGCGTTGTTTTGAATTACAATGAGTTATTTAAATTCAAATATTTCCAAAACTAACTTTTTGCCAATTTAAAGACCTTTTTACAAAAGGTTTGAGTCCTATCGTCTGCAATTTAAAATAAGGAGCTTTAGGGTGATACAAATACGACTGTTGACGAAACTGTAACGACCGAACGGTTTACGATAATTGAATGTTTCTGGCGTTGTTTTGAATTACAATGAGTTATTTAAATTCAAATATTTCCAAAACTAACTTTTTGCCAATTTAAAGACCTTTTTACAAAAGGTTTGAGTATTTTTTTCATTTAATTCAATAAAAAAATCAGGAACATTTTGAAAACTAACAGTAAAAATTAACAAATCGAAGTGAACAGTTTTGCTATCCTAATATAGTTAAAAGGTCTTGTTTTGCAATGACTGAAATTAGTATTAACAAAAATAAAGGTACTGGATTTATATTTTAAACTTCTTTGTTGTTTTTAAATGCAAAACATTAATTTCAATAATAATAATAATAACTAATTGTGTTTTTCTTTCTTTACAATAATACCTTAAAAACAATTATATAAATGTATGTGTGTTTTGTTTTAAACTTTTAATGATGAAATGATTATCAATATTTTTTTCATTTTAATATGCTGTCCTCTTATATATGTATGTATTTGTGTGTGTGTGAGTGTAGATTTTTTCTTCATGTCACCTTAAATTTAGAAGTATTTTTTGGTTTTAATTTTTAATTCATTTATAATTCAGCTAAAGCACCATATTTGTTAATTCTTTAATATTGTATATATATATTTGTTTATATAATAGTATTTTATAATTTATTTTTATTATATTATTTTTTAATTTGTTGTATTGATTCGAAATAGAAAACACAAAAAGGCACTGGGTTTTCCTAAATTAATGCAGTTAAAAGAAAAAAATATTCTAAATGAGTGCATGAGTGTTAAATTAATATTAATATTATATATTTCTATTATGTTTTGTTTTCTGTTTATAAACCAATTTCAAAACGACTCAAACAGACTTGCTTGGTTCAATATACCCTGTCTAACCTAATGCCTATTTGTGTTTTCGAAACTCTTTTTTTTCTTCTCCGACTTAACATTTACATTTAGCTTTATAAATATTGTATTTTTCTGTTTTGTTGTTTGTGTATATCATGTTTATAGTTTTGAGTTTTATTTATTACTATTTATTGTTACATTTTTGCATTTTTTCCGCAGCTCGTGTTATGTCTGCTTTCTATTTGTTTTTCGTTTTTCTTCTTCTGATTCATTTTGGTGGCTTTTATTATTTTCAATATTTTTTTAATATAGTCTTGATACCTAAACAATTTGTTGTAATGAAAAAAGTGTGAGGGGTGGGGGGCAACCTAATCTACAACAGAAACCATAGTTAAGAGGCAATTACGTGTTGCTGTTGTTTAGTGTTTTCGATTTGTCGGGTTTAGTGGGTTTCAATAATGTTTGATTCGATTTTGTTTTCAACATTTTATGTTTAATTCTTGTTTCATTTAAAATTATGCATAGATTTTAATTTTTGTTTGTTGACTACTGTAAAATCCCTGTATGTTGTGGATTTAAAATTGTATGTTCTTTTTTTGGTTTCTTTGTTAAAATCATTTTTGTTTTGTGTTTTTTTTTCTTTTCTTTTGTTTTTTGCTTTTTGCTATGTGTTTTCTTCATAATAATAGTAGTAATAATAATGTTTGTTACGCAATATGTCTCAATGATTATCTATAGAATTTAAATAATATGCCATGAATATGTTCATACAATGATGAAGATGACAAGCAGCATTTTGTTTCAAAAGATTCGACTCTGTTCGGATCTTCTGGAAAAGTTGGTCGGGTCCACACACAATTAAAGAAAATGAGTTCACTTTTGTTTATCTGATACTTTCATATTGCTTCACTAAAACTGAAATAAGGACCTGTTTCTGTAGCTCATCAAAAATCAAACAATTATTACATGAATTCTATAAAACGTAGATAGGAAATATTTTAGTTGCGAGCTTTTCTATGTGTCTTATAGGTTTCTCATAATAATTGACTGATTTTGGATCGTTCGCCTCAGACGAACGAAAATAATTTACAAAAACAGGCCCTTAATGAAATTGGTGATTTGTTCTTGCAAAGTTATAATTATATAATAATAAATTCTTGCAAAAAATATAATAATTTTTAGAAATTATCTATCTAATGACTTCCCAAAACAAACAATCAACGACCTTATAAAATACACTAAAAGAAAACCAATTGAACATAACAATGAAAAAGAGGGGAAGATATATAAATCACTGACATATATACAAGGATTCTCAGAAAGGTTCAAAAATGCTGACGTTTATAACAAGGACAAATTTCAATTAGCACTTAAGACAAATAGTTCAGTAAATAAGTTATTCAGTAGAACTAAGTCTAAGTTAAAGAATGAGGACAAGTCTAATGTTGTTTATAAGATATCATGTAATGGAGACAAGTCCAACATATGCCAAAAGGTATATGTTGGCACTACCAAGACCAAACTTAAAACTAGACTTTCCTCACATAAATCTGATCAAAAAGCTTCTGACAAGCCAATAGAGCAAAAAACTGCTCTTGCGGCCCACTGTACTCTGACAGGGCACACGCCGAATTTTAAAGACGTAAAAATACTTGCAGAAGAGAGAAACTATAAACGAAGATTTACTCTCGAAGTATTACACATTATTGACGTTCCCACGGACAAGAGAATAAATTACAAAACGGACACAGAAAATTGTGCGAAAGCTTATCGTCATATTGTACAAAAATACAGACGAAAACAAAACATGACTTTTAGTTGACAATAACTTGTGCAGACGAACAGGACGACGCTAATTATTTTTTAATGTAATTATTTGTAAAATTGTTTTCGTGATTTTTATAGTTTACATTTGTTATAATTTAAATATGTTTTTGTTTAGTGTTTTTACCCCTGATGATGGTTGACGAAGGCAACCGAAATGTTGGGAAAAATAAAATAAAATAAAACTAACAACACCAGTTTTTCCTATGGCCTCAAGCTGAACAAATACAAAAGAGAATTAATTATAATTTACAATAATTACAATAATTATAATTTCTAAAAATTATAATTAATGGAAATTATAATTACTGAAATTATTGGAAATTATAATTATAAAATATTTTCATAATTGAAATTTTTATTGTTGAAAATTATAATTATTGAAAACTATAGTTATTGAAAATTAAAAGTATTAAAAATTATAATCATTGAAAAGTATAAATTTGTAAATTATATTTATTGAAACCTACAAGTATTGAAAATTATAATTATTGCAAATTACAATTAGAAAAATATTGAAAATTAAAATTGTTGGAAATTATAGTTTTTGTAAATTTTAATTATTATAATATTATATTATATTATATATTTATTGAAAACTCTAATTTTTGAAAATTATAATTATTACAAATTATATTTATTGAAAATTATAACTATTGGAAATTATAATTTTTGAAAATTATAATCATTAAAAATAGTTATAATTATATAAAAATGCTAAAAAAGCATGGCTACCATTTTAATAAAAAGTCCCCAATTTTGGATCACAGTTTCCTCACTTTGGGATTTTGGATATTTTGTTTTGGAAAAATGAAAAATGCAGCCAAGTAATAAATGTCACCATGCCATTTGTAAATAAATTTGCATTCTATTAAATATAGAAGCAAAATGGTCTTGAGCCAGGACAATATCCCAGTTCAAATCAAAAAAATGGAAAATCTAGAAATATTTTCATCGTTTTTATCTGTTTTGATGAATTTTATGTATTTTTATTGGACTTCAATTCGTGAAATAATAAGTGGAATGACCAACACTTTTATTTTTGCAAAAAATTAGTATTAATAAAAACGCCAATAGCTCAGTCAATTACTAAGGATTTTTAAAAATGTGTTTTCACACAGATTTCTTAAATTTTTTTAGCTTCTACATATCGAACGAAAGATTCAGTTTTTTTTTCTTTTCAAATCCGATAAGAAAGTGAAAATCGGTTGATAGCCAAGTAAGTTACAGGCTTATAAGTGTTTTTCAACCCGTAACTAAAGATTATGCGGGTGTCTGGCAAATTTCAAAGAAAAATAATAACACTGGTGCAATTATAACACCGGGCTAGACTTACTGTACTGGTTACAGTATTGGCGTTAGACTGGACACTATCGAATGCGGTTTATTTAATAATGGAATACAATGCGTCCTTTGAAATTTGTAGGCGCAATATCAAATAAATACAATACGAGAGCGATTTAAAACGACAATTACATTTAATACTTATTCTCATTTCTTCCCCTATACGTCGCAAACTAAAGTTCTATTCTATCCGTGACACATATTGTCTTTGCGCGAAATACTGAAGGAATCAATTCAAATTATCCTCATGTTATGTTCTTTAATTTGAATTCGCTTTCATTTGTCCAATGACATAAAGGAACACCTTGTCTATTAACCATTCCATTCTTTCATTAAAAGCCCACTCTACCTTAAACGCTCAATAGCTAAGAATATTTTATTCATAATCTCATTCTCGTTCTAAATGTGTAATCTCCAATATGGATAAAGGATATATATTAGGATATATAAAATTTCTCAAATTCAAAGAATGTTTTATGTATTTCACAGAGGTATATCATCAAATAGTATTCTCCTGGGCATATGAGCTTATTGAAATTTAAAATATGCAGTAGAAAAGCGGTAGTACGTGTATCGGCGTTTTGAAAGTTTACGTATGGAGGCCATTTTCGAGACGGTTCAATATTTCCCCCTTTTGCACATTGTTATTATGAATCGGCATATGAAACCTTGTGATCCCTACATTATAAGTGTAGGATGTGTTCAGCAATATTACTTAAAACATTACGAGGTACTCCTCCATATAAGGGATCTTTTTGGTCCTTTTACGAAAAAGGGTTAAAAACACCCCTAAAACAATAATAAGTTATTCAACAAAACTAAATCCAGAGTAAGTTATTTAATAAAGTAGTCAAATTTGATTGATTTGTGAAATATCGAATATAACCCTGAAGACTGGCGTTTATTTATAGATGGTTGATTCCACGTAAAGTGACCTTTTTTCTGACAAAAATTCAAAATCAATTTATTATTAAAAAACACCGATAAACATTCGTAATGTTTATACTTCTCATAGTACATACTTTTGTATATATTTCAAAAAAATAATGACAACGATCTGATCATTTCCTTGTCCATATATAGTCCCTCAAGATTCTCTTCAAAGCTAAGTTCACACCCATGAAGCTCTAGTTTGTTGTATATAGGGTTTGGGAAACAATTTTCAATTTCCCGGGAATACGGGAAATATAAAAAAAAAATAATTTATTTATAGGAATTGAATAAAAATTGTTCGCCTGGAAACTTTCAAGAGAAATCTAATAGGAATATAAATATGTGCTACGGTGTATTTAAATGGCGCTTTGTAAGAATTAATGACTGGACTATTTCAATATTTTTATTTTTTATGAATTTATTAAATTAATATTAATTTTTTTATGTTTCTATTGTTTTTACAGTTTAGAATATTGCCCCCTGTTTCTATAAAATATTTTTGTCTCCAGACGAATGAATATTTTAAATTAAATGTGTCATAACATTCTCCGTCATATGAGTTATTTGTTTCCTTAATCGTTTTCAATTTTGAATCTAGTGTAGGTGTCAGTCACTTCTACCTGCGATATAAATGTCTAATTCTGACGATTAGTCTACAACTTTTCAAGTTTATAATGGGAAAATGTAATTTATAATTGGAATATGTAAGTTCACGATGAGAAATGTAAATTCATAATAGGAGCATGATAATTCATAATCAGCACTGTAAATTCGTAATGTGAAATGTAAATTCATATTGAGAAATATAAATTCATAATAAGAACATTGATAATGAGATATATAAATACAAAATGAGAAAATCCAAATTGATAATGAGAAAATATAAATTCTTATTCGGAAATATATATTCATAAAATATAAATTCATAATCAGGAACTCTAAAATTTATAATCGAAGCTATGTATGTACGTTTTTCTATGGATATTTTCGTAGACACACATATTTTATCAATGTTCTCATTATAAATTTACATTTTCTCAATATGGTTTTATATTTTCTCATTATGAATTCATATTTTCTGAATATGAAAACGTATTTTCTGATTATGAATTTGGATTTTCTGATTAAAAACTTGTATATTTCATTATGAATTGGTATGTTCCTATTATGAATTAGTTGTTCTTATGAATTTATATGTCTCTAATATGCATTTACATTTCTCAATATAAATTTGTAAGTTCCGAATATAATCTTGAAAAGGTGTAGAGTAAAATATTTGTAAAATGAAAAATAATTTGTAAAATATTTTGACAATAACATTCATTTTTAATTTGTAATATGACAGTATTGAAAAAACACACCAGTTATTAAATGTTGATATTTTAAACCATATTGAACAAACCTATAAATAAATTACCTTTTCCCGGGAATGAAATTTTTCATTCCCGTTTTCCCGGGAAATGAAAAAAGTCCGGGAAACCCCAAACCCTAGTTGTATATCTCCAGTATTTAAAACGCTAAGTCATATTTATATTTTGGTTATTGGTAGTATTGTACGAAATTTATTTTTTATTTAAGAATTCTGATTCTCCTCTAACGGAGTACCACAATAAAGTTGGCTTCTCTAAAGCATTCGTTTCAAATTCGGAATTTCTCAGCCATTATTTAATGTTTATGTTGCACAGTATTATTACCTTAAACTAGCTGGACTTTCAACTAGCTTAGAAGTTAGTCCAAAGAGACAATAGGTTACCTTCTTGAATAAGTACAAGTCGCTGGAGTTCAATTCATTTTTCAAAAACCAATTTTGAAAAAATATCAAGCCTTTCTAAACCACAAAATAGACTTTTGCGCAAACATTTTTGTTCTGGAACATCTTCTCCCTCTATTTTTTTATGTATCTGTCTTTATATCTTCGTGTCTTTAAATATAAAGTGAAATTTAAAAAGATCTCCAATCATAACGATTGCCCTTGGGTTTGCCCTGCATGAACTGGTTTTCAGAAGAAGACCAACATATTTTAAATTTCACCAACTTTTTGCTGTTTCAACAATCTTCCTGATGTTTCAGCAAATTTTTTGCAGTTTTAGTTTTTTACAGTTTTAGAAAACTTTTTGCTGTTTCAGAAAACTTTTGCTATGTCAACCAACTCTTTGCTGTTGCAGAAAACGTTTGCTATGTTAGCACACTTTTTGCTGTTTCAGCAAAGTTTTTGCTACTTAAGCAAACTTTTTTCTTTTTCTGCAAACTTTTTTCTTTTCTGTTCTTTTTTTTAAATTTCTGTTATTACAAAAAACAGTTTGTTTTTTTTTTCGGCAATCTTCTGACAACTATAGCAACTTGTTTGCTGTTTAATTTTTATTTTTCTGGGATGACATTTTTGGATTTGTTTGCACGTTCGACAATGTAATTTTATCTTGAATCGCCCGTAGCAGTTTTGACTACAAATTTATTTTCCCAATTTTTTTATTCATTTAACGAAAAAGAAAACGAAATAAAAATAAACATAAAGTTTGAGGTGAAAAAATAATATATTTGCTTTGAAAAATAAACAAAAAAATAAATGTTTTCAAACAGTAATACATAGAATGGAACTAACATTCCTTTTCAAATAATTATAAATTAAATACATATTTATATATCTCTTCGTACACACATTGGAGACTTAAAAATAAAAAATAAAACTATGCAACTTTCAATAGGAAAAAGTATATATATATATATTTGTATGTATATAGGAAAATATTTAAACGAAAATAGTTGAACAGGCAAATAAATTAATAACGACTCAAAGAAAAGAAAAAATAAAACTAAAAATAATATTCTTTTTTCGAACAAAATAAATAACAACATCAAAATAATAAGCACAATAAACATTTCACAAGGCATGAGGTGGGGCGCTGGAGCTGCACAAAGAAATATTTAACAATTTTTTAAAACTAAAGCAAAAAAATCGAAAATGTTCCCGTGGAGCCACACCGCCGCACCGGCAAAGAAACACCCCTGTGGGGAATGCCTATATAAACAAAACCATATATATAATTCTAAATGCGTAAACATTTTTAAGCTAAATTAAGTAGAAATTTTCAAAAGTATTTCTAGATGATAGCAAAGAATTAACAACAAATAGTAAACAAAACAAAACAAAAAAATACTGAATTTTAATTAGAATTAGAAATGATAGCAACATTTCCATATGCTTGCGAATTAAGTGTCCAACTTCCTATTGCTCCTTTTCCGTTTCCGTTTTTGTTCGTTTCAAATTCCCCGCTTTGAAATTTCAAAACAAAAACAAAAATGGTTTCTTAAAAGTCTTCATCTCTCGAAAACAAAATGATGCTGATATGTTTTATAAATACAATAATGATGTGACGTATGAATATGTGTTTCAATGTACGTTTCCTTAGAAAAATAAAATAAGAATAAACCTAATCAATTCTCCATAAGACGAATGCATCTCAACTCAAAGTTATACAGAAGGGGAATGCTCAACGTAAAGGCATTACACACAGACAAACAACACAATAAATCCATGGGCAATTAGTTGACCACCAACTAGTCCACACCATCACCAGCAGCGTCACCACCACCACCATCATCATCGCCGCCGCCGCAGCCGTTCAACCATAAATCCGTCGACCGTTTGGTACGTCCGTATTTACAAATGAAAGGCATTTTGCATGGCTTGGATCTGTTGCTGTTGCGGTGATGTTTGCTGCTGTTGTTGTTGTTGCTGCTGCTGTTGTTGTAATTGTAAGGCAGCTGATTGTTGATGATGGTGATGGTGCTGTTGCTGCGGCTGCTGGTGTTGATGGTGGTGCTGCTGCTGTTGGGTTTGTTGCTGTTGCTTAATTGTGTTGGTATCCTGCGTCTGAGGCATCGACATCACGGTCTGTTGTTGTTGTTGTTGCTGTTGTGAAGTTTGACCGTAATTTAAAGTTGGCTGAGAGTTTAATGAGGACAACGATGCGGTTGATGAGGCCGGTCCAATGCCTACCAGTGCTTGTGATTTGGAATTCCTAGTCAATGGCTTGTGATATTTAACGGCATCTGTTGAATGTTGCCATTGCCAACAAGTGCGACAGAAATATCTGCAAAAGAGAAACAATTAACAATTAAGGTAAGACTGACTGTATATGTATGTGTTTAAATACTATGCCAATGTATGTTTATGTTTAAATATTTAATCTGAAGCTGGATTACACAGAGCAACAGGGAAAAATATAACCATATACGGACACTACTACGTGATAAAAGACCAAAAAAGACCTGAGAAAATGAACACTTTTTTTACAAACACCGACACCGAGGCCCCAAATCTTTGGGCCCATAAAAAAGTGAGTGACTTTAGGCAAGACTGGGAGACACGGGTCTTTTTTTTGGTCTTTTATCACGTAGTGGTGTCCGTATATGATTATATTTCCATGACTTAAAAAATTACACACAGTGTTATATTACTGTCACATGAATATCAGAGATCTATGTGAAACTATGTTATTTCATACACTGACATTGTATTCGTTAATATAACGAAGATTTCAAAATATTTTTAATGATTAGAATAAAAATTTCGTCGTGTCAACGAAGCACGATCGCTGGCTCATTTTTAATGGAAAATTTCGTTAATACAAAGAATTTAGTTGGAGGGTATATATAAAACTATTAGGTTTGTCATTGGTAAAATTTAACCTCATACTGTAAATTTGATCAAGATTTGTGTGTCTATACCCATACCCATAAGATAAAATTCAGAGCCGGAACGATTTTTTATAGGACACACCTACGCACAGTGAGTCAGAATCAACTTTCGGATGATTGAATATATTTTTTACAAATTAACCCAACGATGACTAGTTTTCATATTCTTCGATTTAAAAGAAAAATATATTTATACACTCCACGAGAGTATTATGTCTTTGTGTATTTGTTTGTAACATCCAAAAGGAAATGACCCATTGTTAATTATACCGATCGTCTTAGAATCACTTTTTGAATCGATTTAGCAATGTCCGTCCGTCTGTCCGTCCATCTATTCCTGTAATCACGATTCAGGTCGCAATTGTAGCCAGAACCAAATGAAACTTTGCACAACAAAGTTTTTTGGGACAAGGACGAACGCTATTTAATTTGAAGAAAATCGATTCAGATTTATATATAGCCCCACACGAATTTCACTCCCGATTTGACTCTTTTCACTCTAGATACCAAATATTTTAACAGATCTTCATAAAATTTGACAAAATATCTTATATTTCAACTAGAAACACCTGTGGTGAAAATTTGTTAGATCGGTTCAGATTTATATATAGCTCCCATACAAATTTCGCTTCCGATTTGACTATTTCCGCTCTAAAAACCACATATTGTAACAAATTGTCTTTAGATTTGGCAAAACATCTTTTATTTAAACTAGGAACACCTGTGTTGAAAATTGGTCAGATCGGTTCAAATTTGTATATAGCTCCCATACACATTTCGCTCTCGATTTGACTTTTTCTGGCCTAGAAACTACATATTTTTACAGATCTTCTTCAAATTTGGCAAAATATCTTATACTTCCACAAGAAACACCCATGGTGAATATAGGTTAGATCGGTTCAGATTTATATATAGATCCCTCACAAATTTCACTCCTGATTTCACTTTTTCGACTCAATAAACCACATATTTTAACAGATCTTCTTCAAATCTTGCAAAATATCTTATATTTCAACTAGAAACACCCATGGCGAAAATGGGCCAGATCGGTTCAGATTTATATATAGCTCCCATTCAAATTTCGCTCCCGATTTGAATGAAACTTTGTACAACGAAGTTTTTTGGGACAAGGATGAACGCTATTTAATTTGAAGAAAATCGGTTCAGATTTAGATATAGCCCCACACGAATTTCACTCCCGATTTGACTCTTTTCACTCTAGATACCACATATTTTAACAGATCTTCATAAAATTTGACAAAATATCTTATGTTTCCATTAGAAACACCCATGGCGAAAATGGGTCAGATCGGTTCAGTTTTATATATAGATCCCATACAAATTTCGCTCCCAAATTTTTCCGCCCTAAAAACCACATATTTTAATAGATTTTCTTCAAAAATGGTCAAACGCCTTATATTTCAACTGGAAGCACCTGTGGTGAAAATGTGTTAGATCGGTTCAGATTTACATATAGCTCCCATACAAATTTCGCTCCCGGATTAACTTTTTCCACCCCAGAAACCACGTATTTTCACCGAATTTCTTCAAAATGTGCATAACACGTTTACTTTAACTGATAAAACTTATTGTGAAAGTTGGTCACTTCATTCCATGTTTGGATATAGCCCCGATACAAATATTCCTTCCTCCTATTTGACAAATTGGGTCAGGTCATATTAGCCTATGATTAGGAAACATACAAAAAGCCTTCCCGTTTTCACTTTTTTACCGAATTGAATTGTGTTCGGATAGAAAGTAGAGTGTATCAGATAGTCGGTCCTGCCCGATTTTAGCCTTTCCCTACTTGTTTTTATTTATTTTTTTGTTTGTTTGTTTTTTTTTTTTTTTGGTATATTTGGCATGTTTGTTCATAATGCTCAGAAAAAGTTGAATGTTACATATTTTCATCGTATTCAGATTTTGAAATTAAAAAAAAAAAAGTGATTTCTCTTTCGACTTTGCCGAACTTTTTCTCACACATTTGAAGATATTTTGCACTCAAATTTGTTTTATTGGAAATTCTGATTTCCTAGCTTTATTTCGCCACAAAAACTTTGTTTGTGTCAAATATTTGTAATAAATATTCTATTACATTACATATTACATAACTTTTTTTCAAAATCCCTGAAAACGGGAAGGATTTTTGTATCCTGTAAATGTATGTGTTTGAAAAAACGTTAAATCGGAAAGGACATTTGTATGGGGGTATATTGAAACCTGGAACGAAATAGGCGAAATATAATATGTATAGTTTGTCCAAAATCCGTTAAACATTTGGGGGCAAAATTTGTATTTGGACTATATCTAAATCTGAACCGATCTTACCCACTTTCACAATAGCTTTTGCTAGTTGGATTATAAGCTGCTGTGCCAAATTTAAAGAAAATCGAGTACAATATGTCGTTTCTAGAGCGGAAAATGTCAAATCGGGAGCGAGATTTGTATGGGGGCTATATCTAAATCTGAACTGATCTTACCCATTTTTTGCACATGTGTTTCTAGTTGGATTATAAGATGTTGTGCAAAATTTAAAGAAAATAAGGTACAATATGTCGTTTCTAGAGCGGAAAATGTCAAATCGGGAGCGAGATTTGTATGGGGGCTATATCTAAATCTGAACCGATTTGCCCAAATTAAATAGCGTCCTTAATAATAATTTACTTAATAATTGATTACAACAATAGATGGACAGACGGACAATGTTAAATCGACTCAGAAAGTGATTCTAAGCCGATCTATATAATAAACAAAGGGTCTAACTCGTTTGCTTTTGGGTGTTACAAACAAATGCACAAAGACATAATACTCTCGTGAAGTGTATAAATATATTGTCAGGATTTAGTACAAAATTATAAACAATTATTCAAGGAAACGGACACTGCTAAAAGCAGAAGTACTTTAGAAGCTCTTATAATATACAAAGTTCAGCGATTTTTTTGAGGACAATGTTTTTCCATATATCATGTATATAAATGTAGGTCAGAGCAAAACTTTTTTCGTAGATTGAAATATGATAATTATTTCTTAGACTTTTTTAATTAGGTACAGCATTTTACATTTATCCATAGATTTTTTAGATATTATCATTGTTTTTAGCGTTGGAATATTAGCTGTTAGAAAGTAAAATACCCTTTTTTTGACTTTTTTATTTGTTATGATTTTTTTCGTGCCAGCAAAAATAGATTTTCTTTCGAAAAAAGTGCCTTAAGGCACTACTTCTTGCTTCCGCGATATCGTCCACGTAAACCATGTGAAAGTGTAATTCGCAACATTTTTATACATCATAATTATATTTAATTGGACATATAAATCTAAAATGAGAATACAAATATTAAACGTACCTACGACAAAAATATTGATTTTAGTAAAAAAATTAAAAATATCTATAATATATTTTTTTTATGTATTTTATAAGTCAGCATGCCTCAATGCATGCAAAAAATAATTCTTTTCGACTTGGACACAACATTTTTTTGTTGCATAGTGTTAACCAGAATCAATTAAAAATCTTTTGTTAACATTTTCAGAATAAAAAATATGCCGTGGAAACACAAAGCGGGTCTACTTAATTGTTAACATTTATTCTTATTTTTATTTTTCTGTAATTTATTATTACTGTAATAGTTGAATAGAAAATGTAAATGAATAAGCTGTTTTCAATATTTGGTTAGCTGTTATTTGTAATTAAAAACATTTGCAAATTTTAAAATCCTGACAATTTACCCACGACAGATCCAAATGCTGTAGAAGGTCATATTGCTATGCAAGATAGACGATTCAGTCGACCCCAAGCACATAGCAGGAAATAGTAGATGTCCCCACTTCTGCAAGGCGTTATCTACCCAAAAAAGGATATGAAGGTCATGAAAATTAACCTAAATCACTGCGAAGCCGCACAGGACCTCCTAGAACAAACGGCGAGGGAGAAAAAGTTAGACGTGGTTATAGTTAGTGAACCATATAAAATACCGTCGAAACCCGTATGGGCAATGGGAAAATCACGTAAAGTGGCAATATGGACCTGTGGACTATGCGATTTTCAAGACAAGAGTGAAGAATATCAATGGTTTGTAAGAGCAAAGATAGGAGGTGTATACTTATATAGCTGCTACTGCCCTCCTAGTCTATACCAATCAGAACGGTAGTCCCGCAGGGAATGGTGACAGCGAAGGAGGTGGTTTTAGTCGGTAAGAATCCGGCATTCCACCTCCTACCAAAAAAAAATTATCTAAAATGAAAATGAAATCTTATCATACACGAGTAAAGTAATAGTAAAAAACAAGGTATTGCACAATAAAATCGGTCAAGTATTTCAGGAGTTACAGTTGATTGAAAGAATTCCCCTCCATAATATATACGAAGCTATTTCATAAAAGGTTTTTCATAAATTTTGTGAGTTTTTACTTAATATGCATGACAATCTCATAAATGAAATGAAATGTATCATAGAAGTTATTCATAAAATAAAATTCTTAAATTAGTGAAACTTAGTTTCATAAGATCAAAGATAAAAAATTCCTAAAGATTATATATGTTATGAATTGTTTTCATAAATATAATGAACGGTTTATGAAACGGTTCATAACATACAATTACATACACTTACTAGCAATTCGCAATTGTCCGATGTTAACTCTGGCATAATTATGTACCCTGATTTAGGTCAAAGACATATTCTTTGCAAAACTTCTCACAATTATGGAGTGTATTGACTGGGCAGTGATCCAACTCTCCGCAACTAAAATATGTCAGACCTTTTTTACTTTTTTGTTTATATTGAGGAAACTTCAGTAGAAATTATGAATATATGAGTATTTTTCGTAACATTAATGAAGTTACATTAAAAAATCTATGACAAGAAACTGCATTTCATTATTTCTATGAAATATTTCAGAAATTCTATGACACTTTTCATTGATGTGTGCTTTCTGAAACCTGTGTCATACATTTTATGAACTGCTTCTTTGGTGACTTTGACTGAGGTTATGACAAAACCATAAATATTGTGGAGGTAATTCTTTTAGTGTACCTTTATGAAAACATCGCAATTTCGCCAAAGTTAAATTGGTTACAACTTGTAAACATTTAGTTTTCTTGAAGCACCTATGAAATACTTTCAAGAGAAAAATCAATCCAAGCTAGTGATGTAAAAAATCGTGTCATTTGGCATGGAATGACGATAATAGGATATAGGATATATAGTTTATCTACATTCTCTGTAACGATTTCATTTTCAAGACCTTTCCAGATAAGGTAAATAAATTAGAAGAACAATGTTAATCCATTTGGCATGAGTGTGTCTGAACATTTCATTGCTTTTTCTTCCCACGACAAAAAGTATAACATTTTCTTTTTATTTTTCGCAAAATTGCTCTTTTCTGTTGTTTTTGAATGACATAAAGAACAAGTATTCTTAGAATTGTTGAATATGCCAAATATCTCTATTAGAAAACAAAATATTACAGAATTCATGCTTAAGTTAAGTTCGATATTTTTTCATCGTTTGTAGTGACATAGCATTATTCAAACACAATTTACAATATCTTTTTATACCCTCCACTAGGGTGGGTAACATCAAAAAAGGAAGCGAGATAGACCCATTGTTAAGTATACCGATCGATTTAGAATTACTTTTTGAATCGATTTACCCATGTCCGTCTGTCTGCTCGTCCGTCCATCTAATCTTGTAATTAAAGTACAGGTCGCAATTATCGTTCGATCCTAACAAAAATTGGCACAAGCGAGTTCTGCGGCTATCTAATCTAATTTGAAGCAAATCGGCTCCGATTTATATAGAGCATCCATACAAATGTCGCTCCCGATTTGACTTTTTGCGCTCTAGAAACCACATAATTTGCTATATAGATCTATCCCTCATACAAATTTCGATCCCCATTTAACTTCTTGTGCTCTAGATATCACATATTGTTACCAATTTTCTTCAAATTTGGCACAAAGCCTTATATTTCAACTAGAAACATCTGTGGTGAAAATGGGTCAGATCGGTTCAGATTTAGATAGAAGTCCCATACAAATTTCGCTGCCGATAGTACTTTTTCTCCTCTATAAACCACATATTTTCACAGATTGTCTTTAAATTTGACAAAAGCCTTATATTTCAACTAGAAACATCTGTGGTGAAAATGGGTCAGATCGGTTCAGATTTAGATATAAGTCGATTTTCTTAAATTTTACCATATCAGCTTTTATTTCGACTGTAACCATTATGGTGAAAGTGTGTCGACGTGGGCCTCATAAAAATGTCGCTCCCGATTTGACTTTTTCCGAACAAGAAACCATTTATTTTAACCGATGTTCTTCAAAATACATATTTCAACTAGAAAAACCTATAATGAAAGTGGGCCACATATTTTCAGGTTTGAATACAACCCTCATTCAAATATCCTTCCCGATTTAACTATTTTTCTCTTAAGATAATACACACTTTGAGTAATTTAGTAGAACATGTTATATGTCAGCAGGAAACAAACATTATGTAAGTAGGTCATATCGGTTCATTATATAGTACCATACAAAAATCGTTCCCGATTTCCCTTTTTCCCGAATTGTAATGACGTAGAAAGTGGAGGGTAGCATATAGTCATATATTCTCATCTTTAATTTGACACTTATGAGGAAATGAAAAACTAAAAACTTCAATTAACCCTATTTTACCTATAGTTTTAGACGTATATCTTCCGGTCCAAATGTAATATGGACGGTATTATATACTTTGTTAAGGTTTATCATATTTCCCTAACGCTCCTTCAAACGCTCAAAAAATACTGCTCTGGCATACCGTACAATTATTATACTATAATTTATTTTTTTTATATAGTTTGGATAAGTCTTTTCTTACCTGAAACAAGATAATTCCCGACAATAATATGGTCCGTGTTGTACTCCACATATTGAACATAGCGAATCTTCAAGATATGGATCGATTTGCACTATCTTGGTAAACTTCGGTGTACGAATCTCAATGAATGCGGCCGACACGGCCTTCATGTACGAGCGATTGTTGTTGAAGGTGACACGTCCCGAGCCAATCGGGTACTTGTACTTATCCGTATCGATACCTAGAAACACAAATATACAGCCAAAAAAGTGCACGATTAGTATTCAGAGATATTAACAAAATAATATTAGATCGTATCGATCGTTAAATCGTATACGTAGATCAATGTATCCTCTCCGAGAATAACAGAATTCGAAATGTCTAAATACGATATGTCAGAAAGATTTCCAATTCGTCGCAACCTGAGCTTTCAGACTCTGAGATAAGGATGTTAGATTATCATAAAAAATTATCTGAATTTCCAAGAGTTTTGATCAATAAATAATTGAATGATGTTAAATTGATAATTATAACGAAAATCTATTTTTTCTTGCTATGTTTCGCATAATATTGAGGAACCATTTTGAATCAAATAATTATTTTAACTGACCCGCATATAGAACTCCATCGAATAGGTCATCCATAACTTTGGCCAAACCTTCGGCGGTCAGCTTGCCATGTAAGGCACCAACGAAGACAGTCTTGGTAGGATCAAGTTTCTGCGAGGTCGATTTGACATAATTGGAATCACCAATCAGCCAAGGAATAACTTCAACCTGAAAGAGAAAAAATCGTTAAACCATAATCTCCCTTTTGCTATCAAAGAGCTTGGCTTGAACACCTACATCTTTAGCCTTAATACGCCTGGAGGAGATTTTGTAATAAAAAATGCCACTGCCATTTTGTGGATCATCCGCCTGCACGGCACAGGCCGAAAGCAAAGCCTTCACCTGTTTGTCCGATTCGAAGATGATGTAGACATAGCCCTTGGGCTGGGCAGCTTGATGTTCCTTTCCGGGCCACTCAACTCTGAAAGGATTAGAAAAAAGTAAAACACTTTCAAATCAAAATTTCAATTGAACTCCTACTTGATTTGTCCGAATGGCTTGAATATCTGTATCAGCGACTGTTCACTAACGTCCCAGGGAATACCGCCCAGAAACAGCTTAGGCGAGAACTGATAGAGACGATGCGACCGAGGTGGCAACTGGCCACTCCAAATATATGTGGGCTTACAAAACGCCGCCGATCCACGATAAAACTTTGCCACACGATCCAAATAGGCATCGGAACCGTTCAAACCATTCAGGCCGTTGCCTACACTGTTGCCGTTGGTGAGAGGTGCCGCTGGAGTCTGTTGCTGTTGCACCTGCTGTTGCTGTTGTTGGTGCTGTTGCAGCTGCCAGTTTTGCAATTGATTGATGGTGTTGTAGGTTTGCAACAGATTTTGCAGCAGTGGCACCTGTTGCTGTTGTGCTTGCAACAGGGTAACAGCATCCAGTGCCTGCAGTTTGGTCAGTTCCATATCGAAGGCGGAAAGGGCCTCAAAATTCTCCAGGTTTTGTTCATCGAAGAGGTTTGTGGCCGGTGATGTGCGATTGTTGGTATTTTCAAATTCCGAAGTGTACTGCTCATGCTGCTGCTGCTGCTTTTGACGCTGTTGGTGCTGATGCTGCTGCTGTTGTTGTTGCTGCTGCTGAAGGTTTTGCAGTTGGAACTGTTGCTGTTGCAGATTTTGTTGCTGCTGTGGCGTCTGGTGTTGCTGATTGTTGGCGGCGACATTTAGGAATTTCTGAAAATGTATGTTACAATGTTGGTATTTGTTGATCTAAAGTGGTTAAATATGGTTGGGGTGGGTATTTAAATGCGCAGATGTGGGTGACAACAAGTGTCCACAATCGTCAGTGTTTATTATTGTTGTTGTTTATGTCGCTAAATATTTCATGTGGAACAGTGAATATTTCCAAGATAGTCCGGGGATTGAATTAAAGGAAGGATTACCTATCTATAAACATTAGGGCGGGTCTATTGTTGCAGAAAGCGTAATCAACGGAAAATTCTAAGAACATTTCTCCAAGAAACCATGGGTCTAATATGAACGACCGCAACTTTAAGAGCGTTAACTTCAATTTTCGGATGTTATTCTCGCCCTAGTAGACAAGCAATAACAAGTTTAGTGCAAACATTTGAGTCTACATATTCATTGTGTGATGCTGCCGTGCCAGTGAGACAACGGGTTGGTTGAAGTGACGAAAATATCGCTGCCGCTCATACGTCCGATCCATATCAATCGATTCCGCGGCGTTCTGAAGAATTGGGCACCGCCAAGACCACTTTAAGGCGAAGGATCTTGGTTTACACCCATACAAGATCAAGCCGACGACGTTGGAAGAACTCAGAGCCAACATTCAACGCGAAATAGCGGTCGTTACGGCCGAAATGTGTGACCGAGTCATAGAAAATTGGGTTCAACGAATCGACCGCTGCCGACCTGCTTGCGGTGGCCATATGAACGAATTCGAGTTCCATTCGTAAATGTTTTGATTGTACTTCAAGTCGATCATAAAGTTTTGGAAATATCTCAAAAAAAGTTGTCCAGTCCTTATTGGAAAACCCTTTAGGTAAAAGATCTATGGATAAATGTAGAAGTTATGACACTCTTTGCAGGCTCAAAAAAATAAAAAATATTTTTTTATTGTTCGCCATAGACGAAAGAAAGTAAGTTTCAAGGCCTTTAGCCTTAGTTGCTAATTTCTTTTTTATATTTTAAATTTACAATTTAAATTGTAATAAATAAAAATAAATAATAATAAGTTACAGAAACAGACTTTAATTTATCCATTTTTTATTATTTTGCTACGACCACCCAGAAATTAACTTCCTTTCGATGTTCTTCATATAGGCATCATTCGATAGGTGTTTATTTATTACAAAATATACCCATAAATTACAAAAAGTTTTCAGTTGTCACCAAGAAAAACCATAAAAAAAATATTATAAACGTCCAATAATTCGATCAAGAAGTTATTCTAAGACAAGAGTAAGTATTTATGATAAAAGTGCTTTCAAGGGTATATTAATTCAGAATTCTAAAGTAATCCAATTAGTGGATTGGATTTTGGAGGTATTTTCTGGGGCATTTAACTCACAGACGGCTTGACTCAGCGACGAAGAATTGTACAAATCATCATTAAACAATCTTTTTTTCGTGGGGAAATAGTTGTTTTATTTGTATGGTAACTGAAATATTGGTGATAGGACCATAAGTAAAGAGGATCTACAGAATATTACCCCAACTGTCAATTTTTAAAAAAGTCTTTACACATAGACTGGATGATATACGTTTGAAAATATATGCGAAATGAAATTAATTGACATATTCAGTTTTTCATTTCCCCATCCTGTTGCCCCTTAAAAGGAATACAAAGATTGAAAGGGTAAAATATAAACAAAAATAAATATTCGTTTTTTTTTTTTTAATAAATATTTATTCACGATACCGATATATATGTCAGATTAAAGTGAAGAATATCTGTTAAAAATTTTCAAATTTCATTCTTCTATATGTATTAGTTAAGCCTTAACAATCATTTCCAGTTTTCACCATTATTTTCTTTGTTTTTGTAATTTTTTTAAAGGGGAAATTTGAAATTGTTGTTATCACTAAAGAAATACTGATAGTGTCATGAAATGAAATTTAAAGTATTTTGTAACATATTCTCCTCTTTAATTTGATAGTAATAACGGTATCGTAGCGAATAGTTATTAAAAACATGTTTTTGAAAACTAACAAGACAGATTGGATTTTTTAATTTTTATTTTGACAAAGGTAAATCCATGAGATGTTGTTACAATGTCAGCTACACATATCAAGCTTTATCAATGTTTTATTCCGTGAGCCAGCTTAAAGTATTAAATATAAAAATGCATGTCTTTTTAACGGGTTTTAAAATAATAAAATTTAAATGACGGTGACGCTCTTGCAATATTCATTATTGATTACTTCCTGCAGAGTTGCAGTAAGAATTGCCTCAATTATTGTTCGAATGCATTGCTTTAAATCATCCACATTTTTATGATTTTTTTTATAAACTTCCTGTAGAAATAACCCCACAAGAAAAAGGTAGGTGCAGTGAGGTCAGGAGACTTTGGGAGCCAACGAAATGTTGAGTTTCTAGAAATCAGCTTATTGGGAAACTTTCGCAGTAATTCTCACATAGCAGGACCTGGATATGTGACAAGTCGCATCATCCTGTTGAAACCACACAGTGTTGGAAGGGATTACCTTTCGATGCAGTTCTGCAAAGAAAAACTCCTTTAACAACATCATTAAGTAGCATGGTAGCAACATTCATCAGCCACCCTGTACTTCAATTCCTTTTTGCTGGATATGAGAGACTTTTTTTCGTCGCTTAGCACTAAGTGGCGTATGTTTAATATCAACGTGTGTGTTAATAGCAGTCATACGCCAAGGTGGCTAATTTTATACTTTTATATACGAACATCCTTACATCCTTAGTAAACAACATTTTTAATGAAAATTTCAAATAATACGTTCATGTGAAATCAACGACAAAAATGATATTTTTGAATCTCTCACTTTTCGGTTTTGCTTAAATTTAAACCTCGCTATTTATGGGACCTCGAAAAAATTCTTTTTTAACGCATACAGAATCTGATGATAAAACCTTGTTATTTGTTCTGAGTAATATAATTGTAATGTAATGTAATTTGCAAAATAATAAGTAAGTTCCAATTCATTAGTAAGCTGTCCAAACTTAATTTCAAGGTGACGCACCGGCGGTTCAAATTGCCAAAAATGGAGATTAATTCAAAAATCAAAATTGATTTTTTTTAATTTTTTTTATTATACGATTAAAGAATATAAAATTCTACATCACTACCGAAAATATCAATGACATGTGTTGTTTACTTTTACAGTTGCACTGCCTTAAATTCATGCATGTTTTGAGTTTTACGCGAACAGTTCTGAAAATTGCAAATTGACATACTTCAAAGGTTAATATCTTTTTCTCCATTGTAAAAAGTAGCAATTTGATTATAGGATCTTCAAGTTCAGGTATTTTAGAGTGATTTTACAAAAAAATGCTTTAACGAAAGTATTTCAGAGATATTTTTAAAAAAATGTTGAAAATATTTCTAAATTTAAGGTATTTATAAAATATATGTGGAGTTTTAAATGTGAATTCTGTATTATACCGCCGTTTTTGCGCCAATTTATTTTATTAAATAAATTGTGAAAATAGTCACTGCTTATACATTCAGTTTTATTGTACAACTGGAATTTAGATTATGACGAAAACTTAATATTTAAGTATTTTGTAATGAAAAATAAGTCTTTTTATTTACTTATCACTTAAATAAAACAATTATTTGTAATGAAAATCATTCACAGAATCATAATGAGGTTCCAAGTCGCACAATAAATCTTAATCTTATAAACATCCCTATATAAAAACGAAGTGGTTTAGGGTATAACAAGTACGGAAAGAGTACAGTCGCGTAATGCCGGCTATATGATACCCTGCATCTTCTACCCTATTTCAAGTAATTTACTACCAATTCTAGATAAATTAAAATTTCTGTAACAGTTTAATGCCGGAAACATCAAACATTTATCAAACAAATCGGCTTTGTCAACGAATTTAACTACAGCAGTTTCTAGGTACAATATAACGTTATGTGCCAAATGCGAACAAAATTGGGTAAACCATTTTATTGCTATAGCGGAAAAGTCAAATCTTGAAGGACATTTGTATGGGAGCTATACCTAAATCTAAACCGATGTGACCCACTTTCACCATAAATGTTTCTAGGTGAAATATAACGTGTTGTGCCAAATTTGAAAAATATCGGTTAAAATATGTGTCAAATCGGGAGTGACATTTGTATGGAAGATATATCTAAATCTGAACTGATTTGCTTCAAATTAAACTTCGAAAACAAGATTATATGCACATACCCGAATTAATGGGGTATAGAACTTTAAGTTGGCATCACTTTTTTAACTGGCGGCCATTTTGTCAGCTGTCAAGTGATTAATATTTAGTTTGGTTTGCCATTTCATCATGAACAGGTTGACAAAAGAACAACGCTTGCAAATCGTGCAAATTTATTTCGAAAGTAATGGTTCAGTTCGCGAAGTTCACCGCAAGCTCCGTCCATTTTATGGTCGTCACAATCGAATTATTGAAGGAAACATTCGATGAGCGCATAATTTCGCGGAATGGACCTGTCAATTGGCCACCAAGATCGTGTGATTTGACACCATTGGATTATTTTCTTTGGGGATATGTGAAGGCGCTCGTCTACGCCAACAAACCAGAAACGTCAGGGGACTTGGAAGCCAACATTCGTGGCGTGGTTGAAAATTGGACCTGTAGAATTGGCTATATTCGAGCCATCCGCGGCGGCCACATGCCCGAAATCATATTTAAACATTAATGGCATAAAATTATCCTTCCAATAAAGCCAAATTGATGGACATTAAAACGATTTTCTTGTGTTTTATTTCAATTCGAAGTTCTATACCTCAATAAAAAACACCCTATATAAGAAGTTCAGTTTTCGTGAAACTCGGAGAGTGGACGATGTGATATGGACATACTCTATCTACATTATTATCTTTTATCATCAACACGCCGTCAACATTTTTTCTCCATTTGGGGATGCACAATTATATAGTGTAAGACTCAGCGATCGCTCTGTGCGCAATGTTTAATGATTTTCAAAAGTTCCCTCTTGTAATTAGTAAAAGTAAATTAGTAATAGTAATTTGTTGACTTACCATCATATCAATCAGATTATTCTCATTCGATTGATTGCTATTCTGGCTTTCCGGCGATGTGGAACGGGTCGATGTTAAGCCATTCGTATTGTAGCCATTCTGATAGACCATCGGTATGGAGTCCAGCGACAAACCATTGGCCGATGATGAATTACTGCTGTCGCTATATGATTCCAACAGAGAGAAACAACCAAACAAACACAAAGAAAGAATAAATAATTATCATCATGATCATCACAATAGTTATCACAAACATACGAGAAAACACACAAACATATATAAGTATAATTTAAAAAAATACATTTACTATTATTACTAAATATAATAAAATTGCAGAGCAGAGCACAGCAGAACAATGTTAACAAAAATCTATTTATTTAAAAAAAGTTTATTACCTGACTAAAGGTGAACTTTGAAAAGAGTTATTATAAAGAGATGTAGGCGTACTGGGCGATAAAGGTGCAGAACAATCGAAGCTGATGTTTCTTTGGAATACCTTTAGAGGTGTATTTTGTTGGTGTTGTTGTGATGGTGCAATATTGTCAAACTATTGTTTTTTGGTTTTGTTATTCAAAGTATTTTGATTGATTTTATTTTTTTTTTAGATTTAAAGTAGCAGTAGTAGTAGGTAGTCGTAAAGCATTACACAGTAGTAGTAGTAGTAGTGGAAAGAAGACCAAGATATTAAATGGAAAACATGGAAAAAAAGAAACGAATATGAACATATGAACCAGTAAGTAAAGTAAAGACACATCAAGAAACTGGAGACGGTAGACGAAATAAACATGTGCGATAAAATACATAATTAAAATTTGCTATTATTTTCCCTGATTTCTAAAAACGCTCGAAAGGGAATTTAGGAAGTAGACTTAAAACAAAAAAATCTCAGCACAAACTATTTCTTCAATATTTGCTGTTTTTGATTGGAACATTTGGAAAGAGTTGGAGTCAGAGAGAAAAATAACAATAATCAGATGAGAAATACAGGTACAATAGAATTACCACCGACCGTTCTTTTTTCAGAAGAATGTAAAAGTTTTCAACAAAAAAGTTAGTTCTCTCTAATTCGCGAAATGAGTATTCCAAGAAAAACTAATTTGATTTATGCCTTAGGGTACATAAATAGCGATTTGAATATATAATACATAAGGAAACGATGAAGCCGGGCGGGGCCGTTTATATGATACCCCTAACAAATCACTCATGAGATAGAGTCAGAAATCGTCACCAAGGTCTTGGAGTCGAAACAAATTCTCGGTAAATTAAAATTTATCCCGGCTGTAATATGTGGATTCTAGAGCGGAGATTAATTTAAATTGAAAAGAAAATTTTGTGTGGGGTTATACCAAAACTGGTTGTGTCAAATTAAGGCAAACTCAACGTAGATTCTAGTAAGAAGTCACATCTGGATGGGACTATTGCATGGGGCTATATCAAACTTTGTTCCCATGTCGCACCTTCCCTGCTGGACCTCTTATGTCAATTTTGTCAAAGCGTCATGTATAAAATTCTCTGGCGTATTTGGATTTCTAAACTCGAAAACGATAATATTTTTTCTGATATATTTTTTTAATTTTTTTACTAAAATTCGAATTTTCGGCGAAGGTACCTTCAATATTTGTTCTCTCATTTTGGATATATTGGTCCGATTATATGTTAAAGTTATGGTAATTGTGATGTGTACAAATGTTTCGTATTACAATTTCACAAAAAAAAAAACAATGGTTTAGACCTGCCTCCAAAAATTTGGGAAAAATAATATTTTTTTTTTTTGGAAAAAAAATAATATTTTTTTTTGGAAAAAAGTCAATTTTTGTTGACAAGAAAAAAATCATAAAAAATAGAAAAAGGTATTTTGTTTATTTTTTTTAAAGCTGACATTCAAAAAATCTATTGACAGTTTTGGTTTAAATATCGCGAAAAGTCCCATTACAAATTATATATTGTTTTAGTTTGTAATAGCTGGCATCTTTACGAAGAAAATAATTCATTTTTGAAGAAAATCTATGAATAAATATTGAAGTTATGACATTTATTTTAAAATTTGCATTCTATTAAGTGTAGATGCAAAATGGTCTTGGACCAGGACAATATCCCAGTTCAAATCAAATATTGATTACAGACCAAAAAATACAAACGAAAAATCTAAAAGAAATGAGCGTTGGCACGGCAGAAGTATTGCTGGGTAACTATGCCTGCATATACACATACTTACATATGCAACTCAATGAGATGCTTGTAAGATGGCATGTGTACTTTATTACTTGGTGCGATTTTTTAAATGCAAATTCGGCAAGTGAGTTGTGCTTCTCGTTCGTTTGTGAGAATCATCTCCTTATAGAGGCCGGGTTTGATGTTGAAAAGTCGCTGCGAAGCCACTGGAAAAGTCTTTTGACATGGTCGAAATCATGATCGTGGTAGTCTGCAGCCAAGTAATAAATGTTACCATGCCATTTGTAAATAAATTAGTATTCTAATAAATATAGATGCAAAATGGTCTTGACCTGGACAATATCCCAGTTCAAATCAAATGTACGGCAAATATCAAAAAATATTTTATTTAAACAAAAGTTTATAAATATTATGATTTTTTTAAAAAATCTTTTGCGCCTATAAACAGTATCATAACTTCTACATCTATCCATGGATTGTTTATTTATTTAAACAATTTTTTCGAAAAAAATAATTTTTCTAGTTTTTCATTTCCTCATTCTGATGCCTTCACAGGACCAAAAGTTCCAAAGGATAACATTTTTCAAAAAAGTATTTTATATACATGCTCGCACCCTATGATAAAGGTGTTAGTGTCAGATTAAAGAGGAGAATATCTATTAAAAACACTTCTAATATCTGTATTTTTATACCCTCCACCTCCAGGATGGGGGTATACTAACTTTGTCATTCCGTTTGTAACACCTTGAAATATCAACCTGAGACCCTATAAAGTATATATATTCTTGATCGTCATAAAATTATAAGACGATATAGCCATGTCCGTCCGTATGTTGAAAGCACGCTAGCATCTAAGCGAAAAGAGCTAGGACGTCCAAATTTTCCATAAACGTGTCTTATAGTCGTAGATCGGTTGGGATCTAACAGGATCCACAAGGACTAAAAATACCCATAATATCCCCTAATATTTTAGAGTATTTAAGTATATTTTTTCAATATGTCAGCTTGTAATTACTTGATATTGGGTATGCGCATTCCACCTATAATAAAAACGTGCACCATAAAGTGATTTTTATTCGTACGGGGTGAAATGGGACAAAAAGGGATAAAAATGGTACCTATCAAACGACAACAGCTAGAAATACGAAATTCGGTGTGTACATTTCTCTAATTGAGTAGATACATAATATGAAAGTATTTTTTCCAAATTCGTACTTTTAAGGGTAAAACGGGAATAGAGGGATTAAAGTGGTACCAACTAAATGGCTGCACCTCAAAATAATGAAATTCGGTGTATACATTCCTTCGATCGCATAGACACGTAAAATAAACGGATTTTTCGAAATTCGTTCTTTTTGGGGTTAAAATGGAAAAAGGGGATACAAATAGTAACAAACAAATGAACGCAGCTAGAGTCATGAAATTCAGAGTATACATTCCTCAGACTGCGGAGACATGAAAAATAAAAGGTTTTCCCAAAATTCGTGCTTTCAAGGGATATAATGGGTACAGAGGGATTAAAAATAGTAAAAAAATAAAATAAACGACTACAGCTAGAATGATGAACTTCGGTGTGTGCATCCCTCTAATTGCGTTGACACGTAAAATAAAGAGATATTAGGAAGTCGTACTCTTAAAGGGGTAAACTAGGAAAAAGGGGATAAAAATGGTACCAACCAAATGGCTGCAGCTAGAATCATGGAATTCGGTGTATACATTCCTTTGACTGTATCGACACGCTAAATAAAAATATTTTTCCAAATTCGTACTTTTTACTTTTACGACAAAAAGTGGTTAGGTTATTTTGCACTATGTACGTGAGATAATGGATTTTTAAAATTTGTACTTTTGGAATTAAAATAGAATGAAAATACAACCAACTGTAGCACACACTATCTACCAATATATACCATAAAAATTTTGAAAATATAAGAATACTTATTTTTTGAATTGACTTTAAGTATTATATCGATATGTAAACGTGTTGGTAGCCTTGCCTTATAAGCGTAATTTAAAATAATTAAAATTTTATATTTATTTATAAAATTATTTTTTCAATATTTGCATTTGTTTTGGTTGGGTATATTAATAATAAAATTTATATTTTCCTATAATGTTACTGCACTTCTATGAAAATCGACAGCCTCTGTGGAATGCAATCCATGGTGGAGGGTATATAAAGTTCGGCCCGGCCGAACTTAACGCCCTTTTTTACTTGTTTAGCATTAACATCTATTTCATGTTTACCCCTTAGTTTTTGTTGTTTATTCATATCTTGATTTTTAAGAGACAAAATTTTAAATGTTGTTAATACTAAACGTATACAGATAGAAGATTGGAATTTAAAAGATTTTTGGCACATATTCTATTCTTTTATTTGGCATTTGTACCGGTGTCATGGGCTGCAAATAAGTATACAAATAATTTTTGAAAAATTGTATCCTTTGTTGCCCTTCAAAGGGGCAATAGGATGAGAAAATGAAAAACTAAAAACGCCAATTAAGTCTATTTCATCTATAGTTTCATATGTATATCATCCACTTCAAGTGTAATATGGACTGTCGGACAGACTTTTTTAAATTCGCAAAGTTTGTGTTCCCCAGATAGGGTGAAATTCTTCTCAAAGAAGAATTTACTTTACATATAAACTATATATACTTTACTAAAAATAGCGATAAAATTAAAATTGATCATTTGGTATTCTAATATGAATATAAATATACGGTATATTTAAATGACCCTTTATAAGAACTAATGACTGCACAATTTCAATGTTTTTTTATGGATTTACTTAATTAATATAACCATTTTTTAATGTTTCTATTGTCTTTACAGTTTAGATTGTTTTCCCCCTGTTTCTGTAAAGTAGTTCCTAAAATATTCCTATCTAGACGAATGAATCTTCTAAATTAAAGACGTCATAACATTCTCCGGGCTTTTTATTTCCTTAAACATTTTCTAATTTTGAATCTAGTGTAGGTGCCTTGTAAGTAGTCAATCGTGCTTGTAATTTAAATACCCAACATTTTGACTGTTTCAATTCATAACTTTAGATTTTTACATATAAAGACGGTCCTTTTTTATTTTTTGTGTTTTTTTTTTCTCGAAAAAAATTGTTTTCCCTAACTTTTGTAGACTGTCCCTTAACTAATTTTTCTATATGAAAGTATAATTCGTAATATTTGTAGCCATTGTAAGTACCTTTGGTTTAACTTATATTCCAATATGAAAGTAAAAATATTGAAGGTACCTTCGCCGAAAATTGGATTTTAGTAAAAAATTAAAAAAAAATAATATCATTTTCGAAATTCATCAGAAAATGTTATACATGACCCTTCGACATAATTTTTGTTGCATTGTGTAATTAGCCTTATCGCCAATAAAAGGGGAATTTATTTAAATTAAATTGTTTATCCCCTGCAGGCGTAATAACCCGGTAATACACTTTTTTTCGTTGTAATAGAATTAAAAATATAAAATATCTAAGTGTGACAACAGAAGAAACTCGAAAAAATACCACAAATTACAAGAGAACAAGCAATTCATTCTTATGGCAATTTTATTAGAGATAAGGATGAACGTGATATGGCAAATTTAAACAAAATTTGAATTCACGTCGGTGCGGACATTTTTTCTTCATATTGATTAGTGTTCGCCCTATAAGAAATAATACTTCATATAGCTCATGTTTTTTAGTGTCACAAAGATATGGCACGAAACTAGGGTTTGGGGTTCGGGAATTCCCGAAATTTTTCTGGGAATTCCCGGGAAAAAATTTTCAATATTAAAAAAATAATTTATTTATTATGTTGATCAATAATTTAATGTTACTATATAAATTGGAATTTTTAGATGTATTTCAAATTCATATATGTATTTACATTACTGACAATAATAAGTATTTGTTGAGTTTTTTTATATTATATTACTACAAACAAAACTTTTTTATGCGAAACCCAGCTAGGGGAATAAAAATTTTTGTGAGGCTATTTGCAGGATCTTTATTGTAAAATAAAAATATCATGTCGACAATACAATGGCTTACATAATGTAAATTTTCTTGTTTTCCTAGAAGAATCGAGGTAAACATATTCTTCAAGAACAATTTACTTTACATATGTAGCCAGAAAGAAATGGTCTAAAAATAGGAATACAATAAAAATTGTTCGTCTGGAAACTTTCAAGAGAACGGTGTATTTCAATGGCCATTTGTAAGAATTAATGACTGGACGATTTCAATATTTTTATTTTTTATGAATTTATTAAATTAATTTGTTATGTTTCTATTTAAAGTTTAGAATATTCCCCCCTGTTTCTATAAAATATTTTTGTCTCCAGACGAATGAATATTCTAAATTAAATGTGTCATAACATTCTCCGTCATATGAGTTATTTGTTTCCTTAATCGTTTTCAATTTTGAATCTAGTGTAGGTGTCAGTCACTTCTACATGCGATATAAATGTCCAATTCTGACGATTAGTCTACACCTTTTCAAGTTTATAATGAGAAAATGTAATTTATAATCAGAATATGTAAGTTCATGATGAGAAATGTAAATTCATAACAGGAAATGTAAATTCATAATAGGAGCATGATAATTCACAATCAGCACTCTAAATTCGTAATGTGAAATGTAAATTCATAAATCATAATAAGAACATACGAATTGATAATGAGATATATAAATACAAAATGAGAAAATCCAAATTGATAATGAGAAAATATAAATTCTTATTCAGGAATATATATTCATAAAATAAAAATTCATAATCAGGAACAGTAAAATTTATAATCGAAGCTATGTATGTACGTTTTTCTATGGATATTTTCGTAGAAACACATATTTTATCAATATTCTCATTATAAATTTACATTTTTTATGATTTTATATTTGTTCATTATGAATTCATATTTTCTGAATATGAAAACGTATTTTCTGATTATGAATTTGGATTTTCTGATTACAAAATTGTATATTTCATTATGAAATGGTAAATTAAATTAAATTAACAATTTTCATTATGAATTTATATTTCTCATTATGAATTAACATGTTCCTATTATAAATTTACATCACCCATTATGAATTTATATGTTCCTAATATGAATTTACATTTCTCAATATAAATTTGTATGTTCCGAATATAATCTTGAAAAGGTGTAAAGTAAAATGAAAAATAATTTGTAAAACATTTTGACAATAACATTCGTTTTTAAATTGTAATATGACAGTATTGAAAATAAACACACCTGTTATTAAATGTTGATATTTTAAACCATATTGGACATACCTATAAATAAATTAAATTTTCCCGGGAATTCCCGGGAATGAAATTTTTCATTCCCGTTTTCCCGGGAAATGAAAAAAGTCCGGGAAACCCCAAACCCTACACGAAACTAACCATATTCCATATTGAGGTTTAGGGTATAGTTATTGAAAAATATACTAGCTTTTGTGAATATTCGGAGTCGACTTCGCAGACGGAGCCGAGTAACTTTGCCTCGACTTCCAGTTGGCAGGATGCGATACTGCGAAGCCAGCCACATGAATGAAATCGGGTATTATCATCAATAATGGGTATTAATTTTTTTCAATTAGATTTAATTTTTAATAAGAAATTTTTTATAGAATATATTTATTACCTTTTAAATACATAAACCATTCAAATAAAGAAAATCCTAACGCATATTGGTGTATGTAAATAAAAACGTCAAGTACATCATATACCACTTCTAAGCAGCTTGCCCGATTTAAGAACATTTTACACAGACCTATGCTGTATATAGGTTCTGTAGGATGGGTCACGAAAATAAATTGGTGCGGTCACCACCCAGAAATGAAAATTGGATTGTTTAATGATGATCTGGAAAACATTTCCTCCATGGGACAAGCCGCCTGTGAGCTAAACGCTCCGGAAAACACATCTAATGTTGCATTTTTGTTAAATTTTTTTCTGGTTAATAGATCATTGGAAGTACTTTAAATATAAATTTTTATTCTTGTTTGATGATAATTTATTGGTCGTATTATTGGACGTTTAGATTGATTTTTTTTTGGTTTTTCAAAGTGACAGCTAAAAATTCATATTTCATGAAAACATTTTGTAAAATATCGTATGAAAAATAAACAGAAGGAAGTATTATCTTTCGAATGATGAATATCTAATGAAAAAAGACGTCACTGACACCATTTATGGGAAATAATTTAATACGATATTGTTTTTCAGAGTCCAAATGTTAAATTTTTTTCACAAAAATGAATTTCCCTCCGTTGTTCATCATTTAGGTAACATTCGAAAAGTATTGAGTGCAGCTATTTATTTTTTATAAAATACTACCAATAAATATGAAAACGTTTTCAGTTGATACCAAAAAAAGCAACAAGTAAGTAAGTTTCAGTCGGTTAAACCGACTTTTATATACCCTCACTTTCAGAGAATATTTGTATGGAAGGACTTCAATTTTAATTAGCGCCGCATTATGTGTGTGGGCGGTACTAGAAGTTTGTGGCAATTGGATCCAGCTTCCACATTTGTAAATAATTGTAAAAACAAGATCAAATATAATGGATTTTAGGCACCGGTATGAAAGTTATAAAGTACTTAATTTTACTTAGGATAGAGACAATTGAGTGGTAGGTACTAGAAGGGGCGTGGCTAAAGCATAAATATTTCTTAGGTTTGATGTGATTTCAAATTTCAACTGATTTTGACTATCCGTATGGAAGTTATGCCAGTTTTATTTTAACCAAGGCTTATGCCACTTTTTGTGGGAGATTCCAGAAGGGGTGTGAAAATATTGCTCATATTCCAAGGTTATGAAACGTCCATAAAAGCATTGTTATATTTTGTACGCTTAAATTGATTATAAAAACTTTATCAAATACCAAAATATAACTGATTCCGAATATCCGTGTGGAAGTTACATAGGTTTTAATTTAACAAAGGAATATGGGACATTTGTGAGGAAGGTACCAGAAGAGGTGTGGCAATTTCGCCCATCTTCGAACTTATGGAAAAATATTCCATATGCATAGTTTGAATTTAATCCTTAACTCATTTCGAGAGCTTTCGTGTACATTAGCCAGCCAGACAGACGTACGGACGGACAAGGCTCAAACAGTCATGAAACGGATTTGGTCCAAACAACTTATGGTCTTAAGTCACTCCTTCAATGCGTTACACCTTTTTCTAACCTAAATGAAATATACCCTCCAACTCTGTAGAGTGAGGGTATAAAAAATACTATAAAGGTCCAATAGTTCGACCAATATTTATATACACTCCACGAGAGTATTATGTCTTTGTGCATTTGTTTGTAACACCAAAAACGAAACAATATAGACCCATTTTTATTATATCGATCGACTTAGAATCACTTTTTGAGTCGATTTAGCAATGTCCGTCCGTCCGTCTGTCCGTCTGTCCATCTATTCTTGTAATCACGATACAGGTCGCAATTGTAGACAGAACCAAATGAAACTTTGCACAACGAAGTTTTTCGGTACAACGACGAACGCTATTTAATTTGAAGAAAATCGTTTCAGATTTAGATATAGCCCCCATATGAATTTCACTCCCGATTTGAGTCTTTTCACTCTAGATACCACATATTACAACAGATTTTCTTTAAAATTGGCAAAACATCTTATATTTCAGCTAGAAACACCTGTGGTAAAAATGTGTTACATCGGTTCAGATTTATATATAGCTCCCATACAAATTTCGCTTCCGATTTGACTTTTTCTGCTCTAGAAACCACATATTTTAACAGATCCTAAAGTGGGTAAGATCGGTTCAGATTTAGATATAGCCCTCATACAAATGTTGCTCCCGAATGTTTATCCGATTTTGGCCAAACTTTACATATTATATTTCACCAATAAACATACATGGTGAAAGCGGGTCACAACGTTCCAGGTTTCAATATACCCCCATACAAATATCCTTTCCGATTTAAAATTTTTTGTCAAACACATACATTTACAGGATGCAAAAATCCTTCCCGATTTCACTTTTTTACCGAATTGAATTGTAATGAGATAGAAAGTCCGTCCGTCTTTAGCCTTTCGTTACTTGTTTGGGAGATGCCCATACTTATACTTTGGTATAAGCCAAATCTTCATCAAATTTTGCAGATCATGATATTTTTCAACTAGGAATACCTACCGTGAATGAGAAATATATAGGCCCATGTTTTGGACCAGGCCCAAAATGTTGTTATAGACCCCCTTTTGAAATATCGGTCCGATTCATCCTATTACTACTGTATAATTTGTATTTGTCTGCCGGATAATTGGATCAATTACCATATTATTAACCATATACTTTAAATATGACTAAAGCTGAATTTATAGTAACTGTATAATTTATATGAAGTACATAAAATTGCTCCTATGAAATTCCTGGGTTTAGTAATCAAAGCGAGGTACATACGCAGGGAGTGGTGTAGGGTATTATATAGTCGGCCCCGTCCGACTTTAGCCTTTCCTTACTTGTTTTATTTAAAGTGCTTTCAGGGGTCTTTTATTTAAAAAAATTTACAAAAATTCAACACAAAAAAATTACACGAAAAAACATGATTTTTAGGGGGAGCGTTTTCAGGAGCGTTTAGTGCACAATCGGCTGGATCTAGGAACGAAATAATTTGCAAATCATTATTGCACAATGCAAACTTTTTTTCGTTGGCTTTCCATTGCCTAAGGTTCTGTGGTGGTACCTCCTATTTTTGGTAGCGACTAGACAGTGGGTGAACACGGAGAAAGAATATATATACGGAGAAACGAACGAAATTTATATGATCCAATTGATTTTCTGTCATGCCAAATTTCTGACTTTCATGGTTGTTGAATGTAGATTCATGTTTTTAAAATTATCGAATTATTCTCAGATCGCAAATGACGAGATTTGTATAAAATCCTAGATGTGTGGTTTGAAACCAACATGGAAGTCAGAATAAGACTGTTAATAGCCGTTTTTTACATTTAATTGTGGTTTTCTAGTGGTGTGACCCCATGAAAATGAAAGCGGACACACTTTGAAAATTTTAGGCAACAAAATGAGAAAATATTTTTTGGCTGGAGGTCCCAATATTGTGTTAACATTCGAGTGGAGTATTATATTTGTATTTTATAGTTTTATTATTACAACTACTACTTGTTTAAATAAAAAATTAACCTTTTTGTTTTCTTTTTTTACAACAAAAACTATAAAAATAATTAACTTTATTTATTTCGTCTACTGTCCAATTTCCTTTTGTTATTATTATTTATTTGTAAGATATGCAAATCAAAAATGAAATCAAGAAACAAAAATCATGTGAATGAATTTCAAGTGCATTTTGAAGTGCTTGTGAGAAAATCGAATGCAACAAATTCCGATGGTCGGTCTGGCTGTTGACCATCAGCTACTTGCTTACCTGGAACATGTCGTACGTATTGCCCGCCGTCGAGGTGCCCGGCGATATGGAGGATTGTGTCGAGCTCGGTGTCAGAGGCATGTAAGCGGCGGCCAAGGCACTTGCACTGCTGCTGTTGCAATTCAAGACATCGATGTTGGTAGTGACGCTAGAGACGACCGACGACGATGAAATGACTCCTCCGCCATGGCCGGCACCACCAAGGACGATGTTGCCGCCAGCACCACTGCCAACAGCAACACCAACACCACCGCATGTTTTGCTATCAACGCTGCCGCCTACACCGCCTAAATTTAATAGGCTATTTGTCATTGTTGTTGTATTCGAACGGCTGCCCAAGCCAAGAAATTCAGCCGTCAATGCTATGGGATCTGCAATGAAGATAAAAGAAAGAGAAAGAGGACACAACAGACAATAAGAAAACTCCATTTCAAAAAGGAATAGAAACAAAATTTAAAAAAAACAAATCGAACAACAAAAAAGAAACGGAGATGATGGTACATAAACATAAAATGTTTCCATATGAAGAAGTCATTGGACATAAAGCTCAGTGTTGTGCAATATCTTGCACTGATAACAACAAGAGGATGTGTTCGAAACCGGAAGATGCTCTAATACACATACATGGTCATACATACATATATATGCAACCAACTGTGGTCGTTATCGATGGTTATACATGCAAACACAAACACAGTTACTCGGTCTTCATATAAACATACAAGTATTTCCTGTAATTATAAAAATAAACTGTATTGTTGTCGTGTCGTCTTCGCAAAGACTTGTTATGATTTCTAATGTTATTATCCCACAGGATAGATAAGAAGAGCCAGCCTTGTGTTTCCATTGTATTTAGCATATCAAAGTTGCACTATTTATAAATGATTTTAAATGCACATCATCGCACATGTGTTAGAAGTCTTTCTTGTAAAGAAATTGCATTCATTCATTTGAACTTTTGACATTATTCCGTTAAGCTATGAAGGCACAGTTGATGGAAGCCTTTTTATAAATTTATCTATCAATGTATGGTCCAATCCTTTTAAGCATTGGGACACTTCCTTTAATTACACCCTAACATATACATAGCCAATGGACATTAGGATACCATTATTTTTTAATATGAAAATACCCAGATATGGAAGCTCTTACTAATTTTTCCAATAAATTTTACAATTATGGTCTTACGTTGTGCAGACTGCGAGAATGTTAAAAGGACATATGAGTCATTTCATGTCAACCCAGACAAAAAACGCACATGGCTCGGATTCTTCTGAAAATCTCATTAATTTTGAATGAATAGAAAAAATGTTAAAATTGTTTTTGCAGACATTTAAATTTCCACAGAAATCGGTTTAACCGATTTGAAAGATCCAAGGCGTATTTTACAGGTGATAGCACTAGAACAACAACAAACTCGGCAACAACAAAATACAAGTAATTTTTTGAATGGTGAGCCATACTGTCAAATCAAAATATATGGGATTTGACAGTTTCGGTTACTTTTGAATGAAAAACATTTCAGTCAGCTGGGCTCCTGCTGTCACCTTTGTTAATACGCCTTGGAAAGATCTATACGTTGTTTGAAAAGCGGAGTGCTTTATCCTATTAATTAACACTTTGCTACAAAACAAGTAATAAAACGTCACCGCCTTAAGGTAATTATAAAAAGTAGAACTATATTGGAATATAGGCTATTTGTGTGTGAGGTACCAGAAGGGGGTGCCAATTTCGTTCATTTTCGAACTTAAACAATGTTTTTACCATGTGCAAAGATTGAATTGATTTCTTAACTCATTTCGAGAGTTATCATGTACACCGGCCAGGATATGGATCTTAAGTCTCTCCTTCAATTGGTTACACTGTTACCTGCCCCAAATTACACAGTGCAACAGTGGTTCTGCAATTCAAGCACCACTGTGACGGTTCGTTAGTGTATCCAAAATGATGACGATTGCCTAAAGGATTTTTTTCCTGAGGTACCCGTTTTCGCGGGACGCCCTTTCTATTTTGTTTGTCATAACTCGAGAACGGCTGTCCCGATTTAGGTGAAATAAATGTTGAAAAATTAAGAATTATAATTCCTTTAATCTATTCCTATGCTCTTTCTCGATATTTTAAACAGTTTCGCAGATATAAATAAATTTATGAAAAAAAAATTCCCTAAAAAATTTAAATTTATTGTTTTTAAAAATCATAAAAAATTCAAAACGGAAAAATATGTCAAGGCTTATTACCATATAGAAAAGGAATGCCCACAAACTCTTGTTTTATTTCGAAATGTATTTACACATAAATATGGAAAAGTAGTGACTAACATTAAAATAAAATGTTCTAGCTATTTAACCTATATTAATTATGTTTTAATGAGTTGAGCAATTATTTGATGATTAACTCTTCAGGCGTTTATTCGATTAATTGGAAATTCTTAGCTTTCGAATAAACAATTAATCGAATATCTTAGAAGTCGGAATAATTGGATACCCTAGTTATGATACTCTTTCTAGAGACAGAAAAATAATGTAGTGTGTGTAGGTAACGTATACTTACTGGTTATTGAGGGTAATATCACTCATACGCAATGTAGTCAGACTGAACATTAACAGAAACAGTCCCGCATTTTTTTTTATAAATTTATTTATATCTGCGAAGCCATCATGAGTTCCTTTAATTTAACACATAACCGGGTGTTAGGGGAAAATTGGTTTAGACATACGTGAAGGCGACATGTGTTTCTACAAGAAGGATCAAAACTTCTACATTTAACCATAGATTTGAAAATATAATCATTTTTTTGCATTGAAATGTTAGCTATTAAAAAATAAAACAAAATATTTTTTTCGACTTTTTATACACTCCACGAGAGTATTATGGCTTTGTACATTTGTTTGTAACACCCAAAAGGAAGCGAGATAGACCCATTGCTAAGTATACCGATCGACTTAGAATCACTTTCTGAGTCGATTTAGCAATGTCTGTCTGTCCATCTATTGTTGTAATCAAATTACAGGTCGCAATTATAGTCCGATCTTGACAAAAATTGGCACAAGGACGCTATTTAATTTGAGGCAAATCGGTTCACATTTAGATATAGCCCCCATACAAATATTGCTCCTGATTTGACTTTTGCCGCTTTAGAAACCTCATATTGCTCTCGATTTTCTTTACATGTGGCACAACAGCTTATAATCCAACTAAAAATCCCTGTGCAGAAATTGGGTAAGATCGGTTCAGATTTAGATATAGCCCCCATACAAATCTCTCTCACGATTTGACATTTTCCGCTCTAGAAACCCCATATTGTACTCGATTATCTTTAAAGTTGGCACAACATCTTATAATCCAACTAGAAATACATATGCAGAAATTAGGTAAGATCGGTTCAGATTTAGATATAGCCCCCATACAAATATTGCTCCTGATTTGACTTTTGCCGCTTTAGAAACCACATATTGTACTCGATTTTCTTTAAATTTGGCACAACACCTTATAATCCAAGTAAAAAACCTATGGTGAAAGTGGGTAAGACCGGTTCAGATGTAGATATAGCCCAAATACAAATGTTGCTCCCAAATGTTTAACCGATTTTGGCCAAACTATACATATTATATTTCACCTATTTCGTTCCAGATTTCAATATACCCCCATATAAATGACCTTTCCGATTTACAATTGTTTGTCAAAAACATACATTTACAGGATACAAAAATCCTTCCCGTTTTCACCGAATTAAATTGTATTCGGATAGAAAGTGGAGTGTATCATAGAGTCGGCCCCGCCCGACTTTAGCCTTTCCTTACTTGTTTTCTATTTTTAATAATTTTTTTCGTGCCAGTAAAATACTTTTTCCCAAAATTTTTGAAGCAATATTTGTAGCCATCATGAGTACCTTTAATTTAATATATAACCGGGTATTATCGGACTTACATTCTAAAGATGAGAGCATAAATATTTAAGGTACCTTCGCCGAAAATTGGAATTTTAGTAGAAAACAAAAAAAATACCATAAAAATTGTTTAATATCGCGTTCGAGTTTAGAAAGCCAAAATAAACGAGAAACTGTTATACATGACCCTTCGACAACATTTTTGTTGCATAATGTAACTTATGATCATTTTAATTTTGGTCTCGGTTGTTCACCCTTGTGCTACCTTTTTGTCAAATTGACTAAAACACTTCTGAAGGTTAATATAAATATGAATATTCGTAGAAAAAGTTTTTTTGTTGTTTCCATTTTATCTAAAAACTAATAAGTAAAATTAGTATGATATCGATTTGAACAAAAATATGTTAATAAGGCATATTTCAAAAGATAAAAAAATTATTACTTCAAATTTAACCCCTTAAGGACCAATAATTAAAATGTCGCGTTGGAATAAAACAATCACTATTAGCGGTCAACACCTCTCCAGCAAGCCCTTTAAAAAGAAACTCGTAACAATAATGTGGTAGTTATAGTGGATTTGATAAAAAATACAAATTCATTAATATCGTAAAAAACTGGATACCTCACGAAAGGTCAGTGACAAATTCGAAATATTTTGTGCAAAGCATAAAACAAGTCAAATATTAATTTTAGTCGGGAACATCTATGGCTTTTTTGAGGCCATCTTAAAGAGTGCTTTTTTAATTATTTATATTAAATATTTCTAATATTGACTGGAACTCCACCATGAAACTTATGATGCGTCTTACTGACAGCATTGTTTTAGAAAATAGAGTAGTTACTTATTATTTTTAAATAATTACATTTTTAAGAAAAATTTATATTTTTAAGATTTGATAATTTTATATTCAGCTAGAAGCAATTTGCTTGAAATTTGCCATGAAAATTATATTCATATCCAGAAAAGAGTTACGAATTTTATAAAATTAGCTTATGACAAAATTCCTGGTTTTCGATCCACCCTACAATTTCATATTGGGTTATGCATAACGTGACCATCTCTTATTGGGCAAAAAGCGGGATTTATGAATTCAAAAAGCGGGATTTCGCGGGATTTCGCGGGATTTTGTACAATAAAAGCGGGATCGTGAAAATTTAACCAAAAAACGTAAATATAAAAACTTAAATATTCCCTTAAAACTAGAGCCTTAATATATAAAAAGGACAAATAATTAAACATTTTAGAAGAAGGACAATTAATTAAATATTTTAGAAATGGTGGACTTTTGTCGGTTACCAAAAATTTATTAAGTGACAAATTTAAATTGATAACGTTCCAAAAATAATTTAAAACAAAAAAGCGGGATTATGCGGGACTTTTTGTAAAAATGCGGGATTATGCGGGATGTAACATTAAAGCGGGACTGATCATCAAATAGCGGCATAGTCCCGCGAAAAGCGGGATGGATGGTCACCTTAGTTATGCAGTTCTATTTCCCTTATTCAGAATTACGAATTTTTTAAACTTTCATTAAAAACGGAGAACCTAAAAAATCTGTTCCGTCTCATATGGACTAAGTCCATTGCGCCTTTCGCCCACGACACACAGAGTCGCGGTTTCTCTGTATGAAGCGGCCAAAACTAGAAACATGCTGATAAAGAGTGATTTTTTTGAGGTTAGGATTTTCATGCATTAGTATTTGACAGATCACGTGGGATTTCAGACATGGTGTCAAAGAGAAAGATGCTCAGTATGCTTTGACATTTCATCATGAATCGTCTTACAAACGAACAACGCTTGCAAATTATTGAATTTTATTATCAAAATGCGTGCTCTCTTAAGAAAGTTCATTGCGCGCTTCCATTTTATGGTCAGTTTAATCGACCCACTGAAGCGGCTATTCGGGCTATTGTGACTAAATTTCGCACCAAATTTACATTGTTGGACATTAAACCACCAACACGCTTACGTAGAGTGCGAACTGAAGAAAATATCGCAGCTGTATCGGCCAGTGTTAATGATGACCACCAATTTTCGATTCGTCGCCGTTCGCACCAATTGGGTCTCTGTTACTCAAAAACGTGGAAATGCCAAAATTGGACTAAGCGGATGGACCACCTAAGACGCAGCCGCGGTCAACATTTAAATGAAATTATCTTCAAAAAGTAAATGTCATGGACCAATCTAACGTTTCAAATAAAGAACCGATGAGATTTTGCAAATTTTATGCGTTTTTTTTTTTTAAAAAGTTATCAAGCTCTTAAAAAATCACCCTTTATAACAACTCAATATGATTACGGTAGAGATGGGCGCGACTCACGTGAATCACACGTGATCATGAGCAAAATTTATTTTACTCACGTAAGCGTGCGTGAACGTGAGGAGAAAATAGTCTTGCCTGAACGTGCGTCATTTAATGTTTTTCCTTCGCGAGCGTGAGTCATGCGCCCATCTCTAATTACGGGTGAAATTTCGAAAAAATGGAGATGGTGAACATACAATATATGAGTCATTCCATGTCAAACCAGCCAAAGAAATTTCCAGAAATGACGGGGAATTGTCGATATTGCCAAAAATCTTCTAGGCGTATTACTCGAACCATATCCAGTCTTCACCATGTCGACATATAACCCCATTTCATTTTAAATAGGTATTTCCTTTTACATGACAATTTTACCGGTTGCATCACATTATAGTAGCTTCAATATATACCATGAATTTTATAAACATTTTTTCATGGGATTAGAGCATATTTCATTATCCGGTATTAGTAGCTGAAGTTGATATTTTTTGATTGATTCGACATGCGTGCCACCTTATTTAAAATAAAATATGGTGATATAAAATAATATATATTTTTTACAGACTTCGAAAGTCGGAAATTATTTTAAAATATTACTTTTAATGATGTCTTAGATGTTTACACATATGTACGAATTTATCTATATATATAAAAGAGTTGCGTGATTGAGTGACTGACTGACTGATCACTCCCCAGACCAAACGGCTAGAGCTAGAATCATGAAATTTGGTGTGTACATTTCTCTTACACTGTAGAGGTGTGATAAGACGGATAAGATTCGTACTTTTAAGGGGGAAAATGGGGTAAAAAGGGATACAAATGGTACCACCGCATTGACCAAACGGCTGGGTCTAGAATCTTGAAATTTGGTATGGATATTCCTCTAGCGGCATGAAGACATCCCAAAAAGTGACATTTTAAAAATTCGTACTTTTGGGGGGTTAAATGGGACAAAAATGGTACCTGGTTGAAGCTTGAATCATAAAATTTGGTATGTACATTTCCCTTACAGCGAAGAAATCAGATTTGAAGGAAGTTTTTCGTAATTCGTACTTTTAAGGGGTAAAATGGGGTGAACACATCCCAAAAAAATGACATTTTAAAAATTCGTACTTTTGGGGGGGTTAAATGGGACAAAAATTTTACCAACAACATGGCTGAAGCTAGAATCATGAAATTTGGTATGTACATTTATCTTACAGCGAAGAGGTCAGATTTGAAGGGAGTTTTTCCTGATTCGTACTTTTAAGGGGTAAAATGGGTTAAAGAGGGATAAAAATTGTACCACAGCAATGACCAAACGGCTGGGACTAGAATTTTGAAATTTGGTAAAAAATTCCTCTTATAGCTTCAACGCGCCCAAGAAAATATTTTTCAAAATTCGTACCTTTTGGGGGTGAAATCGGGTAAAAAGGGGTAAAAGTAATACCAATAAAATGGATGGAGTTGAAACCATAAAATTCGGTGTGTACATTAGAGCGTACCAGGTTACAAGTAAAAAAAAAAAAAAGTTCGCCGTACACCTTCGAATATGAAGTATTATTGAAAGGTAGTTTCAAAAAAATTTTTTTTATTTTTTTATGCCGAACGTAGGGGTCGCGCTTTTACATTTTTCTATATAACTTCTGCATTTATAAACGGATTTTAAAGTGTGATACATCGATGTTTTTGTCCGATTTTTTTGTCTTTGAAGTCATTGAGCTCAAACATGATTCATGATTTTATGCGAGCTTTAATTTTCGATTATTAGAGTGGTACATTAGGGTAGTAGCAACTGAGAAATGATGGGTAAGTACCAGAAGGGGGTGCTTGAGCTCAATGACTTCAAAGACAAAAAAATCGGCCTCGTCGAGACAAAAACATCGATGTATCACACTTTAAAATCCGTTTATAAATACAAGTTATATAGAAAAATGTAAATAATACTTCATATTCGAAGGTGTACGGCGAACTTTTTTTTTGAGGTACGCCCTAGTGTACATCTCTCAAAATGTTTAGAATCGTAAAATGAAGGAATTTTTCGAAGTTTGTACTTTTAAAGGGAAAAGGGGATGACGCTGCAATAATGAAATTCGGTGTGTATATTCGTTTTACAGCGCAGATCACTAATAAGAAAGCATTTTTCGAAATTTGTAATTTTAAGGGATTAAATGTGATAAAAATTGTACCACCACCCTGACCAAACGGCAGGGCCTAGAATCTTAAATTTTGGAACGGGCATTACTTTTATAGCACGAATGCGACCAACAAAATATTTTTAAATTCGTACTATTTGTGGGTGATATTGGATAAAAAGGGATAAAAATGGTACCAATCAAACGGGAGCTGGAATAATAAAATTCGGTGTGTACATACCCCAAAACCCTTAGAAACGCAAAATGACCGAATCTTTTTAAATTCGTACTTTTAGTAGGTAAACGGGGATAAAAAAGGTACCAACAACATGGATGACGCCACAATAATGAAATTCGATATGTATATTCGTTTTACATCGCAAATCAGTGATAAGAAGATATTTTTCGAAATTTGTAATTTTAAGGGATTAAATGGGATAAAAATTTTACCACAGTCCAGACCAAACAACTGCGCCTAAAATCATGAAATTAGGAACTGGCATTACTTTTACAGCACGAATGCGAGTAAGGAAATATTTTTCAAAATTCGTACTTTTTGTGAGTGAAATTGGGTAGAAAGGGATACAAAATGGTACCAATCAAACAGACGGATCTGAAATCATGAAATTCGTCGTGTACATCCCTGAAAGTCTTTACAAATGCAAATTGAAGGAATTTTTCGAAATTCGTACTTTTAAAGTGCAAACGAGAAAAGCGGGATAAAAAAAGTGCCAACAACATGGATGAAGCTACAATAATTAAATTCGGTGCGCAAGGAATTTTCCGATATTTGTACTTTTAAGGGATTAAATAGGTTAAAAATTGTACCACCGCCAAATTGTACCAAAAGACTGGGCCTAGAATCTTGAAATTTGGAACGCATATTATTCTTATAACGCGAACACGACCACAAAAATTCATAAATTTAAACTTTTAGGTGTGAAATTGGGTAAAAACGGATAACCACGGTACCAATCATGAAATTCGGTTTGTACATGCATAGAAACACAAAATTGATATATTTTTCGAAATTCGTACTTTTTTATATCCCTATGGTACCAACAACACGGCTGAAACTAGAATCGTGAAATTCTGTGTGTATATTCCTCTGACAGTGTAGATGCGAAACATTAACTGATTTTCAATATTTATAAAATGGATACTGCAATACAATTGGATTGTATCAAATGTGTACCTTAAAGGGGGAAGCGGATCAAAAGGTACCAACCAAAATTGGTGATTTGGGATACAGATAGTACCAACCAAAGTTTTCATCTAGAATATGAAAAGATATTCGGTGTGTACATTTATCCGAGTACATAAATTAATTTTACGAAATTTGTATGTTTAAAAGCACAAGCGACACAGAAAGAGTTATGTGTTAACATTATATTCATTATCCCGGCAAAATAAAAGATAGACACAAAATGTTTGTTCCATTTATAAGTTCAGATTTCAAGTCATTCACCAGTATAGAAGTTATGGTTTTAATTTTCACTTGGATAGGGACTACAAACGACGCGGAAAAGCATACATATTTTGTAGGTTTAAAGTGATTATAAAATCATTTTAAAATCTCGAATTGCAACTAATTTCAACCATACGTATGGAAGTTATATCAGTTTTATTTTGACCAAAGCTTATGTCAATTTGCGTGGAAAGTATAGAAGTTATATTAGGTTTAATTTTACGTACGGATCGTTTGTTTTGGAATATGGACTATACGTGTGTGGGTAGTACTATGTGCAGAGTTTGAATAAATTCTTTAAGTCCCTTCCAGAGTCATCGTGTATACCAGCGAGCCAGACAGACGTGAAAGGGACTTGGGACATACTTATGGCTTTAAATCTCTCCTTCAATGTGTTACACTTTTTTCGATCCCTAATGATATATACGCTCCTACTCTGTAGTGAGGGTATAATTTTCAAAGCTTGAGAAAGAAACGTGCAAATAATTTTCTGCTTTATATGATTTTTTGTAGAAAAATTGTTTCCATTTTGTGCCTATAAATTAAACTACTGACTACGTATAAACGCTGAAAGTAATATCCTTACACTAAGGCAATTTCAAAATATAAAAAACAGTTTGAATACCGATACAAACTACTGTCAATACCATACCATTTTTCCGCGTACGAAGTAGCGGGTATTTGCTAGTACAAAATAATATAAAATTGGACAATCACTTTTTCTTGATGAGTTGTACGAACTATGTTTTTCTTATATTTATATTAAATACTTCATTACATCTGAATCATTTGAATAATCAGTATTTTGTTATAAAGTTATTGCTTTTGAGATACATACCTAAAAGTCAATCTTTGAGCTATCACAGTTCCCACAACAATAACTACTCTTTGAAGTTTTCTTGTGCATACTAAATTCCACTAGACGATTTGTAAAATTATTAAAAAAATCCCGATTTTGGCCATGCGGTGTTTGTGTTTCCTTTTCCGTTCGATCTAATCACATCACAAATATTAAATTCCGTACAAACCGACGATATTGTTTGTTAACTCTAGCTTTAGTTTAACATGAACACCAATAATGCAAGAAGTATGAGATTTTTATCTTAGCAAACAGCACGGACATCATCCGTTTTGTGTCCAAGAACATTTTACAGATTTATATCATCGCCGCTTGCACCAATCGGATGGTATTCATAATACAGCCAATAAATAATCTTTTACTGCGTAAAATTATTTTCTTTCGAGAGAAATTAGTTTGATTTGTGTGAAACTGGGTTTGCTGCTCCATAATAAGTACTTATACTCGTATCTGCATGTTTGTATGTTGTCTGTAGGCAGTGGTAATGCATCGAATCGGTTGGATATAATATGCCATATATTCTCGTATTGTAGTTGTATCGTAACTTTGTGTGTGTGCGTTGTAGTTACATAGATACTACTCCTTCTATGTGTGTATGAATGCAGTCGTATATGGAAAATCGACATGTGTATGTACATTAGGGTAAATTGAAAATAAATAATATATATGTATAAAATATTTGTGACGAATCTAATGCAGAAGAAATAATTCGATCAGTTGGTGTCTTGCAATATCTTTTTTAAAAATTGCCTTGGAAATCATTTGACTTAAAAATGGAATAACATCACCATAATTGAACATATCAATAAATGTATAGCCACAAACTATATCCCAAAATTGTTTTTTTTCGGTGCACTTTATCCCAAATACCAAAAAAGTTATAAATTTAAGTTTCAAGAGAGTAGAAAATTGAGGAAGGACATAATAGTGTTGTAGCTTAAATATTTAATTTTTTATTAGAAAAATTCATTAATACCATATGTACACTCCATTTCCGGCCGCTTAAAGGTTAAACAAAACAGAACACCCCTAATGTACATATGTAAACATGTACATATTTATATACATATATTATTTTACAAATAAGCACACAGACATACATTCGTATATTCGAATATACATATGCGATTGTATTTGGGTGTATTTTATGTACTCTCTGCTGCATATCATGGTCGATGAAAATGAACATTCAAATTGTCACAATAAATATTCAAACAAACAAATAAAACAGCAGCAGCAATAATGCTGCTCGTTCGTACTCGAACAACAGAAGCAACAGCAGTACACGGTCAGCAATATAACTAAAACTACAATTGCAGCTACAGTAGTAGCAACAGCGGCAATGAATATAATAACTAAACATACACACACACAGAGACAAGTTCGTATCTATTTGCGAATTGTGAATATGTTCAACTTTTTCTTTGAAACATTTCTTCTTTTGGTGATTGTTGTTGGTTTTGTAATAATTGTAAAACGCTGCACAGTAGTTTGAAAAGAGACTTTCTTTTGGGATACTCAGACTGTCATGTTGGAAAATACATACTTTTTTGTGACTGAAATGATTTTAATGAAATTTCATAGAAAAGAAGATTAGTTGCCAAAATGTCCTACCAATTGTTGAACCATGAAAAATTCCGCTTGAGAATCAGTGGACATTTTCTATTTTGTAGTTAACAGTAATTTAGCTCAAAAATTTTTGCAAAATTTTAAATTTAAAATTGTTTACATGAAATTATTTATCTTCTGCCGAAAAGAGGAAAAAGCTCATTCATGAGGATTCACGAACCTCAAAACCTTTTGATTCCTCTTTTCGGCCGAAGATATATAATTTCATGTAAACAATTTTAAATTTTCAAAACTTGTTGAGGTAAATTGCTGTTGACTATAAAATAAAAAATGTCCGCTTCTTCTCACGCGGAATTTTTCATACATACAGTCGAACTTGGATAAGTGGGAATCCTCTTTTAGTGGGACATTTATGATGGTCACTGCACGCTTCACACAAAAAACTCATTAAGTGGGAATTCAAATTCATTCTCAAGTGGGATTGATTTTTTCGGAATTTACCTTAAGTGGTATATTTTTCTCGTTTATCTCTCTTTCATTGTGGACCTCAATAAGTGGGATTTTCAATTGCTTTACCTCTATTAGTGGGATCTCATACTAGGCGATATATTCCTTTGTTGTAGTGGTCGTTTTTATAACCTTACTCTACAGAGTAGGAGGGTATATATCATTTGGGAAAAAAAGAGTGTAACGCATTGAATGAGTGTTCTTGGGTCTGAATTCGCTCTCCTTTTACAGCCTCACTCTACAGAGTAGGAGGGTACATATCATTTTTGACAGACAAAAAGTGTAACGCATTCAAGGAGTGACATAAGACCCTAAGTATGTTTGGACCAAATCCGTTTCACAACTTTTTAAGGTGTTTGAGCCATGTATGTCCGTCTGTCTGGCTGGCTGGTGTACACGACAATTCTCGAAATCGGTTAAGGAATCGATTCAAACTTGGCACATGGTAATATTTTCCCCAAACTTAGTTTAAGTTCGAAGATGGGCGACGCCCCTTCTGGTACCTCCCATATTCCAATGTTAAATAAAACCCATATAACTTCCACGCGGATATTGGGAATCAGCTATGTTTTGGTATTTCATATTTTTTTTTATAATCACTTTAAGTGAACTTAATACGACGGGTTTTGTCACACCCCTTCCAATACCTCCCACACAAATCACGCAAAACTACGTAAAATTAAAGCTGTTATAACTTCTGTACTGATGATCGGAATACTGTGAATTTTGATATTTAGCAATGCTTTTATAGTGGTTATATTTGCATGGACTATGGGCGATATTGCCACATCCTGTATTTGTACCTCCCACACAAAGTGTTATAAACTTTGGTTACAATAAAACCGACATAACGTCCAAACGGGTAGTCAAAATAATTTGCAAATTTATATTTAAAAATGTTTCTATAATCACTTTAAACCTAAAAAATATTTACGCTTTAGCCACGCCCCTTCTTGTACCCCACACAATTCTCTCTATCCTAAGTAATATTAAATCCTTCATAAATATACCGGTGCATGGGATCCACTATGACTTGATATTTGATAATTTTTTTACAATTGTTTTATAAATGTGGAAGCTGGGACCATGTAATACCATCCATACAAATTATCCTACCCTACGTTAAATTTAATTCCTTAAATTAATTCCTTAAATTAATTCCTTAGAGTGAGGGTCGACTGACGCTTACTTGCTTGTTTTGTATTCCATTCTCTCGTTAAATAAATTACACCGTAAATGTCAGCGATAAGTTGAAAAATTTTCAAGAATTCCAAAAAGAGAAGAGTCAAAGACAAATTTCCTGGATAAATGGGAAACTGGTTTAGTAAGAAACCTCTATAAGTGGGAATAAACGGCCTGTCCCTTGAGCTCCCTCGTATCCAGGTTCCATTGTACTTATTATTTAAACCACCAAATTTGTATTATTTCGTCTAATTATTAACCATTCTTCAGTTTTTATCAACTGATCTTCTAACACCACGATTCAAATTCTAGTACTTGATTGGTACCATTTCTATCCCTTTTGCCCCGCATTTGCTAACGTTTTTTTGAAAAGTCCCGTTATTTTTCTTCTCGATTAGGGGGAAGTGCACACTGAATTCCTCGATTCTAGCTGCATCACTGTTTTTACCCTTCTTTCGTCCGAAAAGTAAAATTTTTGACAATCACTTTGTTTGGTACCATTTTTATTCCGTTTTGTCCTGTTTTCCACTTTAGGTACACATTTTGAAAAAATCCCTTTAAGATGCTGGTCTTAACCCATTTTTGTCTCGCTTTCGTCGGAAAAGTGAAATCACTTTGTTTAGCGTTTTTACGCAGAGATGTTCACAGCGATGTTAATGATGATTATAGCTTCAACACAATGGTTAGTGCCATTTTCGCCCCTTTTTTGGTACCATTTTTATCCCTTTTTGTCCAGTTTTCGCCTTTAGGTTCACATTTGAAAAATCCCTTTTGCAAACTGTATTTTACGATTATGGCTGTTAAAACAATGGTTGTTACCATTTATGTCCCGCTTTCGTCCGAAAAGTAGAAATTTTGAAAAATCATTTTGTTTAGCGTTTCTACGCAGAGATGTTCACAACGAAGTTAATGATTATGGCTGAAACATATTGGTTGGTACCATGTTCTTCCCTTTTTTGTCCAGCTTTGTGCCTTTACATAGTCAGATGAATTTACAAACGAATTTCACGATTATAATTTGCACACCTTTTATCCCGCTTCACCTTTAAGGTACACATTTTGAAAATCCCCTTAAGATTGATACAAATCATTGGTTGGTACCATTTTCATAACCTTTTTGCCTCGCTTTCGCCCAAGAAGTACAATATATAGTATAGAAGTACAATATATATATATTTTTTTTTTTAAAAATCTTATGTTGCACGTTTACAAAGTCAGATGAATGTAAACACAAAAATTTACAATTATAGCTGCACACTTTGGTTAGTACCATTTATATCCCTTTTTGTCTCGTTCCGCCCTAAAAGTGCAAATTTTGAAAAAAAAACTTTTGTTGCGCGTTACGTAATTGGAGGGATGTCTACACAGCATTTAACGATTATAGGTGCAACACTTTGGTTGGAACAATTTTTATCCCTTTTGTTCCGATTTTGTCCGAAATGTACAAATTAAAAAAATGCTTTGTTTACCGTGTCTACGCAGTTAGAGGTATGACCACAGCGAACTTCACGACTACGGCTGCAACACATTGGTAGGTATCATTTTTCATCCCTCTTTGTGCAATTTTACAAATTGTACAATTTTTGAAAAAAATTCTTATGTTGCGTGTTTACAAAGTCAGAGGAATGTACACACCAAATTTTACGATTCTAGATACATCATATTGGCTAGTACCATTTTTATCCCTTTTTTCCCGTTCACCTTTCACGTCTACGTAGTTGGAGGGATTGAAACACAGCATTCAACGATTGTAGAAGAAACACTTTGGTTGGTAACATTTTTGGTACCTTTTGTTCCACTTTAGTCCGAAATGTAGAAACTAAAAAAATGCTCTGTGTACCGTGTCTACGCAGTTAGATGGATGATCACAGCGAACTTCACGACTATGGCTGCAACTCATTGGTTGGTACCATTTTCATTCCTTATTTGACCCGCTTTTGCCCGAAAAGTACAATTTTTTTTTAATTTTATGTTGCGCTTTGGTATATGCATTCCTCCGAATCTGTAGGAAGAATGTATATACCAAATTTTAGGATTCTAATTGAATCACTTTGGTTAGTACCATTTTATCCCTTTTTGTCTCGTTTCGCCCTAAAACTCAAATTGTTGAATGAAATATTTTGTTATGAGTCTACGCAGTTAGAAGGATGTACACAATGAATATCAGGATTCTAGTACAATTTTTGTCCCACTTTCGTCCGAAAAGTACAAATTTGAAAAATGTGAGATGAATTTTCTTACCAAATATCACTATTCTAGCTGCATAGCTTTGGTACCATTTTTATCACTTTTTGTCCCGTTCCCCCTAAAGGTGGACATTTTGGTGGAAAAACCCTTTTGTTGTGTGGCAACTCAATTAGAGGGATGGATAGACGCCGGATTTTACGATTATAGAAATGATATGAATATAAATTAAATTGCACTATTCCAACGCAACCCTTTTTGGTACCTTTTATCCTTTTTTGGCTAAAACCCCTCCAAAAATGTAAAAATTTCGAAAAATCCCTTCATGTTCTTCTTACACCTTATATAATCCCCATCTCCGTAAAGTTTGAAACAAAAACTTCTGCCTATACCCTCTGACTCCCAGTGGAGCATAGAGCCTCATCTTCAACAAAGCCGTATTTGAATATTCCAACTATCCTTTATTACCTCCCAACCAAATTGTTTAATAGTCTCTTTATGCACTATCCCTTTTTCGTCCCACTGTGCAGCACAATTATGTGACACTCAGTATTAAGACTGTTGTGGGTCTGGTTTTCTTTGAAGATACCACCAAACACAGGCATTCGTATGCATTAGTGTGGGCTATATAGAGAGGGGCACACATACACACTCAGGCGCGCACGCAGACAAACTGGAGGAAGATAGTGGAACAACAAACATAATTCCATAAAATATGCCCAAAAAAATAAATCAAAATTATAAATTTATTTTCTTGCTTTTTTTAGAATTTCCCCCATTTGCAATACGACGAGCCCTGTTGTTTGTTTGTTGGCTTGTTTGTGTTTGGCGGCGTTGTTTGTTAAGGAGTTGCGTGGCATTTCGCTGTGGGTATGGAACATTTGGAATGCCCGTCCGTCCGTCTGTCCGTCGTTGGGGTTTCTAGAGAGTAGTTTATTTGCAATAAGTTTCTTTCTGCTGTCTATTTAAGTATCTTTTCAAGTAAATACATCTAATAAATTAAAGTAATATGCAATACGAGTGCGATGTCGTCTCTTGTCCGTTTTTTTTCTTCTATCATTTCTTTCAGTGCTTCCATATTTCTTTATGCGTTGGGAACATTTTAATGGAGGCAGCTACACAGTCATACAGCGACACAGCAACACCAACCAACAGCATGTGCAGATATCCAGCCAAGCAGCCAATACATCCACATCCATGCCCATACGAACGAACGAACATAAAACTTCTTAAGTTTCGTTGATAGTTTTCTGCTGTTATCGGTTGTCCTATTGTTGTTATTGCTGCTGCCGTTGCTGCTACTGTTGATGGTGTTGTTGCTGCAGTTGTTGTTGTTAAGTAGTTAATGCTTCTTGCATATGGCGTAGGAACAATTCCATTGGACTGTGTCCACTATGTTATCCTTCAGCAATATGGCAATGATGTTGTTGCAGTTTAGAATTGATTTTAAGACGTCAAAGCGGCGTCCCAAAGTATTTTCAATTGAAATGGAGAAATTGCGAAATGCATTCCCCAAAAAGGTCAAATGTCGAATTTCTTGAAAGATCGCAACTTTTTATATTTATACCAGCCAACATTTGTCTGTCTCCGAGGAATGAATGTATGAAGTTGAATAATCCGATCCGATTTCTGTGAATCACTGAAACAACATTTTGAAATCACGCGACGAAAATCCGTCGTTTGTAATGTAAACAAACTTACAAATAAGAAAAAGACTTTAATCGCATAAAAGGTGTGTTCAATTTAATAAATACATTGAATTTTCGGAAAATAAAAACTGTATTGAAAGAAAGACAATATTGTATTTAAGTACCTAATTATTAAGTAGTTGCTAAGTGTAGATATGTACATTAGTTTTTTAGTCTGTAAGGATATTTGTATCTATAGACTTAATAATAATAAAAAAATACTTTAAAAATGCCGCACAGATGGGGGATTTGAAAAATGGAAAATAATTGTGGCACTCCTAAATGGCTCGACCGAATTTGATGAATTTTCTACGGCAGTCTCTAGTCTAATGGTTCCTAACCAATGGTGGTCCAAACTGGGGTGCCTCAGAAATAGAAATTGTATTTGATTGCGACAAAAACTACAGGGTTTTCCAACAAGAGGTGTTATTTTGGTATTCAAAGAAGAATGCCACTTTTTAGATAAATGTTTGGATGTTTATTTCATAATAAAGATAAAAGAATGCCGTTAGTAATGAAAAACAACATCAGCCAAATGGCCACCACGACCACGCCTATAGGACCATATCCTTTTCATGAAATTTTCCATAACCAAATCGCAAAGAGGCTGCCCTATGTCCACGACAGCCTCACGAATTCTATCTTTGAGGTCTTGAATCGACGCTGGGCTGTTGGTCGTGTTGGTGTTCACGTGGTCCCAAAGGAAGAAGTCGCAAGGTGTTAAATCACAAGATCTCGGTGGCCAATTGTGATCACCTTTTCGAGAGATAACACGGTCCGGAAACTTTTCCGCCGTCTTGTTGAAAGTAAACGTTGTCCAGATCGATACCATCCAACTCCGACCATAAAAAATCATGAATCATCTCTCGATAGCGCAATCCATTCACCGTAGCTGTTGATCCAACCTCATTTTCGATAAATTAAGATCCAATGACCCCGCCGGACCATAAAGCGCACCAAACAGTCACACGATGAGGATGGAAAGACTTCTCAACAATAACTCTTGGGTTTTCCGAGCCCCAGATGCTACAATTTTGCTTGTTGACGTAGCCATCGAGCTGGAAATGTTCCACATCAGTCAAGATGATTTTTCGATGGAATTCCGGATCATTTTCATTCATATCAATGACCCAATTTCAATGCGTTATTGAAGCGTGTATCGTTCCATTTTTATACACTCCACGAGATTATTATTATAAACACCTGTGGTAAAAATGGATCAGATCGGTTCAGATTTATATATAGCTCCCATACAAATTTCGCTCCCGATTTGACTTTTTCCGCTCTAAAAACCACATATTGTATCAGATTTGGCAAAACATCTTATATTTCATCTAGAAACACCTGTGGTAAAAATGGAGCAGATCGGTTCAGATTTATATATTGCTCCCATACAAATTTGACTTTTTCCGCTCTAGAAACCACATATTGTATCAGATTTGGCAAAACATCTTATATTTCAACTAGAAACACCTGTGGTAATAATGGGTCAGATCGGTTCAGATTTATATATAGCTCCCATTTTACTTGTTTCGCTCTAGAAACCACATATTTTAACAGATCCTCTTCAAATTAGGCGAAATATATTATATTTGTCCTTGAAACGCCCATAGTGAAAATGGGTCAGATCGGTTCAGATTTACATATAGCTCCCATACGAATTTCACTGCCGATTTTAATCTTTTCACTCTAGATACCATACATTACAAGAGATTTTCTTCAAAATTGGCAAAACATCTTATATTTCGACTAGAAACACCTGTGGTAAAAATGTGTTAGATCGGTTCAGATTTATATATAGCTCCCATACAAATTTCACTTACGATTTAACTTTTTCCGCCCCAGAAACCACCGAATTTCTTCAAAGTGAGCATAACACCTTATATTTGAACTGGAAGAACTTATTGTGAAAGTTACATTTTCCATGTTTGGATATAGCCCCGATACAAATATTCTTATCGAATTGACAAATCGAACCAGGTCGTATTAGCCTATGATTAGGAAACATACAAAAATTCTTCCCGTTTTCACTTTTTTACCGAGTTGGACTGTATTCGGTTGGAAAGTGGAGTGTATCATATAGTCGGCCCCGCCCGACTTTAGCCTTTCCTTACTTGTTAGTAATGGCGTAGTTTCTACTTGTCAAATGTCAAAGAATAAAAGCTTCAAAAGTGTCAGCTAAAATACCGGGTGTCTCAAAAGTGAGTGTATTCGTCTTCAAAAAATGTACAAAAGAACATGCATACATGTTTAGATTATCTCTCATAGTTTGTGCGAAAGCGTTTGAGAATTTTTTATTTATTAATTTTTTCGGACTTTTTTCTGTACCTGAAGGGGTGTTTCAATATCGCCCATAATCTAGGTGAATGCAAAGTCTATAAAAGCATTGTCAAAGATCAAAAAAGTATTCCGTTGATCTGTATATAAGTTATAACAGCTGTGATGTAGATTAGGGTGATATGTGTGGGAGGTACTATAAAGGACGTGTCAATACCCTCAATATTTATCGTACGATTAAAGTGATTATAAAAACATTACCACACAAACTATATACCACACAACCACGCCCACCTCCCATGTAAGGTATAATGAAAAAAACGTCATAAATTTCTTATTTTAATATATATGTGAATACAAATCATTACCAGTGATTTCATTTGAGTCCATAATTAAATGAAAATTGTCAGTGCCACGCCAAAATACAATTTTTGGTTTTTCATGATTTCCCAAATTTTTTATAAAAATTATTTTATTTTTTAATCGATCACACACGTTTATTATGGCTTTATACTCAACTTAAGATCATGACATCAAACCTTACATCCCTAAAGTATGCTTTAAATTGTTTTCCTAAACATATTAACAGAGAACAACGAAGTATTGCTTCATTTTTGGCTTAGAAGGTTTTACCATTTCAGTAATAAAATCGATGTTGGCAGCTATAAGCAGAATATTCTTTTTTAAAAGAACAAATAAGACAATAGTTTAACAATATTTGTAAATGCCGAGGCATCGGTCGGCCTCGCGAATATAGTTTTATACTGTAGAAAATTACCAATACTGAATAAATACAACCATCAGATAAACCTCTGACTTAAAGGGAAAACATAAACTTAATTAAATGGAAAATAACAGCTCAAGAGGTCCGATTTTTTACGAACTAAACGAAATTTCAATACGATACATGGTTTCCGAGATACATCGCAATAAAATAACCTCTCTTATGATGAAATTTGCAACTATTTTAGCATTTATGAACTTTATTTTAGCATTTATGAACTTAAACTTATTGGCAAAATCTTTTTGAATATGCTTAATAGGAATGTTCTTTTCAAACTTCAATTATTGAAGTTGAGATTTGGGCGCATGGAATTTGGGAGTTTTTGCCGCTGATAATACACTGTGGGGCGTGCCAGTTTCGCCCATCTTCAAACTTAAACTAAGTTTGGGAAAACATTATCATATGCGAACTTTGGATTGATTCTTTAGCTCCTTTCTAGAGTGTACATCGCCCAGACGGACGGGCATTGCTCAAACAAATTAAAAAGTCGTCACTTCTTCAATGCGTTACACTTTTGTCCTGTCCCAAATGATATACACCCTCCTACTCTATAGAGGAGAATGTATACATTTTTTAACAAAATTCCAATTTTCGTCGCAGGTATTTTTAATATTTGTTCTCTTATTTTGGAAGTATAAGGCGTATTTGTATACCCTCACTCTACAGAGTAGGAGGGTATATATCATTTGGGGCAGAAAAAATGTTATACAAGGACAAACGCTCTACTCAATTATAATTTGGCATTAAATAATATTTAAACAAATGATGCTGTTCAATTAAATATGACTGCAATTTGACTACTCCTTTAGTGATTATCATACATATTAATCTTCCCATCCAAACTTAATTTAAACCCGATTTAACATATGCTCAGTATCTACCAAAATTAAATGCGAAATATAGGTTATCTGTTTTTTTAGTTCACAACCCACTCTTATATACAATCATATTTTCTACAGCATTTATCGTCCACCACACTTAACTACAAGAACCTACAGAACTACAGACACAAATATGTATGTTCGACTATCTACGTGTTCCAACTCGATCCATATAATTTCCTTAAGAAACTAACGCAAAATTCCTTCAACGTCATTTCCGTCATTTCAAAATGTTGAATATGCAACATAGTGCGTCAGGCAACGCACTTGATATGTATGTGCACACACACATCCGTCCGATACACTTCAAAAAAGTGGGAAAGAGAGGGGAGGAGTTTCCATTTCGCACCGTTTTGATTTCATTCTACGTTTGTCATTTGATATAGAATTGGCTCCTCCCACTCCCATCACAATTCCTCATTTTCTTTGCTATGAGGAAGAGCATGTTATATTCTGCACTGAAATATTGGAACATTGCAGCTTTCCTGGCATTCACACAAGTGTGACAGCAGCCATGGATGGCGGTGGTGGCGATGTTGTTGATGGATGAAATTATTGAAATGGAGAAGGAACTTGGCGACAATGATTCGTTGGTGATAGGGAAAGGATATGTTTGCAAAGATGTTTTTCTTTGGCTATTCTGCATCATTTGAAATCATTTTATTTTTGAAATTTCATAAACTTTGTAAGAAAATATATCTTTATTTGTTATAGAATTAAAAAAGTGGCAAAATTTCGTTTAATGTTGATTTTTGCTTGCTTGCATTCGACTTTGATTGATGTGCGTGATGTATGCTGTGGCCACTGTGGCGTATGAATGATTTGATGTAGTGCTCATACGCATGGGTGTTCCCACAGATATCACCATCATTTTCGCAGTCATTTGGGTGTTTAGAATATGATTATTTCATGCCAAATGTATTGATTTAACTTTTTACAAAATGTTTCCAAGAAACACGAGTTTTTAGTTGTAACTTCGAAACACTCTAAATATTACTCTAAACTTCCAATAACACGAAAACACCCATAAGCATAGAAAAACATGGAAGCAAATATTTTGTGTAGCTAATATTAATCATATGCGGATTTCTCATCAGCAGTCTTGCCACATGTGGGGATTTTTCCCCAACCATGGAGATTTTATGATGGTCAAAAGGACGAAAAATATGAAATGGAGACAGGGGATTTCTTAATATATTTCGGTTATATTGTGGGGATATTCGAAGTACTCGTACCGGGATATTATCATGTCTCATCACGATGTTATATTTTATAGAATGTAAATTTATTAACAAATTTCGCATTGTCATTTATTACTTGCCTGCTCAATAAATTTATCATGATTTCTGATCGGCGACGACCATCTTCAGAAGGCTTTAGGATTATCAATGACAAACCATTGTGTAAAAATTGGTTAAAAATGTGATGATACCTCCAGAAATTTGGGTATAACTTTTAACTCCATACTCTCAGAAAAATAGCATACCTAAAGCTAAGTAAAATCCATACTGCAATTTAGTTCAACAATTTTACTCCAGTTCAGGAAAAATTTCCTAAAAGGTTGGAAAATTGACTAAATATGAGTAAAGTTTCCATCTTTCAAAGCCATAGTAAATAGTTCATTTACAGAAATAGGGTAGTAAATTTACTTAAAAACATTTCTTTGGATCTAATAAAAAATTCTTACAATAGAGTAAATTCATACTGGTCTTATGCCGAGTTCTTCATACATTTATGTATTAATGAACTTATAAAAAATCATTTCAATTTGTTTAGAAAATTCTTGAATATTAATCTAAGAAGCAATTCTCATTCGTTTGCCGAGACTTATCTCTTAAATACTTCAAGTATTATTCTGAACAAACACTGCGAAGGCACTTATCTTGGCTTCGAAGCAATCATGAAATAATAGCTCAACTATTTATGGCAGAGGTATAATGAATTTTTTGAGAAATACTTCATGTTGCCAATCTTTGTATCAGTTTTGCATATTCTGAAACAAAATCATTTGTTTAAATTGTTTTTAGATAAGTTGAATTTATTTTAAGTTAATTTTTTTCATTGTATCAAGTAAAACTTTCTTCAGTTTACTTAAAAAATTACTCGTTTTGAGGAAAAAATCAGCAAAATATTTACTTGATTTGAGTAAAAATTTACTTAGTTTTAGGAAAATTTTACTTGAATTTAGTAAAAATTTATTTGGTTTTAGGAAAAAAATTCTTAGATTTAGGACAATTTCATCAAAATTTTAGATTTAGTAAAAATGTACTTGGTTTGAGGAAAAACTTAATGGAGTTTTCCTTAGTTTGAGTAAATATTTACTTGGGTTGAGGAAAATTGAACTAGAATCAAGTTCAAAGCATGTACTATACTTTCAAGGAAAAGTTTGAACTTGATATAAGGAAATATTGCTTTAGTGCTATACGTTCAGTTCAATTTTCTTATAATTTAGTTCATTTTAGCTCGTTATAGGGTTCACTTTATTCTGAGTGTACTCAGTTGTACATCAATTTGAAAGGTTCATGGAATGCCTAGAAATTTATGGACTGTTCGCATATCTACCCCATTTCAGATTAGAATGCTGTTAACGAAGTCAGTATCTTATTTCAACCATTTTATACGGTGGTGGAATATTTGAAATGTTTTTAATCAAAAATGACATGATCGAATATCTCAGTTTGCATATGAAATATTTAAAATATCCTTCGAGAACTTACTAAAAGTGAAATGTTTACTCTAATTACACTATACAACAAAAATGTGGTCGAAGGGTCATGATTAACATTTTCTTATGTATTTTGGCTTTGTAAACTGGATAACGATATTAAAAAATTGTTTATGGTATATTTTTTAATTTTTGAATATTTGTAATAAAGGGTGATTTTTTAGCTATTATGTTTTTGGCAACACTGGTTTAAACAGCTGACGCACGTTTCGTGTTTTGTTTCACTGTCAAACATCTTCAGTTTGGTCTATAATTTAACCATGAATCGTCTTACAAACGAACAACGCTTGCAAATTATTGAATTCTATTATCAAAATGCGTGCTCTGTTAAGAAAGTTCATCGCGCGCTTCCATTTTATGGTCAGTTTAATCGACCCACTGAAGCGGCTATTCGGGCTATTGTGACTAAATTTCGCACCAAATTTACATTGTTGGACATTAAACCACCAACACGCTTACGTAGAGTGCGAACTGAAGAAAATATCGCAGCTGTATCGGCCAGTGTTAATGATGACCATCAATTATCGATTCGTCGCCGTTCGCAGTAATTGGGCCTCTGTTACTCAAAAACGTGGAAATGCCAAAATTGGACTAAGCGGATGGATCATTTGAGGCGCAGTCGAGGTCAACATTTGCATGAAATAATCTTCAAACATTAAATTATATGGACCGTACTATCGATTCAAATAAAGATTTCAAGCATTTTTCTGAATTTTATGTGTTTTTTTTTTTTTGAAAAACTTTCCTATAGCTTTTAAAAAATCACCCTTTATAAATAATTAAATATTTTTTATTATTTGTATTAATTTTTGTAAATCTTTGTACTCTCATTTTAGAAACATAAGTCCGAAAATACCCGGCTATATGTTAAATTAAAGATACTTATTATGACTACAAATATTGCAAATAGAAAAAGTGGATTAGTGGTCTTCAAAAATTTGGAAGTTTTTTTCGAAATAAAAAAAATTAATTTTTGTTGGTTCGGAAAAATCATAAAAAATAGAAAAAGAGTCGGAAAAAATAAGTATATTGTTTATGTGAAAAAATCTATGAATAAATGTTGAAGTTATGATACTCCTTGACGGCGCAAACTATCTTTTTAAATTCGTATTTTTAAATGCTTTTAAATAGTGCGAAAAATCCCCTTAACAAATTAAATAACAGAATAATATATTTAGTTAAAGAAAATCTATGGATCAAAGAAGAAGTTATGACCCTTCTTCTTATAGAAGTACATGTCGTCTTCACGTATGACTAAATCAATGTAAGCAAAAAATGACACGATTCTTTAAAAATTCGTGCCAGCAAAAATAGATTTTTTTTTCAAAAAAAAAATATTTTTTTTCATATTTTTGGAGGTTGTTTTTTCCTAAGAATTGTTTCTATGTGAAAATGTAAGTCGCAACATTTGTAGACATAATTACCTATAATTGAAGCGGGTACGATCGGACCAATATACCCAAATGAGAGAGGTACCTATACGACGAAAATGTTAAATTTTGATCCGACGTATTATAGACCATCACTGAAACATATAGTATATATGTCATTGTGCTTGGTCTAGCAATTACAAATAAATAAACATAAATGAATATTATAAATTAAGCACATGTTTATAGGTTGATTGAAGATAATTAACGAGGCTTATAAACATTCGCTTAAATCAAACAAGACATCAATCGACACAACACGTATATTAGGCTGGGTCACAGTTCATCAAATGGAAAAACTATTTTATTATAATTGTTTGTTTAAAATACATATGTTTCAATAAAATGAGAACAATTCAGAATATGAATACGAATAGAATATTGAAACATAAGTTTTTTAAACAAACAATTCCGTCGATTTATGCGCAATCTCACACTAGAGGCCAGTTTTTTTTGATTTAGCAGTTTTTTGCATAGAAATTTGTATCAGGAATTGATAGACCGGCAAATGCAGGGCGGCCAACGCATTCCCGAAGGTTTGACAGACATGGATTTTTTATTACTACAATGCACACTGGTCTCAAATCCATTTTTTACGGCATAAAGTCGAAAAATAAACATACAGGCTTGTAATTTTGCACATTTGCTAGACACATCATACGCAAAAAATAAAAATAAAATTGGGCCGATCGGACCACGCCCACTACCACCTCCATTATAAACTCAATATAAAGGGTGATTTTTTAAGAGCTTGATAACTTTTTTTTAAAAAAAAACGCATAAAATTTGCAAAATCTCATCGGTTCTTTATTTGAAACGTTAGATTGGTCCATGACATTTACTTTTTGAAGATAATTTCATTTAAATGTTGACCGCGGCTGCGTCTTAGGTGGTCCATCCGCTTAGTCCAATTTTGGCATTTCCACGTTTTTGAGTAACAGAGACCCAATTGGTGCGAACGGCGACGAATCGAAAATTGGTGGTCATCATTAACACTGGCCGATACAGCTGCGATATTTTCTTCAGTTCGCACTCTACGTAAGCGTGTTGGTGGTTTAATGTCCAACAATGTAAATTTGGTGCGAAATTTAGTCACAATAGCCCGAATAGCCGCTTCAGTGGGTCGATTAAACTGACCATAAAATGGAAGCGCGCAATGAACTTTCTTAACAGAGCACGCATTTTGATAATAAAATTCAATAATTTGCAAGCGTTGTTCGTTTGTAAGACGATTCATGATGAAATGTCAAAGCATACTGAGCATCTTTCTCTTTGACACCATGTCTGAAATCCCACGTGATCTGTCAAATACTAATGCATGAAAATCCTAACCTCAAAAAAATCACTCTTTATAACTAACATAATTATCACCCTCTATTGGTACAGGGTGACCAAAAACAAAATTTTATGAAAGCATAAAAGAATGAAGAGTTGTTTATTTTGACGAAATGTGTTTTTCAAACATTATTACTAAAGCAAAATATAGCATACAAATAGTATACTTTAAACCGCAATTTAAATAATTATTTCAAGAAATAAAGTAAAATGTATACATTTGTACAAAAAGGTGAATGATGTTGTATACCATTTTAAAGGTACTTTCAATACCTTTTAAATAAAATATTGAGGGGTCTCGTACTCAAAACTAATTCAGAGGTATAATCATATATATGTCTATGGCTAATCAAAAACTGTGCTAAAATAAAATGACAATTTTTGGAGTTTGCCAAAAAATGCTGACGAGATATTAATTCCACCATAAACTACAACCTCAGACGAACACTTTCACATTTACACTTTGAGTCAAGTTGAGTCATACATATAACTTTTGGTCAACGACATTTATAGATTATGTTCTCTACAAATCACAAAATTACAATACGTCTGAATTCTTACAAGACCACAATAATCATAAAATGTTAAATATAATTTTTCAACTACTAACTCTTGCCGTCAATTTTCATAATATAGTCACTTTATTATTTTCTTTTTAAGTCTTGATTTTATTTATTTTTTAAAACTGCTTTATATCAAAATTAATCCCACTTTTTTTGAATCGCAAAGTTTAAGTACCATTCAGACCTGTGGTGTTGCCACCTAATTTTCTCCAGTATATATTCTTGATTGCCATAAAGAAAATATATACTCATTTACCACTTTCCAATTTTATTTTTTTTGAATTTCTGCCAAAAAATGGATTTGGGACCATAGTGCAATGTAAAGAAACGACCATAAAAGATTTGGCAATTTTACTTAGAGGGATGTGGTTGAAATATCACTACCTTTTTGGACCTTAAAAATTGCAGGGGGCCAAAGACAACCCCGAAGGTTAGCCAGACATGAATTTTTCTTCTTCTCATAATGTAAGGAATTGACCATAAAAAATTTGGCAGTTCTACTTATATGAAAGTGGTGGAAATAACACTATTTTTATTCGACCTTAAAAGGTGCAGGGGGGCCAAAGCCACCTTCGAAGGTTTGCCAGACATGGATTTTCTTTCTTTGTACAATGGAAGGAAATTACCATAAAAGTTTTAGCTGTTTTACTTACAGTTTAAGGATATTCGTTGCTGGCCCCCGGACTTTAAGCCTGTCTGGCACGCACTTTCCACCCCCAGACTGGTCTGGCTGGTTGGTTGATGACTCGTAGGTGTAAGAGCTTTCTAAATAATCAAATACCAGCCATGATAAAATATTGTAAATATCTCTACCCTTTTCGACCTTAAAAAACACAACCTTTTTTATCTTAAAAATTGCAGGGGGCCAAAGCCACCCCCGTAGACCTGCCAGACAAGCATATTTTTTCTTCTCATAATGTAAGGAGGTGACCATAATAGTTTTGGCAGTTTTACTTATAGGGAAGTGGTAGAAATATCACTATTTCCATTCGACCTTAAAGGATGCAGGGGGGGGGGGCAAAGCCATTCCCGAAAGTTTGCCAGACGTGGATTTTTTTCTTCTCATAATGTAAGGAAGTGGCCATAAAAGTTTGGGTCCTTTTACTTATAGCGTATAGTTGTTGGCCCCGGACTTTGACCCTGTCTGGCACGTACTTTCCACCCCCTGATTGGTGGTTGGTAACTCGCAGGGGTAAGAGCTTTCATATATATAAATGCCAGCCATGATAAAATGGTGTATATGCTATCCATTTTTTGCGACCTTAAAAGTCGCAGGGGGCCAAAGCCATCCCCGAAGGTTTGCCAGACTTGCCTTTTTTTCTTTCCAAAAAAAAAGGAACATATCCTAAAAGTTTAAGCCGTGATACTTATAGTGTAACCAAACACGTTGCTGGCTCCCGGACTATAAATCAATGTTGCGTATAGGACGCCAAACCGGTGGACCAATTCGCCTGAAAATTTTACTGTATCTAACTTCTGCGCAGAGGATGGTTCCTGGATATACTAGGTCATGATAGGACAAAGGGGGTGGTACTTCCCACACAAAGAAAATATTTTAAAACTATCAAAAATTGCTCATTATATCTTCCAAAGCATGTGAAGTAGGGAATAGGGGAAAATGAACCCGTGCAACGCCGGGTACAAAATACTAGATGTCTATAAAAATAAATTTTTCATAGCCAAATAAACGTTCAAGTAAATACATTTATTCTGGGATCATTGGGGATTTTCAAGGCTATTTTGGTGACAAGGAAACAATTCATTGGCACTACTCATTCGTACTTGCCTTCTAGGCGTTCGTTTCGAATTGCAAATTAATAGGCTGGCCATAAGAAGGTTAGAAATAATAATATATTGTTCGTTTTTGATTGGACTGAAAGTATATTTATTTTGGTTCATCTAGAAGGCAGTATTCTTGAGCCTTCAAGAATAACACCTTCCATTTGAATACTTCTGGAAGGACTTTTATTGTCTTTTTTATGTTCTTGCCAATCCATAAGAAGGTCTTATATATGAATTTATTTTCCCGCGGATTGGGTTAGCACTACGACGGAGGTAGTACACAAGATTCTTGAAATGATACATTTCTCAACGATCTGTGTCACCTTAGATTTTTCTCATAAATCGTCCTAAAGATTGGCTATTTTCCTAAGTTCAAATGAGTGAAAAACGCTTTCGTTTTTTCAATCCCCAAATCGAAGTTTTGTTTTTCGCTTGCCTTCAGACACTACATTTGACATCAGTGGCATTGTGTTGATTTTTGTGTTCGCCTAGATTGATCCTTGGCCGTTTATATTTCCAAGTGATGAACAATAAACAAGATTTCATTTGCATCAATAAGGAAGTCCTTGAAACTCAATCCCGTATCCTTGATTAATGTGATAAAAATCTTCCGGTCTGATACAACCAACAATGCCAGTCAGCCAGCGAGCGTCAGTATGTGAGTCGCGTCGTACGTATAAATAAGTATGTATTGGCGGCTCCCGTCCAGCCGTTATACACCTTGACATTTGTATTTGAAAGTAAATTGAAATTAAGTGGTTTTCAAGGCATCATTTGCACAACGCACAAAAACAAAACTCAATTGAAATAAAACAACAACAGCAAAAGCAGCAGGAGGATGGTTTATCCTGTGTCGAAGGCAGGCAGGATGATAGAAATACGCCTACATAAGTACAGTGGCTCAAGGTAACAATGGAACATTAAAAAATATTTGATTTGGGAAAAATTTATGAAAAAATCGACCAAAAGTGGATGTTTCCCAAATGACGCAATTGTTTACTTCGATCGCAATCACATTTTCCAAGTTGAAGATCAATAATGCTTTGAGCCACTGTACAAACAAAAAACGAAATAAGTGAGCCCGTCAAGTGCCAGCAAGTGCCACGGGAATAATGCTGGAGTGGGATTGGCAGCACAATCGAGTTAGAGATAGCGATAGGGATGAGATAATAGGGCGGAGGAGGAGGAGGAGGAGGAGGAGGAGGAGGAGGAGCGTGTACATACCATTTAATGTTGAGGTTAGTGTATCCGATGTTGAATTTGTTGAATTGGTTAAAGTTGTATTGGCGGCATCGCTGGTTGGGTGTCGTGTTAGAAAGTCCTGGCGCTGCTCAATTATGGAATTAATTGAATGCTGTTGGAGCAGTTCGGTGCCAACGGTGGCCGCAGCAGCAGCAGCTGTCATTGCTGTTGTTGTATCGGTTGATAAGGCGGCGGCTGTAGCAGGAGATCTCATGGTGCCCGATGATGTCTTTAATGAAGCGTTGGAAGCAGAATCATTTGAATTGAACTGCAAAGAAAAACAAGAGAAAAATAGAAACGGCGTTAGTGCGGCTCTGACAGGAGTGCACAAATTACTTGAGTAATTAAGACAATTAAGAAGACATAATTGAGAAAATTTCTACAAAAATAAATGTCAAGAAAAATCTTGTAATTGAAATGAGGTTTTTGTTGTTTCCTACCACCCTACCTCCCTCCCTCTTCCTTCATTGCTGTTTTGTTGTTTTAGCTGCAACAGGAATGCCTTTCACAAAATTGTGTTAATATTTACACCTGGGGAATCTGGCGTAGGCAGACATACACACACACACACCCACACCCAACACAGGCAAGGTAAACAGCATAACCGAGCAATCGACACATCAACAGTTTCAAGTGTCTTCTCTTAAGTAAGATGCTAAGGAGTTGCAACAATTTGAGGCACACATCTAACATGCCTACACTTGCAGCTGAGGAGTCTTTGGCTTTTGTACACGCCACTGCAAGTGCACAGTGGTTTAATTGCAGAGATAAAATTGTTTTAGTTTTTTAATTAAATATGTACATTTTTAATTTTTATATCGTTTTGACCAATGACTGCTCTTTGAAACAAGTAAGTAAGTTTCAGCCGGTTCAACCGACTTACATATACACTCACTCTCAGAGAACATACATATATACGGAAGTTAGAATGAATTAAATTTTACGCAGGGCAGGATAATTAGTGTGGAAGTTACTAGGAGGTCCGTGCCACATGGTCTCAGCTTCCACAATTATAAAAACATGATCAAATATGAAGTCATAGTGGAGTCCATGCCCCCTAGGATGGAGACAATTGTGTGGGAGGTAAAAGAAACGTATTTTTTAGGTTTCAAGTGATTATAGAAACATTTTCAAATATTAAATTGCAAATGATTTTGACTACCTGCCGTAAGATTGTTATATCGTTTTTTAAACAATGTTTATGCCACCTTGTGTGGGAGGTACCAAAATTTAAATAAAATAATAAAATTTCAACATCTGATAATCCAACTAGAAATACCTATGCAGAATTTGGGTAAGATCGGTTCAGATTTAGATATAGCCCCTATACAAATGTCGCTCCCTATTTCACTTTTTCCGCCTTAGAAACCACATATTGTACCTGTTTTTCTTTAAAATTGGCACAACATTTTATAATCGAATTAGAAACACCTATGGTGAAAGTGGGTAATATCGGTTCAGATTTAGATATAGCCCCCATACAAATGTCGCTCCCGATTTGACTTTTTCCGCTCTAAAATCTACATCTTGTACCCGATTTTCTTTAAATTTGGCACAACATTTTATAATCCAACTAGAAACCCCTATGCAGAATTTGGGTAAGATCGGTTCAGATTTAGATATAGAAATACCTATGCAGAAATTGGGTAAGATCGGTTCAGATTTAGATATAGCCCCCATACAAATGTCGCTCCCGATTTGACATTTTCCGCTCTAGAAATCATATATTGTACCCCATTTTCTTTAAATTTGGTACAACATCTTATAATCGAACTAGAAACACCTATGCTGAAAGTGGGTAAGATCGGTTCAGATTTAGATATAGCCCCCATACAAATGTCGCTCTCGATTTGACATTTTCCGCTCTAGAAACCACATTTTGTACCCGATTGTCTTTAAATTTGGTACAACATTTTATAATCGTATTAGAAACACCTATGCTGAAAGTGGGTATCATCGGTCCAGATTTAGATATAGCCCCCATACAAATGTCGCTCCCGATTTGACATTTTCCGCTCTAGAAATCATATATTGTACCCCATTTTCTTTAAATTTGGTACAACATCTTATAATCGAACTAGAAACACCTATGCTGAAAGTGGGTAAGATCGGTTCAGATTTAGATATAACCCTATACAAATGTCGCTCCCAATTTCACTTTTTCCGCTCTAGAAACCACTTCTTGTACCCGATTTTCTTTAAATTTGGCACAACATTTTATAATCGAATTAGAAACACCTATGCTGAAAGTGGGTATCATCGGTCCAGATTTAGATATAGCCCCCATACAAATGTCGCTCCCAATTTCACTTTTTCCGCTCTAGAAACCACATCATGTACCCGATTTTCTTTAAATTTGGCACTTTGGTTGGTACAATTTTTATACCTTTTTGTTCCGCACCCCTCTTAAAAGTTCAAATTAAAAAAATCATTTATCCACTTAATTTTAAAATTTATCCTAAAAGTTAAAATTAAAATATTCATTTATGTTGAGCTTCAACGTGGTCAGAGGAATTTACACGATTCTACCTGTAATACCATTTTGTATCCGTTTTTGTGCCGCTTCCGTCCATTAAAGTACAAAGTTAAACAAATACGTTTCAAATTTAAAAACCTTGCACTTCTACATGGTCAGAGGAATGTACACACCGATTCTACCTGTAATACTTTGGTTGGTACCATTTTTATCCCTTTTTGTCCCGCTTCGAAAATTCCATTCATATTGGGCTTCTACATGGTCAGAGGAATTTACAAACCGAATTTGACGATTCTAGCTGTAATGCTATAGTTGGTACCATTTTTATCACTTTTTGTCCCGCTCACCCCTTAAAAGTACAAATTTCGAAAAATCCATTTATGTTGCGTGTCTATGTGTTTAGAGGAATGTATACACCACAAACCCGATTATAGCTACTATATTTTGGTTGATAAAATTTTTATACCGTTTTCCCTGTCAAAGGAATGCACATACCGGAATTTCATCTATATAGCTGCAAAAATTAAATTGGTACCATTTTTATCCCTTTTTCTTTCTTCTCCCCTAAAAAGTACAATTTGTAAAAAATCCCTTTTTGTCGCGTGTTTCTATACATTTAGTGCCATTTAGTCGGGACGAAGGTTCGTTGTTTATCCCCAGTTCTTAGTCCGCGCCTCCAAATTTCATGACCCAAGCTTGATTCGTTTGGTCTGTCAGTCAGTAAAGCATATATAGCTGAAGAGATAAAGCATACAGTAGAGATTAGAGAATTGGTTTTTGTGTTGTCAAAGGTTGTGCTGAAGTCTTCAGCAGAACCCAAAATTAGCAAAAAGGCAAAGTGAGACCTTTATTGTTGCAGCAAAAAGTTGACTGCGCAGTTTCGATGGGCTCTACCCCATCTCGTCAGAACTTTCGCAACGAATGTATGTCTTTGACTTAAACCAGAGTTCATATTAGTACCAGCAGTCACATATGACAAATGAGAAGCGCTAATAAACAAAATATTCCACCGAACTAAGTCGACACACTAAACATCTCTCTTTGCCAATTCAATGTTATGCATGTGCTCGCATCGCTCGCAACAATGCAAAGGTTGTTGTGGTACGTTATGTTCCGTCTTCACTGTACCTCGTGTCTATTGTTGTTGTTTGTATGTATAGTTGGTAGTTTACTATACATACAAACAACAGCATTAGTTTTTTCAAATTTTCAAAAAAGAAAAAAAAAACATAGTTATTATTATAGGCCCACTTTCAACCAAAATTTCAAATAAATTTGTTTTCGAAAAAATCGAAGAGTACGGACAATTAAAAAACGTTTTAATTTAAAAAATAAAATTTGTGTAGGAAAACATTGTGAATATTTTTTCAATATTATTTCTGAAAAGTAGAAAAATATTAAAAAACAAGAATATTTAATTCGGACTATTATTGAAGACGTTATAAGCAAATGACTGAAAAAAGAAGTTCTATTTAAGGATTTTTTAAGAAAGCTATATTTTTTAACGAGTAATAAGAAAAAACTCAAAGTATATCATGAAGTGCTTTTAAATGCGTACTACAAAATATGAAAAAAAATGGAGTTTTCAGTATTGTCTGCCTTATCATGACCTAGTATATCCAGTAATCATCCCCAGTCCAGAAGTTAGAAACAGTAAAATCAATCACAGAATCAATCCATCGGTTTCGCGTCCTATACGCAACATACAGACATACAAACATAATGACTATTTTTTTAGGAAACATCTATATATAGTATAACGGGAAGGAACCACGTTTATCTTGTGGTCATTTAAAATTTTAAATTAGAATCGGCTATAAAAAAGTACTGATTATTTTTTCAAATTTCTGGTTTTATTTGGAAGGTTGAACTTTGTCATTTAATAATGGAGCACAATATCATTCATATGACTACCAGGACTCGCTCGGCAGTACCTCACCCGATCAACCCAATTTTACAGTATATGTCCTAATAATGCCACCAGCCCAAAATCCACACCAAACAGTGACTCCTTTTGGATGCATTGGCTTCACGTGTGGTTTCTCTGAATCCCATATGTGGATATTTTGCTTATTGACATAGCCACCACATAGATGAAAGCTGAGCTTCATGAAGGCTGAACTGAAGGCCTCTTCTCGAAAATTTTCCACGTAAATTTCTTACAGTTTGCGTTAAAGACTCACTACCTTGGAAGTAAGTTTTTAATATTTCCCAATTTTGTTCGAGCGTATAGCATCCCATTTTGCAAATGTCAAACATAAACCTGAAAATAAAAATGAATGTTATTCTACCTTTCAGAGTCTAAGTAATCGGTAGTTCAAATTTAAAGTTAAATGGTCCACCCTATACAAACGTACATAATTGTTAATTTGGGGCCAATTTCCCAAAATTGAATTGGGACAGCAAAAGTTGGGATTACCTCTACGGGTACCTAAAACATAAACCGTACGTCCACACTCCCTTCCAAAAAAAGGATCACACCACCCTAAGCACTGTGTCGCTTGAAAAGTTCGACAGCAGTCAAAGATTTCCAGCACTTTTCCTGCGTCAAACGTCACGTTGCAATTTCTCTAGATGAACGGCAAACAAAAGAACAACACGAACGAACATCAACAGAAGGAGTAGCAGAAAACTTGAAGATGAAATGAAGCACTTGAATAAAAACGTTTTGGCGCGCAATTAAAAGAGCATCAAGTGTCAGATAAAGTGGCAGTAAAGTACACTTAACAAAATGCCAAATTAGTACAAATATTGTTATCAGTCCCCACACAACTACTGTGTGCCTTGTGTGCCTGCCTCTGCCTCGGCCACTGCCTCTTCATCTACATCATCATCTTCGTGTGCTGGTACTTCTCAATTTTTACCCCGTCCTTTCAGTGCACATCCTGTTTTCATGTTTTGTGTACTACATGCAGAACACTTCAAACAGTTTGAAATACAAAACACAATTAAACACAAATGGCGTACGTCGCCGATGATGAAGGCGTCGGAGACGGAGACGACGACCACCACGACAACGAATTGTTCTTCACAACTCATTATGGAAGATTAACGACGATGAAGAGCAAAACGTGTATAAAAAGCAACAACTGGACGGACGGACGGACGGACAATCGGCAAAAACCAGGATAAAACGAATACCGACGACGAAAAGTGGCGGCAGCGGCAGAGCAAAAACAGCAAAAAATATAACAACGAGCAAATTACGGCAACAAGTTGAAAAAGAAAACAGTCGTAACGAGCCGCAAAACATTCAGACAACCTAAAAACCAATCCTTTGCCTTACATTCATTTCATTTCAGTTCGCCCTCGTGCACCCTTCCAGCGAAGCTCACCAAATGAGCTCCATCATTTGAACTTCAGCACCTCGACCTTACCCCACCCCCATCCTGCCCTATCGTCCTCCCGCCACAATCAGTCAGTCATTCAGCCAGTCGTCGTCGCCGTATTGAAAAGAAGAGCTGCAAATAGTTCGACAATTACAAATCCTTTCAAAAAGGATACTCGCAGCTACAATGAAAGAAAAGGAGGAGATACAAAAAAATCGAGCAGCGGCAAATGAAACCAAACCAAAGCAAACATCACATTGAGGTGGTGATGATGGCGGTGGTGGCTTCTCTGGCTCAACTCGCCTCGGATTCAATTTATCCATAAAATCACATGTACGCTCGCTGACGACGACGATGAGCACTCATTCGCCACGTACGTACGTGTTGGATGGCTGGTTGGGATGCACAGTCTCCAGTGGCTGTTGGCGGGTAATGCACAGTGGTTACAAACAAGGAAACATTGAACATATAATCATTAATCGGAATCGTTTATTCCAACGGCTGTCATTGTCACAACAGAACAGAATGTGTATTTTATTGAAATATGTATATTGTTTTGGGTGTTCAAACGGAAGACGTATTGAAGAACTGGTTATGGGAATGTTCAAGTTTCATTAATATCTAGGACGCACCTGATCGCCTGCCGGCACACAGTGCTAGAATTCAGATTGTTTTAGAAAAAATCAGGTACAAACCGATCCCAACCTGGAAAACATCTCCGAAAACTTAGAACATCTGTCAAATTTTTATTTATATCCCAATATATCAACTTGAATATTTGATCAATCCTATCAAAGTAAAATTAAAAAAATGGTGTACTTAACGGACATTTAAGTGAGGGTAATCAAATCGTCTAGCGTGCAATAATTGGACTTACTGTATGATGCACACTTCCCCGACAGTTCTAGGACAGAATTTCCAGAGATCTTATAACTCATGCAAGGCTGTCATGAACAAGAAATAGTTTTAAGCCAGACGGCATTGCACCAATTGAGAATCAAGGGATTTTAAATCTAATTCACTGATTGCTGACCAGTCGCAGCTTCACTGCTAGTCTCAACACAAAACAGATTTGTTAACAGAGGCATTGTCACCTCATATCTGGAATATTGGATTTAGAGAGAAATGGTTGTAAGATGGTTGCATGGGAAGTTCCCTTCAATCGTAGTGATATTTTACATAATGCTCTAAATATGCAAGTAAGATGGACCAGGAATAGTGGGCTTTGGAAAGGAAAAAGGAGGATGAAAAATATACCTCACATAACCCTCCCACAATAAACAGCTCAGAGCCGGTCGATACAAAGCTCTAATTCAAGGAAATATAATGGAGCGGGTGAATAAAGCTACAATCGCCCTATATTCCTGCAGAATGACTATCGGAGCCCAGCGATGGTTTGTCCCATTCTGCAGTACGGAGTCTTGGTTTGGTGGAAGACGTTTTACTTTGATCCACTGAAAAGGGTGTAGAAAATACCAGGCTCAAGTTATGGCTATTAGAGAAGTTGCGGAGTGATTGCTTCGAAATGCTGTGACCAATACTGGCGTCAACATCTACTCGGATAGTCAGACTGTCACCAGATTATTGGATTTGGTGACCTTTAATTCAAGACTAGCCCAAGACTGCCGCGCATTTCTTCAGGAGATGCAGTTCGACATTCACCGTATTTGGGTGTAAGGAAATAGGGAGATTCCAGGGAACAGAAAGGCTGCCGCGCATTTCTTCAGGAGATGCAGTTCGACATTCACCGTATTTGGGTGTAAGGAAATAGGGACATTCCAGGGAACAGAAAGGCTGGAGATCTTGCCAGATTAAGAACAAGCTACAAGTTCCACCGGAACTTGCTTCTACAGTTATACCCCTGCTTCAGTTGAAGCAGAGGGTGCTAGTGCTGGCGGACAGGCTTAGAAACATGCAGAATAGCGAAGATGGTCTGGCCAAAATATGATATAAAAATGCCTTGAAAGATTTCAGCTACCTACGTTGAATTGCCCAGTGGCTGGGCATCGAGTCAAACGAATTTGGGGCGACGAGGAGATTGAGGGCGTTGAACACCTTCGCTGTCTCTGTACGGCTATGGCTAATAGACATTTAGTCACACTGCTTTCTTTCAGAGTTTTGGCGACATGGCCAGTAAAGCCCCTGGTAACACAATTAACCTGTTCTGGTCTAAGTGAGTCAGATGCTTTATGACTGCCACCTAGGGTTTGGGGTTTCCCGGACTTTTTTCATTTCCCGGGAAAACGGGTATGAAAACTTTCATTCCCGGGAATTTCCGGGAAATAATTTATTTTAGGTATGTTAAATATGCTTCAAAATATCAACATTTAGCCCACCGTACACGTCCATGTACACTATTTTAAGGTTTCCGTATTTCATTTCATTTCTGATTATTAAACTATAAGTGATCGAGAAGAACAAAACAAAATAATAATAATCTAAAAACAAATATCTTAATATTTTTTTATTTTAATAACGAAAATAATTGAAAATAAATGAAATTAACATTGGACGTTAATGGGTTAAAATACTGACATATTACAAACTAAAAATGAATGCTTTTTTGTCAAAATATTTTAGAAATTATTTTTCATTTTATAAATAGTTTACTCTAGAAAAATCGTCAGAATTGAAGGAGTCATAATATTGGGCATTTAAATCACAAGCCCAGTGATTGACACGAGATTCAAAATGTAATGACGTCTTTAATTTAGAAGATTCATTCGTCTAGAGATGAAAATATTTTACAGATATAGGGGGAAATATTCTAATTTTATTCATATTAGATTTCTCTTGAAAGTTTTCAGGTGAACAATTTTAATTTTATCCTCATTTTTAGACCTTTTCAGTAAATGCTTCTTTAAGAAGATTTCTACCTTTTATTTTGTTGATTTTTCTGAGAAAACAAGAAATTTAATGTTAAAGCTGATAGCACGAGCAAACCATAGCATTATAAGTATAGTATTGTCATATTTGTTTCACAATAAAAATCCTGCAAATATCCTCACAAAAGTTTGTATTCCCTTGCTGAAATGGTCATTATTATTGTCAGTAATGTAATTATATAAAGTTGAAATATATCTACAAGTTACCATTTATATAGTAAATCAAAATTAATAATCAAAATAATCTATTAAATAATAATTTAATATTTCCCGGAAATATTAAATCTTTTCCCGGGAATTCCCGTCCAATTTTTTCGGGAATTCTCGGGAAAAACGATTCGGGAAATCCCGGACCCCAAACCCTACTGCCACCATAACCTAACCTAACCAAAATAAATGCAAATTAAGCAAATGTCATGCTGATTTAATTTAAAAAATGTTATATTTAAAAAATCTTTAATTTGATTCGATACAGAAATCTGTTTATAAAAACTTTTCATATTTTTCTTTAAAATATTAAAAATAAGTATACCATGTTCTATACAATTTTGCCTAAAACTAACTACTACCCTCTCACTGGGCATGGCAGTAGGCTGATCAACTTAAAATCTTTAAGGTACATTGTTTCGAATAGAGAACTAAAGTACAGATTTTTTATAGTTAGAGAGAAATGGAAAGAAGTATTCGAGACAAAGAATGTATATGTCATAAATAGACAGCGGAATATATGCAATTGCATATTTTGATTGGATGGTTGTATCGAAATAGCAATGCCACACAATTGTTTCTCATCAAAAATTTATTCGAAATATATAAACATATTTTTCAATATTTTGCATATTTTATGCAAAGTGCATATTTGCATAAATCGATCATATGTTAAATATATGCGCAAATTTTATACTTTTAAATCGCACTATATTATATATAATAAACTTTACTGATGTATTATAGCTAATTACTAGATTAGGTATGATGGTTTATGATCTTTAAATCGCACTCCTAAAATATACGAAATAAAAGATGTGACGTTCTTGCACGAAATGAGTGATATCTTCTTAACGCGATCTGAATGGTAATTTTAAGATTCTTTTTGGACGTTAATATTCACACATACCTCAATTTTTTGACAATTTAAAAACAATTAAAATATCAAATCACTTTATTATATAACCAGGTCCAAATCACAAGCAATGTTATAGAATTTATTAAAGGCTCGAGCAGCTTATTGTCAATTAATCCTTGAGCGTGTATATTTACCAGGTAAACAAATGCAAGACTGGTCAGGCATATACATTTCACTATATGAAATTTGTAAGCAAAGGAAACGTCACTTTTTGGCTAGCTCCAAAGTAGCAATTAAATTAGGGTGACACTACCAGCTTTTTAATTGAATTTCGAGGAACACAAAAATATTTGGGTACATTTACAGCTGCGGTAAAAAAAATAGCAGCGACGAGATAAAAAATGTCGACAAAGAAAAATATCAGTTCTACTTCGAAAATCCTAAAAACTTTTTACGGTGATTGAAAGGTGGTATTGTGTCATTCTTAATCTGGTTTTAAATAAACTAGTAAATCAAAAAAAAAATTTTTTCAAATCCATGCTTTATGCAAGCAGAATTCTATTGGGCCTAGAAATTCTTTTTTAGTTATCTTTTGTAGAAGGAAAAATTACTGCGTTATCAGGAGCAGAAATAATAGATTTTTAATTTGTGGTTTGTATGGGAGGTACCACGCCCCTTTGTCCATTCCCGCTCATATTTGCAGCAGCACTTAAAAAATGCACACCAAACCGACGTACCAAATTTTGTTCAAATACCGTTATCAGGAGCAGAAATAATAGATTTTTAATTTGTGGTTTGTATGGGAGGTACCACGCCCCTTTGTACAATCCCGCCCATATTTGCAGCAGCACTTAAAAAATGCACACCAAACCGACGTACCAAATTTTGTTCAAATACCGTTATCAGGAGCAGAAATAATACATTTTTAATTTGTGGTTTGTATGGGAGGTACCACGCCCCTTTGTACAATCCCGCCCATATTTGCAGCAGCACTTACAACATGCACACCAAACCGACGTACCAAATTTTGTTTAAATACCGTTATCAGGAGAAGAAATAATAGATTTTTTAATTTGTGGTTTGTATGGGAGGTACCACGCCCCTTTGTCCAATTGGTCAAATTTTTCCATTTCCTTGTATTGTCATCGAAAATGATTAAGTGTGCAAAATTTGAGCAAAATTGGTTGAGAAAAAAGCTTTCAAAAATTGATTTCAAATTTTGTGACACACAAACATATATAGAAAGTAACCTTATATAAAGCATGGAAAAATAAGCATTTATGTCAAAAATGAGACCAGTCAAAAAATAGCAGCGCTAATCAAAGCTAAATATATTTTGTTTCAATTCACTTTAATTGAATACTATTTTGAATAATTATTTAAATAATGATATTTTCTTGAATTTAACACATAGTTGCACTGACTTTATTGATTATTACTGCTTCATGACATCGTTTATTGGAATCGACTAGAATTTTACCCCTTTCATGTGGTATTTTAGACCATGCCTCTATAATTACGTGTCAAACATCGTTATTGTTTTTCAGTATTGCTAGTGAGACCTCATATTAGTCATCACACTTAAAATTTTTGATTATATTTAGGTGCGGTGTCTGCCCGAACCATTCCATAACATCGATATTATTGACTTCAAACCACCTTTTTGCGAGTCGACTTGTGTTTTCGGGATAATTGACCTGCTAGAAGACCCATTTAAGGGGCATTCCGTAATCTGTATACGTAAGAATAATATTATGCAGTATTTTGATGTACTGGGCAGAGTTCATGATAGTTCTGGGCCAATGTATTGACCCAACTCCATAATATGAAAAAAAAGACCAAGACATTACGATTGATCCTCCCTATTTGACTGTTTTGGAACTATACCTGGAGATGGACTACGTGTTCTGTGGACGTCTTACAAACTATCGAGGGACTATCCCACCATACAAAACAATTTTTGATTCAATTGACCATAAAACGTGCACCCACTTCTTAATTGGCTTTTTTGTGCCATGTCTTTAATTTTTAAGTGGGACTTTTTTCGGACTTCTGGCTTACAGATTATGTTTTCTTAGTATTCTATGAACATTTAAACTCTCAAAAATGGACAGACTTTGTTTTTTATTTCGGTGGCGGGCGTAAGTGGGTTTTTTGTACTAGACATTATTATTCGGCGAATGGTTGCAGGTGATATAAACGGATTTTTGTCACATGTTTTTGATTTTTCTTCTTTTAATATCGATATCGAATGATAAGATATTTTAATAGAACACTGGAATAAAAGTCGAACTTCACTATATGATTTTCCCACAGATTTCAAACTTTTTTATATGAACTCGATTTTCTTCTCCACAATGCTTTCCTCGCCCTACTTATGAAGAAAAATAATACAATAACATTTCAGAAGTAGTGTAAATTTCATAATATCTTACTTATAACGAATTGAAAAATTGAGATAAAATTCCTTTTTCTTGAGATTTTTTGAACACTGCTATTATTTTGACCGGTCCATAATATCGAATAATCCAATAAATGTGAAATTTCTTAAGTAATTAAAATCATATCACCAAATAAACAATTATTTTGTGTTTGTAACCTCGTAACACAGCACTTAATGCAGAAGTAGCTTTAAAAAAATTATCACACAAATAAATATATGAATATGTATATTAAGCTATGGCGCGCTGCTATTATTTTGACCGCAACTGTATATCAGATACGATTGACAGGTTGTTTTCATTTATTTAAAGCAATGTTTGTACTAAAAACAATTAATTTTTGCAATAGGTAGACTAAATCTTGGGTCTACATAATTTTCAATGAGCTTTGAGAAATTCGTAAAGTGTATATTGCTGGATGTGTTACTTGTTACAAAAAATCATCATTTTTATACTCTGTAATTAGATGCAAAGTTAAAAAATATTGTTGTGTATCCAAAAATTTATTAAAATAGATAAAGTTTTGCGACTTTAAACTCATATTATAAATGCATATTTAGTGAATATGCAATATTTTTTTTTTGAATATTCAATACAAATGTCTTTGCATATATTTTGCATAAAAAATGTATATTTTAGATCAGAGCTGTTAAGTAATGATTAGTAATCGTAATCATTAGTAATTAGATTACTTATTTTTAAAGTAGAAGTAATGATTACAATACGATTACATTCAGTTCTATACGATTAGTAATTGATTACGATTACAAGTAATCAAAAAATAATCAGGATTACTTGCGATTACTGAAAAATAATCAAAAGTAATCAAAAATGAGTTCGACTACTTTAAAAGATTACTTTTGACTATTTTAGATTACTTTACTTTTCAAAGCTGAATTTTACACAGACGTACAAAAAGTAAGTTTTTAAGTTTTTAAGATTAATTTGCAAGAAGACAAACTGCATTACGTAATGAACACGCTTTGATTTTTATTTTATATCTGAGCTTACACTTCTCTGTGCTAAGAGGCTTTTTTTATAGTGCAACTTTGTTGTGCTTATGACATTTTGGTTCATTGGCTGAACAAGTTCGGTACAATTTAGTGGAAAACATGGTGCAAAATATAAAAGAAAAAATTATTTCTTGCAACTATTTTTGCACCACAGCAGATATTTGGTCTGGAAACCACAGAAGTTTCCTTGGATATACGTGTCATTGGCTTACGGACAATTTGGAACGCAAATCGGCAGCTTTAGCATGCACAAAAATGTTTGGAGTACACACTGCTGAAAATATTGCGCAGATGATTTCGGAAATCAACACTACATTTGGTTTGAACAGCTCAAGTAATCCTGATTATTTTTTGATTATTTGTAATCGTAATCAATTAGTAATCAGAAATTGTTGAATAGTGGATTATATAATCATTACGATTCTTTTTAAAAAGTAATGTAATTGATTACTAATCGTAATCGAAATTTAACAGCTCTGTTTTAGATATGCAGTTGGAATTCGATTTCTGGTATTAACATTCGCCTAAATACCAAATTTGAGCTCTATCTGACTATAATTGAGTCTTGCATAAAATTCCACTGTCTAGTCATAAACTAAACATGTTTAATTAGTTTGATGGTATTTGATGTTTATTGTTTTCGAACTGTGTTTATAAAATATTGGAATTCTCAATTATTGATGACTGTCAATTTTCTATGTTTTTACTATATATGCGATTTTTAAAACAACTTATTAATATTACTAAGTATTTTGTTTCTGTTTGTCCTAATCGGATAGACTAATTTTATTGATATTCGCTACACATGGTCATTGGCAATGATTCTATGCCTTTAAAGGGTAATGCTGAAGCCCTGGGGGCAAATCACAGCATTTGAAAGCGATAAAGTTACGATCGAAATGCACTCTCTTTTCTTGTAAAAATTACATAAATTTCGACAAAAAATATTCAAACTCTAACGAGATTAGTTCCAATAAACCTTAAATCAACGTCCTATATGTTTTTGTTGGATATTTATACTTCTTTCACAGAAAATAAAAGTTGATTTCGATCGTAACTTCTCGCTTTCGAATGCCGTCATAAAAAAATCAAAATTTGATCAACCAGGATAAAAGTAATACTTACTGAAAATTAGTTCAAATTGGAAAATTTGTGTTTTTAATTTTTGTTGTAATTATTTTCCTATAATAACCTCACTTTATTGATATTTGGAAAAATTTTATTTTCAAAATATTTTGCTTTTAGAGATATTTTAAATACTCAAGGCCAGATAGCCCAAACCTTTTTTAGGAATACAAAGTAAAAAGGCGTTAAGTTCGTCCGGGCCGATGCTTATATACCCTTCACCATGGAGTACATTCCACAGTATTACCGACAGATAAGAGGCTGTCGACTTCACATAGAAATTATGATGATTATAATTGATTAATTGTGATATTTGTTAAATAAATTCGGATGTTTCATAATTTTGAAATAAAATTAATTAATTAGAAAAACCACATCCACTTATAGGGCAAGATTACAAATTTTTACAGCGCGATAGTATTTGACTATATATGTAAAAATAAATGACACCATTTTCCCAAAACTATGCTTAAATAACATATGTATATATAATTGACATTATTGGCGGAAGAAATTTCCCCTTTGGACCGATTCGCCCGATTTCAATTCCAACCTACCACACAGTCAGAGGAGCATCTACATCGAATTTCATTCTAGTTAGTTCGTTTCAACTACAGCCGATTAGTTAATTCCATTTCTATCCTATTTTTATACCGAAAGTTCGAATTACGAAAATCCATCTCTCTCGTTCATAGTAGAATGTACACACCTAATTTTACGTTTCCGGCTATTGTAGTTTGATTGGTACCATTTTTATCCCTTTTTGCCCCAATTCTCCCCCTGAAAGTATGGACCACTTACCAAATATCAAGTAAATACTAAATGTTCGGAAATACTAAAATGTTCCAGTCCTTGTTAGGGAAAAATGTTTCCCTCTGGACCAATTTCTGCCACTTTCAATCCCAACCGATCTAAAACTATTAGACGTATTCTGTATTCTGTGACATTTTGGACGTCCTAGCTCCTTTCGTTTAGATGCTAGCAAGCTTTCAACAGACTGACAGAATAATTCAGGTATAATTACAAAAAAAGGGTGGTTAAATTGTAAGGGCCGATGTTGAATGTGAACCACACTTAAACGTCAAGCTTTTTTCTGCTTTTCATTTGCCATTTCTCAATTTGAACCATGGAAAGATGCACAATCGAGCAACGCGTTAAAGTTATTCAGGCTTATTATGAAAATGGGGGTTCAAATCAGAATGCATATCGTCAATTTTCGAAGAAAATCATCTTCAGTTATGTGGAACATTTCCACCTCAGTGGATTCGTTAATAAGCAGAATTGCCGCATTTGGGCGAATGATAATCAAAGAGTGATTGTCGCAAAATCAATGCACCCACAAAGAGTGACTGTTTGGTGCGGTTTATGGGCTGGCGGCATTATCGGGCCGTATTTTTTCCAAAATGAGGCCGGTCAGGCAGTTACTGTGAATGGTCTTCGCTATCGTGAGATGATAACGAACTTTTTATGGCCCGAATTGGAAGGTATGGATGTGGACGACATGTGGTTTCAAGAGGACATTGCCACTTGCCACACAGCTAACGAATCAATGGCTCTTTTGCGCGACAAATTCAATGGCCGTCTTATCTCACGTGGTGGCGATGTCAATTGGACGCCAAGATCATGTGATTTGACACCTTTGGACTTCTTGCTTTGGGGTTATTTGAAAGACAAGGTGTACGTCGATAAGCCAGCAACAATTCAAGAGCTAAAGCATGAGATAATTCGGCACATTAACGGCATAGAATCTCAATTATGCCTCAGCGTCATCGAAAATTTGAACCATCGGATGGAGGTGTGCCGCTGAGGACGCGGCGGCCATTTGGCCGATATTTTGTTCCATACACATTTGAACCATACCAATATTAACATAATAAAAAGAAATGAAAATAATTTCTTAAATAATTTGTGTTTTATTCAATATCAACATCGGCCCTTAAAATTTAACCACCCTTTATAAATGAAAACTATTTCCATAGAATATACCTGTCGTTATTGTATAATTAGAGAAATTACTTTATATTGTCTTAGGTCGATATTTAAATGTGTTACAAACGGGATAAGTTTGTTTATAAATATTATGAATGGAGGGTATACAAATATCATAAATTACTTTCTAATATTTTTAAATATATGTCTGTGCTGGTCCTTACAAAAATTACAAATATTATTTTTATAAAGCATAAAATAAACTTCTTTATGGAAACAAAATTATGGTTATTTTCGAAAATAAATGTGTTTTTCTTCGAATATTAGCTATTTTTTGAAAATAAGTTCATAGTAATATATATTTTTGTCTAAAATTAAATTTTCAAAATTAATCATAATACTTTTCTAGAAATTATAATCTATTATTATTCAAATCTAATATTAATCTAATATTATTCAATCTATTATTATTCAAATTTAAGTTTTTTTCGAACTCATCATAATTAATTTCAAATTAATGTTTTCTATTTTGTACTTCACCTACTGAAGTATTCTAGAGTATTCACTCTCATCGAGTGCTGCAGGTGGCAGAGAACATGGCACTGCAATAATAGAACTCAATGCAGTCATTTTTGGTGTACAGTACTGAATACTAATCCAATGTTTTTTAATTTTGATTTTGTGGGCCATTTCGAAATTTGCTGCCATTGGTTCTGGAAAAATCAATGAACGAACAGGTCTTTCCAAGGCCTAAATACTAATTTTCTTCTCCCTCTACCGATTTGATACTCTCTTACAACCCATACTCTAATCATAATTCTGACCAAAATTGCTACATAGTTACGGCCACATTGCGGTCACCTGAAACCACTGTGTTTGCGATGGTGGTTATAGTGTTGTCAATGTTGTTGCTCATGTTGGTGTTGTTGTTGGTCGGTAAAGGCATTTTGAATGATGTTGCCTTTGATAGTGATGATGACAAGTGTTGATGATAGAAAATTGTATTTAAAGCTAAAGATGAGTGTGAATGAGAAATGATGGCGATGATGAAGACGCACACAATGCGAATTCGTTCACAATCGTCCGGGAAATGAGTGGAGCCAAGAAACGTCAGTATTTTTTCGTTCGGGTGTCTTTTTCCGCAAAAAAAAAAACACAACCAGAGAGTGTCAATGGAAACATGTAAAGGGGGAGGGGGATGGTTATGGGGAAGGCAACTCCAAAAGAAATGTAAAAATGAAATGTCAAATGTAACGATTCTCCGCGTGAAAGATGGTGTATTAATGGTTTTGATACAGATTCTCAGATATACTCGAATCGCATTTTTGTGATCCGTTGATGCTCTGCTCCAGCCGCATCGCCTGCTGACTGCTTGCCTGCCTGCCTGGCTGTCCATCATGAATGACAATTTGATGAACTAATGGGAAAACTTAAGTAGATACGTCCGCACGAGAGTATCTTTGCGGATTCGCATTCATTCATTCATTCACTCGTTCATTCAATCATGTTCAACAGTAAAAAGGATATCAAATGCAGGCAACTGTGCATGTGTATGGTTGTATGTGTGTGTGTGGTGTTTTTTGTGTGAGAACGCGTGTGTTTCCATTCAATAACACTTTAAATCTCACGGACCAAGTGTTTGATGGTTGGCATGTGATTTTGAAAAGGTTTTACACGTATTCGTGGGTTTGCTGTGGAAATACTGTTGCATGTGGCATTTGATTTCATCAATTCCAAATTAAACCCTACTCCTTGATCTCTTCTTCTTTATCTGTGGCATTCGGTAGGATATACATTCGATTATCTGTTGTTATGAACATATATTATAGGTTCCATGTGCTTATGTCAACCGATTTAAATAGCCAATTATTACCTACAGGTATTTATTCTAAAATTTAGTATTTCAAGTCAATACTCTATGACGAGAACTTCTTTGTAAAAAATCATGTTATATTTATTTGTTCGAATACTCAAATCTCTCCTATTTTTATACCCTACACCACTTCGTGGACTAGGGTATTATAAGTTTGTTTCGTGCCAAATGTTTGTAACACCAAGATATAATTGAGCTAGACCCACCTTTAAGTATACGGATCGTATTAGAATCACCAGCTGAATCGATTTAACGATGTCTGTCTGTCCGTCTGCTGTCCATCTAAGCTTGTTCGCACTCTACTGGTCGCAATTGTAGTCCGATTGTCATGAAATTTGGCAGAAGAAAATCGATTCAGATTTATATATAGCCTATAAATATCCATATAATTTACACTATTACTGCGCTGGAATACACATTTTACATGGGATCATGACCAAATTTTCAGGATCGTGTTATATATTAGCTCACGGGAAAGTGGACCACATGGGTCTATGTTTTGATATAGCCTCCATACAAATGTAGCTCAGATTTACAATATTACTGCTCTAAAATGCACATTTTACATCGGACCTTGTTCAAATTTTCCACACGATGTTACTCTTATACTAGCAACACGTAGTTTGAAAGACAGCTATATATGTCAATGTTTTGGAATAGACCCCATACAAATGGGCCCCCAGTTTACACTATTATCGCTCTACAACCCACATCTTACATTGAATCTTGATAACATTTTGCAGATCATGTTATATATTAATAAAGAATACCTACTTTGAAAGTGATCTATAAAGGCCCACTTTTTAATGTAGCGCCCTTACAAGTGGGAATCCAGTTGAATTATTACCTCTCTAGGACATCGGGAGTTTTTCAAATTTTGCAGATTATATTATATTCATATTTCATACTAATAATACCTACTTTCAAAGTGATCTATATGGGCCCACTTTTTAATGTAGCGCCGTTACAAATGGCCCCTCAATTTATATCAGAAGTTGATCAAATTTTGGATTTTGTATTATATTTCATCTAGGAAGACATATTATGAAAGTCAAATATATGGGTCCATATTTTGGTATAACCCCAATACAAATAGAGTGGAATGGGGGCTACTCTATTACATCTCTAGAACTCACATCGTGCATTATATCTCGATAGAATTTTGCATATCATGTCATATTTCAACTAAGAATACCTACTTTGGATGTGATCTATATAAATCCACTTTTAATTTTTACCCCTCAAGAACGCAAATTTTACATGGAATAACCCAAATGGGGCCCCTTCAATTCCAATACAGCTCTGGAAACTACGTCTTACATCTGATCATGATACATTTCAAATATGAATACCTACCGTGAATGAGAAATAAAGGGTGATTTTTTAAGAGCTTGATAACTTTTTTTTTAAAAAAACGCATAAAATTTGCAAAATCTCATCGGTTCTTTATTTGAAACGTTAGATTGGTCCATGACATTTACTTTTTGAAGATAATTTCATTTAAATGTTGACCGCGGCTGCGTCTTAGGTGGTCCATCCGCTTAGTCCAATTTTGGCATTTCCACGTTTTTGAGTAACAGAGACCCAATTGGTGCGAACGGCGACGAATCGAAAATTGGTGGTCATCATTAACACTGGCCGATACAGCTGCGATATTTTCTTCAGTTCGCACTCTACGTAAGCGTGTTGGTGGTTTAATGTCCAACAATGTAAATTTGGTGCGAAATTTAGTCACAATAGCCCGAATAGCCGCTTCAGTGGGTCGATTAAACTGACCATAAAATGGAAGCGCGCAATGAACTTTCTTAACAGAGCACGCATTTTGATAATAAAATTCAATAATTTGCAAGCGTTGTTCGTTTGTAAGACGATTCATGATGAAATGTCAAAGCATACTGAGCATCTTTCTCTTTGACACCATGTCTGAAATCCCACGTGATCTGTCAAATACTAATGCATGAAAATCCTAACCTCAAAAAAATCACTCTTTATATAGGCCCATGTTTTGGACCAGGCCCCAAGTGTTGTTATAGGCCTCCTTTCAAGTGTCGGTCCGATTCATCCTATTACTACAGTACAATTTGTATCTGTCTGCCGGAAAGTTGGAACAATTATCATATTTTTTAAAATTGCTCCCATGAAACACCTGGGTTTAGTAATAAAAGCGAGATATATACGCAGGGAGTAGTGTAGGGTATTATATAGTCGGCCACGACCTACTTTAGCCTTTCCTTACTTGTTTTGTGTATGTCATGCTCTTATATTCGATATCTTACACTATAGGATGGTGCGTACCATAGACGTACCCTCCCGAAAGAGCTGGATGGATATATCGATGTGATAACCTAACCTACCTAAATTTCGACAAATAATTTTAATGAAATATTTCTGCATATCTCATATCATTAATCAAAGACTGTCTATCCTTATGGTATTAGAATCATTGGAATTATCATTGGAATTATCATTGAGCGAACATGCCAGTTCTTACAATATCCCCACATTAATGTTTTAGAGTCATTATAATTTTATTTAATATCTCTGTCAAATTAGAATATTTACACATGCAAATTATATAAGATATAGAGACTTAATGCAGAATTATCGCAAGCGCCATATTACTTCTAGTTTGTGCAATTAAAAAAAATATATTTTTAAATTTATTTGATTTTTGTACAATACATTTTATTAATAGCTAATGAGTTTTATGATAGTGTTTATTGGTACTTATCGAGCCGCTATATCCTTCTCAAGTAATTCAAAATAAATTCCTTTAGATGATATATAATTTTATTATAAAGATAAATGAAAACTATTTCCATAGAATATCACGTCATCTAAAATATAAAAAGACGTAACAAGAATAAACACAATTCGAAAAAATTTTCGTCTAGAAACAGCGATTTTATAATGAAAATAAGCAAAAATTTATTTCATAAAATTGTTATATTTTGACCCCTGAAATACATTTTCATATTTTTATTTTTGCATATGATCGAACTACATGATCTCAGAAAGCTATAACGCAGAGGCCAAAAAATACGGAATTTATTAATACTCAAGAACTTCATACTTCTCCGGAAAACTTGTGAAAATGTGGGTTTCGTCGTTTTGTGTTTCAGGTGACGATTAACCTCTCGTTATTGTAAAATAAGAGAAATGGAAAAAATCTTGGCTATAAAGTTAATAAATGTGAAAAGTGACTTTAGAAAAATGCACGTAAAATTCTATCATATAGAGAATACTAAAATATTTTTTTTTTTGAGAAACTATGTTGTGAAATTTTATGAGGATTACTTTTGTGGAAGACCTTAACCTTCTGGGTCACTTATACCCTTTTTCGAAGAAAATAAAAAATAACTCCTCTCAAAATGTTCTATGAAAATCTTGCCGGAGAATTTCAGTGGGGATCGTCAAAGACACTAAAGTTGTAAATAAAGCTCTCCAAGCTTAAATAGTAAATTTACACGCCAAATTATATAAAAACTAGAACTCGTCCATGTTTTTTGAAAGAACGACCGACTGGAACTCAGACCAGCTGGACTATAAGTTTATTCTACAAAAGTGATCTACTCTACATGCCCTTTCAGATTTATAGGGTCGCTACTCTGTTCCAAAAAAGATGTTGTACAGTGTTATAAACGTGACTGCAGTCAATATTAAATAGCTTACTTAAAAAAGTTGTGGATGTTCCCGACTAAGATTAGTATTTGGTTTGTTCATTGTGCTAAAATTATTCGTCTTTATCATTGTCCAGTTTTTTTACGATTTTAGTGCTATTTTAAGGTATTTTTATAAAATTCCTGATAACTTTCACATTTGGGCCTGGTTTGTGTTTTAAGCGGCTGGCTAGAAAAGTACTGAAAAATAAAACATTAGGCAATTCGCGACCAAAATATTTTATTTTCGATTCTCCCTAGTGTCTATAATTTCATATATTTTGTAGAACAAATTTGAAAGCTAAATTTATGTTCCGTTTTGATTGGATCTAGTCTCATATATATCAAAATATGAAACGATACGACCTATGTTCACTCTAGATGCTTACCGATTCGAGCAAATCGTAAGCAACATTAGAAGGCTATGTCTAAATCTGAGCCGACATGTTTCAATAGCGTCCACTCAAAAATAAATTGTACCAATTACTAAGAAATAATAATAAGAAATTCAAGAAATCTCAGTTAGGTATTGCAGTGAACCTATTAAAACACAAATCGGACCAACATGTGGAAGTTATTAAGGATGTTATAGAAAATACATAAAAATAGCACTTAAATCATAAAAAAATGAAAAATTTGGAAGTTATAGTGGGTTTGGTAGAAAAACTGTCTAACTCTCTAATGGACAGTGACAAAGCCGATATATTTTGGAAAATTATTGAGCGTCTTACTAAAAATATTAGCTGCCGATAATATTTTATTCTAATAAATCAAAGTTAATTAATTAAAAAATATTTTTTTGAGATTTCATTTTTTTATTAAATTACAAGCAATTTGCTTGAATGTTATATTAAATATTAAAAGGTAAAATCTATATTGAAATTGAGAGAAATTATTACAAATTTATAAATAACAATAAAATAGTATGAGGAAAAACATTATAAATTATTTTCCAAGTCATAGCCTCCAACAAAACCCCCACCTGGAGTTTGCGAACGCAAATGGATTTTGCATGTGTCTTTATTTTAAACCGTATATATTCTATGGGATTCAACATATAAATGAATGGGCCCAGACGGAGAGGGGTAGCTGTTGTATTTTCAAAAACGGTTTCAATTAGACTATGACGAAAACAACAATTCTTTTATTGATGAACTATGCCCTCAAAATATTATTAAAATATTTTCTTTTTAAACTTGCAGACTCAATATTACCATATAAGTTAAAAGTTCATATATGTATGTAAATTGTTATTAGTCCACTATATACCTCTTCGTGAAGTATTGATGATGATTGATTGGTGCTCTAAATATAAACAAGCATGTTTGCTTTTTAGGCTGGGTCGCAATCCATACAAATGGAAAAACAATTTCCAGTCACCCCACTAAAATAAGGATTGAATTGTTTAAGGGTGATTTGTAAAATATTTCGTTCCAAGATCAAGCCAACTGTGAGCTAAACACTCCTGAAAACACCCCTTAAAAATCATGTTTTTCCTGCGTAATTTTGTATGTTACACCTTAAATATAAATTTTGATTCATGTCTTAGAGTATTATTGGTCGTTATTAATTGGTAATTATTGGTCGAATTATTGGACCTTTATAGTAGTTTTTTCATAGTGACAACTGAAAACTTGTTCGTATTTGTTGTTAGTATTTTATAAAAAATAAATAGCTGCAGTCAATACCTTTCGAATGATGCCTAAATGATGGACATCGCAAGGAAATTGACGCCGCAGCGCTCATTTTTGTAAAAAAGAGTTTCAAAATGTTGTTGATAATAAATTGTTTCACAAAAATGGAATCAATAACGTCATTTTCGTCTCATGTTCATCTCTCAGGTATCATTCGAAAGGTATTAAGTCCTTATATTTATTTTTCATAACAATTTTACAATTTTTTTTCCATGAAATATGAATTTTATGTGTTATTTTTAAAACAACAAAAAATCAATCTCAACGTCCAATAATACAACCAGTGAGTTATTCTAAGTGAAGAACATGTTTAAACTGCTTCCAGGGGTCTATTAATTCAGTTAAAAATAGTGGACAAACTCTTAACATACACAAAATTCCTCGGGAAAATCATGATTTTTACAAGTGTTTTCAGCAGCGTTTAGCTCACAAACGGCTTGAACCAGTGACGAAATATTTTGCAGATCATCATTAAACAATCCAATCTTAATTTTGGGAGGGGGTGTGTGGTGACCGCATCAATTTATTTTCGTGACCCATCCTAATGCTTATAAGTCAGTTTCCTGTGTCCCATATTGGAAAATTTCCTGGCTCAAGACCATTGTGCATCTAAAAATCTATATTATTTCTCAATATCAGTTAGTATATTCTCAATTATAATTTATTTTTTTCCTCATTTTCAATTGTTCATTTCTCAATATCAAATTGTATATTCTCATCTTTAATTTTCATTTCTTTTCAATTTGTATTTTCTCAATTTCAATTTACATATCAGAATTTCAATTTGTTTTTTGTCAATTTAAATTTTTATTTTCTCAATTTCAATTTTTATTTTCTCAATTTCAATTGAAAACGGCGTTAAAATTGCTTATTGCTTGTATACGAAATTATAGCAATAGTTTTCTAGATCTAATTTTACGAAAATTTTCAAACTATGTTTGGTTTCCGGTAAAAAAATCAAGTTTTTTCATCGGTTTATCTCAACGCGAACAACGTGGAAAAGTTTGTTTAAAACAAATGTACTCCTAAGTCATTTTTCGCCTCGCTAATTTCGGGGGTGGTGACATCAACAAGAAGAAGTACTCTAATGTAGATACATACATACATATGTCGTACATAAAACATCATAACATTTATGTACGCGTGTCCGTTTCATCATGCGATTCTACATCATTGTGTTTATCTTTGATGTTTAGACATTTAAACCGTGTTTAACTTCTTTATTCGATATGTTCGATAGGTTTTTCTGCTTAGTATTCAAAACTTTTTTAACGGACCATTACAGAAAACACGATATTTTTCAAACTTTCTGCAGAAAACATAGACAAAAATAGAAAATGTATTAAAAGTATTTGTAGTTCTCAGTGTCCTGTGTCTGTTGGTGTGTGTTTGTGTGTCACGGACTGTTATGTAAAGATTTAGACATTTTTCCATGTATCACCATAAAAAAGCGTTAAACATGGCAGACATTCTTGTGTTTGTTTCGTTTAGAAAGAAGGACAGCAGAACAAAAAAACGGAAAACCCTTTATTGGTCGCCATCAGCTACACCATGGCATGTGTGTACGAGACGTTCACATGTCTGTGTGTACACATGTATCTGCACTTAGATATAATCTTGTACAGAGATAATAGATCGTTCATCCATCTGTCCGTCTGTCCATCCATCCATTGGGGCATCCGACTATAATCTTTTCTTTTACGAGTATAAACTGTGAGCAAATGGATAATAATGGTTGGAAATGAAATTGTTCCATACAAACACATACACTCGCACATCGAATTGTAGTCCTTGTCGTCCTTCACTATATTTGTATGTCTGAATGTGTAAATACTTTTTAATATGGAAATGCGAAAGGAGTGTTGTCGAGAAAAAGGAACAGAAATAAAAATGAAAATAAAAATAAAAACAAAAACAAAAAAACACAAACTAAATTCATTCCTTGTTATTGAGAATATTAAGTTTTGCCCACATTTTTGGGTGAATTTCATTTGAGATGGTGGTGGGTTTGCTTGCTGAAATGTGCCGGGGAACAAAAACGTCTTCGCAACATCTCGAAATTAATCATGTGCGACTGTGAGAGAATTCAAACTGCGATATTTATTGATGCTGTTGTACCAGTACTTCAGAGTATGCCAAATCCGAGAGTTCCATCCCATTTGCCTACATTTTTCTTAGCCACACGACCACACACATACATACACCCAAACACACTCTGGAATGTTTTTTATTCAATTGCAAATTGGTAATTTGAAGGCATTTTTCCACAGATGCGAATGAATTGCGAATTAGGTCATGAGTAGGAAGATCTTACGTCGCGCCTGGTAGCAAATATAAATCAGACAAGAAATGAAGGATTGGGACTGGAGTATTCGACGAAAAACTCTGGTTTATGCAAATCTTGCAATCTTTGTAGCTTAAAATGGCCACAGACAATAAACTTGCATATCTTCTGCCATAGAATGGAGCGAATACACTCAGAAAAAATTGTATCCTACACATCAACAACAACTGAGCAAAATTTAACTTCACATACATTCATATGGTTACCCTAATATGAACAAGTAATCGGGCGGGCCGACTATATGATACCCTACACCACGTATGCGTATATATCTGGTTTTGATTACTAAACCCATGGACGGACATTTGTAGGGGGCCTATAACAATACATGGGCCATTATAATTCCCTTTGGGCATTCCTAGTGGAATGAAGACATGATCTGCAAAATTTTATAAAGATCCGATGTAAGATATAGGTTCTGAGTAGAGTTTGCATTTTCCCTTACTTTTTATTTCCCGGGAAACGGAAATTATTTTTTCAATTTCCCGGGATCCCGGGACAGCACGGGAAATCGTCAACATATTTTTTACCATGAGTTAAACTTATTTTTTTTAATGAAGCATTCACATTCTAGTAATGTAAAATAAATAATTATTTCACAACAAACCTGTCACAGAATTAATATAGAAAGTGAAATGTGAGATCAATTCTAACCTCTTTTCAAGTTTCAAAATCAATTTAATGTATGTACATATGCAAGCGTATATCTGAATTAAAGGAAGGCAATGTATTTAAAGCCTCATCAGATATTTTTTACTTTATTGGAAAATGTGGACGCGACGGAGGACGATCGTTCACATTCAACAGATGCAGGTTCAATAGCATTAAATAAAATCTATATATATAAAAGAGTTGCGTGATTGAGTGGCTGACTGACTGATCACTCCCCAGACCTAACGGCAAGAGCTACAATCATGAAATTTGGTGTGTACATTTATCTTACAGTGTAGAGGTGTGATAAGACGGGATTTTTTGAAATTCGTTCTTTTAAGGGCTAAAATGGGATAAAAATGGTACCGCCGCAATGACCAAACGGCTGGCCCTAGAATCTTGAAATTTGGTATGGGTATTCCTTCAAAAAGTGGATTTTGAAAAATTCGTACTTAGGGGGGCAAAAGGGACAAAAATGGTACAAACAACACGGTTGAATCTAGAAGCATGAAATTTGGTGTGAACATTTCTCTTACAACGTAGAGCTCAGGAATGAAGGGAGTTTTTCGTAATTCGTACTTTTAACGGGTAAAATGGGGTTAAAAGGGATAAAAATGGTACCAATCAAACGGATGGTGTTGGAATCATAAAATTAGGTGTGTACATCCCTCAAAATACTTAGAAACTCTAAATGAATGAATTTTATGAAATTTGTACCATTAAAGGGTAAAAGGGAAAAAGGTGATAAAAAAAGGTACCAACAACACGGATGATTCTACAATTATGAAATTCGGTATGTATATCCGTTTTACAGTGCAGATCAGTGATAAGAAGGAAAGGGATAAAAATGGTACCAATCAAACAGACGGAGCTGTAATCATCAAATTCGGCGTGTTCATTCCTCAAAATGCTTAGAAACGTTAATTCAAATAATTTTTAGAAGTTCGTACTATTAAAGGGTAATCGTGAAAAAGGAGATAGCAAATGTACCAACTACACAACTGACGCTATAATAATAAAATCGGTGTGTATAATCGTATTTTTCGAAGTTTGCACTTTTAACGACTTTAAATGGATAACGATTGCACTACCACCCTTTTGTAAAATTCGTACTTTTTGGGGGTGAAATTTTGTAAAAATGGATAAAAATAGTACCAATCATGAAATTCGATTTGTATGTCCCCCATGATAAAGGGAATTTTTTAAGAATAATGAGGAAAAGAGGGATACAAATGGTACTAACAACACGGCTAAAGCTAGAATCGGTGTGAAATTCTGACCTCTAATGGATTTTTCAAATACTTTAAAAAAGCGATTAAAATACTTTAAAAAAATTACTTTACTTTAAAAATGTTATACTTAAAAAAAAGCGATTAAAATGGTACCCACCAATGTATCGAATAAGGTATATACATAATTACTCTGACGTGCAATACAACTGTACTGTGTTTACTTTAACGGTGGAATCGGATCAAGTGATAAAAATCGAACAAACCAAATTGGGGAAATTGGGATATATATGGTACCAAACCAACCAACCAAAGTTTTCAGCTAGAATATGAGAAGGCTATTAAAAATTCGGTGTGTACATTTCTCCGAGTACGTAGGCGCGCAACATAAATGATTTTTTAGAAATTGGAGACCAAAAGTTATAAAAATATTACCTACCAAAATATTGAACTAGAATCGTGAAGATCTGTGCGAACATTATAGTCAGTAGCCCCGTAATAAATAAAAAATGTTTGTTCTATTTATAAGTTTTGATTTCAAGCCAAGCGCCGGTATAGAAGTTATATGTAAAGGATTTAATTTTACAAAGGGCGTGAAAAAAGCAAATCAAGGTTTAAAGTGATTATAAAAACATTTTTAGATCTAAAATTGCAACTGATTTCGACTGCCCGGCATGTGCAACATATATGTAAATATTCGCAAAGATAAAATATCACAGTATTCCGATCATTCGTATAGAGGTTATAAAAGGTTTAATTTTACGTATGTAATGGTCGTACGCTCAAAGTGATTATAAAAACGTCATCAGATTTCAAAATATAACTGGTTCCGAATATTTTACTAGGAATATGGACTATATGTGTGTGTGTACCATAAAAGGTATATCAGTTGCATCCATCTCCAAATTTAAACTAAGCCTGGGAAAATACTAATATATTCAGAGCTTCAACAAATTCCTTTTCCAAACATTTTTGATACAAGTCACTCCTTCAATGCGTTAATCTTTTTTTCTATCCCAAATGATACATAAGCTCCAACTCCGTAGAGTGAGGCGATAATTACATCAGCTTAAGAAAGATTTTTTGTAAGAAAATAATTTCATTTTGTGAGCCTACTTGAATTAAACTTTTGACTAAGTATAAATTGATAGCATAATATAAATTATTTTTTTTTTAATTTGAAGAAGGAGTATAAATTCCTCCGGCTACGCAAGATCTCGCAACATAAAGCGATTTTTCAAATTTTGTGAGCATTTACCAGCGATTGAAAGGAATGTCTTTACACCGCATACGAAGTAGCGGGTATTTGCTAGTATTTAATATTTGGTCTGGTAAAATGTGTTTTTGCTTCCCCTAAAAATATGTACTTTATTTGGTAACACATTTATTCCTTGTTGTCCCGTATCCCCCTTTTAAGTACAAATTTTGAAATATCCATTTATATTCCGCGCTTACGTAATTAAAGGATTGTACAGCATTTCTATCTCTTTTCGTCCCGCTCTTCTCTTAAAAGTAGAAATTTCGAAAAAATCAAATTCTACTTCGTTTCTATATGGTCAGAGGAATATACATACCAAATTTCACGATTCTAGTTGTAATACATTAGTTGGTACCATTTTTATCCCTTTTTGTCCCGCTCGCCCCTTAAAAGTAAAAATTTCGAAAAAATCTATTTTTACTTCGTTTCTATATGGTGAGAGGAATTTACACACAACATTTCACGATTCTATCTGCAATACTTTAGTTGGTCCCATTTTTATCCCTTTTGTGTCGCTCGCCCCTTAAAAGTAAAAATTTCGAAAAATTCAATTTTACTTCGTTTCTATATGGTCAGAGGAATTTACATACCAAATTTCACGATTCTAGCTGTATTACTTTAGTTGGTACCATTTTTATCCCTTTTTGTCCCTCTCGCCCCTTAAAAGTACAAGTTTCGAAAAATCCAATTTTACTTCGCTTTTATATTGTCAGAGGAATTTACGTACCAAATTGCACGATTCTAGGTGTAATACTTTAGTTGGTACCATTTTTATCCTTTTTTGCCCCGCTCGCCCCTTAAAAGTACAATTTTCGAAAAATCCATATTTACTTCGCTTTTATATGGTCAGAGGAATTTACATACCAAATTTCACGATTCTAGGCGTAATACTTTAGTTGGTACCATTTTTATCCTTTTTTGTCCCGCTCGCCCCTTAAAAGTACAATTTTCGAAAAATCCATATTTACTTCGCTTTTATATGGTCAGAGGAATTTACATACCAAATTTCACTATTCTAGGTGTAATACTTTAGTTGGTACCATTTTTATCCCTTTTTGTCCCGCACGCCCCCTAAAAGTACAAAAATCGAAAAATCCAATTTTACTTCGCTTTTATATGGTCAGAGGAATTTACATACCAAATTTCACTATTCTAGGCGTAATACTTTAGTTGGTACCATTTTTATCCCTTTTTGTCCCGCACGCCCGTTCAAAGTACAAATTTCGAAAAATCCAATTTTACTTCGCTTTTATATGGTCAGAGGAATTTACATACCAAATTTCACTATTCTACGTGTAATACTTTAGTTGGTACCATTTTTATCCCTTTTTGTCCCGCACGCCCCCTAAAAGTACGAAATTCGAAAAATCCAATTTACTTCGCTTTTATATGGTCAGAGGAATTTACATACCAAATTTCACATTCTAGGCGTAATACTTTAGTTGGTACGATTTGTATCCCTTTTTGTCCCGCACGCCCGTTCAAATTACAAATTTCGAAAAATCCAATTTTAATTCGCTTTTATATGGTCAGAGGAATTTACATACCAAATTTCACTATTCTACGTGTAATACTTTAGTTGGTACCATTTTTATCCCTTTTTGTCCCGCACGCCCCCTAAAAGTACGAAATTCGAAAAATCCAATTTACTTCGCTTTTATATGGTCAGAGGAATTTACATACCAAATTTCACATTCTAGGCGTAATACTTTAGTTGGTACGATTTTTATCCCTTTTTGTCCCGCACGCCCGTTCAAATTACAAATTTCGAAAAATCCAATTTTAATTCGCTTTTATATGGTCAGAGGAATTTACATACCAAATTTCACTATTCTACGTGTAATACTTTAGTTGGTACCATTTTTATCCCTTTTTGTCCCGCACGCCCCCTAAAAGTACAAGTTTCGAAAAATCCAATTTTACTTCCTTTCTATATGGTCAGAGGAATTTACATACCAAATTTCACTATTCTAGCTGTAATATTTTAGTTGGTACCATTTTTATCCCTTTTTGTCCCGCTCTCCCCTTAAAAGTACAATTTTCGAAAAATCCAATTTTACTTCGCTTTTATATGGTCAGAGCAATTTACATACCAAATTTCACGATTCTAGCTACAATACTTTAGTTGGTACCATTTTTATACCTTTTTGTCCCGCTCACCCCTTATAAGTACAAATTTCGAAAAATCAATTTATGTTGCAAGTCTACGTTGTCAGAGGAATGTAAATACCGATTTTCACGATTATAGCTGCAATTCTTAAATTGGTACCATTTTTATCCCTTTTTGTCTCTTTCCTCCCTTAAAAGTACAAATTTCGAAAAATCCCTATTTGTAGCTCGTCAGCATGGTCAGTGCAAGGAACACACCGAATTTCACGTTTCTCGCTACTGCCGTTTAGTCAGGACGAAGGTTCGATGTTTATCCTTTTTGGGCCATTTTACCCCCTAAAAGTACGAATTTCGTAAAACCCTTTCTTAGTCGACGTCTACGTCATATTTGGGAACTACCCTGAAAATTTCATGACCCTGGCTTCAGCCGTTTGGCCTGGGGGCTGGTCAATGATAAGTCAGTCAGTCAGTAACACAACTCTTTTATATATATAGATTAATATATATGAAACTCTTTCATAAAATTAATGATTTCATAAAAGTAGTGATTATAAATTCTATGAAAAATTGTATAAATTATATTGTGAAAAATAAAGAACTTGTATGACAAAATTCCATAGCTCCTATTTCAGAAATTCTACGACACTTTCCATTGATTTATGCATGTTTCATACATTTTATGAAGTGCTTCTTTGGCAACTTTTTAATGCAATTTTTCACTGAGGTTATGACAAAATCGTAAATATTATGAAGATAGTTCTTTCAGTGTACCGCCTAATTATTGTTATTATTGTCTAGGTTCACTGTACAGGTTAACATTTTGAAAAAAAAAAAATCAGACTATCAATATTTGTCAAAAACGCTTGGTAGTCAAATTTTCGTCGGATGTACCTTTAATATTTGTACTATCGTTTTGGATATGTAAGTGTGATAGTGCCAGGTTATACGTTATATTAAATATAATAATGTTGGGTACAAATGTTGTGAATTCCGCACGTATCAGTGTTTTAGGAACAGTCGCCAAAACAAAACATTGAGCAAATGTCGATTTAAAGAAATTCTCGTTAGTCCCTCTTTGTATTCGTAGGAGAATTTAAAAAAATCAAGTATTTTTGAATTTTTTCTGGCGCAATATATTTTTTTCAGATTTTTCAATGATATTTGTGCAAAAAAAGAGATTAAAAAATCAAAAAATTCATGTGTATTCATTGCATATGTAGTGAGTTTGTAGTATCTTTAATTTTTATAGTCGAACCTGAACTGACCATAAAATAAATAATAATTTTTATTTTTTGTTGCATAGGAAAATGTCCAAAAGAGTTCTTGTAGGATTTTTGTCTTATTTGTTAAATGTGTGCTACCACAACTCCGCTTGGCTGCGGCCGATCAGTACCATAGTCGAATCTTAAGTTCAACTTTGTAGCTATGCCTGTGTGAAATTTCATTAAAATCATAAGATTCTGCAGCCTTATTTACATTTGCCGAATTTCCAAATTTATTTTGGTTTAGTGGTAGCTTGGGTGGGATAAATTGCAGCCGACTAAACTCTTGTTGCACTGATTTAATCTTTTTATCTTAAAAATGTTAGGCGCAGTTTAAAATTTATTTTGCCTCTGTGGCTCTGTGGATTTCATTTCAATACAATTTATTTGTTAGCAGAAAAGTACGAGGGAGAGAGGGTTTGGTGGTCCGTTGGAATGTTTGTATTCGACATTTGATTGTGACTGGAGGGCATCAAATCATGTATAGCTTTGCTCTGTTCCTTTCTTGCAAATCCATTTCATTCCAAGATGATGCTATGCGGGAAGGGTGATGTTTTCCGTTTCCCTCCCCCGCCCACACTCACAAAAAGAAATCTTCTTTTGTCGCGTGACATTTTCTTATTTCTTGGGTCTATGCATTTCTTGGCATCTTCTTCCCTGCCTTCAACTCGCTTTGCATAGCCAGCCTTTCATCATTATTTTGAGAGTCTGCAGTCTGGATTTCGTCAACGTTTTTTTCGCTGCATCTTCAATTTGCATCATTACCTTTCGCAGAAGACCACTGTGAGTGTAGGTTGGTCCTGGCTCTTTTTTTTTTGTTTGTGGCAGCATGGCTGACAAGGATGAGGAGGGTGGGTGGGGGTTGGGGAGTTGGATGGGACAAAAGAAATCGTATTCACTTAATCAGTGTGGCAGTTTACTTTTGCTCTTTTACCAGAATAATGGCAATTTACTCGTTTCCATTTTATCCGTATAATAATGATTTGATTGTTTGTTATTGTTATTGTCATTGTTATATATGTAGATGTAGATGTCGTCAGCGAAATCATCATCATCATCGTAGTTATTGTCATGGTCGTTGTAGTCGTAGTCGTAGTCGCTCGCAGTACCTTCACCTTGAATGGCGAACAATAAAAAAATCACATCTTTGGAAAAGACCACGGGTTTGGCCTGGACGGGCCACGGCCATTGTGCGTCTGTCGCGGAAGTGAAATGCATTTGGGAATGGATTTATTTTTTATTAAGAAATGCTGAAGTGAAAAGTCCCCGCAGTAGGTTTGCGACTAGAGGCCTATTACTTGCATCTCAGTTGTGAGTAATTAAAACTAACATTGAAGGGTCTACACAGAGAAGGTATGATCAGGTGGGAAATGGAAATATCAGTCTGTGAGAGAGTAATTGGTGCTGCATCGACTCCGAAATACGTATCAATATTCAGTTGATATTTCAACATCATAAATGACAGCATACTTAATAATCACTCTACATATAAAATTGTTGCGTGACTGACTATCCGACTGGCTCAATAATCAGCGCCCAGACCAAACGGTTAGAGTAAGGACCATGGAATTTGGAGGATTCGTTTTGGTAGATAAAAAGGGACAAAGAGATGAACATCGAAATGTTGTCCTTGTCATATGGCAGTAGCTGCAAAACTGGATTCTGTGTGTGCTTCACCTTTATCACGTAGACATACGGTGTAAAGTGATTTTTCGAAAATTGCACGTTTTAGAGCGAATCTGGACAAAAAGATATAAAATTAGTACCAACCCAAGTATTGCAGCTAGAAATGTGAAATGCGATGTGTACATTCTCCTCCTCGCCAAGCAGAGGAGGAGAGTGGTGTCTGGAGAAAAAGAGAGAGTTAGTACGGAAATTTTACCAACAAGTGAAGCAACAGACAGAGGGATTTGGTACAAGCACATCCTCCTGCAAAAAAAATGGTAATCTGCAGACATGACAGAGGCAGATAGTGTGCTGATGATGTGGAAAGAACATTTTCCCCAAATTGTGAAATCCGATAATAGCGACGACGAAGACACCTCTGAACTAATTCCAGACTACGGTATTGAATGCATACCAGAATTAGGTCAAAATACCAGTATCCTGCTGAAGGCTGAAGAATATGAAGGCAGCAGGAGCCCGTGACATGCTGATAAGTCGTATATATCAGCTTGTCCGTGCAATCTGCACATACCGTGCAGAAAAAAAGGAGACAAGACAATTACGGAATAAGTCTCCTTCCCATCGCATAATGTGTGAGAGACTAAAAACTGAATTCGGTAAGATAATTGGGCCATACCAATGCGGCTTTAGCCCTGGAAAATGCGCCATAGACCAGATATTTACACTATGCCAAATTCTGGAAAAACCCAAAAAAATGGATCGACACCTACCATACATTTGTCGAATACAAGACCGCTTTCGACAGCCCCATACGTTCAAAGGTGTTTCAAGCCCTGTCGGAATTTGGTATCCCTGCAAAATGCAGGATGACTTTAACGCAATATGTGATCCTCAATTAAAATAGGAAACAAGTAAGGAAAGGCTAAAGTCGGGCGGGGCCGACTCTATGATACACTCCACTTTCTATCCCTATACAATTTAATTCGGTGAAAAAGCGTAAACGGGAAGGATTTTTGTATCCTGCAAATGTATGTGTTTGACAAAAAATGATAAATCGTAAAGAACATATGTTTTGGGGTATATTTAAATCTGGAACGAAATAGGTGAAATATAATATGTATAGTTTGGCCAAAATCGGTTAAACTTTTGGGAGCAACATTTGTATTTGGGCTATATCTAAATCTGAGCCATCTTTTACCCACTTTCACCATAGGTTTTTGTACTTGGATTATAAGCTGTTGTGCCAAATTTAAAGAAAATCAAGTACAATATGTGCGGCAAAAGTCAAATCGGGAGCGATATTTGTATGGGGGCTATATCTAAATCTGAACCGATCTTACCTAATTTCTGCATATGTGTTTCTAGTTGGATTATAAGATGATGTGCCGAATTTAAAGAAAATCGGGTAAAATATGTCGTTTCTAGAGCGGAAAATGTCAAATCTGGAGCGACATTTGTATGGGGGCTATATCTAAATCTGAACCGATTTGCCTCATATTAAATAGCGTTCGTCCTTGATCCACAAAACTTTTTTGTGCCAATTTTTGTTAAGATCGGATTATAATTGCGACCTGTAATTTGATTACAACAATAGATGGACAGACAGACATACGGACATTGCTAAATCGACTCAGAAAGTGATTCTAAGTCGATCGGTATACTTAACAATGGGTCTATCTCGCTTCCTTTTGGGCGTTACAAACAAATGCACAAAGACATAATACTCTCGTGGAGTGTGTAAAAAGCTCTCCGAGCCATTCAGTGCAAAGCGAGGTTTCAGACAAGGAGACAGCCTCTCGTGTGATCTTTTTAACGTCGACGATATCGACATTATGGTTCGAACATTGCGAGCAGTAACTGCCACCTTTGATAAAGTCGAAAAGGCATCTGTCAAAGTGGGTCTGCCAATAAACGGAAATAAAACCATGTGGTAGTTGAATACCACAATTTTGCAAAATACTGCGAATATCCTACAAAATCCCCGAAATATTTGCAGAAATTCCCAAAAAATCCCTTTAATCCTTTTAACCATCATAGAATCCCATAGTGGGGGACATCTGGCGAGCGTGATCCAAAAATATGAAATATTTTATATAATAAATTTATCGTTTTATGCAAACCAAAATTGTGGTTTGAAAGTGGTAAAGTCACCCTATATCCACTGATATTGGTGTACGGTGATTTAAACACACATTTCTTATTTATAATGTCAACTTTGAGTGACTCAGATAATTTGTATAACATATTAAATGAAATTACTTGAAAAGTAAATAATAATGTCTGTATAAACTTTCTACACGAACAACTTGCAAAATATGCAAAATATATAAGGGTCCGCCATCTAACGTTTTTTTTTCAACTTTTCAACCGTTGGACTATTATTTGTGGGGTGCCCTCAAAGATAAGTGTTACGCCGATAAGCCGGAGACAATTGACGCTTTAAAGGACAATATTCGTGAAGCCAATCGACAATGTGCTTAAAAATTGGACCGATCGTGTAGGCTACTGCACGGCCAGCCGAGGCAGCCATTTGAATGAAATTATTTTCCATTATTAACCGGAAGGATTGTACTTTCAAATAAAAAAAGAAATTTGAGAAAATATTCAGTAGTTTTCAGTTATTTGGCGGACCCATATTTATTTTTAATTTAATTTCTGTCTTGAAATAAAACATTTTTCTTTCATCTTTGGTAGGGAAATATTACTTTTCGAATTGAAATAAAATATATTTTTTGTTTTTAGAGAGATAACCGTTTAAGTTTTTTAAATCTTCTTATTTCAGTGCATCCGCTGTATATGTGGTTCCCTTAGAGATGCCGACGATGTAGATTTTCTTTATAAAAGTTCGATATAGTAGTACTATATTCTAAGAAAAAATGCGTGATTCGGTGGAGAAATATTTATCTATTGACTCAAACACAAACCATTCCATATCTCATAAAGAATAAAGTGTGACCTAGACCACTATCGTACTACCTGGAGTCAAAGTCAAATCTGGAAGGAGATTTATAGTGCTCTACATCATCCCTGGACCGATGTGATCCACTCTTCCTACAGATGTTCCCAGGTGAAATATCAACCATTCGAAGTGTGTACAAATTACTTTCCACAGATGCCGTAATTCAATAATTTCACAATACAATATTTCAAGTTATAATTTGGATGTTGTGTTTGAAAAGCTTGATTTAGGTGTTTTGTTTGACTATAAGCTAACTTTCCTCAGTCATCTAAATTATATTATCCCTAAGGCTTCAGTTATGTATTTCATACGTAGAAACACTGCTGAATTCTCAGACCCATATGTGAAAAAGGTTTTATATTGCTCTTTTGTTCGATCAAAAATTGAATATGCTTCTTTCATTTGGAGCCCAAATGCATCAGTACATATTAATCGTGTTGAGAAAGTTCAAAGGACGTTTATGAAGTTTGCTTTAAACTCTTTAAACTTTTCTGCACCATTTCCATCGTACGAAAGTAGATGTTTGCTTCTAGCTTTAAAATCTTTGACTTCTAGGAGATATATAGCTTCATTGGTGTTGTTACATGGTATTATTAATGCTTCTGTGGATTGTCCAGAGTTGCTATCACTCATACAGTTTAGTGCGCCGGCCCGATCTTTGAGACATTACTACCCTTTTCATATCGATAGACATTTTTCTAATTATGCTTCTAATGAACCCTTGATTAAATCGATGAAACTTTATAACACTATTTGTGAGTTTGTAGATTTTTCTATTTCTAGTCTTATGTTTAAAAAATTGTTAAATAATATAATTAATTAAATATATTATTGTTATACTAATTTTAGTATAAATAATGTAAAACATTGGTGGTCTGTAAGGATTTATATCCATAGACTTAATAAATGAAAAGAAATGAAAATATGATGGTAGTCAATCGTACGATAACTACGTCTCGTATTTTAATTACAAAAATAGACAGACAGAAGGAAAGGCAGAGATGGTAAAATCGATTCAAAAAGTGTTTCAAAGTTGACGGTATAATGTTACAAACTACTTTTTGGTATTACAAACAAATGCACAAAGACATACCAACCAGCATAATCTTGAATGGATACATTCATACATTCATCGTACTGCGTATATGCTCGGAGTAAAGCGATGTGTCCTGAAATAGGCATTCATCTGACCAATTTGTGACCATCCTTTGGTAAATAATTTTAATATATTATTTAAATTTTTAAAATTATTATATTTTTATACCCTCACTCTACATAGTAGGAAGGTATATATCATTTGGGGAAAAAAAATTTAAAAATTTAAATTTAAGTCTGATATTGCAGAGACAGACCAGAGCGTCTGGTGGGAATCGAACTCACAGCCCCCACGCTGATACCTCGACTACCGGGGCGCTACTCTTGACATTGTTATTTTTTGATGATTTCCTACAATTTCATTACTGGAGGAATGAGTAATATTATTCTAAAATAATAAATATAACGTATACGCCACCAATACTGAACAACACTTGGGAAATTTATGGCATTCTGTATGGAATTTAAAATGTCCATTTTTAATTGTAAATCTCAAATACCTGTTTGCCCATATAGGGTGCCCTGATTGTTAGATTTTGTTAGGAAGGTATATATATCATTTGGGGTAGAAAAAGGTGTAACGCATTGAAGGAGTGACTTAAGATCCTAAGTATGTTTGGACCAAATCCGTTTCACGACTTTGTAAGCTGTTTGAGCCATGTCCGTCCGTCCGTCTGTCTGTATGGCTGGCAGGTGTACATTCGAAATGAGTAAGTCCCCTTTTCCACAGGCAAATTTTTATTTTGCAAATTTTTTGTTTTCTCTTTTGAAATTTTCGCTTGCTTTTCCACTAGCAAATTTTTCTTTGCCAAATTTGCGAATCAAAATACAAAAGAAAGAAAGAAACGTCAAAAGTGTTTACATTTTAAAAAATTTTTCTAAGAAGTGTTTACATAATTTAAAATAAAAAATATAATAATAATATAATATAAAAATAATATAATAAAATAATAATATAATAATAATTTAAAATATAAAATTAAAAATTAAATTTCACTTGCACAAATTAAAGCAACAGGTTTGTAAACAAAAGCCGGCTGTGTGTCAGTAAAACGAATAGGTTAAAAAGGAAATCTCAACAAAATTGTTTTCAACGAACAGAGCAAAGCAGAATTTGCGTGTACCGCAAATTCTGAACAGGCAAAGTTTTGTTTCTCTTCCTCGCACCCCTCTCGCCGGCAAACTCAGAATTTGCCAAATAAAAATTTGCCTGTGGAAAAGGGGACTTACGAATCTGTTCAAACTTTGCACATTGTAGAATTTTCCCCAATCATATTTTAAGTTCGAAGATGGGCGAAATTGCCACGCCTCTTCTGGTACCTCCCACACAAATGGTAGATATTCCTTCTGATAAGAACCAAAGAAACTTCCCCGCGGATATTCGGAATTAGCTATATTTTTGTATATATGGTAAAGTTTTTATCACTTTAAGTGTATAAAATATGGCTGCTAAAACTTATATATGTATGATCGGAATACTCTGAAATTTGGCGTTTGGCAATGCTTTAGACGTTGCATTCACCTGGAATATTGGTGATATTGTCACACCCCATCTAGTACCTCCCACACAAAGTGTCATTAGTTTTGGTTAAAATAAAATTGATTAATACGGATATTTCATGTTTGAAAATTTTTTTATAATCAGTTTTTACAAAAAAACCAGTAAGGAAAGGCTAAAGTCAGGCGGGGCCGACTCTATGATACACTCCACTTTCAATCCGAATACAATTCAATTCGGTGAAAAAGTGAAAACGGGAAGGTTTCTTGTATCCTGTAAATGTATGTGTTTGACAAAAAATTTTATATCGGAAAGGACATTTGTATGAGGATATATTGAAACCTGGAACGAAATAAGTGAAATATAAAATGTATAGTTTGACCAACATCGGTTAAACTTATGGGAGCAACATTTTAAATTGGGCTATATTTAAATCTGAACCGATCTTACCCACTTTCACCATAGTTTTGTTTAGTTAGATTATAAGATGTTGTGCGAAATTTAAAGAAAATCGAACACAATATGTGGCTTTTAAAGCGGCAAAAGTCAAATCGGGAGCGACATTTGTATGGGGGCTATATCTAAATCTGAACCGATCTTACCCAATTTCTGCATAGTGTTTCTAGTTGGATTATAAGATGTTGTCCCAAATTTAAAGAAAATCGATTAGAATATGTGGCATTTAAAGCGGAAAAAGTCAAATCGGGAGCGACATTTATATGGGGGCTATATCTAAATCTGAACCGATCTTACCCATAGGTGTTTCTAGTAAGATGATAAGATGTTGTGCCAAATTTAAAGAAAATCGAGTACAATATGTGGTTTCTACAGAGGAAAATGTCAAATCGGGAACGACATTTGTATGGGGGCTATATCTAAATCTGAACCGATTTGACCTATTTTCACCATAGATGTTCTTAGTTTAAATATAAGATGTTTTGCCAAATCTGAAGACAATCTGATACAATATGTGGTTTCTAGAGCGGAAAAAGTCAAATCGGGAGCGAAATTTGTATGGGAGCTATATATAAATCTGAACCGATCTGTCCGATATTCACCATGCGAGTTTCTAGTGGGAATATAAGATGTTTTACAAAATCTGAAGACAATCTGATACAATATGTGGTTTCTAGAGCGGAAAAAGTCAAATCGGGAGCGAAATTTGTATGGGAGCTATATATAAATCTGAACCGATCTGTCCGATATTCACCAAGGGAGTTTCTAGTGGGAATATAAGATGTTTTACTAAATCTGAAGACAATCTGATACAATATGTGGTCTCTAGAGCGGAAAAAGTCAAATCGGGAGCGAAATTTGTATGGAAGCTATATATAAATCTGAACCGATCTAACACATTTTTACCACAGGTGTTTCTAGTTACAATATAAGATGTTTTGCCAATTTTAGAGAAAATCTGTTGTAATATGTGGTATCTAGAGTGAAAAGATTCAAATCGGGAGTGAAATTCGTATGGGGGCTATATATATATCTGAACCGATTTTCTTCAAATTAAATAGCGTTCGTCCTTATCCCGAAAAACGGCGTTGTGCAAAGTTTCATTTGGTTCTGTCTACAATTGCGACCTGTATCGTGATTACAAGAATAGATGGACGGACGGACGGACAGACAGACGGACATTGCTAAATCGACTCAGAAAGTGATTCTAAGACGATCGGTATAATTAACAATGGGTCTACCTCGTTTCCTTTTGTGTGTTACAAACAAATGCACAAAGACATAATACTCTCGTGGAGTGTATAAAAATAGTCTTGCTTTAGCCACGCCCCTTCTAGTACCCCCCACACTGTTGCCTCTATCCTAGGTAAAATTAAATGCTTTGTAACATACATAAAATCCACTATGCCTTTAATTTTGATCACGTTTTTACAATTATCCGGCGCTAAGTAAAACGTAAGTCCTTCAATAGACATGTTCTCTGAGAGTGAGGGTTTATATAAGTCGGTGTAACCGACTGAAACTTACTTACTTGTTCCATTTAGAATTATGAATTCAAGTAATAAAAAAATACCCGTCAACGTTTATGGACCAAATTTTGTTTCAAATTAGATTACCGGTTATGTGTCAGTTATATTTACCGATAATTAATATTACTCATACGTCCAGTTATGCGATTAACGGTGAAATTGTTCTAAAATCAATATAATCGAAGCAAATTGTTCTAAAATCACTATAATTAGAGCAAATCGTTGGAGATTTTCTCGAAAAAGGACTAACATATGATGTGAAAGCTATCACTCACTCAATAATTCAATAGTAAATAGTTTGCCGTACCATTGATCTTAAATCGCCCCTTTTTCATTCACTCAATAACGCAATAGTAAATTGTTTACTTCGCCATTGATCGTAAATCTTCTCGGCCGCATTGCAAGGATGAAAGCTGTTGTTTAACGGTTTCCTTAAGCTCCCAAAGCGATTTAGGCCACAACTTTAATGGACTCACACAGCCAGCGCATCAATTGAACCTTTCATCATCGTTCGTGCAATCGTTCTGGTTAAATGAGTACATTAATATAAAATAAATAATCGCTTTTGTTGCGTTTTTAATTTGTTTCGGTTTCTCTTGCTGTTGATGTTCATTTCTGTTCTGTTCTGTTTTTTTGTACTGTTCCCAGCAATTGTCAGTTTTAATAATTTCACAATTATACAATTGCGAAATAAATTAAATCGAATTGAGGAGACGAGAAAATAGCCTCACACACACACATCCTTCAACACTTCAGCGGTAGCAGCAACAATTGCCACCAACCCAAAGCAAAAAAGAACAACAACGAACGCCACTAAAGGAACAAAAAAGGATTGTGTTGTGTTTTTCATTATTATATTTGCGGATATTTTAAACCATTTTTATGCCATTACAAAAAATGGCGAGAACTGAATGAAATAAAACAAAAAAGAAAGCAGCAACCCAAAGCCAAACGCGTTTTTCAAGCCAACAATAACCACGACAGCGGAAACCCACGAGCCATTCCACGTCGTCAAGTCGTTAATAGTGTAAATTCGATTTAATCAATAAAATAAATACGCAATTTGCTCAGGGAAATTTAAATGTATGCAAAATATAACAATTGGTTGACACCGGCAATTAGTAAATAATTATTTTGAATTACAATGCAAATTATATTTATATTCTAATTTAAGCCTGATATTGCAGAGACAGACCAGAGCGTCTGCTGGGAATCGAACTCACAGCCCCCACGCTGATACCTCGACAACCGGGGCGCTCCTCTTGACATTGTTATTTTTTGATGATTTCCTACAACTTCATTACTGGAGGAATGAGTAATATTATTCTAAAATAATAAATATAACGTATACGCCACCAATATACTGAACAACACTTGGGAAATTTATGGCATTCTGTATGAAATTTAAAATGTCCATTGCATTTTTAATTGTAAATCTCAAACACCTGGTTGCCCATATAGGGTGCAAATACTTCGATTTCTTATCTAAACAATTAAATAATTCCTTAAAATTCTAAAATTCTAGAAATCGAAGCGATGAGTTAAGGTGGAATGGCTCAACAGCAACAAGGCAGGCAGCACACATCCTCCCACAACTATTAAATGCACTGTACAACACATTTAATAGGATTTTTTGTTGTGCAGTTTGCGTTTTGTAATTTCAACTGAGCTGAGCCTATGCTCCGTACCCCCTCACGGCACGGCACGGCACTATTCCACTATCAGCAGCCACACACGCACACAGACTCACACGACTCCATCACCCACAGCCGATGAAGTGTGTCCCTTGGTGGTACTGGTGGGCACAAGGACTATGTATAGAATCTACACCGAGTTATACTAAACTGTAGGAGACGAGGCATTTACGAACTTCAGCAACAGTCTGAACAGTTTGAAGACAAAAACACACAGGCAGGCACCCGCCAACGGCCCACAGCTACAGTTACAGCTACAACAACTGCAACTGAACGACCCACGACCCTCTCATCTTATGGGCTTAAAGCCCATATGTTGGCAACAACAGCAACACCAGCAACAGCGAGCAGAACTCTCAAGGGATGTGAAACAACAGGCAGTAGACATTTGTGTTTCAACGGCAACATTTCCGAGTTTCTTGTGTTATGCGAGTACGACGAGGATTGTTTTTTTTTGTTCCAACAGCTCCAACAGTTAACATGAATTTCCGCTAAATGAGTGAGTGAGCAGACGGATGGACGGACGGGCAGGCAGGCAGACAGACAGCCAAACGAACGAATGTGGATGGGTGGAAGGCGGACAGACACTCGACCATAAACACTGGATAAATGTGAGAAATGCATGAAAATGAAAAAGAAGAATTAGAATTACAGACCTGTAATTCGGAGGAGGCACAAGGTCGGGAGGTTGAAGAACCAAAACAGTCGGTATGTTCACGTGAAGGAAATTAATTACACTGTCCAACAGCATTTTTGGAACAGAGTAGCGACCACTGATTTTGTTCGTAGAACATTTTTATCCTTAAATGTACTTTTTGAAAGGAAATGTTAATGGAAAATAATCCTCATAAAATTCCACAATATAGTTCTGACAATACGACTTATCTCAGACATTAATTTACAACTTTATGCACTTAATGCTCCCTTCGACCAAACACTTTTTGAAAGGAAATTTTTTGATTTTCTCGAAAAAAAAGGTCTAATTGGCCCATAAACAGAGGCTAGAGGCTTAAGACCGTCCACAAAAATAATCCTCATAAAATTCCACAATATAGTTCTGACAATACGAATTATCTCAGACATTAATTTACAACTTTACGCACTTAATGCTCCCTTCGACCAAACAATGAAAACTTTGATCCACTGTACAAAGAAACTCAGACCAGCTGGACTATAAGTTTATTCTACAAAAGTGATCTACTCCACATGCCCTTTCAGATTTATAGGGTCACTATTCTGTTCCAATCAAAAAGTCTTAATTTGTTGGACAGTGTTATTATTATTATTATTATTTATTTTAATGTGTATACCATCCACCTTATGATGGGGGTCAGTCTGTTGAAAGCACGCTAACTGCCGAACGAAATGAACTAAGAGGTTCGAATATTCCGTAAATGTGTCTTATGGTTGCAGATCGCTTGTTATTGAAAGTAGTCGAAGGAGGCACAGAGGAAAAAATTTTTCCCTAACAAGGACTGATAATACCCTAATATTTAGATTATCTAATCCTCTCATTTATTTTCTTTCGATATTCAGGAAATTTTCCTATCAAAATGGTACAGAGGCTTGAGGGAAATTGTTTCTACCTAATAATATTTAGGGGACATTTATGAAAATTGCTGCCTTGATTTCACATGTATCCAATATTAATCTGACAAATTTTGAAAAAATAATTTTATGTTAAAAATTTCGGACTTAGCCTGGATAAGTCAGTGTAAGTAAAATTTATTGTAATCCAGGCTAAATCCAAAAATGTGAACACAAAATATTTTTTTTTTGAAAATTTGTTTTGATACCGGCTTGGTTGTGTAAATACTACAGTTATAGAAATCACTTCCATTAACGAATGTTCCTACAATGATTTGAAACTTTATGCGTGTTTCTAATTTTTAATAAAATTTTGGTAAGTAAACAACGTTGAATTTTAAAACTCATATTTTTTCTTTTTATGTTTTGCAATGATTTTTACTTTTTGCAACACTGAAAAAATAAGTACTTAAAAAATAAAATATTTGTGTGACGCAGACAAATAGTACAAATTAATTCTGCGGGCGTTAAAATTTTTCTGAGGAGGTCTTAGCCCCACCAGGACTACTCGTCCTACGCGTAGTCCTGTCTGTCAATTTCAATTTTTTAATATTGCCATTTTTTTTAAATATTCTTCAAAGTGTTTACTATATTAGAGTGGCTTCTTTTGAGAGGAAGGAAAAAATGTTGTTGATGTTCCCGACTATAATGAAATATTGGTTTGTTTTATGTGTTCTCCCAAAATATTTCGGTTTTATCATTGTCCGTTCGTGAGCTGGACGCGTTCAAAATAACCTCTATAATCAGGTTTTTCTTGGATACAATTCACGGTGAGAATGGTATTTGGAAAAAACTTGCTACAAATTAAAATCCGACGCCAGGGGGTTTTGGGGGTTCAAATCCCCCCCCAGAGAGGTTTCGAACATATACTTTTTAAAACCTTCTAGACTTTCTGAAGCAATAAAATATAGAATTTTTAAGGTATTTTTAAAATAACTCGTCTGAAATGGTAATTTTGCAGTAAAATCATGAAAACACAAAAATTACATACAAAATTGTGGATACATTCTTGAATTTCAGACAAAGTTTATGAAAAATACAAACAAACTAAACGAATTGTGCCAATTTCAAGATTGTGTAGTGCTATTTTCGCTAATGGACACCAAATTGTTTGGAAATTTTTCATTTTTATTAACCGATACCACTTCTTGACATTCGACTAGAGCTATATCTTATGAACTTTTAATTGTGTACTGCAATCAAAGTCTGGAAATTTAATAACAAAATCGTTTAGTAATTTTAAAAAAGTGTAGATAAGAATCACTATGATACTACTATAATAATGAAATCTAAAATATTCTTAATAAAAGCAAATAATTTGCTTGATGCTTGTAGAGTGCTAAGATGTAACATTTGCGATTGGACATTTTTATGGAGCTGTATCTAAATCTGAACCGATGTGTCCTATTTTCATCACAGATGCAACAACGACGGTTTCTGTTACTTCCAATGGGAGTTTGCAATTATAACACAAATCCATTTCGACAAACGAAGAACACTGATGATTTGATATACATAAACTTATTTCTCTTTGTTCATTTACAACAACTGATGACATGTTTACCGCAAACAAACTATTTTTTCCACAAAAGAAGAATTTCAAATGTCGAGTTTTGAATTACAAATGACGAGTTTTGAATTTCAAATGACGAGTTTTGAATTACAAATGACGAGTTTTGAATTTCAAACGATGAGTTTTGAATTTCAAATGGAATTTTTGAATTGCAAATTGTATCTTTTGAAATACACTTGATAATGGTGTAGTTGTTTCTTCTTGCAGGGACTGAAGGGTTTATCGCCGAGAAATTTAATCGTTTTTTGTGTAATATTTGTTCAAGATATATATCGAGGGCTTATATTCAAAAGAGGCTATGAACCATTTTCTCGAAAATGAGTTTTAGATGCCAAACTATTCTCAGATTTGTATGTCATCTGTCATATAAATTTGGAAAATAATTTTATTTCTAAAGCCATTTTGCAAATGTTTCTGATCCACTCACACTATAGTTTGTGACTGCATAAGTGGTTATGAACATACAAATAATATAGTTCAAAAATGGAGCAGCATATATCCGAAGGTTGTAATTCGCTACAATGATTTTGTTTAAAACATTTTTCTGGATTTAGAGCATATCGTACTATCAAATTCCATCATTTCGCGTTAATAGCATATTGATTCCCCAGTTATCAGGCTAAACTATGAAAAATGGTGGCTGTAAAGTCAAAAATTGTGAAAAGTATATTTAGAAAAACCGGCGTAACTTTTTATTATATTGAGAATACCAAAATATTATTATTATATTATAGTATTTAGATCGAATTTTATTTTATATAAGCTTGGGACAATATGCGTATCATATATATTGCTAAAAACATCAAAAAGCTGTTTACCATCTCAGCAGATACAAATCTGCTGTCTCTTTTTTAACAGCAGAAAATCTGCTCTTTCAGTAGACTATCTGCTTTCTTATATACATATTCCTTTGAGTGTACTGACGAATTGACTGTCGGACGAATGTATCAAAATATTTCTCGAAGATCCTGGCAATAAAATATAAGTGGTTTCCAAACGCTGCAGTAAAAATTAACTAAGTATGAGTAAAGATTCCTTCTTTCAAGGCCATAGTAAATAGTTCATTTACTAGAAAAGTAGATTTACTTAAAAACATTTCTTTGGATCTGATTAAAAAATCTTACAATTGAGTAAATTCAAACTTATGTTTTAAGTTTAAAGTGAGAAAAAAATCTGAAATTTTTTGTATGGAAAAAATTCCATTTAGGAAATTTTAACTTAAAAATGAGTTTTTTTCTAAAATGAAGTTAAAATGTTTACTGAAATTTATGCCGAGTCCTTCATAAGCTTATTTCTTAAATACTTTATGAATTATTCTAAACAACCACTGCGAAGGCGCCTATCTTGCCTTCGCAACAATTATGGAGTAATAGCTCAACTCCTTATGGCAGAGGTATCATGAAACTTTTGAGAAATATTTCATGTTGTAATTTTGTTTTGTATACTCTGAAGCAAAACTATTTGTTTGATTTTTTAGTTAAATTGGACCTTTTTCTTGTATAAAATAAAATTTTCCTCAGTTTAAGTAAAAATTTACTCGTTTTGAGGAAAAAATCTGCAAAATTGTCCTCAGTTTGAGTAAATATTTACTTGATTTGAGTAAACATTTACGTAGTTTTAGGAAATTTTCAGCAAAATTTTACGAAGATTTAGTAAAAAATTTACTTAATTTTAGGAAAATTTTGCTTAATTTTAGTAAAAAATTACTTGGTTTTAGGAAAAATTTACTTAGATTTAGGAAAATTTCTACTTATATTTAGTAAAAATGTACTTGGTTTCCTAAATTTTAGTTAATTTTAACTCATTATAGTTAACTTTTTTATGTAGATGAAAACCCCCCCAGGGGAAAATGCTGCACACGGGCCTGTTCGACGCGAACCTTATCAAACCATATTAACAACTAGCAATATGACCCAGTATAAAGGACAGATTTATACTATTTTAGTGCAATTTTTGATGCATTTTTTATAAAAACCGCAATAACTTCCACAACTTTTATTTTGAAGCCACTCTACTCTATATATGAAGATTAACATTTTTCTTAAGTTTTATAATTGCCGCACAATAAAATTCTTTTTTATGTCTGTTTTTATTTTTGCTGTCAGGGTGGTGTAACCCCCTTAAGTGTATAGATGATTTGTAGAGAAGCAGCTGGACTTTAGGAATATCCATGAAAATCGCCAATGGAAATTGTAAGAGGTTCACAAATTGTCATATCGAAATTTCGTTTATTTTTGAAAAAAATTGACATTATTTTCAAAAAATAAAATGACAATTTTTTTAAAATAAATCAATTAGTATTTCCATTCAAAAAAACTATGTCAGTATGCAGCGAATGCCAAATTTCCAAATTTTGGAAAAAGTAATATTTTCCATAGTTTCATTTCATTGACCATAACTTATCATGTTTTTAACAAACATGGTAGATCATCTTAGACTCATACCCTAAAAATACGTTAAATGTTTTCCGATGAACATTGGAAGCTGTTGCAAGCGGAATGACAAAATGCATAACTTCCCCTTCCTATGGCGGAGTGTTTCTTATATCCATAAATATTTTTCTACATTTCTGGCGAGCTTAAGTCACACCTCATCCATTGTTTTGCGTTTGAGTCAATTGAAAACGCAAAATTTTTTTCTTTGAATTTTCTACCACTATATAAATTTAAATTTATAATAAAATCGATAGTTTTGGGGAAGACTACTTTCAGAAAATGGTTATCTCTATAAAACCAACACAGTATTTTATCTCGAAAAAGTAATATTTCCACATCAAATATGAAATAAAGAAGAAACTATTTTATTTGAAGACCGAAATTAAAAATATATATATAACTTATATTTAAGGGTTATTAATTATTACTTTTAAAATAATTTCATTTTATATATTATTCAAATTATGCGAATCTCTTTATGTTGGCATTATAAATAAAAATGTGTTTTTAAATCAGCATACACTTATGTCAGTGGATATACTTTCAAACTACTACTAAAGACAATTTTGGTGTGCATAAAACGAGAAATGTCATTGTAACGATACATTTTTTAAAGTTTCAAAACGAAACATCCTTAAATTAAACAACTGATCAAAGCAAAGAGAAAAATTAGCATATCTCATTTTATTTTTAATTTAGACAACTGTTATACTGACTTCCACAATTGTTATTAATTTGACAAAAGTTATATATATATATATAAAGGGTGATTTTTTAAGAGCTTGATAACTTTTTTTTTAAAAATACGCATAAAATTTGCAAAATCTCATCGGTTCTTTATTTGAAACGTTAGATTGGTCCATGACATTTACTTTTTGAAGATAATTTCATTTAAATGTTGACCACGGCTGCGTCTTAGGTGGTCCATTCGGAAAGTCCAATTTTGGGCAACTTTTTCGAGCATTTCGGCTGGAATAGCCCGAATTTCTTCGGAAATGTTGTCTTCCAAAGCTGGAATAGTTGCTGGCTTATTTCTGTAGACTTCAGACTTGACGTAGCCCCACAAAAAATAGTCTAAAGGCGTCAAATCGCATGATCTTGGTGGCCAACTTACCGGTCCATTTCTTGAGATGAATTGTTCTCCGAAGTTTTCCCTCAAAATGGCCATAGAATCGCGAGCTGTGTGGCATGTAGCGCCATCTTGTTGAAACCACATGTCAACCAAGTTCAGTTCTTCCATTTTTGGCAACAAAAAGTTTGTTAGCATCGAACGATAGCGATCGCCATTCACCGTAACGTTGCGTCCAACAGCATCTTTGAAAAAATACGGTCCAATGATTCCACCAGCGTACAAACTACACCAAACAGTGCATTTTTCGGGATGCATGGGCAGTTCTTGAACGGCTTCTGGTTGCTCTTCACTCCAAATGCGGCAATTTTGTTTATTTACGTAGCCATTCAACCAGAAATGAGCCTCATCGCTGAACAAAATTTGTCGATAAAAAAGCGGATTTTCTGCCAACTTTTCTAGGGCCCATTCACTGAAAATTCGACGTTGTGGCAGATCGTTTGGCTTCAGTTCTTGCACGAGCTGTATTTTATACGGTTTTACACCAAGATCTTTGCGTAAAATCTTCCATGTGGTCGAATAACACAAACCCAATTGCTGCGAACGGCGACGAATCGACATTTCACGGTCTTCAGCAACACTCTCAGAAACAGACGCAATATTCTCTTCTGTACTTCTGTACGCACTGTACGCATTCGTGTGGTTGGTTTAATGTCCAATAAAGTAAACTGAGTGCGAAACTTGGTCACAATCGCATTAATTGTTTGCTCACTTGGTCGATTATGTAGACCATAAATCGGACGTAAAGCGCGAAACACATTTCGAACCGAACACTGATTTTGGTAATAAAATTCAATGATTTGCAAGCGTTGCTCGTTAGTAAGTCTATTCATGATGAAATGTCAAAGCATACTGAGCATCTTTCTCTTTGACACCATGTCTGAAATCCCACGTGATCTGTCAAATACTAATGCATGAAAATCCTAACCTCAAAAAAATCACTCTTTATATATAACAAAACAAAGATGTTTCAACATTTTGGTTGCATTAAAAGTTAATCGAATGGAATTCAGAAATGATCAGTAAATCCCAGTCAAGTGTCTCGTCCATCAACTGTCTTATAACTGTAAAAAACATGACGATATATTAATAGAACAAATCCCCAATTTTAGAATACAATTTCCCCACTTTGGGAATTCGTGTATTTTTTTAGGAAAAATTGAAATTTTCTTATTGATTGGTTGAGCTTGAGGCCATGAAAAAAATTGTGGTGTTGTTTATAATTTTTTCTATTTTATTTTCCAAATATTTCGGTTGCCTTCGTCAACCATCATCAGGGGATAAACACTAAACAAAGATATATACAATTTATAACAAATATTCACTATCAATATCGAAAAATTCATGTTGTCTGCACAAATTGTTAAATCAAATCAAATTGGATCTAGTAATCTTTCATCGCTTTTATCATTTTGACGAATAATAAATTTCACCATGCCATTTTTAAAATTGAGCCAGCGACCTTTTTTGTGTCAGAACAATCCATTCTGTTCTTTAATCTATGATCATTATTATAATGGGAGGGGGTCTTTACAGAGATTTCTCTGAGGAATTCACACTGACACAAAAGAAGTCATGCCTTTGTCATATTCTAGTTTTTCTTATAAATAATGGATATTGTGCAACTTTTTAAATTGAAATGTTTTTTTTTTTTGTGGAGATATATGATACAGTGCGGATATGTATAAAAACTCCAAAATATATATAAAAAAACAGAAATAGAAAATATAAAAGTATAAAAATATAAAAATATAAATATATAAATATATAAATATATAAAAATATAAAAATATAAAAATATAAAAATATAAAAATATAAAAATATAAAAATATAAAAATATAAAAATATAAAAATATAAAAATATAAAAATATAAAAATATAAAAATATAAAAATATAAAAATATAAAAATATAAAAATATAAAAATATAAAAATATAAAAATATAAAAATATAAAAATATAAAAATATAAAAATATAAAAATATAAAAATATAAAAATATAAAAATATAAAAATATAAAAATATAAAAATATAAAAATATAAAAATATAAAAATATAAAAATATAAAAATATAAAAATATAAAAATATAAAAATATAAAAATATAAAAATATAAAAATATAAAAATATAAAAATATAAAAATATAAAAATATAAAAATATAAAAATATAAAAATATAAAAATATAAAAATATAAAAATATAAAAATATAAAAATATAAAAATATAAAAATATAAAAATATAAAAATATAAAAATATAAAAATATAAAAATATAAAAATATAAAAATATAAAAATATAAAAATATAAAAATATAAAAATATAAAAATATAAAAATATAAAAATATAAAAATATAAAAATATAAAAATATAAAAATATAAAAATATAAAAATATAAAAATATAAAAATATAAAAATATAAAAATATAAAAATATAAAAATATAAAAATATAAAAATATAAAAATATAAAAATATAAAAATATAAAAATATAAAAATATAAAAATATAAAAATATAAAAATATAAAAATATAAAAATATAAAAATATAAAAATATAAAAATATAAAAATATAAAAATATAAAAATATAAAAATATAAAAATATAAAAATATAAAAATATAAAAATATAAAAATATAAAAATATAAAAATATAAAAATATAAAAATATAAAAATATAAAAATATAAAAATATAAAAATATAAAAATATAAAAATATAAAAATATAAAAATATAAAAATATAAAAATATAAAAATATAAAAATATAAAAATATAAAAATATAAAAATATAAAAATATAAAAATATAAAAATATAAAAATATAAAAATATAAAAATATAAAAATATAAAAATATAAAAATATAAAAATATAAAAATATAAAAATATAAAAATATAAAAATATAAAAATATAAAAATATAAAAATATAAAAATATAAAAATATAAAAATATAAAAATATAAAAATATAAAAATATAAAAATATAAAAATATAAAAATATAAAAATATAAAAATATAAAAATATAAAAATATAAAAATATAAAAATATAAAAATATAAAAATATAAAAATATAAAAATATAAAAATATAAAAATATAAAAATATAAAAATATAAAAATATAAAAATATAAAAATATAAAAATATAAAAATATAAAAATATAAAAATATAAAAATATAAAAATATAAAAATATAAAAATATAAAAATATAAAAATATAAAAATATAAAAATATAAAAATATAAAAATATAAAAATATAAAAATATAAAAATATAAAAATATAAAAATATAAAAATATAAAAATATAAAAATATAAAAATATAAAAATATAAAAATATAAAAATATAAAAATATAAAAATATAAAAATATAAAAATATAAAAATATAAAAATATAAAAATATAAAAATATAAAAATATAAAAATATAAAAATATAAAAATATAAAAATATAAAAATATAAAAATATAAAAATATAAAAATATAAAAATATAAAAATATAAAAATATAAAAATATAAAAATATAAAAATATAAAAATATAAAAATATAAAAATATAAAAATATAAAAATATAAAAATATAAAAATATAAAAATATAAAAATATAAAAATATAAAAATATAAAAATATAAAAATATAAAAATATAAAAATATAAAAATATAAAAATATAAAAATATAAAAATATAAAAATATAAAAATATAAAAATATAAAAATATAAAAATATAAAAATATAAAAATATAAAAATATAAAAATATAAAAATATAAAAATATAAAAATATAAAAATATAAAAATATAAAAATATAAAAATATAAAAATATAAAAATATAAAAATATAAAAATATAAAAATATAAAAATATAAAAATATAAAAATATAAAAATATAAAAATATAAAAATATAAAAATATAAAAATATAAAAATATAAAAATATAAAAATATAAAAATATAAAAATATAAAAATATAAAAATATAAAAATATAAAAATATAAAAATATAAAAATATAAAAATATAAAAATATAAAAATATAAAAATATAAAAATATAAAAATATAAAAATATAAAAATATAAAAATATAAAAATATAAAAATATAAAAATATAAAAATATAAAAATATAAAAATATAAAAATATAAAAATATAAAAATATAAAAATATAAAAATATAAAAATATAAAAATATAAAAATATAAAAATATAAAAATATAAAAATATAAAAATATAAAAATATAAAAATATAAAAATATAAAAATATAAAAATATAAAAATATAAAAATATAAAAATATAAAAATATAAAAATATAAAAATATAAAAATATAAAAATATAAAAATATAAAAATATAAAAATATAAAAATATAAAAATATAAAAATATAAAAATATAAAAATATAAAAATATAAAAATATAAAAATATAAAAATATAAAAATATAAAAATATAAAAATATAAAAATATAAAAATATAAAAATATAAAAATATAAAAATATAAAAATATAAAAATATAAAAATATAAAAATATAAAAATATAAAAAAATAAAAGTATAAAAATATTAACACATTAAGCGCCACGTCGTACGTTCCCGTACGATACCTAACCCGTCGTGGGGTGCCTCATATGCATTCTATTAAATATAGATGCAAACTTGTCTTGAGCCAGAACAATATCCCAGTTCAAATCATATATTGATTACAGACCAAAAAATACAAACGAAAAAACTAAAACATTTTGACGAATTTTAAATGTTTCTATTGGTCCTCAATCAATATGAGAGAAGTGAATTGGAATGACCAAAACTTGTATTTTTGGAAAATTTTAGAATAGGGTGGGCCATGTAACATTTTACATTTTAACTACCGATTACTTTGACTTTGGAAGAATAGAATAACATTCATTGTTATTTTTTTGACGTTTTAAAAATGGTACGCTGTACGCTCGAACAAAATTGGGTAATATTAAAAACTTAACTCCAAAGTAGTGAGTCTTTAACGCAAACTGTAGAAATTTACGTGGATTTTCTTTTCGAGAAGAGATTGGCCTTCAGTTCAGCCTTCATGAAGCTCATTTTTATCTCGGTGGCTATGTCAATAAGCAAAAATGCCGCATAAGGGGTTCAGAGAATCCACACGTGACTATTGAGAAGGCAATGCATACTGAACAATTGGATTGATCGGATGAGGTACTACCGATCCAGTCGTGGTAGTCATATGAATGATATTGTGTTCCATTTGTAAATGACAAAGTTCAAACTTTCCGATAAACCAGAAATTTGAAAAAATAATCAGTACTTTTTTATAGCCGATTCTAATTTAAAGTTTTAAATGGCCCACCCTATACCTATCGAAGTGTCCTCGTATAGCGCTGAAAGAAGTCAGAATCGAGAAAATACCTTTGCAGTAGTCTTAACATATGTCCTTGATATTCAAAAGCCTTTCTTTGAGTCAAACTATAATCTTGAGATGAGATTGACAGGCATTCTTACGTCGACAGTGTAATGAAATATGCGTCTTTGCGAACTTAAATTGAAATGTTTGAAATTATAATTGTGTGTAATCATAGCATAGTTGTAGCCAAACATGATATAGTCAAAACTGACCATATTTTTGAATAGACAGTCCAAACAGTTGTGTCCAAACATATCAGGCGATCCTCGTTCATGTGAAACGTCAGCGGATGAATGAAATGCGTTTTTGCATTTGCTAAACAATGAATTACAACAAAACAATAACAACACGGCCACGCTTCCATACTATTCATTTTATTCATTTCATTCCGCTGCGTTGTCTATGACAATACAATCAGTCTGTTCGCCCCCGCTCCCCCGCTCCCATGAAACCCAACATCAACAAGGATGTCGATAATGCAGCCGCCACAGCTTCTCTTCTTCCATCGCTCTTGCAGTCAATTCTGGGCAAGCTTGTGAGTGTCTGTGACGGCATCGCTGCTGGTTGCTATTTTTAGGCTCAAGACAAACTTTTCGCATTCGCTTGCCTATTAAAATGTTCCATTTCACATTTAGTTTGTTCTCTGCTGCTGTTGTGTTGTGTGTTGTCTTCCACTCCCCGCCACCATCCTCTCCCTACCACCCTACGCATTCGTCCGCCCATTCCATAGTGGAGAGATGCAGTAGTTGCTGTTGTTCGTGGTCGTGGTCGTACGTACGTAGTGGCAGTAGCAGCAGCAACAGTCGAAGGATGACTGCCCTTCGGCATATCCTTGCACCGTCGTCGTCTTCTTTTGCTTCGCTCGTCATTCTTGTGTTCGTCCTTTTCGTCGAGTTGCGTGCGTGTGTGTGTGAGTTTCCTACATTTCCTACATGGCGTGTACATGGTGGAACACAGCAAAACTCTGTTGTCGTTTTTTATTTGTGTTCGCATTTCCTCCTACAGCGAGTTGAGTTTCACTTACACAATGAATGCCTCGCTTACAATGCTTGAAATAATAATAATTCTCGTGTGGAAATGAATGGTGAACTATAGTAATACGATACTCGTACTACACCATTTCGAAATTTGAATGAAGAAACAGACAGACTGACAGCGGAGAATAGCACTAGGCAACACAATTAATTGTGTCTGGGATTAAGTCAACCACCAACTTTTTTTTATAATCAAAGTTCAATTTTTGCAGAAGGTAACTTTGATATGTCCACGATCAAGGTATTTAAAATGTTCACTTTCATGCACAAACATACCTAAAAAATTGAGAATGACTAGAGTTACTTTTGAAAAACGCCATTGAGATACCTCATAAAAAATTCCACAATTCCTATACCAGGGAAAATAAATCCCAAAAAATTAAATTGTTTTTTTTTTTTTTTTTTGAAATTTGGTCGTATTATAGTCGAGCGGCAGAGCGAATTATTTTAGTTACTCATTTCTCAATTATATTGCGTTTATTTTAACGAAGTCCTCTCTAAAAAATTTACAAACTTACAATACACATATCTCATACTGAAGGTAGGCAAGAGACAAAGTCTGTTGACGAACGTTTTACCATTAAAATTCATTTATGGCCCTGCCCTATTTTTTAAATGATCTTCATAAATTTTGAACCCACTTTCATAACTTTTTGTACTCTATTTGTAGTAAAAGTTGAATTTGTAGTTGACGTTAGAACGACTCGCGAAAAAAAACTGATAACTTACCACTTGTAAAATGAAAGCTTATATGATTTTGAAACGGCAGAACAAGATCTAAGGGACAGGCCGTTTATTCCCACTAATAGAGGTTTTCCACTAACTTAGTATCCCATTTATCCAGGTAATAATGCTAACGTCGTTTTAAAAGATGTAGTATATTTTTTTAAATTGCGTTTCTTCCTATTGGATCATTTTTACTTCGACAAACTTTTAGCCTTGTCAGAAAATGAACTTCGACTTTTGGGAAGTCAGTTTTTAAATCTTTTCAGTTTACCTTGTCCTTCAAATGAAGGACCACAGTGATAAATTAATATATCTACTGTTAGTGAGATAACAGATGTAAATCAATTGAAAAAAATCCCACTTATAATGGTCCATATTGAAAGCGAAATCCCACTCTTAAAAGTACACGGGTAAAATATCCAATTTAAAGAGGTTGAAATTCCCTGTGTGAAGCGTGCAGGGACCATCAAAAATGTCCCATTTATGTCCCATCAATCCTGGTTCGACTGTATGTAACCGACAATTAATAGCGGAGTTTTTTTTTTGAGAAAAAGAAATTCATATAAAGAAAACCATAATCAACAGAAATTGTGGTATCAAAATAAATTCTTGAATTTATGTAGAAAAATGGCTAACAAACTGTTGTATTTTCCAACAAAATACCCAAATTCCCCAAAGTGAGAAAAATATGTTCCAATTTTGATACACTCCACGAGAGAATTATGTCTTTGTGCATTTGTTTGTAACTCCCAAAAGGAAGCGAGATAGACCCGTTGTTAATTATACCGATCGACTTAGAATCACTTTTTGAATCGATTTAGCAAAGCGCAGGTCGCAATTGTTGCCAGAACCAAATTAAACTTTGTACAACGGGATAAGGGCGGACGCTATATAATTTGAATAAAATGGGTTCAGATTTAGATATAGGCCCCATACGAGTTTCACTCCTTTCCCTTTAGATACCACATATTTTAACACCTGTGGTGAAAATGTGTTAGATCGATTTATATATATCAGATTTATATATAGCTCCCACACAAATTTCGCTCCCAATTTGAATTTGTCCGCTCTTGAAACCACATATTTTATCAGATTGTCTTCAAATTCGGCAAATCATCTTATATTTAAACAAGAAACACCTGTGGTGAATATGGGTCAGATCGGTTCAGATTTATATATAGCTCCCATACAAATTTCGCTCCGAATTTCAGCTCTAGAAACCACATATTTTAACAGATCTTCTTCATATCTTGCAAAATATCTTATATTTCAAGTAGAAACATCTATGGTTAAAATTAATCAGATCGGTTCAGATTTATATATAGCTACCAAACAAATGAATTTTTCCACGTATTTTCATCTAATTTCTTCAAATTAAAACAAGAAGCCTTTCCTTACTTGTTACAGATTCGCCTGAAAATTTTACTGTATCTAACTTCCGGACAGAGGATGGTTCCTGGATATACTAGGTCATGATAGGATAAAGGAGGGTGGGTGGTACCTCCCACACAAAAAATATTTTAAAACTATCAAAAATTATTCATTTTATCTTCCAAAGCATACGAAGTAGGGGAATAGGGAAAAATGAACCCGTGCAACGCCGGGTAAAAAATATTAGTAATATATAAATTTTATTAATAGCACTCTCCAACAGAATTTTTGGAACAGAGTAGCGACCCTATAATTCTGAAAGGGCATCTTGAGCTGGCCTGAGTTTGTTTTTACAGTGGGTCAACGTTTTCATTTCGTGGTCGAAGGGAGCATTATACTAAGCGACAAAATGTGGAAAGTTCATGGCTAAGAGAATTCTTATTGTTAGAACTATATTGTGGAATTCTATGAGGATCATTTTTGTGGAAGATCTTAACCTGCTAGCTCCTCTCTGTTTGGGTCAATTTGACTTTGAGAAAAAAGAAAACTCTTTTCAAAAAGGACATTTAGGGGTCACCAAAGACACCAAATTTGTAAATAAAGCTTAATTATTAACTATTATATTAATTTTCACAACTAATACAAAATAATTACTAGGTTTTAAATTTGTTAATGTTTTTGGAAGATCGATTTTTTTTCAACAAAAATGTGGGTATTTCGGATAATTTTGCAAATTTTTCATTTTCGCGGGAAATATGGCTTAAATGATTTGTATGCATTGTATACATTTTTGTTTTGTAATTTTCTCGCGATCTATCCAATTGACCTGGCCGTGTATTAAGAACCAATGTCGCTTGTAACATATATGTAGTCAGTCGCGATATAAGCTGTAATTGTTACAAAAAACCAAAAATATTTTATTTTCGATTCACCCTATTGTCTACAATTTTCAATTTCAATTGGAATTTTTAGATGTATTTCAAATTCATATATGTATTTACATTACTGACAATAATAAGTATTTGTTTATATTATATTACTACAAACAAAACTTTTTAAATTCGCTAAATAGCCATTTTATGCGAAACCCAGCTAGGGGAATAAAAACTTTCTGTGAGGCTATTTGCAGGATCTTTATTGTGAAATAAAAATATCATGCCGACAATACTATGGCTTACATAATGTAAATTTTCTTGAATCGAGGTGAATATCTTCTTCAAGAAAAATTTACTTTGCATATGTAGCCAGAAAGTAATGGTTTAAAAATAGGAATACAATAAAAATTGTTCGCCTGGAAACTTTCAAGAGAAATCCAATAGGAATATAAATATATGCTACGATGTATTTAAATGACTCTTTGTAAGAATTAATCTCTGGATTATTTCAATATTTTTATTTTTTATGAATTTATTATTTTTTTATGTTTCTATTGTTTTTACAGTTTAGAATATTCCCCCCTGTTTCTATAAAATATTTTTGTCTCCAGGCAGAATGAATATTCTAAATTAAATGTGTCATAACATTCTCCGTCATATGAGTTATTTGTTTCCTTAATCGTTTCAATTTTGAATCTAGTGTAGGTGTCAGTCACTTCTACCTTCGATATAAATGTCCAATTCTGACGATTAGTCTACAACTTTTCAAGTTTATAATGAGAAAATGTAATTTATAATCGGAATATGTAAGTTCACGATGAGATTTAAATTCATAACAGGAAATGTAAATTCATTATAGGAGCATGATAATTCATAAACAGCACTGTAAATTCGTAATGTGAAATGCAAATTCATATTGAGAAATATAAATTCATAATAAGAACATACAAATCGATAATGAGATATATAAATACGAAATGAGAAAATCCAAATTTATAATGAGAAAATATAAATTATTTTTCAGTAATATATATTCATAAAATATAAATTCATAATCAGGAACTCTAAAATTTATAATCGAAGCCATGTATGTCCGTTTTTTCTATGAATATTTTCGTAGAAACACATTTTTTATCAATGTTCTCATTATAAATTTACATTTTCTCAATATGATTTTATATTTTCTCATTATGAATTCATATTTTCTGAATATGAAAACGTATTTTCTGATTATGAATTTGGATTTTCTGATTACAAACTTGTATATTTCATTATGAATTGGTATGTTTCTATTATGAATTAATTGTTCTCAATGAATTATGATTTATATATCTCATTATGAATTAACATGTTTCTATTATAAATTTACATTACCCATTATGAATTTACATTTCTCAATATTAATTTGTATGTTCCGAATATAATCTTGAAAATGTGTAGAGTAAAATATTTGTAAAATGAAAAATAATTTGTAAAATATTTTGACAATAACATTCGTTTTTAATTTGTAATATGACAGTATTGAAAAAAACACACCAGTTATTAAATGTTGATATTTTAAACCTTATTGAACATACCTATAAATAAATTACTTTTTCCCGGGAATGAAATTTTTCATTCCCGTTTTCCCGGGAAATGAAAAAATCCGGGAAACCCCAAACCCTAATGATGGCTTTGTATTGAAAAATCGTTAATTTTTGAGAGGACCTACTCGCTAAACATGAAAGTGCCTTTTTTCTCGCTTAGTGGTGGTGCCAGATTATTCTTTTTTATCCTAACACAAACAATTTTAAAATCAGCTTTATAGGTTGAATACGAAATACGAATACCTTGGCCGATTCCAAATCATCTGAAAAACACCTCGGCTCTAAGCATCTGCAATATTGTTAAAATATATTTTTCCGTACAAAATTTACAGAATTAATTCCAAAAAGTTGAATTGGAACCACTGTGCATCCCCGAAGGAACGAAGGGGAACTTGTATTTATCAATGTTGTAAAAGGTCATTTCTTAGAGCAGGATCCGAGGGGCTAATTCGATTTTTCTGGGAAAGCTTTTCAGCGATTTTTACTCATAAATGTTGCCAACATCTCAATGATATAGAGTATTGTGCGGTATTTTGTATTTGTCACAAAGTTTTCCCTAATTTCACATTCACCGCTAGACATTAAATATTAAATTTTGAGCGTATTTCAATTTGAAATGGTGTAGTCACTCTACCACCTCCATCGTCTTCGAACAGAATTCTCATTCTGTCTTCTCTCACTATCCCTCTACGGCTGTGACTGTGAATTGAAATGAATTACGGGCGGATGAATTCTGCACTGCTGCCTGATGACGATGATGGCGTTGAAAACAATTGATAAGAAAACATGCTGCGCGAGTGAATGTATGTGTGTATGTATTTGTATTAGGTTCCCTTCTGCTTGCGTCAGGGAAAGTTAGAAACACTAGAAATGCTTTTAGTTTTATGTTGAGACCGCAGACAACAGAGAACAGATATGTCCGCGTTACTTTTGCGGACAAGAATGGCCGCTTAACATTTTCTTTGATGGCTTGCAAAAATTCCATGGCTTTGGGCTATTCTCATCTTTGATGTAGACCGAAATGCACATAGTCTGTAAGAGTGAAATACGAGTAGTGGCTAGGTTTGGGGATTTTACAACATAAATGTTTTAAAAAATACATATTTAACTAATTGAAATATATGTTTTGGTAGTCCAACCATACGGTAATGTTGGTGGCGTATGAGTTATATTTATTAAGAATTAATATTATTCATTCGCAAATATCAATTTAAAAATGTACCTCACCAAAATCACTATCCTCAAAAACTATCCACCCTATCGAGAAGCAGAGAATCTCGAGAGTATACTACCGGATCTTGGAGATACAGAATATATTGACAGCTTGTATTCCCTATGAACTTTCGGCCATGGTTCAAAATCCATTCAACTAAAGTACTTCTAAGATGGCGTTCATTCAATGTTAAATTCCCTACATTGCACGATGGGGCCAAATACCAATTTGAGAGGCAAAAAGTCCATTTTGAAGTAACATATTTTCTGAAAAAAATAATGGCAGTTTAAAATGCAAAATATAACATTTTGGAACCAGATGGCAACTCGTTTTTTCAAGCCATGCTGCCAATGTTACTACTTTTTCTCTTGTTTCATTTTTAATAATTCAACCTAAAGTATTAACGAAAACACATCTGTTGTAAAACGAAAAAGCAAGCTACACAATTTTTGTAAATTAGAAAATACTAACACAGATACGCAAATTAATCAAAATTTAAAAAAAAATTTAATAATGTTATTTCAAAAATCAATGCACTTAGATAAATTGTGTTGTATTTTTCCTGTATGTTTACGATTCGTTTCTGTATTTCTTCTACCTATAAGTGGGTATGGCAGTAAATTGATCAACTTAAAATTTTGCGAGATAACTTTCACAAGTACAAAGTACAGAATTTAAAGTTTCCTATCCTATCTGATTCCTAATGTATTTTCTTTCAAAAAATCAATATTAATTCAAAAATTGGAATATTACGGCATTCAGGGAAAAGAACTTCTACTATTCAAAAATTATTTATTGAATAGAAAACAATATGTTCACCTTAGCGATGCACGAAGTAATATTGGCGCAGTAGAATATGGAGTCCCACAGGGAAGTGGTTTAGGCCCGTTATTATTTTCGATTTATGTGAATGACATGAAGAACCTTGATTTGTCGGGTAAACTATTTATGTTTGCAGACGACGTGTGTTTGTTTTACCCATACAAGCACGATCTGGCTTTACGAACTCACATGGAAAGAGATGCATCGTTGATTTTCGATTTCGCAAGGTTGAATCGATTATTGCTAAATCCAAATAAGACTAAAGTAGTTCGGTTTAGACCCCACCCAGCAAGTAATAATGATAATTTCTCGGTGTACGTCGATGGTAAATCAATTAGTGAGGATCACTCTGTGAAATATTTGGGAGTGACACTGCAAAACAATTTGAACTGGGATATACATATTGCTGATATCAAGAAGAAAATAGCCCCAGCAATCGGTGTATTATATAAATTGAAATACAAGTTAAATGAAAAATCGAAGCTCATGATATTTCAATCGTTAGTACAATCGCATTTGAAATACTTAGCTATTGCCTACGTCAACAATAAGAACAGTAGCTCTTTGAGATCTCTCCAATGCATGCAAAACAAAGCTCTCAAGACGATATATAATTTACCATTGAAATTTAACATTTGAAACGCTTCTACCTTCAGTATAAAATTTGAATTTTGTAAGATATTTTTTTAATTGAATTTGAATTTGTATATAATTGTATATAAATTAGAATAATATATTGCCGGCTTGCCTCAATAATGCCACTATGGCGCTGAGGCCAGGAAAGTTGTTTATATGGAATTTGTACAAATAAAATAAAATAATAAAAAAAAAACTACCATCCCACTGTAAGTGGGCGCGGCAGCAGCTCGAAAAGCTAAATTTGATTCTGAACAACTTTTGTAAGCAGCATAAGTATAAGTACGAAATTTAAAAGATCTACCTGTTTACTAAGGTATTTTGCCTCAAAAATCTACTACCGTGTAAGTGGTCGTGGCAACTAAAAAATTTTATAGACGACTTTAGTAAGCACCATAACTACATGTACGAAATTTCAAAGGTGTAGTTGCCTCGAATTATTTTTTGCCTATACAACTGGCATCTGCCTCACTGTGCATTGGAGGAGTGGGATAGGTGAGATCTATTTGACGAACATGACACTGAATTGTGGAGTTGGTTCGGTGTCTTCTCAGAATATGCCGGTCTAGCATTTCATTCCGACTTCCTGACTACTGCAGGCGAAAGTGTTCGCCATTAACGAACTACAGGTTTCCTTAAAGGCGAACATTCCTCTTCAGCTACAACGGGTCGCTTAGGAATCTTTGTAAGAGTTAAAAGTTGACCTCTTTTATTGACATGGGAACCATGCGCGACGAATGAAGCAACAATTTAACGATAACGAGATTGAGATTGAGATAACGAGATTGATTATGAGATTTTGAAAATTCGACCCACTTTGACTTTTCAAGCTGCACTTTTTATACCCTCCACCTCCAGGATGGGGGTATACTAACTCTGTCATTCCGTTTGTAACACCTTGAAATATCGACATGAGACCCTATAAAGTATATATATTCTTGATCGTCATAAAATTCTAAGACGATCCATGTCCGTCATTCTGTCCGTGTGTTGAAAGCACGCAGGCATCTAAAGGAAAGGAGCTAGAACGATCAAATTTTCCATAAATGCGTCTTATAGTCGTAGATCGGTTGGGATTGAAACGGGGCGAAATCGGCCCAAAGTGAATTTTTTTCCCTCACAAGGACTAAAAATACCCATAAAATCCCTAATATTTTAGCGTATTTAAGCATGTTTGTTGAATATGTCTGTTTATATTTGCTTGATATTTGGTATGCGCATTCCCCTTATACCATAAACGTGCACCATAAAGTGATTCTTATTTGTAGGGGGTGAAATGGGGCAAAAAATGGATAAAAATTGTACATATTAAACGACAACAGCTAGAAACACGAAATTCGGTGTGTACATTCCTCTAATTGAGTAGATACATAATATAAAAGCATTTCTTCCAAATTAGTACTTTTAAGGGGTAAAATGGGAATAGAGGGATAAAAATGGTACCAACCAAACGGCTGTACCTAGAATAATGGAATTCGGTGTATATATTCCTCTGATTGCATAGACAAGTAAAATACACGGATTTTTCAAAATTCGTACTTTTTGGGGTTAAAATGAAAAAAAGGGGATAAAAATAGTACCAATCAAATGAAAGCAGCTAGAGTCATGAAATTCGGAGTATACATTCCTCTGACTGTGTAGACACGGAAAATAAACAGATTTTTCGAAATTCGTACTTTTTGGGGTCAAAATAGAAAAATGGGATAAAAATAGTACCAACCAAATGACCGCAGCTAGAGTCATGAAATTCGTAGTATATATTCCTCTGACTGCGTAGACACGGAAAATAGACGAATTTTTCGAAATTCGTACTTTTTGGGGTTAAAATGGGAAAAAGGGGATACAAATAGTACCAACCAAATGACCTCAGCTAGAGTCATGCAATTCGGAGTATACTTTCCTCTGACTGCGTAGACACGGAAAATAAACCGATTTTTCGAAATTCGTACCTTTTCGTTTACGGCAAGAATTGGTTGAATCATGAAGTTAGGTTATTTTGCACTACGTACGTCTGATAATGGATTTTCAAAATTTGTACTTTTGGAATTAAAATAGAATGGAAATACAACCAATTGTAGCACCCACTATCTACCAATATTTATGGTATTTAAGCTTTTTGAAAATATAAATATAAGAATATTTATTTTTTGATTTGAAATAAATAATGGTTTGAAATAATTAAAATATTATATTTATTTATAAAATTATTTTTTTTTTTCAATATTTGTATTTGTTTTGGTTTGGCTATATTAAAAAAATTTATTTTCCTGTAATAATACTGCACTTCTACGAAAACCGACAACCTCTGTGTAATGCAATCCATGGTGGAGGATATATAAAGTTCGGCCCGGCCGAACTTAACGCCGTTTTTACTTGTTTCTGATCCGAGTTGTTTTGCATTCATTTTGTTTATTCAAATACTGTCACCATTTTCTCGTTACAAAAGGAAGACGATGGAAAAGATATGCTTTAAATTTAAAAACTCGAATTGACAAAAAAAGCTGATTGAAACATGTAAATAACTTTCAGTCGGTTAAACCGTTTATCGTTTAAACATTTAATGATTTAATGGAAATTATAAGGCAATTGATTTTAACTTATAGCCGAATTATCTGTGTGGAAAGTACTAGTACCCAACAGTTAAAATCATGATCAAATTTCTAGTCATAACGGATTTCAGGCACCAGCAGAGAAGTTATGAAGGATTTAATTTTACCTAGGATAGAGAAAATTGTGTGTGTAAATATTTGATAATATCAGAGTATTTGGATCATATCTATAGCAGTTATAAAAGCTTTAATTTTAAGAGGATTACGATGACTTTTGCGGAAGTTGTTAGAAGGGGCGTGTCAATCCATCATATTTCGTACGTTATAAAAATATTATCATATATCAAAATATAACTGATTCTGTAAATGGATATTTCGAAGAAAGTGAGAAAAATTAAAATATAAATCGCATTTTTATAATGTTGATGTTGGGTAATTTTTCGTTTTCAATTTAGCTTAAAAACCAAGACATTTGCATTGGACAAACACAGAAGTGGTTTTCGCGTTCAACAACGCCGATTCAGCGAAAACTTTACCAATATTTCAATGTTGCGGAGTGATTGATGTCTCTTAAAAATGACTTTGATTTTATCGAAAATGATTAATACTTTTTTAAATTCATAAAATTCAGCACTGTTTTTTTCATCATGGTAATTTATATTATTTTTGTCGCATTTTTGAAAAATTTTAGATAATATTTTATTTATGGGGAAGAATTTTTTGTTTTCTCTAAAAAGCCAGTATACATTTAAAATTTGTAGAAAAAAAGTTAAAGAAAATGTCCTACGATGGACGATAGCCATACTTTTCCTGGGTGTTCATTATGTAACTTTTGAATTTTTGTATCGTTTCGACGATAGTTATTATTTATTATTTATAGCAATTGTTATTATTTATTGCAATTATTTTTGACATAAGTATTTCCATACAAAACAAAAACAATTTCAAACATTCAAATGCAAAAAATTGTTTTGGAACGTAATAATGAACGATACCTGAGGCGACATCCAAAATAGTATTGTTTCATTATTACTTTTCCAAACAAATTTTTGAATTTGAATGTTTAAAATTGTTTTTTATACCCTCACTCTACAGAGTAGAGTAGGGACAGAAAAAAAGTATAACGCATCGAAGGAGTGACTTAAGACCCTAAGTATGTTTGGACCAAATCCGTTTCACAACAGTTTAATATGTTTGAGCCATGTCCGTCCGTCCCTCCCTCCGTCCCGCTGGCTGGTGTACACGATAACTCTCGAAAGCAGTTAATGAATCAATTCAAACGATGCACATGGTAATATTTGTCCCAAAGTTAGCTTAAGTTCGAAGATGGGCGAAATTGACACGCTCCTTCTGGTACTTCCCACACATATTCCTATGTTAAATTAAAACCAATTTAACTTCCCTACGGATATTCGGAATCATCTACATTTTGGTATTTGATAAAGTTAGTATAATCATTTTTAGTGTAAAAAATATGGCGGGTTTTGCCACGCCCCTTCTAGTACCTACCACACAAATCACCCTAAACCGACTTATATAAACCCTCATATCTATGGAAATTATAATAACTTAAATTTTACGTAGGGCCGGATGATTTGTGTGGAAAGTTCATGGTATTTGGTCCTAGCTTCCACAATTACACAAATATGATTAAATATCAAGTCATAGAGGACAATATAGAATTTATGAAGGATTTAATTTTACCTAGGATGTAGATAATTGTGTGGGAGGTACAAGGAGTGGCGTGGCTAAAGCGTAAATATTTTTTTGGTTTGAATTGATTATAAAAACATTTGAAAATATCAAATTGCAAATGATTTTGACTACCCGTATGAATGTTACACTGGTTTGATTTTATACAAAGCTTATGTCACTTTGTGTGGGAGGTACCGAAAGGGGTGTGGCAATATCGCCAATATTCAATATCACATTTAATAGTATTCCTATTATCCTTATAGAAGTTAAGCTGCTTTAATTTTAGGTAAGTTAGGGTGATTTGTGTGATAGGTACTAGAAGAAGCATGGCAAAACCGGCCATATTTTGTACATTTAAAGTGATTATACTAACTTTATCAAATACCAAAATGTAGATGATTCCGAATATTCGTATGGAATTTAAATTGGTTTTAATTTAACAAAGGAATATGGGCCATTTGTGTGGGAGGTACCAGAAGCAATTTCGCCCACCATCGAACTTAAACTAGGCTTGAGAAAAATATTACCATGTGCAAATTTTGAATTGATTCCTTAACTCCTTTCGAGAGTTATCGTGTACACCAGCCAGACGGACGGACGGAGGGACATGGCTCAAGCAACTTAAAAAGTCGTGAAACGGATTTGGTCCAAACAAAGTTAGGGTCTTAAGCCACTTCTTCAATGTGTTACACTTTTTTTCCTGTCCCAAATTATATATACCCTCCTAATCTGGAGAGTAATAGTATAAGAGATAACTTACTTTCAGTTAAGTCTGTTTCTTTCACTTATCACATATATTAGAGAAATATGAAACAATTCCACAAGATGTCAAAATTGTGGACTTACATTTCCAAAACAAGCACAATTAAACAGTTACGAATATTCCCAATTGAAAACATTTTCCCACAAAATTCTCCTCTGTCCATTGAAAGTTTTTTTTTGAAATTTAAAGCAATTTTCAGTGAAAATCCCCTCCACTAATACGCCAGAGATGTTACATTTTCTGATTATCCTGGAATTAGAATGATGGCGCTGATAATGCGCTTCAACTCCAGCGTGTGTGCGTGCGTTCGTAAACATATTGTCACAATGTCAAAAGGATACAATTGATCCGGCAACTGTGCACTAACTGAACTTGCACACACACACACACTCACAGTCGCGTACAATGGGAAATGGCTTTAAAGAATATTTATAGCAAATGTTATGATTAATGCGATGTAAATGACGATTAGAAATGAGTTTTACACTGTATAATCGCCAATGTAGCAACAACAACAGCAACACCGATATCCACATCAATACAACAAAACAGACACACACATGCACGCACAGAACAAAGTTGGTCTTTTCTGTTGTTACAACTGATGCTGCTTTTGCTGTTGCTGACGACGATGATGTCGTCGTTGCAGTGTTCGATGTTGGTATTGTTGCTGTTGTCGTTGCTCCTGCTGATGCTGATGATGATGCCTCTGTAGCACCAGAAGCTGCTGTGCTTTGCTCTTAGCCGCATTGTAAATATTGTTTTTGTAATTGTTGAATTGTATCCTTTTTGCTACAGATGCAGAGCAACTGGAAAAAAGGACATGCCACACTGTGTGTTGCGTGTTGTGTGCTGTACGTGTCTGTGTCGGTCGGTTGGTTGAATTACTCGAATACCAACTCGTTCGCGACCTCTTTCACTTACAAATACACGCACAATAACGACGCACGCACACGCAGACAGTAGACAGATCCATAGAACGAGAATGCGAGACTTGTCTATACTTTCTTTGCAAGCTTATTATACGTACAGCCAATGGTCATTGAATTAATAAGGAAAATAAAAACATAAAAGCATGCTCGAAAAAAGTGGAAAAATATCGTTTCTTCTTTGTATTAGTAAACGAAAATATATTTAAATTAATGTAGCAAAGTTGCTTTCTTATTAAGTCGCTGTCTTATGATTTTTATACAGTCCACGAGAGTATTATGTCTTTGTGCATTTGTTTGTAACACCCAAAAGGAAGCGAGATAGACCCATTGTTAATTATACCGATCGACTTAGAATCCCTTTTTGAATCGATTTATCAATGTCCGCCTGTCCGTCCATCTATTCTTGTAATCAAAGTTCAGGTCGCAATTGTAGCCAGAACCAAACGAAACTTTGTACAACACAGTTTTTCGGACGAACGCTATTTAATTTGAAAAAAAAAAATCGATTCAGATTTAGATATATCCCCCATACGAATTTCACTCCCGATTTGACTTTATCCGCTCTATAAACCACATCTTTCACTCGATTTGCTTAAAATTTGGCACAGTACCTTTTAATTGCACTGGAAAGAGGTATGGTGAAAATTGGTCGGATCGGTTCAGATTTAGATATAGCTCCCATACAAATGTCGCTTCCGATTTGACTTTTTCCGCTCTATAAAGAACCCGATTTTTTCAAATTTGGCTTAACACTTTATAATCTAACTAGAAACTCCTGTGGCGAAAGTGGGTAAGATCGGTTCAGATTTAGATATAGTCCCCATATAAATGTCGCTCCCGATTTGTCATTTTCCTCTCTAGAAACCACATATTGTACCCGATTTTCTTCAAATTTGGCTTAACACTTTATAATCTAACTAGAAACTCCTGTGGCGAAAGCGGGCTAGATCGGTTCAGATTTATATATAGTCCCCAAACAAATGTCGCTCCCGATTTGTCATTTTCCTCTCTAGAAACTATAATACAACTAGAAACACCTGTGGCTAAAGTAGGTAAAATCGGTTCAGATTTAGATATAACCATCATACAAATGTCGCTCCCGATTTGACTTTTTCCGCTCTAAAATCCACATATTGTACCCGATTTTCTTCAAATTTGGCTCAACTCCTTATAATCTAACTAGAAACACCTATGGAGAAAGTGGGTTAGAACGGTTCAGATTTCGATATACTTTTATTTATATATATAAAAATGGTGCTCCCAAATGTTTAACCGATTTTTGCCAAACTTTACATATTATATTTCACCTATAAACATACACGTGGGTCACATCGTTCCTTGTTTCAATATACCCCCATACAGGTGTCCTTTCCGATTTATCATTTTTGTCAAACACATACATTTACAAGATACAAGAATCCTTCCCGATTTCACTTTTTTACCGAATTGAATTGTAATAGAATAGAAAGTGGAGTGTATCATAGAGTCGGCGCCGCCCGACTTTAGCCTTTCCTTGCTTGTTTTTATTTTTAAAACCTTTTTTCTTAAAAATTTGCTTCTATAAAAATAAAACGCTGTAGGATCTTCAAAAATACATGTACACTGGCCGTCAGTCAACGTACGAATATTTTTATAAGTTAGCTTTGAAATACTGAATTTTTGGTACTTCTTAATTCTTATTAATTTCGTCATAATGCTTCCGAACTCATACGGGAGCCGTACATTAGGATGGGTAACGGATAAAAATTGCTGAGGTCAATCTACAGAAGTGAATGTTTAATGATGATCATTGGTAGTATAATTGGGCGTTTAGTTTGATTTTTTGTAGTTTATGAAAGTGACAGCTAAAACTAGCATTTCTTGATGCCAAAAAAGAATATCGGACGAAAAATAACGTCACTTACTCCATTTTTTGTAGCTATTTATTTTGTATAAAATTCTACCACCAAATACGAAAAAAATTTCAGTCAGTATGAAAAAAAAAAAAACAAAAAAATACTATAAACGTTCAATAATTTGACCAATAAGTTACTCTAAGACAATAATCACAATTTAAATTTAAAGTGCTTTCAAGGGAATAATACAAAAACAAAAAATTACACGTGAAAACAAGTAAGGAAAGGCTAAAGTTGGAGCCGACTATATGATACACTGCACTTTCTATCCTATTACAATTCAATTCGGAAAAAAGTGAAATCGGAAATGATTTTTGTGTCCTTTAAATGTACATGTTTGACAAAAAATGTTAAATCGGACGTTCACAATTTGACAAGATATGTTCACATTATGACAAGAGCTACAACTTTGCCTCAGAGAGTAAATCAAAATTCCGAACGGTTTGCAATGGTCATATTTTTGCAAAAATGACGCCGAGTCCTTTGGAGGCCCATAAAAAAGTGAATGACATTGGGCAAAACTGGGAGACACGGGTCTTTTTGGTGTCCATACATGGTAATATTTTTCGTGTTGCATTGTGAAACCTAAAAAAGAAAGATCCGTTGGTGACAATTGGTTTGAAAGTTAGGGCACCATTTTTAGCAATGAAAACTTCGCAAGATATTTTTTTCTGGGGGAAAAATCTCAAATGACACGGTAAAGATACGGATCCCTATTCAATGGTCTGTTGCTGTATGTTATCTGTTAGTCCGTTTATATGTCTGTCTGTCTGACTGCTTGATTGCTATTTTACTCTGCACCACTGTTTGGAATCGTTTTGGAGTTTTGTTTATTTGTGTTGCTGCTGCTGCTGGGGTTGCTGCTGTTGAGTTTATTGTTGTCAACTGCCAGATATAATAAAATGTAATAAAATGTATTGAAAACGCTTACGCAACTAAAGTAACTGGCAAAAAGCTCCGACGAGGAAGACGACAACAACCACAATGACTCGAAAACGGAATTGTATCCATGTGTCTGTCTCTCTGTATGTCTGTTTGACTGTCTGTCTGTGTGGATGTGTACATATCGTACAACATTTCTATTACATCATGAACATCAAAGGACACCATCAGCAGTAAAAGGAACATCAGCAACAATCTGACAATCTAGCAACACAAATCTACATAGAAACGCACAAACGTACAAGCAAGCATGCATACATATGTACATACGTATGAACATAGATTTTGAAACAACTGCAAAAGGACGAGAGAACGACTATAACAAATTGTAAATTTATTTACATTTGTCAGACACACACACATACACACGCGGGCAGATACTCGTACAATAAAGAAAAATGTCTAAAAAATCTTCTTCGTCATTTTAAGCCAAGACAATCTGCTGGGAAATAAGGATTTCCCCCCAAAGTTATACCGCCACTCGTGCGCATTTAAATAGCAGCGTATCAAAATGGATGGAAAAGGGTAACGAAATTTGGGTTTTTAGCTAAAGATCTCTATGAAGATTATGTAGCCGTTATTTGTATGGATTTGGGTCATGGATGCGAACTTTGGTTGATGCCCTTCTGTTACAGTTATTTCATTTCAATTACTTAGATATGTTTCTTAGATATGTATGTACATATGTGTAATGCGTTCATTATTCCTAACCCACCTACCTCTACCTTGTTGGGAGAATTTGTCTTAATTGATCGTTAAGTGAGACTATAGCAGTTCCTTTAAGCTGTTGTTCGTATTTATACACTAACCCTATAGGGAACACGCTTACGAAGAGTGTACCATCAATTATCGATTCGTCGCCGTTCGCAGCAATTGGGCCTCTGTTACTCAAAAACGTGGAAATGCCAAAATTGGACTAAGGGGATGGATCATTTGAGGTGCAGTCAAGGTCAACATTTGCATGAAATAATCTTCAAACATCAAATTATATGGACCGTACTATCGATTCAAAGAAAGATTTCATGCATTTTTCTCAATTTTATGTGTTTTTTAACTTTCCTATAGCTTTTAAAAATCACCCTTTATATATACGGAATTTGAGTCCAATTTCCCATAAAAAATAATCTGAAATGAAATTCAATAACTTCCATGAAAGTACTCGAAATTTGGAGGCGCTACGAATTAGTTCCCAAACAAAGAAATTAAATTACTCCCAATGAAATGACCCTAAAAATCGAATGAAATAAGACTCAAAAAGAAAAATTATACAAATACCAAAGAAATGAAAAACCCAAATTGCAGAAGATTTGTACAGTATTTAATAATGAAATAATCTAAAAGGTAAAAAGCAAATATCCCCCAATGAAACAAATCTCAAACAAATGAAATAAACTCAAAATTGATTGAAATCATTTGTGTATTATATTACACTCAATGCTCTGCTCACGATTTTACTCTTTCTTGCTCTTTCTGCTCTAGAAACCACATATTTCATCAGATTTTCTTCCAATTGGACAAAACGCCATATATTTCAATTAGAAACAGCTCTGGTAAAAATAGGCCAGATCGGTTCAGATTTATATATAACTTCCAATACAAATTTTGCCACCGAATTGATTATTTCCGCTCTAGAAATAGCATATTTGATTAGATTTTCTTCTAATTCGGCTCATCAGAAAATATTTCAAATAGAAACATCTATGGCGAAAGTGAGTCACATCGGATCAGATTTATATATAGCTCCCATATAAATGACTCCCTATTTGATTCTTTCCGCTCTAGAAACCACATATTTAACAGACTTTCATCAAATTTGGGAAAACGTCTTATATTTCAACTAGAAAACCTATGCTAAAAATGGCTCAGATCGGTTCAGATTTATGTACAGCTCCGATTCAAATTTTCTTACAAATAAGGATAGAAATATGAAATTTATAATATATTCTCCTCTTGTAGCTGTATCGGACATCAGCCGGTACAAATGCAACGGCCTTTTTATGACCTACTTCACAGGGTGACTAGGTGTAGGGTATCATATAGTCGGCCACGCCCGACTTTAACCTTCCTTACTTGTTTATATTTGGAAATCATTGGGATTTTTTCATTACTATTTTGGGAACTACGAAAAAATGCATTTTGCAGACTTGAATTTATATCAGTTCGACAGTAATGTTGGTTGAATCACTATTGATTTATAGCCTTGTCACACTGCAGAGGAAATCTAGTTTAAGGCAAATCGACCTTAAATCTATTACTTTTTTCCATACAAAATTTAAAATCGACATGCACCCAAATCTAAAAAAAACGTCATCGGCAAGTAATTGTTGAATCTCTTTGAGCAAACGAAAGTATTTGGGATTTTCGAAGAGTTGTGTCTCTGCTGGTGGTTTACAGAGGTGTGTTTTTATGTTTTTTTTTAACATATTTTTACGTATTTGTTTATAATGCGAAGAAAAATTTTTTTTTTTTCGTTTTACAGATTTTCACGTTTTTCGGATTTTGAAAATTGAAAAAAAACGCAATTTATTTATTTTTTTAATTTGTAATTTGTTTTTCACACATTTTAAGAGATTTTGCACTCAAATTTTTTTATTAGAAATTGTGGTGTCTTAGCTTTATTATGACGTCAAAGTTAGCCTACAGAAACGGGGAACCTTTCGATCTTTCCAAAATTGTTCAAAAATTATATTTTTAAAATATTTATTACAAACAAACTATATTTGGCACAAACATAGTTTTGACGCCATAATAAAGCTAAGACACAACAATTTCTAATAAAAAAATTGAGTACAAAATCTCTTCAAATGTGTGAAAAACAGTTCGACAAAGTTAAAAAAAATAAATTACGTTTTTTCAATTTTCAAAATCCGAAAAACGTGAAAATCTGTAAAACGAAAAAATAAAATTTTTCTGTGATTGAGTGCAAAATCTCTTAAAATGTGTGAAAACAGTTCGACAAAGTCAAAAGGAAATTATATTTTTTCAATTTTCAAAATCTGAAAAAAAACAAAGAAATACAAATTTTAATTTTCTTTAAAATCGAAAAATACAAACAGTGGTCAACTTTGGGCCGATTTCTGAAATATAAGCGATTGATTTTTAATGTTAATATCCCAAAATAATACTTGGATCCTAGTTTTGGTTTTTTACAGAACTCAAAAAGTTATTGAATTTTGGCCGATGGATTTTGATTTTGAATCACTGTGCTTCGCTGCCATTGTCATAATCATTGGCCACCTTCTTGTCGTTATCATCACTATTTCATTGTCCGACTGATCATCGAACCAGGCAACTGTGTCGTCATACTTCAGCATGTTCACATCCATCTGTTCCAATTGGTTGAAATGATGCCCAATCTGTGTGTTGGTCTTCTCGGAGGTGACCATCGTCAGATCATTGTAGCGTAATGCAATGCCTAAGCCGTTCTTAGCCATTTCCGGGTTCTCCTCATACTCCATTTGGGTATCAATTTTCGGCAATTTCTTGATGACATCCTTGGGGCTGTCATCTAATCTGCTCAAGAGTAGCGTTTGCTTTGACAAAATACCTGCGGCCATAAAATAGTTGGTCAGCACGTTGGAGTAGGTGACCACAAATTTGTCTTTTTCAATCGGACATATTGAGAGCCAATGGGCAAACTACCACCCAATAGGACGTCCAACGAGGGATTGCAACTTGATGTTATCACTTGACCTGTTTGTGAACTGGTTCGCGTAAATAATATTTATTTATGGACATTTCGCTTGCGAAAACTGGACATTTCTCCTGGATGCAATTGTGAGTGATTCAGGTAAAAATATTTCACAAAAAAACTTTAAAATATTCTCGTAAATAATTCCTTCTGGCAACTTTTATTAAGGCCCAAAATTTATTAGAGTTTTCCACTGGCGTTGTTGTAGCTATTGTCGACATAATTTGACCAAATGTCAAAAATTGCAGTGAAACAGGGTCGATTTCACAAGCAACTCGATTTCACAAGAAATCAACTTGATTTCATGCAGTGTGACAAGGCTATTAGACATATTTTGATATATTTCGGTTCAACCTAACTCAAATATTTCTTTCGTGATTTGTGGCGTATCAACATTGTGTACCTCATACGCCCCCTAGTTCAAGAACCAGATAAGTCGCCGCTATCTCATTGCCCACGACTGTCATTTGCATCATGCAATTCTTCGTTTTTTGCTGTTGTTGTTAAGAAATGTGCAAAAAAGCCCTCTCCATGTTTATTGTTGTATCTTGTCCTTGTTACAACGACGGCGACGAGTATCATCATCATCAAAAAATCCCGAGAAACCAACGAAAACGACAACAACAAACAAACGGTAGCACAATGAGAACAAAAATGATACACACGCGCTCACACACACACACACAGCCACACTAGTCCTAGTCATAGTCAACAAGCCAACAAGAAACGAAGAAAAATTGCATAATAATCCCTTAGCTTTGAAATCAACAGATTATCCGTAAATATTTGTGTAAACATTGTAACACAAATGCGTTTTGTAAACACACACACACACACCCAAATACACATCACGCTATGTACTCCACTCCCACCACTAGGCATCTCCCACACTCACACACGTGCCCACACTCAACCAAATTGTATGCATATGCCATGAGAACAGGAAAAAGAGCGTATATTGTTCGCTTATTTGCCCCTGTAGCAACAACAGCGACAACAACAACACGGACAATGGCATCGACGGAAAAAAGTCAGTCTAGCATTTAATCTTCTACAGCCAAGCCAATCCACCTATTTTTGCACATTTTTGTGTTCTCTTCCTCCTCCTGCAGCTCCTCCTCCTCCATCTCTATTTACATTGTTTAGCTTCATCATGGCATGGTTAAGTTAACCAGCAGCGACAACAGCGCCAGCCACCAGCCGTAATGCACATACTCACGTATCGCTGCAGTGAAATCAAAGTTAGGCTTATACCAATACACTTTCGGTCACACATACACACACATAGATCCGCATGGCCAAATCAAAGACTAGTTTATAGAGTATCGCACGAGTACAATGACATGGCAAATGTGACGGTTATAAGCCTTTCGATGCCTAAAACCTAAAACTATTTAAAGACCTCCTCCGCTACCGCTCTTGCTCCCACTGCTCCTGCTCCCACCATATCCATTACGGACGGAACGTGGAGATTAGGCGGTTGGCTAGTCGTGTCGTGTTTTTGCACATTCCATTCACCGTCGATGATGATGATGATCAGTGAGTGGGTGTAGATGGTGTAGAAGTATTCAATTGTGGTTTAAATTGGATATTCGGTGGTGATAAAACGTTGGGACGAGCTTATAGGGAAAATTTAATATCCGAATATTTGCTATGTCTGGGACAACTAACTATCAATTAACATCTCTATTGAGCTTGGAGCAATTGGAGTTGGTAGATTTACCAGAAAAATTAAAAGATTACCAGGTAGCAAAGCTTTTGAGGTTGACCATTGCACGCCTGCGAATACGTACGAAGTTACGCGACCAAGGTAAGTTGGCTGGCGTACACGGATGGAAGGAAGTCTGCTCCATTTAATGTATAAGGGAAACAACAACAAATAAAGGAAAGAGTTAAGTATGTCCGAAACTTAAATGTCCGCCACAGCTTTGTTGGGATTTTAGTTGTTGGAAGAAAATTCAACAAGAGTAGTGATGGAATTTTATTAAGTTTTGTATTAAATACAATAGAATTTGGACTAACTTCGTTAGGACAGACACTCTTTTAATATATTTTCAAATTTAATTATACACAGAAGATGTCTAACGAAGTTAGTCGAAATATCGGGAAATAATATATTTTCAATATTTAAAAGATAAAATGTAATCTTTTAATTACGGACCTTAAGTCGTTAGGAGGAAATATTGCTTTAGCACTATACGAAGTTCAATTTTCATAATTTTATTTAGTCGAAATATCGGGAAATAATATATTTTCAATATTTAAAAGATAAAATGTAATCTTTTAATTAGCCGATAGGAGGAAATATTGCTTTAGCACTATACGAAGTTCAATTTTCCTAATTTTTTTTCATTTTAACTCTTGTTTTTCACTTTTTTCTGAGTGCATATAAACCGACCTGTTCTAATGTTTATGGTCACTTCTCCAGAAAGGTCCACCATGCTCGAAAAATAAAAAGTGAAAAAATATTGTTTCTTTGCGCGTATTATTAAACGAAAATATAATTAAATTAATGAGTCCCAATCGTAGCTTAGTTATAATGGTAATCATACAGACTGCAAAATTACAGTCATGTTTTATGCATTTTTATAATTTTAACATAATTTTTTCTTAAAAATTTGCTTCATGGTGCAATGATGCAAGTGCTCTCTTATAACTAAATTGTTTTGTTACAACAAAATCAACGTCAATAATATGAATTAATCTATATATATATAAAAGTTACTGACTGACTGAAACTTTTAGGGGATAAAATGGGACGAAAAGGGATAAACTTCGAACCTTCGTCCAGTCTAAACGGCAGTAGCTAGAAACATGAAATTCGGTGTTTTCGTAACTCTGACCATGTAGATGAGCTACCAATTTAAGTATTGCAGCTATAGTCGTGAAATTTGGTATGTAAAATCCTCTGACAACGTAGAAGCGCAAATCTAAATAGATATTTCGAAATTTTTACTTATTAGGGGTGAGCGGGACAAAAAGGGATACAAATTGTACCAACTAAGTATTGTAGCTTGAATCGTGAAATACATTTCTCCGACCACGTAGACGCGCAACATAAATGGATTTTTCGAAATGTGTACATTTAAGGGATGAGCGGGGCAAAAAGGGATAAATTAATTCAAATACTATTTACTTATTTTTCTATGAGTTTTTAATGTAATACATTCAAATTTTAGCTAATTCGATCAAGTAATTTCTTCTTAAGAAGGAAATCTTTGTTTTTTTGGTAATGGAATGGAGGAGAACCAAACTCAACCATACACACATTTGACCATATACGTATTTCGTTGTCCTGTGTAGAGACAACTCATCAGCGATCCTTCTGTATGGAGTGCTTGCGTTAACATGAAGTCATAAATTGTATATATATATACGTTATATGAAAATCACACCTGCGTATTATATGTATACACCCGAAAGCCTCACCGCAAAGCGTTTTTGAAGAGCATTATTCTACCTAAAACCTTTGCTCATTACCATTTTTGCTGTAGGCTGATGTATTTTCAACACGATACAGCTTTTTTCCCCCACGAACTTATTAGACAACCACCCACAACCACTTATTTTCTAATTTTATTTTCACATTTTAAATGAAAATTCACTTAAATCGCCGATCTTGTTTATTAAAATAACCAAATTATTGTGAAGTTTGTTTTAATCATTCTTTTGGACACCAAAAATATCAAAAATTTGCACAAACAAGTATACAAATATGCATTATGTCTCAATCAGCGATGCTGTCAGAATTCAATATGATTGATGATTGAGATGATTCAAATTCATATATTCGAAGATTAACTTTTTGTTGGAAATCTACAGGAACACCTCCTGACCACAAATATTATTATTAAATACACATTTCGTATCTTTTCTACCTCCATAAATGCTCTTAATCCTCTTCTTTTTTACTGCCTTTTCGCGCTCAATTAGATATCCGATATTATTGGACGTGAATGTTGGATCGATTCCTTTAGTTATAAAAAATTAGCAATAGCAGACAATGGCTTCGATGTTACACATCAAGCTCCAAACGAAGCTATTTGATATCCTACTTGGTTTTTTCAACGTCACAAATCAATATTTTGGGAAAGACTTAAACCTGCGGTATTAAGAGGTCTCTTCAGTTTATATTCGCAGCTAGTAAAGAAATCATTACTCTCACATTTTCTTGCGTATTTTTATTGTCAAATATATCCACGAAATACAATGTTTTGTAATATAAAAACCGGGTAACCGACATGAAAACACCGGTTTCCCCGGTTTGTCGAAAATGCCAATTTAAAAAAAACGGTAGACGGTTTTCGGTTTTGACATCCCTAATACTCGTATATTGTAATATGACCATGATAGGGAGGGAGGGACATTTTTACGGACTTGTATCTAAACTATTACTTGCATTTTCTCGTATTTTTTCGAAATTCTGAGAATTTCGGACTGTGCAAGAAAATTGTCAAAGCAAGATTAAAGGCTTATAGTAACGCTTTATTTAAATAAATGCATAAAATTTTATTGACAAAATTTGTCTTTAATATAACGGAATATGTCAATGATATAAACGATGAATTAGGAAAATGCACTAACATAACTGGGAGGTAAAATTTGTATAAGTATTCAGATTTTTATGGCTATGACCGTTAATTTACACAAACAAAAATAACAAAGTTAACGTTTATCCTGAATGGCTCATCACAATATATTATTTATATAGTTTTTGAACAAAAGTAGATGATTAATGTCTATATTGATTATGTCATTTCCTTGTGACAAAATTCCCTGAATATTTTTTCCGTGTTTAATCCCTGGATTCAAACTTTAAACAAAACTGGCCCTATTTTACTGTAGGCGTTCTTTTTGCAATACAATGTGATTTGCCTATTTTAAATAAGATCGGATCTAATATGTGGATTCCAGAGCGGCTAGAAGTCAAATCGGGTAAGACATGGTATGGGAGCTATGTCATCTAGATGTTCCTAGGTAATACATAATACGTCTTGACAAATTTAAGCAAAATCGGATATAATATGTCAATTTTTGATTAAGAAATTTACAAATTTACAAATTTACAAATTTACAAATTTACAAATTTACAAATTTACAAATTTACAAATTTACAAATTTACAAATTTACAAATTTACAAATTTACAAATTTACAAATTTACAAATTTACAAATTTACAAATTTACAAATTTACAAATTTACAAATTTACAAATTTACAAATTTACAAATTTACAAATTTACAAATTTACAAATTTACAAATTTACAAATTTACAAATTTACAAATTTACAAATTTACAAATTTACAAATTTACAAATTTACAAATTTACAAATTTACAAATTTACAAATTTACAAATTTACAAATTTACAAATTTACAAATTTACAAATTTACAAATTTACAAATTTACAAATTTACAAATTTACAAATTTACAAATTTACAAATTTACAAATTTACAAATTTACAAATTTACAAATTTACAAATTTACAAATTTACAAATTTACAAATTTACAAATTTACAAATTTACAAATTTACAAATTTACAAATTTACAAATTTACAAATTTACAAATTTACAAATTTACAAATTTACAAATTTACAAATTTACAAATTTACAAATTTACAAATTTACAAATTTACAAATTTACAAATTTACAAATTTACAAATTTACAAATTTACAAATTTACAAATTTACAAATTTACAAATTTACAAATTTACAAATTTACAAATTTACAAATTTACAAATTTACAAATTTACAAATTTACAAATTTACAAATTTACAAATTTACAAATTTACAAATTTACAAATTTACAAATTTACAAATTTACAAATTTACAAATTTACAAATTTACAAATTTACAAATTTACAAATTTACAAATTTACAAATTTACAAATTTACAAATTTACAAATTTACAAATTTACAAATTTACAAATTTACAAATTTACAAATTTACAAATTTACAAATTTACAAATTTACAAATTTACAAATTTACAAATTTACAAATTTACAAATTTACAAATTTACAAATTTACAAATTTACAAATTTACAAATTTACAAATTTACAAATTTACAAATTTACAAATTTACAAATTTACAAATTTACAAATTTACAAATTTACAAATTTACAAATTTACAAATTTACAAATTTACAAATTTACAAATTTACAAATTTACAAATTTACAAATTTACAAATTTACAAATTTACAAATTTACAAATTTACAAATTTACAAATTTACAAATTTACAAATTTACAAATTTACAAATTTACAAATTTACAAATTTACAAATTTACAAATTTACAAATTTACAAATTTACAAATTTACAAATTTACAAATTTACAAATTTACAAATTTACAAATTTACAAATTTACAAATTTACAAATTTACAAATTTACAAATTTACAAATTTACAAATTTACAAATTTACAAATTTACAAATTTACAAATTTACAAATTTACAAATTTACAAATTTACAAATTTACAAATTTACAAATTTACAAATTTACAAATTTACAAATTTACAAATTTACAAATTTACAAATTTACAAATTTACAAATTTACAAATTTACAAATTTACAAATTTACAAATTTACAAATTTACAAATTTACAAATTTACAAATTTACAAATTTACAAATTTACAAATTTACAAATTTACAAATTTACAAATTTACAAATTTACAAATTTACAAATTTACAAATTTACAAATTTACAAATTTACAAATTTACAAATTTACAAATTTACAAATTTACAAATTTACAAATTTACAAATTTACAAATTTACAAATTTACAAATTTACAAATTTACAAATTTACAAATTTACAAATTTACAAATTTACAAATTTACAAATTTACAAATTTACAAATTTACAAATTTACAAATTTGCAAATTTACAAATTTACAAATTTACAAATTTACAAATTTACAAATTTACAAATTTACAAATTTACAAATTTACAAATTTACAAATTTACAAATTTACAAATTTACAAATTTACAAATTTACAAATTTACAAATTTACAAATTTACAAATTTACAAATTTACAAATTTACAAATTTACAAATTTACAAATTTACAAATTTACAAATTTACAAATTTACAAATTTACAAATTTACAAATTTACAAATTTACAAATTTACAAATTTACAAATTTACAAATTTACAAATTTACAAATTTACAAATTTACAAATTTACAAATTTACAAATTTACAAATTTACAAATTTACAAATTTACAAATTTACAAATTTACAAATTTACAAATTTACAAATTTACAAATTTACAAATTTACAAATTTACAAATTTACAAATTTACAAATTTACAAATTTACAAATTTACAAATTTACAAATTTACAAATTTACAAATTTACAAATTTACAAATTTACAAATTTACAAATTTACAAATTTACAAATTTACAAATTTACAAATTTACAAATTTACAAATTTACAAATTTACAAATTTACAAATTTACAAATTTACAAATTTACAAATTTACAAATTTACAAATTTACAAATTTACAAATTTACAAATTTACAAATTTACAAATTTACAAATTTACAAATTTACAAATTTACAAATTTACAAATTTACAAATTTACAAATTTACAAATTTACAAATTTACAAATTTACAAATTTACAAATTTACAAATTTACAAATTTACAAATTTACAAATTTACAAATTTACAAATTTACAAATTTACAAATTTACAAATTTACAAATTTACAAATTTACAAATTTACAAATTTACAAATTTACAAATTTACAAATTTACAAATTTACAAATTTACAAATTTACAAATTTACAAATTTACAAATTTACAAATTTACAAATTTACAAATTTACAAATTTACAAATATGAGCCTTTTGGCCTCTACTGTATTGAGACAAAAACGTTTTGTTTCAGAAAAACCGATGTAAAAAGGGCGTAACTAACATAACTCGCCTAAAATAAATAAAAATTATTCTTTTTCTCTCGGGATTATATTCGTCCATGTCTGTTAAGATAATGCCAAAAACATTTTGGCAAAAACTGCAATATTAGCAATTTTATACAGTTTTTTGCTTCTCCTGCAAAATAATGAAAATGTTAGATAGGGCCTCTTGCATTTCAGCTGACGATATATATGTACAAATTTAAAAAATCATTTTTATTTTGACAAATCCCCAAAATCTAACGTCTTTTTGGGTTGAAACATGGCGCAGGCGGAGCAGTTCAAAAGAATCCAAGAGCTATGTGCTCCTCTGGAACTTAGCCAAGAGCAGCTGTTGCTGATTAAGAATCATATGATGGACGAGATTAAGTTGGCCCTAAAAAGTGATGATGCCGAAATAAAATCCTCCATCAAATGTTGGCCAACATTTGTACAAGACTTCCCGAATGGCTGTGAACATGGCGCATTTCTTGTTGTAGACTTGGCAGACTCCAGTTTTCGGATACAGTTGTACCATTTAAGCGGGGAAAATGATCCCAGCGTTGAGCAACAATTCTACGAAATACCCCAACAACTCTTTGTCAGCGATGACGCTGAATTCTTTGATCACATTTCACAGTGTCTGCAGGCGTTTTTGAAGAAGAACAACCTTCAGCGAGAACCTCTGTCTTTGGCATTTTCATTTCCCTTTCCTCTGCAGTATGAGAGTGAGATGGCTGCCAAATTGACTGCGTATACAAAACGTTTCAAGTTCTCAAACTTGAGGGACACCGACATGGCCAAAGCAATAAACGAATCCATTAAACGTAAAAATCCAAGAGTGGAAACGGTGGCTTTGCTAAACGATGCCACAGGGGTGTTGTTGTCATGTGCATGGCGAAATCCGGGTAGTAAAATTGGCATAGTCGCAGGGGAGCTGGGCACAAGCGTCTCATATGTGGAGAAAACTGAAGAAATTGTAGGCTGCACCAAAGACTTGTGTTCCAAGCCCACCATGGCAGTCCACATAGATTGGGGTGCTTTCGGGGAGGACGGCTCTTTGAAAAATATTCGCACTGATTTCGATCGCCAAATTGACAACGAAAATGGTCATTTATATGACAAAATGTTATCTGGCTCCTATGCGGCTGAAATGGCCCGAAGACTATTTGTGATTTGTACAGAGGAGGGCATTCTATTTGGCGGACAGATTGGTCGAATCCTTACGACGCCCTACTCCTTTACAACCCGCCATGTCGTTGAGGTCTTGGCCGAAGCTCCGGGCACCTTTGACAATACACGCTTGATGTTCGACCGGTTGGGAGTGATGAAGCCAGACGACCATGAATGTACCAAAGTTCGGTACATCTTGGAAAGCGTAACAAGACGTTCAGCAGCATTGGTGGCTGCTGCCGTGGCATGTTTGCTGGAGAAAATTGGACATCAGCAGCACATAGTTATCGGGATCGATGGCAGTTTCTACCGCAACAACCCAGTATACGATGAGACCGTGCAACAGGTCCTTTCTCAACTTATGCGGGACGAATGCACGTTTGAGCTGAAGCGCATAGAAAATGGCAGTGGCTTGGGTGCAGCTGTTTTAGCCGCAATAGTTTTGCGGCGAAAATTTCTGCACCAAGGCAGCGATGACGACCGATAGTTTTGTACTTTTATTAATAAAGGCAGTAGAAAAATCGCGTATAATAAAGACATCACGTACTGTTATGAGACTGTGTAATGTTTATATTTGAAAACAAGTAAAAAAGACGTTAAGTTCGGCCTGGCCGAACTTTATATACCCTCCACCATGGATTGCATTCCACAGAGGCTGTCGTTTTTTGTAGAAATGCCGTAATATTAAAGGAAAAAATATTTTTTTAATATAGCCAAACCAAAACAAATATTGAAAAAAATAATTTTATAAATAAATATAATATCGAGGATGATTTTTCACAACGTGCTATTTGCATAATCACAATTTTTCAGGAGGGCAAAAAGACTGTTTCTTTAGTTAATGTAAAGAGTAAGAACTAATCTTTCTTCTACAATATTATTTAAAAATGACACCGAAGTTATGTTTTTTTTAATTCCTATTATTTGCGCAGATATAGCAGATAGCACTTTTTACAATTTAAATTTGATAAAATTATATTTTCAAATAAGCAAATAGCACTTTTTGTACAAAAATACAAAAATTCTATATTGTATACTATTGTATGATTTTTATTTAAATTTCATGCTTTTTATTCAAGTTAATGGGGTTTTACTGTAAAACATTATTGGAAAGTAATATAATAACAATATTAATACATATAAAAATGTTAGAAGTCATAGAATTTAAAGTAAAAGGTACCTATTAATATAAATAACAATCATTTCACGATTAGTGATATTCTCGCGGAATAACAAGTTTTAATGCTTGCAAATGCTTCCATTTGCTTGGCTGGATAGGACGTGGAGCAGATAGTAAGGGTTTTGGTTCGTTATAACCTTCGTATGTTTTGATTGTGGTTGGAAGGATAATGTATTCTTCATCGAAACTGAAAAAAAATAATTGTCACGAATTTTAAACAACAAACCTGATATGAGATCGTGCCCAACATCGTCTTCGTCGGATGAATCATAATCAATTGCAATACGTTCTAGGGAATTACAATACACGGCGTTATGCTGCTCATTTTTTGAATAAATATTCATTTCAATCATAACAAATTTCAGTATAATAATAACAAAAAATTATTTTTTTATGCAAATAGCACTTTTTGTATGCACAAATTAACGTATTGCAGATAGCACAATCACAAATTTTGCAAAAAAATGATTGAAGAAATAATTTTTCACTTTAAAATAAATATGACACATGACAACTAAATCAGCGAACACAATGCCATCAAAAACTCATTTTCGACAAAAGTGCAAATAGCACGTTTTGAAAAATCGCCCACGATATGTTTATTACTTCAAACCACGCTTAAAAGGCAATGCTACCAATATGTTTACATATCGAAATAATACTTCAAGTCAATTCAAAAATAAATATTCTTATATTTATATTTTCAAAAAACCTTAAATACGGTTGATAGTTGACAGTTGGGTGTATTTCCATTCTATTATAATTCCAAAAGTACAAATTTTAAAAAATCATTATCTCACGTACATAGTGCAAAATAACCTATCTTCCTGATTCAACCAATTTTTGCCGTAAAAGTAAAAAGTACGAATTTGGAATAATCTTTGTATTTTGCGTGTCTAAGGAAATGTATACACCGAATTCCATAATTCTAGCTGCGGCCATTGGTTGATACCATTTGTATCCCCTTTTTCCTATCCAAGTTTACCCCCTTAAGAGTACGACTTTATAAAATCTCTTTATTTTACGTTTCTACGCTATTAGAGGGATGTACACGCCGAATTTCATCATTCTAGTAAGTTGTTTAGTTGGTACTATTTTTATCCCTCTGTACCATTGTATCCCTTGAATTTGAAAAAAAAACATATATTTTTCGTGTCTATGCAGTCAGAGGAATGTATATTCCGAATATCATGACTCTAGTTGCGGTCATTTGATTGGTACTATTTTTATCCCTTTTTTCCATGTTAACCCCAAAAGTACGAATTTCGAAAAATCCGTTTATTTTACGTGTCTACGCAATCAGAGGAATGTAAATGTATTCATTATCCTAGGTGCAGCCGTTTGGTTTGTACCATTGTTATTCCTCTATTCCCATTTTATCCTTTAAAAGTACGAATTTGGAAAAAATACTTTCACATTAGGTATCTACTCAATTAGAGGAATGTACACACTGAATTTCGTGTTTCTAGCTGTTGTCGTTTGACATGTACCTTCTTATCCCTTTTCACCACCTACGAATAAAAATCACTTTATGGTGCACGTATTTGTTATAGGGGAATGCGCTCACCCAATATCAAGTAAGTACAAACAGACGTATTGGAGAAACATGTTTAAATACTCTAAAATATTAGGGAATTTTATGAGTATTTTTAGTCCTTGTGAGGCAAAATTTTTTCCCTTTGGACCGATTTCGCTCAGTTTCAATCCCAACCGAACTACGACTATAAGACGCATGTATGTACAATTTGGACGTCCAAGCTCCTTTTGTTTAGATGCTAGCGTGCTTTCAATAGACGGACATGGCTAGATAGTCTTAGAATTTTATGACGATCAAGAATATATATACTTTATAGGGTCTCAGGTCGATATTTCAAGGTGTTACAAACGGAATAACAAAGTTAGTATACCCCATCCTGGAGGTGGAGGGTATAAAAAAAGTTTTATACTTTTTAACAGATGAGGGATTGTAATATTCATCGGAGGACCCATCGAAGTAACCCATAAAATTAATAAAAGTCCTAAAAGCGTAAAAAATGACACGAATATCCGCAGTTTCTGTGGAATGCAGATCGATTTTTTATGACCGAATGTTATGTTTTGTTAAAATAACCAAAAATCTCGATTTGCAAAAAATGTTAGTTGATTTTTTTTTATATAGGGTCCGCCAAATAACTTTTTTTTTTTGAAAATTCTATAAAAAACAACTGAATATTTTCTCAAATTTCTTTTTTTATTTGAAAGTACAATTCTTCCGGTTAATAATGGAAAATAATTTCATTCAAATGGCTGCCTCGGGCATCCCACAAATAATAGTCCAACGGTTGAATAGTTGAAAAAAAAAACGTTAGATGGCGGACTCTATATATGTGAAAAATGTCCGCCTGCAACCTTCTGCTAGTTTTTCATATTTTTGCCCGTTTATGTTGTGAAACAACAATTGCAGCAAGACTATAGCTATAGCACAACGCCAGGCTATATGCATCGCAGTGTCCTGCTGTTGCATCCTTTAGCTTTAGCTTGGCGCAGATATTTCTTGTCTTGTCATTGTCAACTCAACAAGTGTTTCCAAATTATTCTTGTTGTGGTTCTGTATGTTGTTGTTGCCGAGACCAGACCAGGCCAGACCACTCATAACAACTCCCATTCACATTGTCCTTGTGAGTGTCATCCTTTCAATATTGTCCGATTAACTGGTATTTGATTATGGTTCTGGTTCTGGTTTCTGTTGTTGTTGTTGTTCTTTCTCTCGTTGTTGTCATAATATTGAATCTTTTAATCCATACCTGACTACGGGGATAATTCGTTTCCAGAAGTCAGTCACTCTCTTTGTTTAAACAGCCAGCTGTTCCCCTCCGGCCACTTAACCACGGCTGCAGGCAATGCACAAATAGGCAGGCAACTAACCAACCATATGGTCGGCCCATTCTGCCATCATCCACCTGATTCATTTAATAATGTCACATAAAGGAAGAGATGATGCCGACAGAGTGACTGAGCAAAGCAAGGGAAACAGGGAATATAGCCGCACAACCACACACACTCGATCTTAATCAGATTACTTAACTTTATGCGCTCCGTGTCTACGGATGTCTGGAAGATATTAAGTATGTATGGGTGAGTGAGCGAGCGAGCGAGCGAGCAAGTGAGTGGGAATAAATTCGATTAAACTTGTGGTAGTACTCCGTGGTGGTACTACAATGAAAGTGTCTCCGGCTGCTTGTTATGATGCGGTGCAGCAACAGGGAATCTAACAACATGAGCCTGCTTCGTACCCCCCACCCCCCTCATCAAGAACAAGCTCGCTCCTTTAGCACAAGCAATAGCACCAGCACCTCCAACAGCAGCATCATCATCCACACCCACTCGCTCATCGACATCGGCATCATCATTGTCGTCCTCGCCGTCGTCATCGTCATCATCTGTATAATTTAATAGTATTTTACGTTCTTCATATGTTGAGTGTATTGTACTCGTTTTGCTTTGCTTTCCTTTCCTTTCATTTTCTTTTCGCTTTTTGTTGCCTTTTGTTTTGTGTGGAATTGGAAGTGCGTGCTCCCCCTCTTTCCTATGGTCTTTCTAGTCTCGGGAAACTAATAAACGCTTGAATAGAGGGCGGGCTGCCGAGCTGCCACAAGATGAGCGGAAAAAAGTTGCGAGATTTAATTTTACTAATTAAATCCTACTTTGTCTTTGTTACTTCGTACTTCAGCAGTGATTAATTTCATCAAATTCGTTAGCACATCTACAAATATTTAAGGCGAAGCTGGTGATGCTACTCATGCTGTTGCTGCCTCCTACGCGACAATTCCAACTCCGGAGCGCCTCCTACTGAAGAATCACCACCACCACCACAACTACCATACCAATTGTTGAATAATTTATAGGAAAAGTTTGCTGCAAGCAGTTCTTAGCTGGTGTTAAGATAGGATTGAGTGTGCAGCCACACTCCACCCATCACAGCCACCATCTTAGCCATAAAAAAGTCAGTTAAGTGAGGACATATCGTCTCATGTGTCCTTTGTAGATGGATCTCCAGTGTGAATCGATTTCGAGGCGAAGCGAATGCACTGCAATTAGACCGCAAATGGGAAAGTATTTTCCCAAGGAATTGTGCTTTTCAGAAGTAACCAACCAATCACAGCTGGAACATACACTAAAAGAATTATCTTTATAATCTTTATGATTTTGTCATAATCTCAATGAAAAATTTCATTAAAAAGTAGCCAAATAAAATGTATGAAACCTGTTGCATAATTCACAAATCAATGAAAAGTCTCATAGAATTTCTGAAACATTTCTTAGAAATTACGAAATGAGTTCTTCATTCAATAAACTTGTGCCATGCAAATTCATTATTTTTCATAATATAATTTATGTGAATTTTCAAAGATTTTATAAAGAAACTTCATTAATTTTATGAAAAACTTTCATAAATATAAATAATTTATACTGAACTTTCCAATATAAACAAAAAAGCCCAAAAAGTGTGACTTGTTGACTAAACAGTCAGAATACATAATCATTGCGAGAATCTTCACAATGTATATGGGTGATTCCATTGGGACGGGTATGACACTATTCCTTAAATATGTTTACATATGTACCATATATTCATCTACTGAGATTTTCGCTATATTGCCAATTGAAAACGCCAAGTTAATCGGAATATTATTGCAAATCAAAATGTGTCTTAGCGTTTTAAATATAGGAGATATACTACAATTTAGAGCGTCACAGGTGTGACCTTAGCTTTGAAGAACATCTTGAGGGTTTACTTATTTTCTGGAATTCTGTAATATTCTTCCATTACATGACTTTATTGATTTTTGCAAATCAAAAGAGTAGATCTCTTTAGGAATATAGGATATTTAAATTGTAACGGGTGTGACATTTGTACGGAAATCCTGTTACGACACCAGTCTATATCTGCAAAACGGAAATGATCAGACCTATTGTTGTCATCATTTTTTTGAAATATAATCAAAAATATGTCTTATGAGAAGTATAAACATTACGAATGTTTATGGGTGTTTTCTTAAATTATAAATTGATTTTGAAATTTTGTCAAAAAAAGGGTCACGGAAGGGTTTACGTGGAATCAACCATATGTCTTTAACCTAAATCAGGGTACATACTTATGTCAGAGTTAACATATGAAATAAGAACTGGTAGCATTCAATCGAATAAAGTCGACACACTAAAAATCTATATGTAAGTTATGAAAAGTTTCATATAAAAACAAAATCCTTCATTATATTTACGAAGACATTTCATAAAACAAATATTTTATAGGTTATTACATATTTCTTAATCTTTAAGAATTTCTTATTTACTACAATGAATTATTTTTTATACACTCCACGAGAGTATTATGTCTTTGTGCATTTGTTTCTAACACCCAAAAGGAAGAAAGATAGACCCATTGTTAATTATACCGATCGACTTAGAATCACTTTTTGAATCGATTTAGCAATGTCCGCCCGTCTGTCTGTCTGTCCATCTATTCTTGTAATCACGATACAGATCGCAATTTTAGACAGAACTAAATGAAACTTTGCACAACGAAGTTTTTCGGGATAAGAACGAACGCTATTTAATTTAAAGAAAATCGGTTCAGATTTAGATATAGCCCCCATACGAATTTCACTCCCGATTTGACTCTTTTCACTCTAGATACCACATATAACAACAGATTTTCTTCAAAATTGGCAAACCATCTTATATTTCAACTAGAAACACCTGTGGTAAAAATGGGTCAGATCGGTTCAGATTTATATATAGCTCCCATACAAATTTCGCTCCCGATTTGACTTTTTCCGTTCTAGAAACCACATATTTTAACAGATCCTCTTCAAATTAGGCGAAATATATTATATTTGTCCTAGAAACACCCATAGTGAAAATGAGTCAGATCGGTTCAGATTTACATATAGCTCCCATACGAATTTCACTCCCGATTTGACTCTTTTCACTATAGATACCATATATTACAAGAGATTTTCTTCAAAATTGGCAAAACATTATATATTTCAACTAGAAACATCTGCGGTAAAAATGTGTTAGATCGCTTCAGATTTATATATAGCCCCCATACGAATTTCACTCCCGATTTGACACTTTTCACTCTAGATACCATATATTACAACATATTTTCTTCAAAATTGGCAAAACGTCTTATATTTAAAATAGAAACACCTGTGGTAAAAATGTGTTAGATCGGTTCAGATTTATATATAGCTCCCATACAAGTTTCGTTCCTGATTTAACTTTTTCCGCCCCAGAAACCACGAATTTTCACTGAATTTCTTCAAAGTGAGCATAACACCTTATATTTGAACTGGAAGAACTTATTGTGAAAGTTAGTCATATTTTTCCATGTTTGGATGTGGCCCCGATACAAATATTCTTATCGAAAATTCTTCCCGTTTTCACTTTTTTACCGAGTTGAATTGTATTCGGTTGGAAAGTGGAGTGTACCATATAGTCGGCCCAGCCCGACTTTAACCTTTCCTTACTTGTTTAATCTTATGAAACTAAGTTTCACTAATTCAACAATTTTATTTTATGAAATATATATGAGAAAATTGTTTGAAACATTTCATTTTATATATGAATTTTTCATACATATTAAGAATAAATTTACTAAATTTTTGAAAAGCTATTTTTGTAAACGCTTCAAAAATATTATGAAGGAAAATTCTTTCAGTGTAGTAAAGTTCGATGATTCCTTATTAGAAAGGATACTGAATTGAAGTTTATCAATGCCAAAATTGATTTTGATAATATTGGGACAATTATTGAATTAGCCACAGGGAACTTTCAGATTACGCTGTAAAAGAAAATTCAAGTTTTTTCAAAATAACAAGAGTGAATAAAGAAAAAAATAGACGTTCCGAATGTTTACGTCTGTTAATGAAGGGATGAGTACCTTCCTTTACACATTCTTATCACATAGGAAACCGTGTTGTTGTTTTCGGATGTGGAGAACAACTCCACATTTTTGTAAAATGTTGCGTGCAAGATTTTTGTAGAACTTTTAAATCATCTAACTCTTCAATGATTGGGTCAGTGACCCTTTAAAAAATCAAACGCAACACGTTGCTAATACACACAGTGGTTTGGTTGTCTAGCACCATGCTGCTAGCATCTACCAACGTTTATAATCGCTACTGCCGCTACCTACCCTGAAATTTCCAGAGTATGTAGAACTCAAATGTAGCTATTCATACCGGAAAATGTAAAAAAAAATAAAAATGTATTTTTAGAAAACCCTGAAAAGTGCTGAGTAACTAAAAGTCGACCATACAACTTATGGTGTAATCATTATGGAAAAGGCTAAATTGTTCTACTCAAAAATAAAAATAAATTCAGAGCTGGTTGCAAAACTAAAAAAGCGAACTTAAGCCGGAGAGAGAAAGCGATCTCTGATTAATCCTCAATATCATAGGAAAGGGAAGGGATGGCCGGATTGGTCTAATATCATCCCAGAACTTGTTTAGCCCCCGAGATATTTCAGCTATTTTTTAATTTATCAATACCAATATTATGTGTGTTTACACACATATAGCTATACTTCTGTGAATACTTTTGATAGATGGAAAAGACAACGTGAGTCCTAAACACCACATACAATGATGTGTAGATTTAATCCTTTACCGCCCTCTGTCCCATATGAGGGCACCGTTTGGCCTAATGGATTAAAGAAGAATAATTGGCAATTACTATTACTAATTACGACCTGAAACCCTATAAAGTATATATATTCTTGATCGTCATAAAATGCTAAGACGATCTAGCCATGTCCGTCCGCCTGTTGAAAGCACTCTAAACGAAAGGAGCTAGGACGTTCGTCACTGTGCGAAATCGGTCCAAAGAGAAAATTTTTTCCCTCACAAGAACTAAAAATACCCATAATAACTCCCAATATTTTAGAGTATTTAAGCACACTTTTTAAATATCTCCGCTTGTACTTACTTGATATTGGGTATGCGCATTACCCCTATAACAAAAACGTGCATAAAGTGATTTTTATTCGTATGGGGTGAAATAGGGCTAACAGGGATAAAAATGGTACATATCAAACGGCAACAGCTAGAAACACGAAATTCGGTGTGTACACTCTTTTTAATTGAGTAGATACATAATATAAAAGTATTTTTTCCAAATTCGTACTTTTAAGTGGTAAAATGGGAACAGGGGTGGATTAAAATGGTACCAAGCAAACGGCTGCACTTAGAATAATGAAATTCGGTGTATTCATTCCTCTGACTGTGTAGACACGTACACACACACATACTTTCTGATTGCTCAGCAGTTCAAGCGATCCGCCACAAAACCTTGGAAACATCCAATGTACTTGACCTATTAAGACACCCATCTAAAGAGAATATTACCAAAATTTATCTTTATCTCCAAGCTTGGAATTTACACAATAAGATATAATTTTACTATTTTACGCAGTATTCAAACTATATACTATGTATGTAGATTAGTTGTTAGCCGATAGCTTTAATTGGTAGTGCTTTTTTTCTAGTTTATTAAAATTTTAAATTGTAATAAATAAATAAATAAAATAAAATAAAGGCATTTTCAAAAATCGTACTTTTTAGGGATAAAATGGAAAAACGGGATAAAAATATTACCAACAAAATGACCGCAGCTAGAGAAATTCGGAGTATACAATCCCCTGACTGTGTAGACACGAAAAATAAAAGATTTTTTCCAAATTAGTACTTTCAAGGGATACAATGGGAACAGAGGGATAATAATGGTACCAACTAAACGGCTACAGTTAGAATGATGAAATTCGGTGTGTACGTCCCTCTAATTGCGTAAACACGTAAAATAAAGAGATTTTAGAAAGTCGTACGCTTAAGGGGGTAAAATAGGAAAAAAGGGATAAAATTGGTACCAACCAAATGGCCGCAGCTAGAATCATGGACTTCGGTATATACATTCCTTTGAATGTATATACCGATTTTTCGTACTTTTTACTTTTACGGCAAAAATTGGTTGAATCATGAAGTTAGGTTATTTTGCACTATGTTCGATGTGTACATTTATTGGTAGCCTTGCCTTATAAGCGTGGCTTTGGTTTGGCTATTTAAAAAATATATATTTTCTTGTAATATTACTGCACTTCTACGAAAATCGACAGCCTCTGTGGAATACATGGTGAAGAGTTTTAACGGAGTTTATAACGCCGTTTTTACTTGTTTGTTTTCTTATTGTTTCCCAATAAGATGGAAAATATTCAAATATTTGAACTTCAAATGAAAATAATAATCCACAAGATACTTCACCAACTGTTGAATAATTTATAGGAAAAGTTTGCTGCAAGCAGTTCTTAGCTGGTGTTAAGATAGGGTTGAGTGTGCAGCCACACTCCACACATCACAGCCACCATCTTAGCCATAAATAAGTCAGTTAAGTGAGGACATATCGTATCATGTGTCCTTTGCAGTTGGATCTCCAGTATTAATCGATTTCGAAGCGAAGCAAATGCACTGCAATTAGACCGCAAATGGGAAAGTATTTTCCCAAGGAAATATTTGAGAGAGCAAAGTTTGGGAGTCTCAGTACAACAAAATAAAGTTGCAGATATGAAAATTGTAGATCTTTCATAACAAATTTGTAGAGGAGAAGTGCAGCACAATTACAAATTGCAGCGTATGCTTTGGTATTATTGAATCTTATCATTGGGAAAATACATTTACAGATGCCGTAAAATCTGTAAATGCATTAAAATATTATAGGAATACATTTACCAACATTTGGAAATATATTGAATATTTTGCTAATAAAAATTGGTAAAAAATGGCAGCATTTGAACTTTGGAAAAATAAATATTATATTTTATATTTGTATTATATTATTATTCATACAACAGCAAAATGGGAGCACAGATTTATAAGTCTTCCACTGAAACTTCTGAATTTGTTGATAATTATTAGGGATATTTTTTAAGCCTGGATAACAAGTTGCGATGACAAAAGTGCTAATAAAGAGTTAATTTTTTAATCAAAAGAAAAAAATAATTATCGGCATCTAAAGGGTGATTTTTTAAGAGCTTGATAACTTTTTTTTTTAAAAAAACGCATAAAATTTGCAAAATCTCATCGGTTCTTTGTTTGAAACGTTAGATTGGTCCATGACATTTACATTTTGAAGATAATTTCATTTAAATGTTGACCGCGGCTGCGTCTTAGGTGGTCCATCCGCTTAGTCCAATTTTGGCATTTCCACGTTTTTGAGTAACAGAGACCCAATTGGTGCGAACGGCGACGAATCGAAAATTGGTGGTCATCATTAACACTGGCCGATACAGCTGCGATATTTTCTTCAGTTCGCACTCTACGTAAGCGTGTTGGTGGTTTAATGTCCAACAATGTAAATTTGGTGCGAAATTTAGTCACAATAGCCCGAATAGCCGCTTCAGTGGGTCGATTAAACTGACCATAAAATGGAAGCGCGCAATGAACTTTCTTAACAGAGCACGCATTTTGATAAGAAAATTCAATAATTTGCAAGCGTTGTTCGTTTGTAAGACGATTCATGATGAAATGTCAAAGCATACTGAGCATCTTTCTCTTTGACACCATGTCTGAAATCCCACGTTATCTGTCAAATACTAATGCATGAAAATCCTAACCTCAAAAAATAACCTCAAATCAATTTGCAAAATAAATAATTTTAGTTTAACACTTTTGGACTTGGTCATAAATTCTACCATTACTGTATAGTTATGCTGGCTAAGTCAAGAAATTTTAATATACAATTATTTTTTGATTGTTTATATTGTTGTCCACGAGAATGTGAACAATTCTTTTTCCAGTGAGTGGAAATTGAACTCTTTTTACGCTTTTCTTATCGCAGCTTAGTTATCTAGCTTTGTGAAGAGAAACACCCTTATTAAAGTATCATACAAAATGATAATGAATCGCCGACAACGGAAACTAGTGATATAAAATGTCTTCAAGACAATCAACTTCAATGCGTTGAGAGAAAAGCTTCACAAAAATATTTATTGAAGTTGCAATAAGTCTTCCAAGCTCAGCTTGCTGTGAGAGACGTTTTTCGACGATACGATGAATAAAACTTGACCAAGATCTACCTCTATTCAATTTTGGCCATCTTAAATATGGGAGTAATATTTTTTTTTTCTTTTGAATACAAAAAATGAGGCAGGCTGTAGCCGTCCCCCTCAGAATCTATTGTTACGCCAGTGTTCAATATGGAGATAAGTTGGAAATCTAACGAATGAACAAATTTACAAAGGATATGATGGATTAACATACAAATTTCCCGCTCCCGATTTGACTTTTTCCGCTCTACAGAGATTTTCTTCAAATTTGGCACAACACCATATATTTCAAATAGAAGTACGTTGGAAATGGGTCACATCGTTCAATGTTTTGATATGGCACAGATACAAATGGTCATTGCGATTTAATTATTTCCACCAAATTGAATTGTAATGGGGTAGAAAGTGGAGGGTTTTATATGGTCGCCACGCCTGAGTTTAACCTTTCCTTACATGTTTAATTCCACGTTAGGGAAAGTTTGGTATTACTTTTATCATTTCCTCCCTAAATGTACCAATTTCAAAAATCCGTTTATGTATCACGTCTACAAAGCTATAGAAATTGTACATATTCAATTTCACGATTTCAGCTTTAAAAAGTACGAATTTTGAAAAAAATCATCAATCAAATCATCATGAAACAATCGAAACTTTTTTCCGTGGGGGACTGGAAAATGTATGGACCGCGACTCAACCCACTGTCACATATGTGTCTAGGAAAATGTCATATGTACAATGAATTTCATGCACATTTATGATGTAATCCAACTAAATGGTTCGACAATGTACTTTTATATCAAATCAAAAACCTTCAAATTATTGTTGGAGGTTAAACAAAGTTAAATTAAAAAAAAACAATTTTTTTTTCATTGAAGGTACTAAATATAATTTTTGGGAGTATAATTTCAATTCTCGACCGGTTACGCTATAAATTATATTTTTTCAAATAGATATCGTATTTTTCGTTAAGTGCCAGCTATTAAAAATAAAACATTTTTTTCGTGCAAACATATTATTCAAAATATATAATTTTTTCTTATATTTTTAGGGACAGTTCCTAAAACACTGTCTTAAAGTGTAGGTCGACGAAAATTCTTTTCGTTGTTTTAATTCGGTGTATAATCAATAAAATTGTTCTGAACTGGGATATTGTCGCAAAAAAGTTAATAATCTTAATCATTTTTATCTTTTTCAAATGCAAAAAATAATTTTGTTTTTACACACATACTGTCATTGAAAACTGGAATTATTAAACCGTTCGACAATTTTTTTAAAGTCGTTACACTTGAACCGTATGATATAGGTCTGACTCTATAGGAATTATGGAGTTAATTGGCGTTTTTAGTTTTTCATCCATCCATCCTGTTGCCCTTTCACAGGACTGCAAAGTTCCAATGGATACAATTCTTCAAAATCATTTTAAATACTTATTCCCATCCTATAATACCGGTATTAGTGTCAAGAGGAGATTATCTGTGGAAAATACTTTAAATATTATGCTTCTATCTATATTAGTTAAGCATTAACAACCAATTCAAGATTATCACTTAGTTTATTTAGATTATTCATATTTTACTTTACTTGGAAAATATGCAATGGTTGGTAATGCAAAACTAATACAGATTGAAGCTCGAAGTTTAAATTTTTTGCACTATTCTCTTCTTTAACTTTGCATTTATTCCGATATCATAGGGTGCGAATAAATATTTAAAATAATTTTTGAAAAATTTTATCCTTTGGATATTTGTAGTCCTTTTATGGGGCAACAGGATGATGAAATGAAAAACTAACAACGTCAATTAACTACATTTCTTCTATAGTTTCAGACGTATATCATTTAATTTATGTGTAATATGGACTTTTTTTTGATGTAGAAGAATATATATATTTTTAGATTCCGGAATTACTATCACAAATAACGATTTTTGTTGCACTATGCCGCAAACATTTTGTCGAAGGGTATTGAATAAAATTTTCTGATGTATTTTGGAGTTCTAAACTCGATAACTATATCAAAAAAAATTATCGTAATTTTGTTTATTCTTTTAAATAAAATTCCAATTTTCGGCGAAGGTACTCTGCAAATACTGCAAATTATACATTCACATAGAAATTAAAAAAATAAGATTGAAAAAAAAATCACAACTTCTACATTTATCCATAGATTTATTACATATAAACATTCTTTTTCGCGTTAGAATGTTAGCTATTAAAAAATAAAACAATATACTTATTTTTATACCCTCCACCTCCAGGATGGGGGTATATTCACTTTGTCATTCCGTTTGTAACACCTTGAAATATTTATCGGAGACCCCATAAAGTATATATATTCTGGGTCGTGGTAAAATTCTAAGACGATATAGCCATGTCCGTCTGTCCGTCTGTCCGTCTGTCTGTTGAAAGCACGATAGCGGCCGAACGAAATGAGCTAGAAGGTTCAAATTTTTCCTAAATATGTCTTATGGTTGTAGATCGCTTGGGATTGAAAGTGGACGAAATCGGTCCAGAGGGAAAAATTTTTCCCTCACAAGTACTGAAAATACCCCTAATATTTAGAGTATTTCAGCATGTTTTTTGAACATATTAGCTTGTATTTACTTAATATTTGCAATTCGCATTCCCTCGACATTCTTTAATCTACTGGTAATACTGTGGAATGCACTCCGTGGTGGAGGGTATATAAGATTCGGCCCGGCCGAACTTAACGCCTTCTTACTTGTTCCATTTTTTATGGTTTTTTTCGTGTCAGCAAATATATAGCGATGGCTTATATTCATAAGTGGCTATGAAAAAAAAACAGAACTTTTCAGAAGAACGAAAAAACTGATTTTTAAGAGTAATTGTGAATCATTCTTCTACAGTTTAATCTAAAGAGGATTACTAATTGCTTCGATTAAAAAGTTTTCGAAATTTCCTATTATTCGCGGTTTTATGGTTCATAGCCACATTTGCACGTTTAAAATTGAGCACTATGAATTTTGAAATAAGCACATAGCCATTAATGCTCAAATATAAAGGGTGTCCCAAGAAGAACGCAATTTTTAAATCTGGCAACATTCGAAGTGTCATTGTTTGACATTTGAACAATTGTTTTTGTTTGTTAGTAGAAGGTACGAGGTTAGTAAAAATGGAGCGCTACACGAATGAACAACGCATTCTCATTGTGAAATTGGTTTACCAAAATGGTGAAAGTTTTGCGGCTACAGTTTGCAAATTGCGATCAATTTGGGGTCACAATAATGCTCCAAAAGAGTCAACTGTAAAGAGATTAATGGATAAATTTGCCGAAACTGGGTCTGTTAGTGATGTAAAGACAACAACGCGCCATCGACCAGGTCGATCGACCGAAAATGTCGCAGCTGTACGTGATGATGTCGCTCAAACTCCATCCACCTCAATTCGACACCGAGCTCAGCAAATTGGTATCTCCAAATCCACTTTGCAGCGAATTTTGACGAAAGATTTGTATCTTCATGCATACAAAGTTCAATTGACCCAGGAACTGAAGCCAACTGACCATGGACAGCGAAGGGAGTTCGTTAATTGGGTATTGGAGAGACAACATGAAAATGCTGATTTTGATTTGATAAAATCATCTTCAGTGACGAGGCCCATTTTCATCTTGATGGCTTCGTCAATAGGCAGAATTGTCGCATTTGGGGTGCGCAAAATCCTCGAGTGATTCACGAGAAGCAAATGCATCCTCAACGTGTCACTGTGTGGTGTGGTTTTTGGGCTGGAGGAATCATTGGACCTTTTTTTTTTTGATTTTTTTTTTGAAGTCGATGGTTTACGCGAATAAGCCGACGACGACTCAAGCCTTAAAAAACGAAATTGGACGTTGCATTAATGAAATACCGCAGCATTCATGCAAAACGGTCATTGAAAATTGCATTAAAAGATCGCGTGCATGCCAGCAAAGCCGCGGCGGCCATCTGCACGATATATTGTTCCATACATAACCTCATTCTGTCTACTTTACGATATAATAAAGTTTCACGATTTTTTCTTAAATATCTGTGTTTTATTTAAAATTAAAAAATTGCGCTCTTCTTGGGACACCCTTTACAAATAAGACTTATTGTAAACTCGATAACGTTTTTCATGAAATGTTGGCTATGTTGTGTAGAAAACGCAATTTCTGGGATGTACAGAGCGAATTTAAAGATTCCAGCTTCATCCGTCAGATTGGTACCATTTTTATCCCTTTTTCCAAATTTATTACAAAAAGTGGATATTGCGGTAGGGCACGGTAAAGAAAAAATACAAAATGGAAATTTTTGGAAAATTTTCAGTTTCGCGGTAAATATGGCTAAAATGATTTTCACACATGAAACTTTTGTTTTATGATTTTCTCGCGATCTAGCCAATGGATCCGACTGAATTTTTGTTTGTGTGTTAAAAAGCAATGTCGCTTGTAACATATATGTAGCCAGTCGCGAAAATCACTGCAATTGTTGAAAAATTCGCGGTTGCAATTGCTTATATTTAAACTTTCTCTGTTCAGGATTCTGAAACTTTTCTGGCACAAGTATTCCCCATGATGTCAGCAATCAATCATATGCCATAAAAATATTTTGGTATTCTCAATATGATAATTTTTGACTTTACAGCCACTATTTATCCTATTTTAGCCTGATAACTTGGGAACCAAAATGATATTAAACGCGTAATGATGGAATTTGAAAGTACGATATGTCCTAAATCTAGAATCTAGAAAAATTCTTCTTCAAATTTATATGACAGATGACATCCAAATCTATGAATAGTTTGGCATCAAAAACTAATTTTCGAGAAAATGGTTCATAGCCACTTATGAATATAAGCCCTCGATATATATTTTTTTTAAATTCTAAATTGTTGAGGCTGTTCCTAAACCACTGTTTCTATGTAATTCGCAACATTTGTAGATATTATAATTACCTTTAATTGAACATGTAAGCGGGAGCTATCCTACCAATATATTAAAAATGAGAGAGCAAATATTAAAGGTACATACGACGAAAATTTTAATTTTAGTAAAAATAAAATAAAAAATGTCAACATTTTCGTTTGTGTTGATTTTATGAATCAGAATGCCTCAATGCACACAAACAATTTTTTTTCGGCTTGGACACAACATACATTAAAATGACTAGATACGAACAAATCAAGATAATGGCCATATAACTAATTTTTCTCTCATATAAATCGGAACAAATTTTCATCGCTTGATTTCGCTAAGTAATGCTGCTCAACATTTTATATTTTATTTTTTAAATCTTGTGAAATATTGATATACATTTGTAGCTTTAGTTTTGTCTGACACTGTACATGCATAAATATACCCATAAGCATGTCCTCACATGCATATACACACATTGACATCTGATCTTTGCATATGCCCACTCTCCCGGTGATGTAAAATGGTCATTTGTTGAATCAAAAGCCGAAAAGAGACTCTTTTTTTGTTTTGGTTTGTGTCACGCAGCATCCTACAATCTTGAATCAAGGAAAAGTCACCACATGTCACATGAAAACATGCACACAAACTCACACAACCAACCCACTCAAACACCTGCACTGATAAAACGGACGCCTCATTCACATTGACACATTCGCAGTATGAATGCGATGAGTAGAAGAATGTCATCATCATCATCGTCACGATTGCCACCACGAAGACAAAACTTTCAAAGACACACACACACAGACACAGCAAGACACCCAGCAACACATACACGTGTGAAAATATCAAAGGATATCAGTGTGTGTTTTGTTTTGCTTGCTTTTTGTTTTTACATTATGAGGTTTTTTATTTACATACCTGTTGCAGTGAAGGCATTGTTTTGAATAAAAATACAATTTCCACACTTTTTTCCTGTTTTCACTGCTGTTCACCGACTGTTTGCCGACTGATACTCCGCTCGTGCTTGTCGCCCGGCTGCTGTTGTTAGAGATTCAAAAGACAAAGTCAATTTAGTTGGTGTTGCCGTTGGTTGTTCGTCGCTTGTTCGCTTGTTCGGTGGGTCGGTCGCTTTGTGTGTTTGAGCAAATCGTGCAGCAGCTGTCCGTAGCTGTTATTATTGTTGTTCTTGTGTTTTTTGTTTTTGCTCAAGGTGTCAATGGAGGAGTTGTACACCACCACACAACAAACAGCACACACACATTGATAACAAACAAAACAACGACAAAACGTAAAGGAAAACACGAACCGGCTTTATGTCGTTCGCACGAAGAAAAACCGACGACGAGCACCGCTGCACACAAATTCTTCAAACAAATAACCGGAATCATGCGACAACGACGGCGACGAAGAGATTTGTTTTGTTGCTGTTGTTGCTGCTCACAAAGAGCAAGAGCACAGAGAACTAGTTAAAGGCACACACACACTCACTTGTACGCACGCAGGCAGGCTGACACGCCAAAACCACGTTGTGGGGTCAAAACAGCTGTTTTCACTGTTTAATAACTTCGCCCCTACGACGAAGAGCCCGATGAAGGTGTATGTGTTTGTGTCTGATGACAGCAGACCTCCTTGAGAAACACTCTCATCAACACTTGGACAGAATGGCTCTCAACAGAACTTCCGCTTCCGCAGTTCAAAATGAGGCAGAGGAGAACAGTGTAGATGGTGGCTGCTCTGTTGCAGACCTACTCAAATGTTGCAGCTACTACAAGTTGTTGGCGTGTGCTACAGGCAACATGTCGCAGTTGCGTGTCCTGTGTCCTGTATGTTTGGTCGTACACCATCCAACCAGTCTAGTGTGGCTATGGGAGTAGTTCGTTCCTTCCTTAGTCTGTTGATAGCAGCAGTATAGTTTTTGTAGCAGCAAATGTCTCGTTTAGATGTGCTTTAGTGGTTTCATCATTGAGGAGCATTTATTATTTATTTATGTACACACGTCTTCGTCTTTGTGTCTTCCTCGGGTGGTGGTGCTGCTGCTTCACTTCACTTCCTTCCTTTCGAGCTGTATCGACTACCACGAACTGTTTGTTCGAGTGTGTGTGTGTGGTGTCTTCTTCTTCTCGTTCTTGTTCTGTGGTTTTTGTTGCCTTCGTTCGGTGGTTGAATGATGCAAATTTTATGCCTTGTTTTGATATCTTGCCACACACAATAATTTTGATTTTTCGCACATAATACGAAAAATGCTCGTTCGTGCTGTGCTGTGCTGGCTGTAAGTAAAAAAGAAGCAGAAAAGTGCCAGAGCATGGTAGAGTAGAGCAGAGAAGAGTGGAAGAGGAAACAGCAAAAGAAATTCGGTATATAAAAATCATGAATATTTTTCATTGTGCTTGAAAGGTTAATAAATATCAATAAGGTGTGATTTGCTGCCGTTTTTCTTTTTTTGTTTGTTTGCATTCAAATGAACTGTTGATTTTATTTTCATTTTGGTGGTTATCATCACGCACCCCCTCCCCCTCTCCGGCATAGAATAGACAAGACAGGAGCTCATACATTTTTAGGAGGTGATTTAAGAAGTGCAGACAAAAGATGCATAAAAATGAATATGATAATTAAAAAAAAAGCAGTTCGACCCTAGAGGAAATTATGGTGGAGATAATTCTCCACTATCTTATTGAACCGAAAATGCAGATGCAATATAAGTTGAACTTACTGCACGGTGCAAATAAAGCGTACATTTTAAACTTTAGTTGAATATAGGAAAGATTTCGGAATTACTTAGGAAACCATAGGGATTCTTGCGATACCTCTTCAATGCTAAGTCTATCATTACAAAGGCCTTACAGAAAGAAAAAATGTATAAACAGATATTCAAAATATCGACTGCTATAATACAGAGAATTGCTGTTGAGTTTGTGAATGAAATCAATTTCAGATTAAATAGTGGAAACTATTTAATCTGAAATTAGGTTCAACGCAAATCTCTGTGGTGTATCAGTGATACTATATGTTTAAAACTAAACTTTTCAAATATTACAAATTTAATCTGCCTACTTGGCGCATGAGTGTTTTTATCTTACATTTTCCATATAAATCATACGCTATATAGAACAAATTAAACGTTAATGCTTTCAACATTTCGAAAGATCCACATAAACAAGGGCTGCTGTACCCGTAAAACGAAAAATAGTCATGGAAACCCCAAACTCTAGTTGTAATACGTGTTATCCAATTGATGAAGCACCTTTTTTTATTAAATTGAAACTTTTCTTTTTAAAAATACATTTTAAATTAGAAAAGCTTTATGAATATACACAGATTCTAATACTCGAAGTGGCGACATGGAAAATTTCTAAAAAATAAAATAATAAAAAGTCGCCCAAAACAAAATTGGATCAAAACGGAAAATTAAGTTGCGGCCTTTATTTAAGTAATTTTATATGAAAAATCGGCCAAAAATATATCATCTGGGGTTAGTCGAAATCCGTCTACGCAGAGGATCCGTCTACGCAGGCCCAAATCGCCCAAATGACGGAAATGAAAAGTATGAAAAGACTTTTTGGGGGGTTTTCTTTTCAGTTTTCACAACTTGTTAGGCGATTTTTGTGCACCCGCTCGAAGGAGTACTTCAAGCAGTTGTAAACATATTTTGATAAATGTTTGCATTTATGACATGCTTTGATGTTTTAAAGTGGTCGAGCTTATTGTGAAATTGAAAATAGTTTTTCATGTGTTTTGGAATTAATTCTGTAGCTTTTGATATATTATTTGAATTAATTAAATTAATAAAATAATACAATTTAAAATTTTAATAAATTATATTAATTTGTTAGCTGAAAATTAATATTAAAAATTAAATTAATAATTAAATCGGTTAATAAATTAATAGAATTTATTAATTTAGCTAATAAGTATATTTATTAATTCAAATATTAATTTAATTAATGAAAATATTAATTCATTCAATATATTAATTGGTTGATTATGAAATTAATTCAATTTAAGAAATTAATTAATTTATCTATTTATTCAATTAATATTTTAAATAATTCAATTAATTAATTTATTAGTTGAATTTAATATATTAAATTAAATATATTATTAATTCAGTTAAACGTTTAATAGATTTTTTATTGAGCTTATTAATATATTAATTGAATTAATTAATTTATTAATTAATTCAATTTACATTTTTATAAATAATATATAATAAATTAATAATATTATTACATTATTAATAAATTAAATTGTATTAATTTATTAATTGATTTAATTAATATATTAATTGAAATAATTAATTTTTTAATTAATTCAATTAATAAAATAATTGAATTTAGTAATTAACCAATTAATTAATTAATATCTTAATTAATTTTATTAATATTTTAATAAATAATATATAATAAATAATTAATTAATATATTTAATATTTCGATTAATAAATAAATAGATTTTAATAAATTAATTAATTTGGTTAATAAATTACAAGAATTTATTAATGAAAAAAATTAATATTTTTATTGAATTAATTAATATATTATTTGAATTAACTTATTAAATTCGATTAATTTTTTTTATTCATTTAATTAATATATTAATTGAATTAATTAAAATATAAATTGAATTAATTAAAATATTAATTGAATTAATTAAAATATTAATTGAATTTATTAATTTCATAATTCATAATTCACACTATTTGTCACTACAAATTGCTGCTCCCATAAAATTCGCCACAACTTATCATACCCTCCATCCTATTTGGGTCTGAGTGAACATCGTACATTACAGATTTGAAATTAAGCACTTCTGCGATTTACAAGATTACAAAATTGTGAATTGATCACCTCGGTCATGTTAAATTGTGAAATTATTGCCAAAATACAATTATGCACCGATTGCAAATTGGCAAAGTGACAGAGCTCAAGAATATCATATTGTTTGGCGAGGTTGATTGACATGTTTAACATTGCGATCTCATTATTAGGTCGATTTCAAACTATTTCAATATAATAACCGTCTATGTGCCCATATGCCATTGTTCTAGTTCCTTAAAGTGGGACAAAACGGTTATTGGAAAAAATATCACAATATTTTTCTCATCCAAAAATGTTCATTCTTAATGTGTGCGAAGAAAATAATAACTATAAGCTGCGATAACAAAAACGCAAATAAAAAATTCAAATTTCACACAAAATAAAAAATTCTTTTCAAATTTGTCACCAACAGCAATATCAATGTGTGTGTGAAAATAAATTTTGAAAAAATATTTTATGTTAAAACTTTTGGACTTAGCCTGGATAATTATCCAGTCATTTTGGTCGAAGAACCTTCCCGATTTACCCTCTCCAAAATTTCACATTTTGAAATATAAAAAGTAAAAACGGCTGCCGGGCCGAACTTTATATACCCTCCACCATGGATTGCATTCCACAGAGGCTGTCGATTTTCGTAGAAGTGTAGTAATATTAAAGGAAAATATATTTTTTTTAATATAGCCAAACCAAAACAAATACAAATATTGAAAAAATAATTTTATAAATAAATATAAAATTTTTATTATTATATAAGACAAGCCTACCAATATGTTTACGGGTCCGCCAAAAAACTTAAAACTACTGAATGTTTTCTCAAATTTCTTTTTTTATTTTAAATCACAATACTTCCGGTTAATAATGGAAAATAATTTCATTCAAATAGCTGCCTCGGCTCCCCACAAATAACAGTCCAACGGTTGAATAGTTGAAAAAAAAACGTTAGATGACGGACCCTTTATATATATGATTATAGCTGCGGCCATTTGGTTGGTACTATTTTTATCACCTTTTTCCAATTTTATCCCCTAAAGAGTACGACTATCGAAAATCTCTTTATTTTACGTGTCTACGCAATTAGAGGGATGTACGCACCGAATTTCATCATTCTAGCTGTATTCGTTTAGTTGGTACTATTTGTATCCCCTGTTCCCGTTGTATCCCTTGAAAGTGTGAATTTAGAAAAAACCTTTCATTTTTCGTGTCTACGCAGTCAGAGGAATGATTACTCCGAATTTCATGACTCTAGCTGCGGTCATCTGGTTGGTACTATTTTTACCCCCTTTTTTCCATTTGAACCCCAAAAAGTACGAATTTCGAAAAATCCTTCTATTTTACGTATCTACGCAATCAGAGCAATGTATACACCGATTTTCATTATTCTAGGTGCAGCCGTTTGGTTGGTACCATTTCTATCCCTCTATTCCCATTTTATCCCTTAAAAGTACGAATTTGGAAAAAATAATTTCACATTACGTATCTACTCAATTAGAGGAATGTACACAGCGAATTTCGTGTTTCCAGCTATTTTCGTTTAATAGGTACCATTTTTATCCCCTTTTGCCCCATTTCACCCCCTGCGAATAAAAATCACTTTATGGTGCACGATTTTGTTGTAGGGAGAATTCACTTACCCAATATCATGTAAGTACAAGCAGACATATTGAAAAAATATTAGAGTATTTCTAAAATATTAGGGGTTTTTATGGGGGTTTTCAGTCCTTGTGAGGGAAAAATGTCCTTTCGTTTTGATGCTAGCGTGCTTTCAACAGACGGACGGACGGTCATGGCTATATCTTCTTAGAATTTTATGACGATCAATAATATATATACTTTATAGGGTCTCAGGTAGATATTTCAAGGTGTTACAAACGGAATGACAAAGTTAGTATATCCCCATCCTGGAAAAAGTAATTTATTTATAGGCATGTTCAATATGGTTTAAAATATCAACATTTAATAACTGGTGTGTTTTTTTTTTCAATACTGTCATATTAGAAATTAAAAACGAATGTTATTGTCAAAATATTTTACAAATAATTTTTCATTTTACAAATATTTAACTCTACACCTTTTCAAGATTATATTCGGAACATACAAATTTATATTGAGAAATGTAAATTCATATTAGGGACATATGAATTCATAATGGGTAATGTAAATTTATAATAAGAACATTTTAATTCATAATGAGATATATAAATCATAATTCATTGAGAACAATTAATCCATAATAGGAACATACCAATTCATAATGAAATATACAAGTTTTTAATCAGAAAATCCAAATTCATAATCAGAAAATACGTTTTCATATTCAGAAAATATGAACTCATAATGAGAAAATAAAAAATCATATTGAGAAAATGTAAATTTATAGTGAGAACATTGATAAACTTTGTGTTTCTACGAAAATATCCATAGAAAAACGTACATACATAGCTTCGATTATAAATTTTCGAGTTCCTGATTATGAATTTATATTTTATGAATATATATTCCTGAATAAGAACTTATATGTTCTCATTATCAATTTGGATTTTCTCATTTTGTATTTATATATCTCATTATCAATTTGTATATTCTTATTATGAATTTATATTTCTCAATATGAATTTACATTTCACATTACGAATTTACAGTGCTGATTATGAATTATCATGCTCCTATTATTACATCCTATTATTAGCTTACATATTCCGATTATAAATTACATTCTATCATTATAAACTTGAAAAGTTGTAGACTAATTGTCAGAATTGGACATTTATATCGCAGGTAGAAGTGACTGGCACCTACACTAGATTCAAAATTGAAAACGATTAAGGAAACAAATAACTCATATGACGCATATGATGCATTTAATTTAGAATATTCATTCGTCTGGAGACAAAAATATTTTATAGAAACAGGGGGGAATATTCTAAACTGTAAAAACAATAGAAACATAAAAAATTTATATTTCATTTCATTTATTAAGTCTATGGAAATAACTCCTTACAGACCAGCAATGTATTACAATTCAATAATAATAATATACTAATACAAATTTTTTAAAAAATAAGACTAGAAGTAGTAAAATCTACAAATTCACAAATAGTATTATAAAGTTTCATCGATCTAATTAAGGATTCATTAGAAGCATAATTAGAAAAATGTCTATCGATATGAAAAGGGTAGTAATATCTCAAAGATCGTGACGGCGCACTAAACTGGATGAGTGATAGCAACTCTGGACAATCCACAGTGGCATTTATAATATATTAAAATTATATTATATTAATTTAATAAATTCATAAAAAATAAAAATATTGAAATAGTCCAGTCATTAATTCTTACAAAGGGCCATTTAAATACATCGTAGCATATATTTATATTCCTATTAGATTTCTCTTGAAAGTTTCCAGGCGAACAATTTTTATTGTATTCCTATTTTTAGACCATTTCTTTCTGGCTACATATGTAAAGTAAATTGTTCTTGAAGAAGATATTCGATTATTCTAGGAAAACAAGAAAAAATTACTTTATGTAAGCCATAGTATTGTCGGCATGATATTATATGGCTATTTAGCGAATTTAAAAAGTTTGGTTTGAATGGTCCAAAAATTTGAGTGTATTGGACAGTGTTAAGGGCAGGTTTAAAGTTGCCACTCTCCCCTTTTGCATATGAGTCATTCTATGTCAAGCGGTACGGGTTTTGACCTCGATAGCTGCGATTGTTTTGAAAGTTTGTGTATGTATTCTTCTCATAAAAATATTCTATACGTATTTTTGGGGAACAAGTTTAATTTTTTTGGGGAATTATGAAAAATTACTATTTCTTCAAAAAGGTGTGTTCATTCAATCGCCTGTAACTCCTGAAATACTTGACAGATTTGCATGTGCTGAAGGAAATGTCAACTACTTTTAAAATGATGAAGACGTATGTTATAGCCCGGTTAGATTTTTTAAAGTTTTTATAATTTTACCTTTTTATTCAATTTTTCATTGTTTTCATACCTTATGTTTATGATTGGTTGACTTTGCAAAAAAAAAACGAAGAAAAATCGTAAAAAATAGAAACGTAATACAAATCCACTTCAGTATTGTATAGGGTGTTTTTTATTGAGGTATAGAACTTCGAATTGAAATAAAACACAAGAAAATCGTTTTAATGTCCATCAATTTGGCTTTATTGGAAGGATAATTTTATGCCATTAATGTTTAAATATGATTTCGGGCATGTGGCCGCCGCGGCTGGCTCGAATATAGCCAATTCTACAGGTCCAATTTTCAACCACTTTCTCCAATTGCTGTGCAGCTCCAATTGCTGTGCACGGTGGCGAAACGATACATTCGGGTCCTCTTCAACACTTTGCTCTACAGCGGCAATTGTTTCTTCGGTGCGCACTGTTCGACGTCTCTGTAGATGCGTATTATCACATAGAGTAAACGTAGTGCGAAAACGATCCATGGTTAACCGAATTAATTGCTCTGATGGACGATTATGTCGACCATAAAATGGTGAACTTCGCGAACTGAACCATTACTTTCGAAATAAATTTGCACGATTTGCAAGCGTTGTTCTTTTGTCAACCTGTTCGTGATGAAATGGCAAACCAAACTAAATATTAATCACTTGACAGCTGACAAAATGGCCGCCAGTTAAAAAAAGTGATGCCAACTTAAAGTTCTATACCCCAATAAAAAACACCCTTTACAAGTAATTAAAATTACCTTCAAAACGGCAATTACTTCCGCTACTACTACTATTTTTCATGGGTTAATTAATCCACAATCACTTTTTCTAAGTGCAATTTTAATTCACAATATTTGTAGCCATTATTGAACATATAAAAGTGCGTGATCTGATTTCTAGTTCTAAAATGAGAGAAAATTGGAATTTTAGTAAAAAATAAAGAAACCATATAACCATTAAAAAGTTAAAATTGTTTTCGAGTTCAGAAAGCCAAAATGCATCACATTTTTTTGTAAAGCAGTGGCATGAATCCATCTCTTCTCTTCGGAAGAGGCTATTTTTTAGACACGTTAAGACATGCTAAATTTAGCAACAACTTATTGTCACAATTGCCATGTATAGTTTTCTTCTGAATTTGTTGACCAGAGTTTATTACTTTAATGGGAAGTTGTGGTAAGATTATACGAATTAAAAATATTTGAATCTGAACTTGAGAAGTTTTGACCGATCCGTTTTTGAATTTAATTTTAAATAGAATTTTCGAGACTCATATCTTCTACGTCAATGGACTATAAATTTCCAAGAATAGGTTTGATAATTCGATTCTGTTCTAATGAACTGTTAATAATTGAATAATTAACCAATTTGAGAGGAGACACTCAAAGGAGATGATAAAAATAACTTCCTCCTAATGGTTATTGTAATTTTCCAAATAACCAATTAACCTGGAAACATAAAAGCCGACAATGCCGCGTGGCTGCGCTGCTCTAGGTTGGGCTGATGACAAGTCGACAGGATATCAAAATCACTTGAAATGTAAAATACGCTATTAACGAAAATCGTTTGATGTACCATGACCACCCCCTTCCCAACCACCTCTTTTTCCCATTTTATTTTGTTTTTGGCCAACGCACAACGAGCGCACAGGACAACATGGGGAGCGGGAAAGTTGCAGGATGGAAGTCGCAAGAAGTTGAGTGAAAATGATAATAATTAAAATAGAAATAGAACTAGAACCAGAACCAGAAAACAGTTAAGTACAAACACTAAACTAATGAATATTCCCGGTACCGTGGGGACACAAGTGGTGTTTGGAGCACATTTTTTTCTCCAGCTTCCTTTTCCCCATGTTTGAGTGTGAGTGTGTATGTGCGTGTGTGTGCGGTTGTTCCATCCTGCCTGCCTGCCTGTCTTGTCTTTCTCATTTTTTTCCGTAATTTTTTAACGTACATTGTTGTCATTATAATTTTAAGACGCATTCACTTCGAACAGAAAAAAGCCGAAAAGCAACAACGACAAAAATAAACCGGAAAGAAAAAGAGTGCGCGAGAGAGAGCGACGGAGAAATAGGCAGTCACAAAATGGATATTAGCGCCAGATACAAGTACGATGAAGTGAAAACATTTCCCATTCCTAGACCGTAGACAGCCGCCACACTCAAAGAAAAAAGACTATAAAAAATAAATAAAAATCAACTAAAATTACAAAGTTCATAAAAATTGGGGAAGGATATAAATCAGCCCCAAATAATTCTTATAAAAAACGACCTAAAAACTATAAGTTTGAATATTCATCCACCTCTGATTTTGATAAATTTACTAATTTACATTGTACATTTAATTTTCTCATTTTAGACCAAATGTTAGTATCGTAAAAACTACAAATGTATCTTGATGAAATTGTAAAAAATAAAAAGCCAAGGCACCAAAAATTATTAAAATACAACCTGAGTTGACACCTGAGAAACTACTTAATATGTACAGCACAAATGTATCACCGCACCTGATTTTTTTCTTTTTCAAAAAGTAAATAGTAAGCATACAAATTGCTGCACTTGCCGCTTGATTACACCCATTAAAATACAATTTAAAAATAAAATTTTGGTTTTTTGATTTGAACTGGGTGACTCTTATTACTTGGCTGCACACTACCACTATCATGATTTCCACCCTCCATATGTAAATAAATTTACATTCTATAAAATATAGATGCAAAATAGTCTTGAACCAGGAGAATATCCTAGTTCAATTCAGATATTGATTACAGACCTAAATAATACAAACCAAAAAAAAAATGAAATGTTGGTTTTTGACTATTATATTTTCTTATTGGAGCATATAAGAGGCTAAATTAGTAAATATATTTAAATATTTTCAGCAATAAAAGGTCCGCCTTTCACGGAATTGTTTTTAATGCCCAGTTATTTTTTATGCCGCTATTTTACATTATTTTTGGTACGTTATAGCTTCAAAATAAAAAAGAAAATATATATAGTTTGGGCTTATTCTAAATTCCGGCTTAATGTTTACAGGAAAAGCAAGGTTGTGAACAGTAACTTAAACTGTACATTAATAAAATTCAATTTTATAAAATGTTAACTAAAAAAAGAGGAGTGAACGAGAATGTCAAATTTAAACAAGTAAGAAGGCGTTAAGTTCGGCCGGGCCGAATCTTATATACCCTCCACCACGGAGTGCATTCCACAGTATTACCAGCAGATAAAGGATGTCGACTTTACATAGAAGCACAGAAGCACATATTACGAAAATTGTGAACATTACTATATTTGTTTACTATTTCAAACTAAAATGTATACTTATGCGCACTGTTTAAAATCGACCACTATATATAAATAAAATGCTGTAATTGTGAAAGTGAACATGCCTAAATATTAGGCGATTGTCAGTCGCCATTAGAAAGAAACATTTTCAGATACACACAAAGTGATAAGAAATGTATAAATTTTAAAGATATCCCCAGATTCGCCCCATTCCCCGACCAAATGTAAAAATTTCGAAAAAATTTGTACAAATTTTTTCGAGTCTTCATATTCAGAATGTATACACCGAATTTCATGATTTCAACTTCAGCAGTTTGGTAGGTCCCATTTTTATCCCTCTTTTTTAATTATATCCCTTAAAAGTACGAATTTCGAAAAATCTCTCTATTTTACGTGTCTACGAATTATTGGGAAGTACACACCGAATTTCATGATTCTAGTTTTTGTCGCATGATTGGTACTATATTTTATCCCTTTTTGTCCCATTTCGCAAGCTGAAACTTTTATTTTCTTTGTGGTGCTTCCAAGCTACAAGAGGAATGTCCGCAACAAATTTGAACTGTATGAAAATCAGAAATTTAATTAATAAGCCAAGGCTACCAATATTTGTATACTATATATATATATAAAGGAAATAATACTTCAATTCATAAAGTAGATATAAGGGAGCAATCATAAATACCCTAAATATTGGGGGATAGAGAGCGTATTTTCAGCTAAAGTCGTTTGGTTGGTTGTATTTCCATCCTATTTTAATTTCAAAAGTATAAATTTTGAAAATACCTTATCTCTCACGTACGCAGCATAAGACAACTTCATGATTCTATCATTTTTATGTCGTAAAAGCAACAAAATAAAGTACGAATTTGTAAAAAAAATATTTTACGTGGCTATGCAGTCAGAGGAATGTATACACCGAAGTACATGATTCTATCAGCGGCCGTTTTGTTGGTACCATTTATATCCCCTTTTACCAATTTTGCCCCCTCAAGAGTACGACTATCTAAACTCTGTTTATTTTACGTATCTACATAATTAGAGGGATGTACACATCGAATTTCATCATTCTAGTTCTGTATTCGTTTAGTTGGTACTATTTTTATCCCCTGTAGCCATTGTATCCCTAGATAGTACGAATTTGGAAAAAACGTTTTATTTTTCGTGTCTACGCAGTCAGAGGAATGTATACTCCGAATTTCATGATTCTAGCTGCTGTCATTTGGTAGGTACTATTTTTATCCCCTTTTTCCATTTGAACCCCAAAAAGTACGAATTTTGTAAAGTTCTTTAATTTTACGTGTCTACGCAATCAGAGGAATGTATACATCGCATATTTCATTATTCTAGGTGCAGTCGTTAGGTTGGTACTATTTTTATCCCTCTATCCCCATTTAACCACTTAAATGTACGAATTTAGAAAAAATACTTTTATATTATGTATCTACTCTATTAGAGGTATGTGCACGCCAAATTTCATGTTTCTATCTGTTGTCGTTTGATAGGTACCATTTTTATCCCTTTTAGTCCCATTTCGCCCCCTACAAATAAAAAACACTCTGTGGTGCCCTTTTATGCTATAAAGGGAATGCGCATTGCAAATATCAAGTAAATACAAGCTAATATGTTCAAAAAACAGGCTGAAATACTCTAAATATTAGGGGTATTTTCAGTCCTTGTCAGGGAAAATTTTTTTCCTCTGGGCCGATTTCGCCCACTTTCAATCCCAACCGATCTACAACCATAAGACACATTTAGGAAAAATTTGAACCTCCTAGCTCATTGCGTTCGGCCGCTATATACCCCATCCTGGAGGTGGAGGGTATAAAAAGAGGAGTGAATGAGAATGTCAAATTTAAAAAAGGAACCAGATCTATTTTTCTATAGTGAATAAGATCCATAAAATGTTCACCTAAATGCGATCACTTTTCACAACATATAAACGATAATTTGCGTTTTTTTTACATTTCGAAACCCACAACCCGAAATCACTGTTAAAGAAAGACAAATTGGAAATGGGCTATTTTTAGATTATCTGAGAAAATGAAAAGGATTTTAAAACCTTATATAATGAAAAGTACTATAAGACTACAATTAGGGAATTGATTTTCATCGCCATATAACATGACTGAAAGAAAACGGGTTATGCTGAGTTCGGAGAAATTCGGAAAGGTACCTTAAATATTTGTACCCTCATTTTGGAAATATAATTCCGATAACACCCGATTGTATGTTAAATTAAAGGTACTCATAATGGCTGTAAATATTGTGAATTACACAAATACAAATACAAATGGAAACAGTGGTGTAAGAACAGTCTTCAAAATTTTTGCTGGCACGAAAATCATTAAAAATAGAAAAAAGTTATATATTTATTTATATTTTTATGATGTTGTGAAAAGTGATCTATGGATAAAGTTTTGATACTCTATGTAGACGCAAAAGATTTTTTTATTTTTTAAATGGCATGCATATTTTACAGAATATTTTATTTTAGTTTGTAATATCTGGCATCTTAACGGAAAAAAACTAGGCCTAGTTAAATAAAATCTATGGATAAATGTAGAAGTTTTGGTCCTTCTTGTAGAAAGACATGTCGTCTTCATGTATCAATTTAAACAAAAAGCGGAAGAGAATAATTATACAAGGAGATACACATTGGAAATGCTAAATATAATTGACGTCTCCCCTGGAAAAAGGCTTAATTATAAGAGAGACACAGACGGTTGTGCTCAAATATATAGGAACACGGTGGAAAAACATAGACGACAAATTAGACAGTAGTTGACAAAAGCTTGCAAAGAGTGGCAGGAGAATTTCCTATTGTGAAAAACTTTTTCTTTAAAAATGTAAATATAAATATTGTGATATTTTTTGATTGTTAATGCTTGTATCTTGTAATTGAATAATTTGTGTTTTTTGTACTAGACCCCTGAAGATGACCAACGGATAATAATAAAATAGTCATTTTTGTTTTATTATTTGAAAAAAACTGACCTCAAGCCGAACAAAATACAAAACGAAAACTTCCCTTTTAAAATACTCGTACTTCTACACAAGGGTCATAACTTCTAAATTTATTCATAGATATTCTTCACTCACCTTGCACTCTTCGTTAAGATGTCAGCTATTACTAAAACAATACATAGTTTCATATAATTTCATATAATGGGACTTTCCACGATTTTTAAACGAAAATTAAAAAAAATTGAACTTCTAGATGTATCCATAGATTTTATACATATAAACATTGTGTTTTGCATTAGAATATTTTCTATTACAGAAATATACTTTTTCCGACATTTTTTCTATTTTTTATGATTTTTTCGAGCCCAAATTTTTCCCAAATTGTTGGAGGCCGTTCCTAAACCAAAATTAAAATTTTAATTTTAGTAAACAAAATAAAAAAATAAAGCAAGTAAAAACGGTCTTAAGTTCGGCCGGGTCGAACTTTATAAAGGGTCCGCCATTTAACGGTTTTTTTTCAACTATTCAACCGTTGAACTATTATTTGTGGGGTGCCGAGGCAGCCATTTGAATGAAATTATTTTCCATTATTAACCGGAAGGATTGTACTTTCAAATAAAAAAAGAAATTTGAGAAACAGAGGATGTCGGCTTTCGTGTACCGATGTCTCTTAAAAATGGTTTTGATTTTATCCGAAAATTATTAATACTTTTTTCGCAATTTAATTTTAAGCCCGGTCGAACGTGACATTTTTTTCCATCATGGTATTTATGTTGTTTCAGTTGCAATTTTTACGAAATTATAGATAATATATATTTTTGTAATACACAGAAGTATTCAATGTATTCATTCTCAAATAATAACAGCAAAAAACAAAATTTTGTTTTTCCATTTATTATTTTGAAATTTTATCTGATCTTCTTTCAACGTTCTCACCGCTGTTTTTAGCTCTCTTTATTTTTTTCGCCTCCGTTTTTGCTAATAAATAAATTACAAAAGTATTTTTTTACAAAAATAAATTATTGAAGTAAGATTTTTTTAAATTTTTAATTTTCACACTTAAGATGTCGCACGTGACCAACTTTAATGAAGTACCAAGCTCACAAATTTTCTCATTTTCCAGTAACGTTTATTTTTATTTAAATTGAATAAAAATCTCTGTTTGTACTTTTTTATGATGATTTTATGATCTTTCTGCATGTACTTTGGACACAGTAGAAACAAATGTTGTTTTTCCATGTCGAACGTGACATCGAAATATGTGATAATGCAAACCAAAAAGATACAGTTAATAGCAGTCGTATAACTTCGTATCCTTTCTTTTCTGACTCTTTATACTCCTTGAAAGATTTTAGACAGCAAAAGTCAAAGTGTAATGTCTCTATTTAAGAACTTTTATCAAAACAAAATATGCAAGAGAAATATTCGGACGAGTAAAGTTGCACTTGCGCTACTTTGCATTCAAGTATCTCAAGATAGGATATGAATTAAAGTAAAATGTGTTTACATAAGTTAAATTTGATTATTTCTTTATGCAAATATAATAAAACAAAGCGTTTACAAGAACTTTTAATTTTTTGGTCTTGGTGGACCTTTCTGCGGAAATGCCCATATATCGAAATAATACTTCAAGTCGGTTCAAAAAATAAATATTCTTATATTTATATTTTCAAAAAAAGCGTAAGAACCATAAATATTGGCAGATAGTGGGTGCTACAGTTGGTTTAATTCCAATTCCATTTTATTTCGAAAACTACACATTTTGAAAATCCATAATCTCACGTACATAGTACAAACTTCACAGTACATAACTTAAATTTTTGACATAAAAGTAAAAAGTGCGAATTTGGAAAATCTTTTTATTTTGCGTGTCTAAGCAGTCAAAGGAATGTATACGCCGAATTCCATAATTTTAGCTGTGGTCATTTAGTTGGTACCATTTTTATCCCCTTAAGAGTACGACTTTCTAATATAATTTTAGTTTACGTGTCTACGGAATTAGAGAGATGCACACACCGAATTTCATCATTCTAGCTGTAGTCGCTTAGTTGGTACTATTTTTATCCCTCTGTACCCATTGTATCCCTTGAAAGTACGAATTTGAAAAAAACATATATTTTTCGTGACTACGCAGTCAGAGGAATGTATACTACGAATTTCAGTTATTCTAGCCGCAGTTATTTGCTTGGTACAATTTGTATCCCCTTTTTCCCAAAAAAGTACGAATTTTGAAAATTCCGTTTATTTTACGTCTCTATGCAATCAGAGGAATGTATAAACCGAATTTCATTATTTTGAGGTGCAGCTATTTGGTTGGTACCATTTATATCCCCTATTCCCATTTTACCCCTTAATAGTACGAATTTATAAAAAATAATTTTATATTATGTATCTACTCAATTCTTCTAATTTGCAATTTATTTTACTCACGTGAGCAATTTCCAATTTTTTTCTTCGTAAGCGTGTGTCAGAAATCAGCGCGTGGCTCATCTCAACTTCCAACTTCAGTTTTTTTCACACCATTATAGTCCAACCCGTGAGACATATTAGTTTAGATAAAATTTAGGGCCAAAATAGCCATTGGCTTAAAATATATGGGCTTTTGTCAATAAAATTTTGAAACGCGTACACTGTGCACAAAGGTGAGCACTTCTTGACTTATTGCGAGGGTCACTATTTCTATTATGATCCTTGATATCCCCAAGTGTTGTTAGTATTTTGCGTCATTTTAACGACTTTTTTTAAGAGAATTGACCAAAAGTACGCTCGACGATTTTTGATTTTTGTCCTGAAAATATCAGTCTGACAAACTGCATTGATATCTATAAATATAGGTAGGGCATAATGCTCATTTTCAGTCAGTCAAATATCATCTTTTGGTTAGCTTTAAACCTAATTCTTCAGAAATCTAAATTTAAAAATTAAAAAATAAAATATTAAAAATATTTTCTCGACCTTCAACGTAATATAGTCTTATTAGTCCAGATATTCGGGTAATGAAAGGATTTCAATGGATTTGAGTTTGATTTTACTTTCATGAAATTACAAATTAACTAAATTTTAGCTAAATTTTTGGACTAAGTTCGAGTTTAAACGGTATTTTCTCCGAGTGCAGACAGTGGGCCAAAGAGGGTCACACAACAAATGGAAGACAGAAAACCCAACAATTTACCACACACAAGTTCATAAGAAACGGCGATGCTGAAGTAAACCAAGATGATGGCACTGCGAAGCGAGAAGAAGGAAGAGAAAAAACATTCCGAGCCGTTACGTATACAAATGGGTTTTTTATGTAAGTGTAATCCTTTTGCTTTTACGAGTACGGACGACGGAGTACGTTTTTGCTTAGACGTAATGCAAAAAAGATGAAGAAAGTTTTATGAGTGTGTGTACCGAGAATTTCTGCCTCTGCGTGTGAGAGTTCCTGTGTGTGTGTATATGAGTGTGTTTGTCCTCCAGAAGGATGGAGGCTGAAAGCTGGCTGGCTTCGCAAATGGCCAGATGAGGATCCAAGCAGGCTCGATGAAGAACAAGAAGAAGAAAGAACACAAAAAACCTCTATTATTAGAACTATAAATCAGCATGAAATGAGTGAACAAAAGAACAGCGCCACTGACTACTTACTCACTACTCACGCTCAACTCTCAACTGACTGCTAATGCTGCTGTTTCTGCTTCTACTTGTGTTTCTGTTGCTTTTGCTACTCCTCGCGAGTATGGGTAGTACTTTGTCGTCCATGTGCCACTGCCGAATGTTTATGTAGTTCTTGTAATTGTTGTTGTTTATGACAGTAGTGAACCAACCGGACGGAGTGTGAGTGCGGATCGTATCCTTTTTTATAAATCGTATCCTTTTGTGCCTTTTTAGCAGAAGACACTAAGCCAGGGACAATTATTTCTATCCTGTTGCTTGGAAATCTTAACCAATCCGCCCCCCCCCCCAAAAATGAAAATCACGGAGTATAAAATTATAAGTCACGTATCCTCTAAGAACCTTTACAAGCTGTTACGCAATTTAGTTGACTTTATTGTCCTTCCGCTTCCTCTTCTTCTTCTTCTGCTACTTCCATGAGGTATATTTCCTTTGGTATACTGTCTTAAATCTGTCATTAAATAAGGATCAGCTGAAAACACGAAGGTCAGCTATAGGTCGTATTGGAATAGAATTTGTTTGTGCTAATATTTAGTCCTTTAAGTTATTTGATTAATCATATATTCAGCAACAAATGATTGCACAGTCCGACAGTCCATATTACACTTGAACCGGATGATATACGTCTTAAACTATAGACAAAATGAAGTCTTTAGCAAGGTTCCAAAAGATGTAATTTTTAAAAATGCTTATTTACAGCCTATGGTATAAGTGCCAAATTAAATAGGAGAATATCTCAAATACTTCAAATGGCATGTTTCTTTTCTTTCTTTTGTGTATACGTTTAGCATTCTAAACCTCTAAATTATAATCTGCTTCGATGCAGCCTTTACATTGCGCGTGAAAAGTCACACGATTTCGAGAGAGGATCGCACTTAAATTTGGACCGTCTGCTTGATTTTTTCATATTTTGGAATTTGTCAAAAACTCCACACTTTTTGTGCGATCAGGGATTCTATTAGAGTTTGAATTTTCATGCACTTTTTATTTCCCAGGACACGGGATTTTTTTTCAGTTTCCCGGGACTGGACGGGAAATCGTCAATATACTCTATAAAAACTTATTTTTTCCTTTTTTAATAATATATTTTACTTGTTTTTTGATACTTGTTGGCAAAAGTATCAAACGGCCGTGCCGAACTTTATACACCCTCCACCATGGATTGCATTCCACAGAGACTGTCCATTTTCGTAGAAGTGAAGTAACATTACAGGAAAATTTAATTATTTTTAATGTTACCAAACCAAATAAAATTGTTGAAAAAAGAATAATTTATTCGTCAAAAAAGCTGAAATATTCTAAATATTGAAATATCATAAACACCGCGACGAATTTTATAAACAGGGTCCTACAAACCAGTGATAAGGAATTTCACGAAACAAACAAATCCAAAATTAGAAATATACTGCGTATGAACGACTTTCCCGAAAAATTAATAAGTAATCTAATCAAGCGAACGACGGAAGAAAAACTTAACAAAAATGACGAAAGACCAAGCAAAATGTATAAATCCACAACATACATTCCAGGACTATCCGAAATACTAAAACATTCTAATATTTACGACAAAGAAAAATTTGAGTTGGCATATAAAACACAAAGGACCGTCAACCAACTATTTAGTAGGACAAAATCAGAAATCAAGAAAGAGGAGAAACCAAACGTCGTGTACCAAATAAAATGCAATGGTGACAAGTCCGTCATATTCCAGAAGGTATATGTCGGCACTACGAAAAATAAATTGAAAACCAGACTTTCATCACACAAAACCGAACACAAATCTCTTGACAAACCCATTGAGCAAAAAACTGCCCTTGCAGCCCACTGTACCTTGACGGGACATAAACCAAACTTTAATGACGTCGAAATATTAGCGGAAGAGAATAATTATACAAGGAGATACACTTTGTAACTTGTAATTGAATAATTTGTGTTTTTTGTAATAGACCCCTGAAGATGACCAACGGAGTTGGTCGAAATATTGGGAAATAAAAAACAAGAAAATAATAAAATAGTCATTTTTGTTTTATTATTTGAAAAAACTGACCTCAAGCCGAACAAAATACAAAACGCAACACATCAAAAGGTCAACCATACATACCACTAACAAACTTACGATTTTTTAAATTTTGTTCAAGTAACGCGAAAAGTCCCATTACAAATTATATAAAAGAATATATTGTTTTAGTTTGTAATAGCGAAGAAAATAAGGCATTTCTAAAGAAAATCTTTGAATAAATGTAGAAGTTATGACCATTATATACCTGTGGAGTCGAGATCTCGCTTATACTTTGTTTTCGTTGATTTCGAAAAGGCGTTAGACAAACTCTCCCACACAACCATATGTAAAACTTTACAATGCACAGGCGTACCACAGAAAGTTATCGGGCTTATAAGAAGCTTATGTGTATTAGGATGGATGGCGAAAATAAATTGGCGCAGTCACTACCCAAATACCCAATTATGATTGGGTGGTTTAATGATGATTTGCAATTTCGAAATTTTTCTAAATTTGTATACACTCTACGAGAGTATTATGTCTTTGTGCATTTGTTTGTAACACCCAAAAGGAAGAGAGATAGATATTGTTAATTACCGATCGAATTGCAATCAGTTTTTGAATCGATTTAGCAATGTCCGTCTGTCCGTCCATCTATTCTTGTAATCACGATACAGGTCGCAATTGTAGACAGAACCAAATGAAACTTTGCACAACGAAGTTTTTCGGGATAAGAACGAACGCTATTTAATTTGAAGACGAATTTCACTCTCGATTTCACTTTTTCCACTCTACAAACCACATATTTTAACAGATCTTTTTTAAATCTTTCAAAATATCTTATATTACAACTAGAAACACCCATGGTGAAAATGGGTCAGATCCAATATAAATTTCGCTCCCAGATAGACTTTTTCCACCCCAGAAACCACGAATTTTCACCGAATTTCTTTGAAGTGCGCATAACACGTTATATTTGACTTGGAAAAACTTATTTTGAAAGTTATTCCATGTTAGGATATAGCCCCGATATAAATATTCTTTTCGATTTGACAAATTGGATCAGGCCATATTAGACTATGATTAGGAAGCATACAAAAATTCTTCCCGTTTTCACTTTTTACCGAGTTGAATTGTATTCGGATAGAAAGTGGAGTGTATCATATAGTCGGCCTCGCCCGACTTTAGACTTTCCTTAATTGTTACTTTTCGCTTTTGTCCATTTTTTTTTCTTGAATTAATAGAAACTTCAAAGCAATTTAGATATATTTTTTATTCTTGTCATAATGTAAATTATTGGACGATTTTTCAAAGTGACATCTAAAACCTCAAATTTTAGGAAATATTTTAAAAAAGGTGTTTCGGTAAATAAATAGAAGGAACTAATATCTAACGAATCATGTCTAAATTATGAATATCTGAAGAAAAATGATTCCATTTCCATTATTGTGAAAATAGGCATCATTCGAAATGTATTAAATACGACTATATATTTTCTACAATCACAAACAAAGTATCAAGTTGTCACTATGAAAAAACACAATAATTACTATAAACGTCAAATAATTCGACTAATAAGTTATTCTAAGATAAGAATCAAAATTTTTATTTGAAGTGCTTTCAAGGGTCAAACATTCAAAGGAAAAACTTGATTTTTCCTTTGACAGACAGCTTGAGTTTGATCCAGCGACGAAATATTTTATAGATCACCATTAAACAATTCAATCTTAAGTTCTGGAGGGGTAACTGGAAATTATGTTTTTTTTTTGTATGAGAGTACTCCAAAGAAATAAACTGGGCAGCAGAATTTAAGTGAAACTGCTATTATTCAACATTGGTCTTGATATTGTAATTAAGGGTGTTTCAATAAATCATTCCGTATCATTGCGTATCCACGCTAATACAGATTTAAATCAAGGCTGACTCTAGACATAAAACAAGTTCAACTAAACATTGGACAATGTCCAATGTTTAGTTGAACTTGTCCAATGGACATACATCCAATGTATGTAAAAAGAGAAAATATGAAACACTTTATACCTTCCACCTACAGGTGTAACACCTTGAAATATCGACCGGAGATCCTATAAAGTATATATTCTTGAACGTCATACATTTCTAAGACGATCTAGCCATGGCTGTTGAAAGCACGCTAGCATCTACACGAAATGAGGTAGGACGTCCAAATTTGGCATACATGTGTCTTATAGTATGTCGGTTGGGATTGAAAGTTGGCAAAATCGGTCCAAAGGGAAACATTTTTCCTCACAAGAACTGAAAATAACCCCAATAACTCTTAATAATTAGAGAATTTCAGCATGTTTTTTTAATATGTCTGCTTATATTTCACTAGGAATGCGTATGTTAAAATGGGATAAAAATGGTACCAACCAAATTGTCTTGGAATGTGTACACCGACATGCATCTGACTGCATGAAGTCGCAAAAATAAAACGATTTTTCCAAATTCATACTTTTTTACTTTTACGGCAAAAATGGATGGAATCATGAAGTTCGGTTATCTTGCAGTGTAAATTCATACTTTTGACATTAAAAAAGGATGGAAATACAACCAACCAAACGACTGTAGCTGAAAATGATCCCACTATCCTCCAATATTTAGAGTATTTAAACTGTTTTGAAGATTGCTGCCTTATATTTGCTTTTGCGTGGTTTGAAATAACAACAATTTTATATTTCTTTATAAAATTATTGTTTCAATATGTGATTTTTGCAGATTGTGAGGAAAAAGTAAGCGTTGTAATCCACGACAAGTCTGTGTTCAATTGAATTACTCCTTATGTCTTAACTGGGAAGTGTATTTTTACTCCTACTCAAATATTCTAAATTATTCCAAAAGCGTAACTTGTATGCATATTGCAGCGGCCACCACCCAGAAATGAAAATTGGATTGTTTAATGATGATCTACAAAATATTTCGTCACTGGGTCAAGCCATCTGTGAGCTAAACGCTCCTGAAAAACTCCTAAAAATCAAGTTTTTCCCGTGTAATTTTTTTTTTAAGTTGCATTTTTGCCCAATTTTTTCTGAGTTAATAGACCCTTGGAAGGACTTTAAATAAAAATGTTTATTCTTGTCTTAGAATAACTCATTGATAGAATTATTGGGCGTTTATATTGATTTTTTGCGGGTTTTCAAGTTGACAATAAACAAAAAACTCATATTTCTTGGAAACATTTTGTAAAAGGTGTAATGAAAAATAAATATGAGGAATCAATACCTTTCGCATGATGTCCAAATGATGAATAGCGGACGACAAATGACGTCACTGACTCCATTTTTGTGAAATAATTTAACGCAGGCGATGGTTTTCACTGACAAATTGTTCAAACACTTTTTACAAAAATGAGCGCTGCGGCGTCTACTTCATTCCGATGTTTATCATTTAGGCATCATTCGAAAGGTATTGATAGCAGCAATATATTTTTCATAAAATTCCACCACCAAATACGCAAAAGTTTTCAGTAGTCACTGTGAAAATCTACAAAAAAATACTATAAACGTCCAATAATTCGACCAATAAGTTACTCTAAGACAAGAATCAAAATTTTTATTTAAAGTGCTTTCAAGGGTATATTATTTCAGAAAAAAATTAACACAAAGAAAATACACCAGAAGAACATGATTTGTAGGGGCGTTTAGCTCACAGATGGCTTGATCTAGAACGAAATATTTTGCAAATCATCATTAAACAATCCAAACTTTATTTTCGTGGGGTGACTGGAAATTGTTTTTCCATTTGTATGGACGGCGACCCAGCTTAATGTATATATGTATGTGCAATTACGAAAAAAACCATATACACCTGATGCATTCTTCTTCCATAGAAAATCTAATGATAACGAAAACAAGTAAAAACGGCGTTAAGTTCGGCCGGGCCGAACTTTATATACCCTCCACCATGGATTGCATTCAACAGAGGTGGTCGGTTTTCGTAGAAGTGCAGTAATATTACAGGAAAATATAATTTGTTTAATATAGTCAAACCAAAACAAATACAAATACTGAAAAATTAATTTTATAAATAAATATAATATTTAAATATTTATAAATAAATATAATATTAATACGTCAATTCAAAAAATAAATCTATATATATAAAAGAGTTGCGTGATTGAGTGACTGACTGACTGACTGACTGATCACTCCCCAGACCAAACGGCTAGAGCTAGAATCATGAAATTTGGTGTGTACATTAGGGCGTACCTCAAAAAAAAAGTTCGCCGTACACCTTCAAATATGAAGTATTATTGAAAGGTAGTTTCAAAAAAAATATTTTTATTTTTTTATGCCGAACGTAGGGGTCGCGCTTTTACATTTTTCTATATAACTTCTGCATTTATAAACAGATTTTAAAGTGTGATACATCGATGTTTTTATCTCGACGAGGCCGATTTTTTTGTCTTTGAAGTCATTGAGCTCAAGCACCCCCTTCTGGTACTTACCCATCATATCTCAGTTGCTACTACCCTAATGTACCACTCTAATATCAGAAAATTAAAGCTCGCATAAAATCATGAAACTCTTCCTAACGAAGTATGTCGATTTTCCCAGCAGAAAAAGTGTTAAACTAGTTTTTTTCTTATTTTACCGAGAGCATTGCATGTATTTATAAGTTGTTCTTTGAATCTTCGATGTTTACAGTCGGTTGTCAAAGTGTAATACATATATTGGTGTTTTTGGCCCATGCGTTGCTCATCGGTGACCGCCATAGCTGATTCATGCACAACATGAGCAAAACTACTTTGTCACATTGTTTCCCTATTGCAAATCGTTTTACCTGTGAAGTAACGGTCTATATTTTATTGTAACAATAGAAGAAATTAGTTCAGTAATAAGGCGTTGGTGGCTCAACAAAGCATTATTAAATATTTAAATTTCCATTATACAACGATAAAAAAACTAAAAAAATGTCTTTTACGATCAGTGCATTAAACAACACTATGTTACCGACTAAGTACGATGTTATTAATTATTTCTTGTATCTGCGGCATAACACTAATCCCAATAGAAAATTGAGTGCTTTTAAACAAGAAGCTTTCAGAAGCATTACCCTTTTATGGGAGCGGGCAGGCATTCCAATTATATCGGTATCAGGTGTTCGTAAACGGTTGGATAAACTTCTAGACGATTACTATAAATTGGTTAAAAGTCCATTGAAATGCAATGTAAATGAGTGGAATAAATTGTTCTCAATTTCGCGTTGTAAGTGTGGCATAGAAAGAAATGTTCCATGCAGTTGCACCGCCTCTGATAAAATCCCAGACGATGCGAAAGACTTTTTCATTGATCAATGGGGTCCACGGCTGATGACTTTGGATAATGTTTATCATATGATGTCGATGAAAAATTGCGGTGTTCAAACGTGCTCAATTGTTGCACCATCAAAAGCGGTATATACCGAGTTCAACAGTATTGGGTATCAACCAGGCAGCGATGAAGAGCTAGAATTTGAAGAAAATGTTGGCGATTCCTCAGAGAAGATTAAAACAACATTTACGGTGGCGGACATTTCTTTGCGTAATTTTAGTTCGGCTTTGGATCGCAGCGATACTTCAGTTCGCTACGGTGCCTTGCTTGCGACCATGTTAATAAAAGATTTAAAATTGTCTATTGCCGCAAAAGCCAAAGAAGAGTTATCTGCAGAAACAGCCGAAAATATATGTCAGTTCTTTGAAGGGCTTATCATCAATAAAAATAAAATATTTCGAGAACGTGTGAAGTTCCGTAAGGAAGCAAAAGCGGCGGCCAAATGCCATCAATTATTAAAGTGTATCTCTTTCGATGGCAAGAAAGAGCCAACTTTGAAAAAAGTAACCGAGGCAAATGTGACGCGAAATATTGTTTTAAATGAAGAACACATCACCATTGTAAAAGAGCCTGATTCCAAATTCATTGGTTATGCTACGCCCACTGATAGCTCTGCTTTGGGGATCCAGAGGAGCATCGTGGATTACTTGAGTCGTGAAAACTTCAATTTGGATGACTTAGTTGCCATAAGTTGCGATGGAACTGCTACCAACACTGGGTACAAAAGTGGAGTCATTGTGAGAATGGAACGCCATTTACAGAGACCGCTGCGAAAGTGTATGCACCATTCTGGTTTCTTGTAAAAAGCCAACCACTGGCAATTCACGGAAGTCGGAATGTTTTCCTTTATATATGTTGGATTCGTCAGTTGCCAAAAGATATTCAAGAGGTCATCCGTCCGTTCATTGAAAATAACGGATATTTTTTTCATCCTGAAAATATTTTGTTATCGATGATAACAGACCCAGATCAACTAGTGCGTTCAGATGCCTATGATAAGATTTTATCAGCCCGCAATGAAGCCACGGGAAGCATTCGACAAATGTTCGGTCCACCAGTTCATAATTTTATCAATTTTGATAGTGACTCATATTTCAATATGATCGATTGGAAACAATTTGAATTGACTGAGCCGCCATGCTTGCAGTTTTTTTCGCAAGAACAGTTAGAAGCATTCCAATTTTCAGAAGAAATTATCGATTTACCAGGTTAGCACAAGAAAAACTTAATTTGATTGCTTTCTTTGCTGAACTCATTTATTTTCACAGATTATCCATGCCATTCTCAAAACACCGAGCGTTTTGTTCATGTTGTGCATGAATCAGCTATGGCGGTCACCGATGAGCAACGCATGGGCCACATCTTTTCTAAACTTGAGAGCCGCCAAAAATACACCCAAATTGAATCGCGTCGAAATATGGTTGATTAAAATTTTAATTGTACCTTAATTTTTATATTTATTGTTCTAAGAATTGAAATATGATGCGTAAATAGTAGAAGGGGGTTGTTGAGGTCAACGACTTTAAAAACTGAAAACCTGTTATGTGCGGGACAAAAACACCAATATATGTATTACACTTTGACAACCGACTGTAAACATCGAAGATACAAAGAACAACTTATAAATACATGCAATGCTCTCGGTAAAATAAGAAAAAAAAATAGTTTAACACTTTTTCTGCTGCGAAAATCGACATACTTCGTTAGGAAGAGTTTCATGATTTTATGCGAGCTTTAATTTTCTGATATTAGAGTGGTACATTAGGGTAGTAGCAACTGAGATATGATGGGTAAGTACCAGAAGGGGGTGCTTGAGCTCAATGACTTCAAAGACAAAAAAATCGGCCTCGTCGAGATAAAAACATCGATGTATCACACTTTAAAATCTGTTTATAAATGCAGAAGTTATATAGAAAAATGTAAAAGCGCGACCCCTACGTTCGGCATAAAAAAATAAAAAAAAAAATTTTTGAAACTACCTTTCAATAATACTTCATATTCGAAGGTGTACGGCGAACTTTTTTTTTTTTACTTGTAACCTGGTACGCTCTAGTGTACATTTCTCTTACAGTGTAGAGGTGTGATAAGACGGGATTTTTCGAAATTCGTACTTTTAAGGGGTAAAATGGGGTAAAAAGGGATAAAAATGGTACCACCGCAATGACCAAACGGCTGGGCCTAGAATCTTGAAATTTGGTATGGATATTCCTCTTGCGGCATGAAGACAACCTAAAAAGTGACATTTTAAAAATTCGTACTTTTGGGGGGTTAAATGGTACAAAAAGGGACAAAAATGGTACCTATAACATGGTTGAAGCTAGAATCATGAAATTTAGTATGTACATTTCCCATACAGTGAACAAATCAGATTTGAAGTGAGTTTTTTGTAATTCGTACTTTTAAGGGGTAAAATGGGGTAAAGAGGGATAAAAATTGTACCACCGCAATGACCAAACGGCTGGGCCTAGAATCTTGAAATTTGGTATGGATATTCCTCTTGCGGCATGAAGACAACCTAAAAAGTGACATTTTAAAAATTCGTACTTTTGGGGGGTTAAATGGTACAAAAAGGGACAAAAATGGTACCTATAACATGGTTGAAGCTAGAATCATGAAATTTAGTATGTACATTTCCCATACAGTGAACAAATCAGATTTGAAGGGAGTTTTTTGTAATTCGTACTTTTAAGGGGTAAAGAGGGATAAAAATTGTACCACCGCAATGACCAAACGGCTGGGCCTAGGATCTTGAAATTTGGTATGGATATTCCTCTTGCGGCATGAAGACAACCTAAAAGTGACATTTTAAAAATTCGTACTTTTGGGGGGTTAAATGGTACAAAAAGGGACAAAAATGGTACCTATAACATGGTTGAAGCTAGAATCATGAAATTTAGTATGTACATTTCCCATACAGTGAACAAATCAGATTTGAAGGGAGTTTTTTGTAATTCGAACTTTTAAGGGGTAAAATGGGGTAAAGAGGGATAACAATTGTACCACCGCAATGGCCAGACGGCTGGGACTAGAATCTTGAAATTTGGTATGGATATTCCTCTTGCGGCATGAAGACAACCCAAAAAGTGACATTTTAAAAATTCGTCCTTTTGGGGTGTTAAATGGTACAAAAAGGGAAAAAATGGTACCTATAACATGGTTGAAGCTAGAATCATGAAATTTGGTATGTACATTTCCCTTACAGTGAACAAATCAGATTTGAAGGGAGTTTTTTGTAATTCGTACTTTTAAGGGGTAAAATGAGGTAAAGAGGGATAAAAATTGTACCACCGCAATGGCCAAACGGCTGGGACTAGAATCTTGAAATTTGGTATGGATATTCCTCTTGCGGCATGAAGACAACCCAAAAAGTGACATTTTAAAAATTCGTACTTTTGGGGGGTTAAATGGTACAAAAAGGGACAAAAATGGTACCTATAACATGGTTGAAGCTAGAATCATGAAATTTGGTATGTACATCTCCCTTACAGTGAACAAATCAGATTTGAAGGGAGTTTTTTGTAATTCGTACTTTTAAGGGGTAAAATGAGGTAAAGAGGGATAAAAATTGTACCACCGCAATGGCCAAACGGCTGGGACTAGATTCTTGAAATTTGGTACAAAAATTTCTCTTATAGCTTCAACGCGCCCAAGAACATATTTTTCAAAATTCGTACTTTTAAGTGGTAAAAAGGGATAAAAATGGTACCATCACAATGACCAAACGGCTGCGCCTAGAATCTTGAAATTTGGTATGGATATTCCTCTTGCGGCATGAAGACAACCCAAAAAGTGAAATTTTAAAAATTCGTAGTTTTGGGGGTTTAAATGATACAAAAATGGTACCTAACATGGTTGATGCTAGAATCATGAAATTCGGTATGTACATTTCCCTTACAGTGAACAAATCAGATTTGAAGGGCGTTTTTTGTAATTCGTACTTTTAAGGGGTAAAATGAGGTAAAGAGGGATAAAAATTGTACCACCGCAATGGCCAAACGGCTGGGACTAGAATGTTGAAATTTGGTACAACAATTTTCTCATAGCTTGAACGCGCCCAAGAAAATATTTTTCAAAATTCGTACTTTTAAGGGGTAAAACGGGGTAAAAAGGGATAAAAATGGTACCACCGCAATGACCAAACGGCTGGGCCTAGAATCTTGAAATTTGGTATGGATATTCCTCTTGCGGCATAAAGACAATCCAAAAAGTGACATTTTAAAAATTCGTACTTTTGGGGGGTTAAATGGTACAAAAAGGGACAAAAATGGTACCTATAACATGGTTGAAGCTAGAATCATGAAATTTGGTATGTACATTTCCCTTACAGTGAACAAATCAGATTTGAAGGGAGTTTTTCGTAATTCGTACTTTTAAGGGGTAAAATGGGTAAAGAGGGATAAAAATTGTACCACCGCAATGACCAAACGGCTGGGCCTAGAATCTTGAAATTTGGTATGGACATTCCTCTTATAGCATGAAGACATACCAAAAGATTTCATTTGGAAATTCGTACCTTTGGGGGTCAAATGGGACAAAAATTGTACCAACAACATGGCTGAAGCTAGAACCATGAAATTTGGTATGTACATTTCTCTTACAGCGAAGAGATCAGATTTGAAGGGAGTTTTTCGTAATACGTACTTTTAAGGGGTAAAATGGGTTAAAGAAGGATAAAAATTGTGCCACCGCAATGACCAAACAGCTGGGACTAGAATCTTGAAACTTGGTACAAAAATTGCTCTTATAGATTCAACGCGCCCAAGAAAATATTTTTAAATTAGTACTTTTTGTGGGTGATATCGGGTAAAAAGGGATAAAAATGGTACCAATCAAACGGATGGAGCTGGAATAATAAAATTCGGTGTGTACATACCTCAAAACCCTTAGAAACGCAAGATGACCGAATCTTTTTGAATTCGTACTTTTAGTAGGTAAACGGGGAAAAGGGGATAAAAAAGGTACAAACAACACGGATGACGCTACAATAATGAAATTCGATATGTGTATTCGTTGTACAGCCCAAATCACTGATAAGAAGACATTTTTCGAAATTTGTAATTTTAAGGGATTAAATGGGATAAAAATTTTACCTCAGCCCAGACCAAACAACTGGGCCTAGAATCATGAAATTCGGAACGGACATTAAAATTCGTACTTTTTGTGAGTGAAATTGGGTAGAAAGGGATACAAAATGGTACCAATCATACATCCTGAAAATGCCTACAACCGCAAATTGAAGAAATTTTTCGAAATTCGTACTTTTAAAGGGTAAACGAGAAAAGCGGATAAAAAAGGTGCCAAGAACATGGATGACGCTACAATAATTAAATTCGGTACGCATATTCGTCTTACAGTGTAAATGATTAATAACAAGGAATTTTCCGATATTTGTACTTTTAAGGGATTAAAGTGGTGCAAATGATATCAACCAAAATTGGGGATTTGGGATAAAGATAGTACCAACCAAAGTTTTCAGCTAGAATATGAAAAGAAATTCGGTGTGTACATTTCTCCGAGTACATAAATTAATGTTTCGAAATTTGTATGTTTAAGGACACAAACGGCACAGAAAGAGTTATGTGTGAACATTATCTTTTTTTATTTTGACCAAAGCTTATGTCAATTTGCGTGTAAAGTATAGAAGTTATATTAGGTTTAATTTTACGTACGGGTCGTTTGTTTTGGAATATGGACTATACGTATGTGTGTACCATAAGATGTATATCAATTTCCCCCATTTTCGAAATTAAACTAAGTTTGGGAAAATAGTACTATGTGCTGAGTTTGAATAAATTCTTTAAGTCCCTTCCAGAGTCATCGTGTATACAAGCGAGCCAGACGGACGTGAAAGGGACTTGGGACATACTTATGGTTTTAACTCTCTCCTTCAATGCGATACACTTTTATTCTATCCCTAATGATATTTTCACAGCTTAAGAAAGAAATGTGCAAATAATTTTCTACTTTATATGATTTTTTGTAGAAAAATTGTTTCCATTTTGTGCCTATAAATTAAACTATTGACTACGTATAAACGCTGAAAGTGATATCATTAAAAACAGTTTGAATACTGATACAAACTACTGTCTTACCATACCATTTTTCCGCGTACGAAGTAGCGGGTATTTGCTAGTATTCTTATATTTATATTTTCAAAAATATTTTCAAAGCCATAAATATTGGTAGATAGTGGGTGCTACAGTTGGTTGTATTTCCATTCTATTTGAATTCCAAAAGTACAAATTTTGAAAATCCATTATCAGACGTACATAGTGCAAAATAACCTAACTTCATGCTTCAACCAATTTTTGCATTAAAAGAAAAAGTACGAATTTGGAAAAAACTTTTTATTTTGCGTGTATATGCAGTCAGAGGAATGTATACACCGACTTCCATGATTCCAGCTGCGCCCATTTGGTTGGTACCATTTTTACCCCCTTGACGTTTCTACGCAATTAGAATTTCATCATTCTAGCTGTAGTCGTTAAGTTGGTACTATTTGTATCCCTCTGTACCATTGCATCCCTTGAAAGTACTAATTTCAAAAAATTCGTCTATTTTCCGTGTCTACGCAGTCAGAGGAATGTATACTCCGAATTTCATGACTCTAGCTGCGGTCATTTGATTGGTACTATTTTTATCCCCTTTTTTCATTTTAACCCCAAAAAGTGCGAATTTTGTAAAATCAGTGTATTTTACTTATCTATGCAATCAGAGGAATGTATACACCGAATTTCATTATTCTAGGTACAGCCGTTTGGTTGGTACCATTTTTATCCCTCTATTCCTATTTACCCCTTAAAAGTACGAATTTGGAAAAAATACTTTTATATTATGTATCTACTCAATTAGAGGAATATACACACCGAATTTCGTGTTTCTAGCTGTTGTCGTTTAATATGTACCATTTTTATCCCTTTTTGCCCCATTTCACCCCCTGCAAATAAGAATCACTTTATGGTGCACGTTTTTGCTATAAGGGGAATGCGCATACCAAATGTCAAGCAAATATAAACAGACATATTCAAAAAACATGCTTAAATGCGCTAAAATATTAGGGATTATTATGGGTATTTGTCCTTGTGGGGGAAAAATTTTTCCCTTTGAACCGATTTCGCCCCCATTTCAACCCCAACCGATCTACGACTATAAGACGCATTTATGGAAAATTTGAACGTTCTAGCACCTTTCGTTTAGATGCTAGCGTGCTTTCAACAGACGGACATGCCTAGATCGTCTTAGAATTTTATGACGATCAAGAATATATATACTTTATAGGGTCTCAGGTCGATATTTCAAGGTGTTACAAACGGAATGACAAAGTTAGTATACCCCCATCCTGGAGGTGGAGGGTATAAAAAAAGATTAAAATTAAAGGACATTTTTCAAAAATTGCATCGCGAAATTCCTGCCTTATCATTTCCCTAAGTCTTGTCACACAGCATGAGAAATCTAAGTGAAATGACATAAGGTCGATTTACAAATATGAGATCCCATACAAATTTGGCATTTGAAAATCGAACTTATATCCTTTCAGCTAGATTTCGCATGCAATGTGACAAGGCTATTATTAAAATAAAGCTATTTCATATTTATTTCAATGAAAGATTACTAACATTAACGTATAAGATAAATTTCGAGGGGTCCTTTAACAATACTTTATATATACAGACATATTGCAAAATTTTTTTCTGGAATGCTAACATGCTTTCAACAAAAAACGTCATTGGATTTTACTGTTATGACGAAAACATATGGGAGCTACAAACGGAATGATAAATATACATAACTCTTTTGATTAAGAAGAGTGCACAATTTTATATTTTATGAAAGTGTTGCCAATCAGATTTTGCTAAGCGCCCATGCGTTCTTTACGTAGCGTATTTACGTCACCTATAAAGGGGACAAAAAGAACACAACTATTATAGTCTCCATACTTTACTTTTATCTACTTTATCATCCACATATTTTACCTATTTAGTTCAAATCTGACACACCGCATTATATTTCACGTATCACATATACTTCTTAGCTTTCTAGAAGTCACCATGAAAACCCTCAACATATTTGTTCCTCTCTATAAATGAAGTAATGCCAATACGAGACCAATAAACAAAAGCCCGACAAGCATACTCCTCTCAATCAATGAGTTGTAGGCGATATACTTTTGTATTTGCTAAAAGGGAACTACTGCCGTACCAGGAGTTAAACCTATTCTATCTTCTATGGCGAGAAAGCTTAATAAAAGGTCTGCAGTAAAAGAAAGAACTACATTTAAAAGGAAGGATTTTGCGGAGTTGGATCTATACAGTATGTCCGTTGCAGTGAATATAAAATATGCAATATATGTGAGAGTTATTTACAGGTAGCTTGAGTATCATATGCTCGCTCTTGGACAATTATAGATCTCAAAAGACTCCAACACGACTTTTCAACCCCATTTTTTCTCTCGGCTGAAAATCCTAAGCCCTAATCCTAATACGAAATGCCAGAGTCAAATTGTACAACCCAGGGTAAGTACCAGACCACTTGCGAGCGAGGCACTCATGTTGCGACCAAATAACTCCTCTTGTTGCTTCCTGCAGAGGAGGATAATGACGGCGGTGATGATGATGATGATGTTGACTACGATAAGACAGGCTAAACTGACAAACTGGCGGAAAGCAAAGACGCTGCTCACTGATACTAATACAACAATTCCATTCTTATTCCGCCAACTACTGCCGGTGGTTAGCTGATGTTGGTTTCTAGTCGAAGCAATATATGTCGGAAAACGGGAGCCTACCCAGGGGTCTGTACGGCTGTGCGGCGAGGAAGCGGGTGATGATGGTAACAACAGCATTCAATATTCACCACTCACTTACTTACAATTTAAAACAAAGTGGAAACACATGGTTTTCGAGTGTACCACGAAGAAGAAAAAAGAAGAATGGTCGTAGATGAAACGGCGAGTAAGTAGTAGGAACAGGAGTAGAAGTAGGAGAATGGAGAGTGTTGGCGAGGAGTTGGGCGGAGTTGGAAGGAGGAGGAAGACCTTATGCTAACCGTAAAGAGACATTTGTCAGACTGTTGTCGTTCGGTTTTGTTTTATGTTTACGCTTCTTTCTTTTCTTTTCATTTCATTTCGGTCGGTTCGGTTCGGTTCGTTTCGTTTGAAGTGATGAAATGTGTACATTTTCAAATAGTGATGGTGTAGTCGCTGTCGCCGTCGTAGATGTCGTCCTCCTCTAGTCATCCACGTTGTCGTCTTGCAGCCCAACTCAACTTTTGTTCCATTTTGCCTCACTTTTCGATTTCTTCTAATATTCGACTCTTTTAAACATAAGCTCCGGCGACCAACACACATAGCCATAGAAACGCATGACACATACATACATACACATGTAGCTACGTACACATGTAGTCGTGTAGACTAGTGTGCGTATGCGTGTGTGCGTTTAAGGACATGCTAAAATGTATGCGTTGATGATAGTGGAGCCACGACGGAGTAAACTCTTGTACGTACACAGAGAAGTACTCGTATTGTTTCGTTGTATGCGTATATTTAAATACAAGTACAGATGTGTGTGTGTGTCCACAAATATATAGTACAGAGTTACAGTTGTCGTCATAAATGTAGGTCCATCATGGACTGGAGCCGAGCCTATACTACATTTGTTATTACTTTTGTAACATCTCGAGATCTGAGATTAAATTCAAAGATGATCTAACCAAGTCCATGATATGAAAAAAAACTCCCAAAGAAAATTAAATAATTGCAAAACAAAATAACACGGTCCAACTGCATTTTTGGAACAGAGTAACCACCATATAATTCTGAAAGGGCATTTTTGTAGAATAAACTGGTCTGAGTTTCTTTTGGTGGGCCAAAGCTTTCATTTTTTGGCCGTAGGGAGCTTTATATTAAGTGAAACAATGTTCTAAGTTAATCTCTAAGAGAATTCTTATTGTCAGAACTATATTGTGGAATTTTATGGGTATAATTTGTATGGAAGATCTTAACCCTCTAGCTGACCTCATTACGGGCCAATTTTACCCTTCTTCGAGAAATTAAAAAGGGTTAAAAGTTATTTAGAAACTTTTTTGTCTTTGGTGACTCCCAGTGAAAATTTCCGTCGATTTTTTTGGTAGAACATTTTAATCATAAATATCCTTATTGAAAGGACTTTTTTGATTTTCTCGAAAAATGGTAAAATTTACCCATAATGAGAGGAGTACCCCATAAAGTACAAATTTCAAAAAATCCAGATTTACTCCAAACTTTCTACGTGGTCAGAGCTAGCTACAATACATTAGTTGGTACCATGTTTATCCCTTTTTGTCGCTCGCTCACCCCTTATAAGTGCAAATTTCCACAAATCCTTTTAGATTCCACTTCTACGTTGTCAGAAGAATTTACATACCAATATTTAAATTGGTACCATTGTTATCCCTTTAACGAAAAATCTAATTTTACTGCGCTTCTACATAGTCAGAGGTATTAACATACCAAATTTCATGATTGAGAGCTACAATAATTTAGTTGTTACCATTTTTATCCCTTTTTGTGTCGCTCACCCCTTAAAAGTGAAAAAATTATTTATATTGCGCTTCTATGCGATGAGAGGAATTTACATACCAAATTTTACGATTCTGGCTGTAATACTTTAGTTGGTACCATTTTTATCACTTTTTGCCCCGCTCGCCCCTTAAAAAGTACAAATTTCGAAAAGTCCATGTGCAAGTCTACGTTGCCAGAGAAATGTAAATACCGATTTTCACGAATACTTACTTAAATTGGTACAATTTTTATCCCTTTTTGTCTCTTTCCTCCCTTAAAAGTACAAAATTCGAAAAATCAATCAAGGCACACATTTTTATACCCTACACCACAGGGTATAATGTCTTTGTGCATTTGTTTGTAACACCCAAAAGGAAGCGAGATAAATCCATCGTTTATTATACCGATCGACATAGAACCACTTTTTGAATCGATTTAGCCATGTCCGTCCATCTATTCTTGTAATCACGACACAGGTCGCAATTATTGTCCGATTCTAACGAAACTTGACACAAACGATGTTTGCATGCCGAAGACGGACCCTATTTAATTTGAATCGGTTCAGATTTAGATATAACCCCCATACAAATATTGCTCCCGATTTGACTTTTTCTGCTCTAGAAGCCACATAATTGCAGCGATTTTTATGAAATTTTGCACAACGCCTTATATCTGTGGGGAAAATGGATCAAATCGCTTCAGATTTAGATATAGCTCCCATACAAATTTCGGTCCAGATTTGAGGTTAACCGCTGTAGAAACCACATACCTTAACCGATTTTCTTCAAATTCAGCAGGACATCTTATATTTACACTAGAAACATCTATGGTAAAAGTGGATGAGATCGGTTCAAATTTATATATAGTTCCCATACAAATGTCGTTCACATTTTCACCGAATTGAAATGTAGTGCAGTAGAAAGTGTAGTGTATCATATAGTCGGCCTCGACCGACTTTTGCCTTTTCTTACTTGTTCTAGATACTGCCGTTTAGTCAGGACGAAGTTTCGATGTTTATTCCTTTTTGTCCCATTTTACCCCCTAAAAGTACGAATATCGTAAAACCTTTTCTTAGTCCTCGTCTTCGTCATATTTGGGGACTACCCTGAAAATTTCATGACCCTGGCTTCAGCCGTTTGGTCTGGCCGCTGATCAATGATAAGTCAGTCAATCTGTCAGTAACGTTACTATTTTTATATATGGGCATTTCCATGATGTCGAACGTGACCGTCGTTTTTCGTTTTCTAGTTAATTTAAAAAAACCCAAGGCATTCGCTTGTGACCAAACAGAAATCGTTTTCGCGGTCAACAATTCAAACGCCGATCTCAACAAAACGTGTGGCAATATTTCAATGTGACCAATTTTAGAATGTTGTGCAAAGATGCCTCTTAAAAATGGTTTTGATTTTATCCAAAAATGATTAATACTTTTTTGTAACTTAATTTTAAGACCTGTCGAACGTGACATGTCGCACGTGACATTTCTTTCCATCATGGCATTTATGTTCGTTCCTCCTGCACTTTTCGCAAAATTATAGATAATATATATATTTTTTTAATCGACAGACGTATTTAATGAATTTATTCTTACATAATAACAGCAAATAACAAAATTTTGATTTGTTAATTTATTGTTTTGTAATTTTAGCTGATCTTCTTTCAACTTTCTCACCGCCGTATCTCTTTATTCTCTCTCTTTATTTTTTTTCATCTACATTTTTCCTCATCTAGATTTAAATAAATAAAATGTATTTTTTACATAAATAAATTATTTATATAAGAATATTTTTGTTTCAAATTTTAAATTTTCATAAAAATAAAAATCTTTGTTTATACTCAAAATTTGATTATCTTTCTGCGTGTGTTTTGGACGCAGTAATTACAAATGTTGTTTTTCAATGCCGAACGTGGCATCGAATGAAAAGTTACAGTAAATTGCAGCCGAATAGTTTCGTATCCTTTATTTTTTGCCTCTTTGTACTCCTTAAAAGATTATAGAAAGCAAAAGTCAAAAAGTAAAATCTTTCTTTAAGAACTTTTATCGAAACAAGAGAAATATTGAACTGAATATAGCACTTGCGCGACTTTGCATTCGAATATCTCGAGATGGGATATGAATAAATGTAATTAGTTAAATTTGATCGTTTCCCTATAAAAATATGATAAAACAACTTTTCATTTGTTGGTCCTGGTGGACCTTTATTTGGAAATGCCCATATATAGATTATCATATTCAAGGTAGATGATTTGTATAGCCAAGCTGACTAGAAACGTGTAAAAGTGATCTTTGTTAAATTACCTTTAACAATTTTATAGTGAAAACATTGTGGACAAATGTGCGAGAAATATGTAAAACTTTGTGCTGGATACCCGCGGGAATTCCATTTAGAGTGATCAAAAACCCGGTTTTTCTGTAATGTCGGGTTTTCGGCTTTTTCAAATAAACCGATTGCCCGGTCTTCTTTGTATACAAAACCGGTCGAACCGGGTTTTGTCTGGTTTTTCTTGAAACAATAAAAAATGGGAAAAATATTCATTATATGGCAATTCCACAAGATGCATACTCGTTCTTGGGAATAGGTCAATTCGGATGTCATAATCAGATTCACTGAAATCATTCGAAAATGACTCCAGACATTCCTGTAGGATCATTTTGTGATTTTTTAATAATGTATCAACTCATCATTACTTTTCGTCCTTCATCTATTACTCCCAAATTATCTGTTTAGAACAGGTGTGAACACTGTAAAAACTACAAATTTTGTCTTGCTGAAATAGGAAATCATTTTGAAAAACAGATATAATTTCTGGGCCAGTTACTCCATTCTGCGATTCAGATATCTTACAGATAATAAAAAATAAGAAAATAAATCATAAGTTTGTCATGAAGCAGAGCTGTTAAGTAATGATTAGTAATCGTAATCATTAGTAATTAGATTACTTTTTTTTAAAGTAGAAGTAATGATTACAATACGATTACATTCAGTTTTATACGATTAGTAATTGATTACGATTACAAGTAATCAAAAAATAATCAGGATTACTTGAAACCACAGAAGTTTCCTTGGATATACGTGTCATTGCTTTACGGACAATTTGGAACGCAAATCGGCAGCTTTAGCATGCACAAGAATGTTTGGAGTACACACCGCTGAAAATATTGCGCAGATGATTTCGGAAATCAACACTACATTTGGTAATCACAAAAATCAAAAATAATCAAAAATAGTCAAAAGTAATCTTTTAAAGTAGTCGAACACATTTTTGATTACTTTTGATTATTTTTGATTATTTTTCAGTAATCGCAAGTAATCCTGATTATTTTTTGATTATTTGTAATCGTAATCAATTAGTAATCAGAAATTGTTGAATAGTGGATTATATAATCATTACGATTCTTTTTAAAAAGTAATGTAATTGATTACTAATTGTAATCAAAATTTAACAGCTCTGTCATGAAGTTCAAATATTATGGGTATTTTTTGAAATACAAGGACCTTTCACTTTTTTCTTAAAATCGCGTAGTTCATCAGCCTCATATTACCTACAAAAACGAGTATTGCAGCGTTCACCCCCAAAAATTAATTCGTATTTATTTAATGATGATCTGCAAAATATTTCGTCCTTAGGTCAAACCGTCTGCGAGCTAAACGCTCCTGAAAAAACCTCTAAAAATAATCACATATATTCTTATGTGTATGGCTGGTCGACATCCAGCAGCGGCAAATGGTCAACGGCGTTGAATTTTCTTCTGCCCATAAGAAATGCATGTGAGACCTAGGACGAACATCGCCATTTTAGACTCAATTTGCGGTCCCTAATAAATAAGTTCTATGTGGCATATTATAAAAAATAGCACCGAAAAAGAGACTCTTTTGCAATATGAAAACCCGGTTGAGAACGACATAAAAAACCCGGGTTTCCCGCTTTTCCAAAAATCGCGATTGTAAATAACCAGACGATCGGTCTCAGATGAAAACCCCGGTTGAACCGGTTTTAGGTCGCGGGTTTGATCACTTTAATTCCATACAAATTTCCCAGAAAATATGAAAATTCCCGGGGATATTTCCAGCGGGAAAATGTAAACCCTAATCTGTACCAACAGCATATGTATCAAAAACGATCTGCATGTCTCTTATATTTCGTGAGATATGACCGTTTAGTATGCTGAGTTGTCTGAGTTGTGCCACGCCCCATACAAGCTGCGGCCAAAATTAGAAGGAATAGAGCTAGGACGTTGAAATTTCACACACATCCTTTATATCCTCAGGTTAGATCAAAAACAATTTTTTGTTTAAATCCGCCCACAAGCACGCCTACCTCCCATGTAAGTTAAAATGAAAAAAAAAACGTCATAAATTTCTTTTTTATATATATGTTAATACAAATCTTTACCAGTGATTTCTTTTGAGTTCACAATTAAATGAAAATTTTCAGTGCCCCGCCCAACGTCAAAATAAATATTTTAGTTTTTTACGATTTTTGAAAATTGTGATAAAAATTATTTTATTTTTTTATTTGATGACAAAGGGCTATTTATTATAACTTTTTAAATAGCTTAAGCTTAATATAGGTCCATAATATAGGTGCCATAAAACCTTACATCCCTAAAGTATGCTTTAAATAATTTTTCCAAAATACATTAACAGACAACCACGAAGAAAGTATTGCTTCATTTTTGGCTTATAAGGTTTTACCATTTCAGTAATTAAATCGATGTTGGCAGCTATAAGCAGAATATTCTTTGTCAAATGAATAAATAAGACAATAATTTAACAATATTTGTAAATGTCGAGGCATCAGCCGGCCTCGCGAATATAGTTTTATACTGCGGAAAATTAACAATACTAAATAAATACAACCACTTTCTGAAACGGAAGTCAAAAACGCAATTACACTTTTTTAAACGCAAAAGAACACCGCAAGTGCTCATATTTTCTACGAACTAAACGAAATTTCAATACGAGACATGGTTCCTGAGATACATCCTAATACATCCAACTATTTTAGCATTTAAAAACTTTAATGCATCCACAGCTTAAGTTAGCCGCGATATTGGCCAAATCTTTTAGAATATGCTTAATTGGAATGTTCTTTGCAAAATTCAATCAGTAAAGTCGAGATTTGGGCGCATGAAATGAATCATGACTTGCTATATAGCCTGGCAATAACATAATGGGTAAATTTCAAGACAACCGGCCCATTATTAAAGCCGCAATAACGAATTTTAAAAGGGGGCATAGTAACGCCCATTTTTTGAAGTTCATTTATCTTAATTTTCATTTTGCGTAATAAATTGTTTCTCTGCGTGAAGTTGCAGCCGGGTGGGCAGTACCAGTTTTATCCCAATTTCCTCCTAAAAGTACGAATATCAAAATATCTCTTATTTTTCGCCTCTACGCAATCAGAGAAACGTATACCCCGAACTTCATTATCCTAGCCACATTTTGTTTTCGTTGATACCATTTGTATCCCTTTTCAGGTCGATATTTGAAGGTGTTACAAACAGAATGGCAAACTTAGTATACCCCCAAAAGATAAAACATAGCTCGAACGACTTACTAAGGCATGACATGAATGTGGTCCAATCATAAATGTAATTTACTTCTTATTGCCCGAGTAATATCTATGGTGAGTGAAGCTATAAAATGTGAACTTATATTTATTTAGCACACTGTATAGTCACACTGACTTCGTTTGTTGTAGTAGAGTGCAGATTGTAGTAAAATGGTAATGAAAAATAGAGTTAGTTAAATAATAATAGAAAACAGTAAACAGCTCATGCAACACACTCAAATACACATATACATCCTACACACACAACCAAACCCAGACCCAGATCCGAACCCACACCACCCACAACATTACACACATTCAGGGATGTATGGATGTGTGGGAGAGTGCCAGAGTATGTGACAGCAGCAGCAGGAATTTTAATATGAATGTTTGGATTTTTATTACAAATAAACTGATGAATAGTCCATTAGTTACCAATAAAACTAACACTCTTTGTTGTTATATTCCCTCCGCCCCCCCTGTTTCAATTCCCGCAGCCACATCCCCCGCTTCCTTTGTCATTTTTCTTTTTTTCACTTGTGCATCTCTGACACAGCAGGAGCAGCTAAAAAAGGGGTAGGAAAGAATTTGTTTTTTTCCTTGTGTTTGTTAAAATACGATTTACATTTTAAAATGAGGTTAAAATAAGAAATGCTCGCCCACACTATCGCACTATCGCAAGGAGCAACATTGACAAGGATTATTCGATTCTGGGAGTTGTTTGGCCAAAAGGAAATACGACTAGTACAGCTCGGTTTAACATTATGCAGATTGCCTGTATAGGTCGATCAAATTCAATTAACACTCTGCAGAAGACGAAAAAGAAACTTGTTGGATAGACAATCTGTTGGGGGGGGGAAGGAATACAAAAAAGAAAGGGATTTTTATCGGGGGATTTAATTTCTCAATATCTTTGGAATTGACTTGCATGGAAAGAACAATACCAATAAAATCCTTTTAAAGGCCGTAATTGATAAACTTACATACGTATATGTATGTGCCTACTGTAAATACAGTTCCAAGATGAAAATTTATGAAAATTGAATTTCGTTAAACAATTTTCCCTCATACCAAATTCAAACTTTTCCTTGAATTTAAGATAATCTTTGCACATGATTTTAGTTGAATTGTTCCTTAATCTAAGTAAATTTTTACACAAACTGATTTTTACACAAAAAGATCGATCTTCCAAGACACATTGACGAATGATAATTTTATTTTAAAGTTTTCAAGAAGAGCTTTATTTGCAACATTGGTGTCTTCGGTGACCCCTACTGAAGTTTTCCAACAGTGAAGTTTTTGCGTAGAAACTTTGAATCCCTTTTTGGAAGGACTTTTTTGATTTCCTCGAAATACGGATCAAATTGGCCCACAAAGAGTGGAAATTGAGGTTTAAGATCTTGCACAAAATTAATCCTTATAAAATTCCACAATATAGTTCTGACAATAAGAATTCTTTCAGACATTAACTTACAAAATGTTTCTCACTTTGTATAATGCTCCTTTCAAAAAAAAAATAATAATACTTTGATCCTCTGTAAATAGAAACTCAGACGAGCTGGGCTATAAGTTTATTCTGCAAAAATGGTTTACTCAACATTTCCTTTCAGAATTAAAGAGTCGTTATTGTCTTCCAATCAAAAATTCTTAATTTGTAGGACAGTCTAGTTAATAGTTTCAGTAAGACGTTCCGTAAGTTTCGCGTTAGTGTTCCTGGTTCCTACTCTACTACAAATATAAACGCGATTTTAGTCAAAGTTAAAAATATTTTATATGACTTCAAAAAAGCTGAGGACGTTCCCGAATAGTATTAATCTTTAGTATCAGTACTATAAACTATTAATAAAATTTGTTTCATAAAAACTTACAAAAATATTTTTTCTGCAAAACTAGAAACAATTTTCTAGAAATTAGAAAAATATGTTTTTATCTCATAACACACAGTGTTACCGTTGTGGCACTTCGAGCCGAGATACTTTTGTGCCACTTTTTCATTGAGGTACTAAATGTGATACTTTTTGCTTTTTTGTACCACTTTTTTCATTTCTCGTATCCTGGGAAATTCGTACGGGAATCCCACGGGAATTCAGTAGAAAATTTTACATATTTCTTCGAATATTTTTTTAAAATCATATAAAAATTTAGATCACATAGCTTTAATCAGGTATGTCAAATATTGCAATTGGATGACAAAATATTTGTAAGCTGCGTTCAGATGTAGACTCAATTTCCACTTTATCGGATTTTTCCTGTCAAGCTCCATATGAAAAAATTAAAATCCGGGAAAAAAAAATTTTGGGCGTGTATCCGAACGCCAAAAATAAAGAAATTAAACTTTTCGAAGCGACAGGACAACGAACAAACATATATATATATAAAGGGTGATTTTTTAAGAGCTTGATAACTTTTTTTTTTTTAAAAACGCATAAAATTTGCAAAATCTCATCGGTTCTTTATTTGAAACGTTAGATTGGTCCATGACATTTACTTTTTGAAGATAATTTCATTTAAATGTTGACCGCGGCTGCGTCTTAGGTGGTCCATCCGCTTAGTCCAATTTTGGCATTTCCACGTTTTTGAGTAACAGAGACCCAATTGGTGCGAACGGCGACGAATCGAAAATTGGTGGTCATCATTAACACTGGCCGATACAGCTGCGATATTTTCTTCAGTTCGCACTCTACGTAAGCGTGTTGGTGGTTTAATGTCCAACAATGTAAATTTGGTGCGAAATTTAGTCACAATAGCCCGAATAGCCGCTTCAGTGGGTCGATTAAACTGACCATAAAATGGAAGCGCGCAATGAACTTTCTTAACAGAGCACGCATTTTGATAATAAAATTCAATAATTTGCAAGCGTTGTTCGTTTGTAAGACGATTCATGATGAAATGTCAAAGCATACTGAGCATCTTTCTCTTTGACACCATGTCTGAAATCCCACGTGATCTGTCAAATACTAATGCATGAAAATCCTAACCTCAAAAAAGTCACTCTTTATTTACACTGTTACCGTTTATTTACAGTGTTACCGTTGTGCCACTAAAGTGGCAATTTTGCAATTTTCCCTGCATATGAAAAAATTAAAATCCGGGAAAAATAGATTTTAGGCGTGTATAGTCGACACAAAATATTTGTTTGAAAATTTCTTTTGATACATATATTTATATTGTCGTTGGCGACAATGTGAAAAAATAATTGTTTATTTTGAGCAAAAAATTAAATTTTTATTAACGTTTTTGTTATCGCAGCTTGTTATCCCGGCTTAAAGAAAAACAGCCTTAATAAAATTATTCAACAAGAACTGTCAACAAAAAATAAGATATATTTAAAATTTATATTCTTAAAATCATGAACTCACTAAACAAAAGTTTTCAAAGTGAGACTTCACGCAAAATATAGTTTGGATGACAAACATCTTTTTAAAAACATTTTAAAAAAGAGTTTATAATGTATACAGAGATATCGATTATTAAAATATTTTCAAGAGTTTATATAAACTATTTTGCCAACGGGGCTGAATTTAGTGATGTAATTAAGAAACCACAGTCTTTTGTAAATTAATTAAAATTATTACAATATAAGTCAAATGATAAAACTTACGAGCAGTATTCGCAATTACTACTTAAAAAATAATTTAAATGATTTATATTAAAATTTGTATGTTTATGTTTTTACTTTGCCTCATAGCAGTGCTAAGCTGACAATAATATATATATATATATATATATATAAATGAACTGTTGCGGTCACCCCCCAGAAATGAAGATGGGATTGATTAATGATGATCTGTTTCGATATTTCCTCGCTGGGTTAAGCAGTCTGTGAGCTAAACGCTCCTGAAAACACCTCTAAAAATAATGTTTTCCCGTGTTATTTTTTCATGTTGCATTTCTGTCCAAATTTTTCTATGAATTTATAGACCCTTGGAAGCACTTAAAATATAAATTTGTCATTCATTTGTCATATTATTGGACGCTTATTGATTTTTTGTGGGTTTTCAAAGTTACAGCTAAAAACTCATATTTCTTGGAAACAGGAGATGGTTTTTCAGATCCAAAATTTTTTTTGCAAAAATGAGCGCTGCGGCGTCATTTTATTTTCGATCTACATGATTTAGGTTATTCGAAAAGTACGGCAGCTATCTATTTTTTATGAGATACTACCACAAAATACGAAAAAGTTTTCAGTTAACACTATACACTATGAAAAAAATACATAAAAATTACTATAAACGTCCAATAAGTCACCCTAAGACAAGAATCAAAATTTTGTACGTAATGTATGAGAAAACACAATTTTTAGGGTGTTTTCAATGTTATATTTTGCAAATCATCATTAAACAATCCAAACTTTATTTTCGTGGGGTGACTGGAAATGGTTTTCCATTTGTATGGACTGCGACCCAGCCTAATATATATATGTATACAAATGAATTGTTTTTGTTAACTTCATGTAATCTGTTGTTTTCTCGAAGTAAAAACTAACTTTTTTTGAAGAAATCCCCTTTTTGTGATACTTTTTGAAATTTCTCAGCGGTAACACTGATAACACCAACAAGTTAAAAATTTTTGGAGAGAAGTGCCGAAATTTGTGTGATCGCTTCACATCAAACAGCGTAAAAATACAAGAGGGAAATCTCGCTCTTTGTCTGTTAACTTGTAGAGAGGCCGAGCTATGGCACCGAACAGCAATAACATTTGCTTCTGCAAAGTACAATTGTTTGTCGTTATTTTACTGTTGTTGTAAGTTTTTGCTAAGAAATTCAAATATATTTCAAACATTTAGCAATCAAACACATATATACATTTCATTTTCGTGTATATTTGTGTGTATATCCATTGTTTTTCATATTTTAATATTTTGCTGTAAAAAGCTAACATGGTTTTAACAGCAACATTCGCTGTTAATGCCCAACGGTGCGCCGGTAATAACAGACAAAGAGTAAGATTTCTTGTCTTGTATGTTGAAGGTATTTGCTTCACATGGAATTACTCATTAGCAATATTCAAAAATGTAATATTTAAAAAAAATCCATACGTGAATCATCGTTTACAGATACTACGTCCGCTACTTCGGATGGTATAAATGTTCAAAACTGAATGGATTTCCGCAATAATTTAATTAAGATTATTTTTAAAAGAAAAAATACACATTCCCCAAAAAATGTCAGTGTCGACTCAATATCAAAACATAATCCTATATCATTCACAGTCATACAGTCTATCACTTGTAGGGCGAATGCATCATGCGGCAAATTTTACCAAAGTCGGTGAGGCTTCAAGAAGTAAACTATGCAAGAAGATTTGATTTGATTAAAAGTAAAGGGGAAATTTTGTTACTGTAAATTTATATTTTGGGGCTAGGTTAGTCTCTACATTTCATTATCTGACTTCAAACATGTCTTCCAATATCTGCTGCCTCTACTAGTTCAGCACCTTTTAAGGAGATAGTATTTCATTCAGGTTGCTTCCACTTAAATTCTTTCAACATCTGGAGTTCCGAAAGCAATCCTATAAAAAGTTATGCTCAAAATGTTCTAGTTTTCATAACTAAATATCAAATAAACTATGAACGTCTCTCCTGCAAAATTAATTTTTTAGACTACGTCATTTCCAATATAAATTAGGAAAGTTCCATTTGAAGTTGAGATTTTCCATTTCAATTTGAGAACATTTTAAATTGAAATTGGATCTTTCCATTTGAATTTGAAAAAAATCCAATTAAAATTGAAATTAGGAATTTCCATTTAAAACTGGGAAAATTGCAATTGATATTAAGAATTTCCATTTCATAAGAAAAAATTGAGAAAATTATAATTGAAATTAAGAATTTCCATTTATAATTGAGAAAATTCCAATTGAAATTATGAATCTCCATTTTATATTGAGGAAATTTCAATTGAAATTGTGAAAATTTCATTTGAAATTGAGAATGTTCTTATGGAAATTGAGAAAATTCAGACAATTTCGGGGCAATCAAATTCGAAATGGGTAGTAGTGAGAAACCAGTACACTCGGAAAAAGTATGCAAAGAATTAAATAACAAGTAAGAAAACGTCTGTCGGCTAAACCGACTTATATATACCCTCACTCTCAGAGAAAATGTGGAAGGTGCTAGAAGTCTGTGCCAATTGGACAAAGCTTCTACATTTGTTAATAATTGTAAAAACATGATCAAATATAAAGTCATAAAAGATTGCAGGAGTTATAAACTATTTAATTTACCTAGCATAGAAACAATTGTGTGGGAGGTACAAGAAGGGGCGTGGCTAAAGCGTAAATATTTTTCATGTTTAAAGTGATTATAATAATATTTTTAAATACCAAATCGCAACTGAATTTGACTACCCTTATGGACGTTATATCGGTTTTATTGTAACCAAAGTTTATGCCACTTTTTGCAGGAGGTACCGGATGGGGTGTGGCAATATCGCCCATATTCCATGCGAATGCAACCACTAAAAAACATTGCTAAATATCAAATTTCACAGTATTCCGATCATTAGTACAGAAGTTATAACAGCTTTAATTTTACAATTTCGCCCATCTTCGAACTTAAACTAAGTTTGGAAAAAATATTATCATGTGCAAAGCTTGAATTGATTCCTTAACTCCTTTCGAGAGTTATTGTGTACACCAGCCAGCCAGACAGACGGGCGGACGGACGGACATGGCTAAAAGATCTTAAAAAGTCGTGAAACGGATTTGGTCCAAACATACTTAGGATCTTAAGTCACTCCCTCAATGCGTTACACTTTTTTTCTGTCCCAAATGATACATACCCACCTACTCTGTAGAGTGAGGGTATAATCACAATGTGAAGTAATTCTCAATCGTTTCATTATATTTCTGCCATAAAGAGTTGAGCTGCGAATGCTAAGTAGGCGCTTGTTTAGAATAACAGAATAAAATTACCTAAAATTTATCAAAAAGATAAAGACGATAAAATAATTGTCAGGTGGAAAAATGTTTTCCAAAAAATACCCGAATTCCCAAGGCGGGGAAAATGTGTTAAAAAATTGGGGATTTTTTTATTAAAATGGTCGCCATTTTTATCTGTTTTGATGCATTTTAGGTATTATTATTGGACTTCCATTAGAAAAATAAAGAGAGATGTTGTATTTTTGAAAAATTTAGTATAAATAAAAACTTTAATAACTGAGTCAAATAGTAACGTTTTTTAAAAACAAAATCCTTACTAAATGTGTTATTTAAATAAATTCAAAAGTGATACGGTTACCAAAGAAAGTAATGTTTAAAATTATGGTCAAATTTGAAAAATTTATAAAAATTATTTAAAAAAATGCGTTTGCTTGACAAATCCACACATATTTCTTAAATAAGCATATATTAGGATGGGTCACGAAAATAAGTTGCAGCGGTAATGAAAATTGGATTGTTTAATGATAATTTGCAAAATATTTCGTTGCTAGATCAAGCCATCTTTGAGCTAAACGCTCCTAAAATCATTTTCTTCCCGAGTAATTTTCTATACACTCCACTAGAGTATTATGTCTTTGTGCATTTGTTTGTAACACCCAAAAGGAAGGGAGATAGACCCATTGTTAATTATACCGATCGACTTAGAATCACTTTTTGAATCGATTTAGCAATGTCCGTCTGTCTGTCCATCTATTCTTGTAATCACGATACAGTTCGCAATTGTACACAGAACCAAATGAAACTTTGCACAACGAAGTTTTTCGAGATAAGAACGAACGCTATTTAATTTGAAAAAACTCGGTTCAGATTTATATATAGCCCCCATACGAATTTCACTCCCGATTTGACTCTTATCACTCTAGATACCACACATTTTGACAGAAACACCTGTGGTAAAAATGTGTTAGATCGGTTCAGATTTATATATAACTCCCATACAATTTTCGCTCCCGATTTGACTTTTTCCGCTATAGAAACCACATATTGTATCAGATTGTCTTCAGATTTGGCAAAACATCTTATATTTAAACTAGGAACACCTATGGTGAAAATAGGTCAGATCGGTTCAGATTTATATATAGCTCCCATTAAATTTTCGCTCCTGAGTTGACTTTGTCTGCTCTAGAAACCACATATTTCAAATTCAAATTAAGCGAAATATCTTATATTTGTTCTATAAACAGCCATGGTCCAAATGGGTCAGATCGGTTCAGATTAATATATAGCTCCCGCACAAATTTCACTCCCGATTTCACTTTTTCCACTCGATAAACGACATATTTTAACTGACCTTCTTCAAATCTTTCAAAATATCTTATATTTCAACTAGAAGAAACATCCATTGTTAAAATGAATCAGATCGGTTCAGATTTATATATAGCTACCAAACAAATTTCGCTTCCGGATAGACTTTTTCCGCCCAAATTTTCACCGAATTTCTTCAAAGTGAGCATAACACGTTATATTTGAACTGGAAGAACTTATTATGAATGTTAGTCACTTTGTTCCATGTTTGGATATAGCACCGATACAAATATTCTTTTCGATATGGGCCAGGTCATATTAGCTTATGATTAGGAAACATACAAAAATTATTCCCCTTTAGCGAGTTGAAATGTATTCGGATAGAAAGTGGAGTGTATCATATAGTCGACCCCGCCCGACTTTAGCCTTTCCTTACTTGTTATTCTTGTTTTAGAATAACTCATTGATATAATTATTGGGCGTTTATATTGATTCTTTGCGGGTTTTCAAGGTGGCAGCGTAACACTCATATTTCTTGGAAACATTCTGTGTTATGAGAAATAAAGAGGCGGAATCAATACCTTTCGAATGATGCCTAAATGGTGAATACGGGACTGACTCCATTTTTGTGAAATAATTTAATGCAGGCGATGGTTTTCTCAGCCAAAATGTTCAAACGCTTTTTAAAAAATGAGCGCTGCGGCGTCAATTTCATTCCGATGTTCATCATTTAGGCATCATTCGAAAGGTATTGACTGCAGCTATTAATTTTTTATAAAATTCTACCACCATTCCTAAATCAAGAGTTTAACGGGTCATAATGTTCAACAAAAATATTTGCCATAAAATTCTATTATAAGTCTGTGAATACACCTCAACTCAAAAGTGAACTTAAATGCCAGAAATGAATCAAAATTTAAAATTAATTTTAGGGTTAATTTCGTATTTTCTCCGAATAGCTGCTAAACTCTTTTAGAGTGATGGTGTGAATGGAAAATTTCACTATAAGTCACCTAAAAAAGAAAGCTAAATAAAAATATCAGTAGCATTTTGGGTATTTAAACAAAAAAAAATATTGCTTAAATTCTATATCGTTACCAAACAATGGGATACTTGCATTTTAAGTATAGAATGTATGCAGCAGCATTACTGAAAACACTACGAGGAACATTTTTGTGGAGCATATTAACCCTTTAGCTCCTCAATATTGGAGTCTTGTTGGTGCCTTTTAAACAAAATACTAAAAAGCACCCCTAAAGTAGGGGTTTAACGGGTCAAAATGTTCTACAAAATTATTTGCCATAAAATTCTACTATAAGTCTGCGACTACACCAAAACTCAAAACTAAGCTTAAATGCCAGAAATAAGTCAAACTGAAAAATTCATTTTATGGTTAATTTCGTACTTTTTCCGAATTTGTGCTAAGTTGTCCCAAAATCGGTATTTTAGATGGGTGGTGTGAATGGAAAAAATATTCTGGGTCAAATTTCACTATAAGTTAACGAACACAAGAAAGCTCTAGATATACAAGAAATTATTGCTTAAATTCTATATCGTTATCAAACAATGGGATACTTGCATTTTAAGTATAGAATGTATTCTGCCACATTACTGAAAATACTACGAGGAACATTTTAACCATCTAGCTCCTCCATATTGGGGTCTTTTTGGCCCCTTTTTGAGCAACCCCTAAAAAACGGCTCAAAATGTTCTACAAAAATATTTGCCATAAAATTCTACTATAAGTCTGTAAATACACCGAAACTCAAAACTGAACTTTAATGCCAGAAATAAATCAAAACTTAAAATTCATTTTAGGGTTAATTTCGTATTTTCCGAATTTTTGCTAAATTGTCCCAAAATCGGTATTTTATAGCAGTGGTGTGAATGGAAAAAAGTCTGCGTAAAATTGCATTGTAAACTCACCGAACACAATAAAGCTTTAGATATAATGCAGATAAATAAAATATTAGTACCAGTTTGGGTATTTAAACAAGAAATTATCGTTATCAAAAAAAGTTTTCAGTAGTCACTGTGAAAATCCACAAAAAATACTATAAACGTCCAATAATTCGACCAATAAGTTACTCTAAGTCAAGAATCAAAATTTTTATTTAAAGTGCTTTCAAGGGTCTATTATATCAGAAAAAAATATTTTGGGAAAAAATGTAACAAAAAAAAACTACACCTGAAAAACATGATTTTTAGGGTTATTTTCAGGAGCGTTTAGCTCACAGATGGTGGCTTGGTCTAGGAATGAAATATTTTGCAAATCATCATTAAACAATCCAAACTTTATTTTCGTGGGGTGACTGGAAATTGTTTTTCCATTTGTATGGACGGCGACCCAGCCTAATATATATATATATATATATATGTCCAAAGCTCCAGGTTTATTCTTTTTAAATCGGATGATAAAGTAAAAAATCGGTTGACAACTAACCAAGTTACAGGCAACCTACAAGAAAAATAATATCACTTACCAGAGTTTTCTACTTGATTCTTTTTTGTAGCACTGTGTAATATTTGAAGTATCTAAAGAGAAAGAAATGGAATAGGACTGCTTTGTAGACTACTATTCAAGTATTTTCTCAATATATTGAAGTGTTTTGTATAAGTTCGTAAATACTTGAATGCATGAAGAAATTCAAATAAATTTAAGGAATAAATACATTTTTATGGTAAAATTTCCTAAATGGAATTTTTTCCATTTCTTTATTTTTTTTTCTCAAAACCCAGGGAGACTGTATTCATAATTAATTAAATTTCCCTACCTTAGGGAAAACTGGAGTACATTTTTGATTTAAATATGGAATATGGGAATATGGAATTTACTCAAATTTAGGAAGACTATTTTTCTGAGTGTATGTGTGAAGAAAAAAAATAAAATCCCTGCAAAACTAGTCTCAGGTTCCTTGCTATACTTTGGTTATATTTGATTGCATAAAATGATAAATGAAACTCAAATCAAGTGTTGAGTTTATCGAAAAGGATTAAATATATAAATTGAAATTTTAGTTCAACAGTTTGACAACCACTACAAACAATATTATGGGTTTCCCTGAATGCCACCAAGTATGTTGTCCACACGAAATAGAACATCCTATAGGCATCATTTGGGACATTCCACAATATCTTCATTCTCAATTAAACTGGAAAACTTTCCGCACAAAGGCAAACGTAGAAAAGTTTTAAACGATTTCGGTCGGCCACTCGCCGACTAAATGCTTATTATGAAAAATGGATGTAAACACCGAATTTGTTCCAATACATTTCCGTCAAATGAACACAAGAAGAGGATGAAGTGAATGAATGATACGCGAGTACAATACCCAGAAACAGAAACATAAACATATGATTAATAGCAATAACTCGGGCTATGCGGAGGATGATGTACGAGTATGTATGCGTGCGTGCGTGGGTTGCTTGGGTGGTTGGCTGAGCCCGGGATGAGTCAAGGGGCCGGCGGCATGTGGGTGTATGAGTGGGTGTACGGGTTGAAAGGACTCATTGGCAATGTGGCACCAAAGCAATAAAATCTAATACCGGCTAAAGTTGTTGTAAATGATTCAAGCGAAATAACAAAAAAAAATCCACCAACAACAACTATCTGTCAATGGACGCGAAGTACAACCATATGATGAGTTGGTCATGATGTTAATGATGATGATGATAATGTCGCCGTCGTCCTTCTTAGAAGGGTCACTACTAATGAAATATGTCTGTATGTATGTATGTTTAACAAGGAAGCCGGATCCAACTGTCATATTTTTGGGAATGGGATGTTATAGGCAATCAAGGGACAAAGGGCAAAACAATGTGTGTGTGTGTGTGTAAGCGTTAAAACGCCAAGCAAATGTGTATGAGCATGAAGAGCGTCGAGGAAAAGCAACAGCAACAACAACCAGGAAGAGTACGGAAATAGCTTTACAACTAAATACAAGAATATTTAGGCTCATCCAAAAGTTAATAGACAGATTGTTTTGTAGGTTAATTTTAGCTAGCTCAGCTAAAACAACATCATTTTCAATATTGATTCGGATAAATTTCGTCAAAAGATCTTCCCATTTGGAAATTGAAATAATTAACAAGTTCAGATTTTTCGAAATAAAGTTCTTATTTTAGAGTCTAAAAATAATAAAGTAAAAATCGATAATTAATCTACAAAATTTGTTCATTTGTTAAATTATGTTAATGTGTTTAGTCAAATTGTTGGTATGTTCTTCTTACATTAAATTATATTGTGGAACACAAAAAATAACAATAAATAGAGGGGTTTAAAAAAGGAATATACGTGTATCGGCGTTTTGAAAGATTACGTATGAAAGTCATTTTAGAGGGAGGTCAATATTTCCCCCTTTTGCACATTCTTATGATGAATCGTCATAGGAAACCTTGTGATCCTTACATCTTAAGTTTAGGATATGTTCAGCAATATTACACTGCGAGGAACATTCTTGCGGAAGATTTTAAATCTCTAGCTCCTCAATGTAATCAATGGACAAAGGGCAAAACAATGTGTGTGTGTGTGTAAGCGTTAAAAACGCCAAGCAAATGTGTATGAGCATCAAGAGCGTCGAGCAGCAGCAGCAACCAGGAAGAGTACGGAAATAGCTTTACAACTAAATACAAGAATATTTAGGCTCATCCAAAAGTTAATATACAGATTGTTTTGTAGGTTAAATTTAGCTAGCTTAGCTGAGACAACAGCATTTTCAATTTTATTTCACATAAATTTCATCAGAAGATCTTCCCATTTGGAAATTGAAATAATTAACAAGCGAAAAGGCTGAACCACAGACATTCATTCGAACAAGTTCAGAGTTTTCGAAATAATTATGATATTTAATCTACAAAATTTGTTCATTTGTTAAATTATGTTAATGTGTTTAGTCAAATTGTTGGTATGTTCTTCTTACATTAAATTATATTGTGGAACACAAAAAATAACAATAAATAGAGGGGTTTAAAAAAGGAATATACGTGTATTGGCGTTTAGAAAGATTACGTATGAAAGTCATTTTAGAGGGAGGTCAATATTTCCTCCTTTTGCACATTCTTATGATGAATCGACATAGGAAACCTTGTGATACTTATATCTTAAGTGTAGGATATGTTCAGCAATATTACACTGCGAGGAACATTCTTGCGGAAGATTTTAAATCTCTAGATCCTCAATGTAAGACCCTTACTTCGTTCCTTTTGTGATAAAAGGTAAAAGCTTTACAAAAATTATGTGCCATAAAATTCTACTGTCTCTGTCTCTGAATACACCACACTCAAAGTAATAATCATATGTGCACTAGGATGGGTCGCGAAAATAAGTTGCGGCCACCAGCCAAAAATTAAGATTGAATTCTTTAATGTTGATTTGCAAAATATTTCGATCCTAGGTCCAGCTATTTATCAGTCATGTTTTCCCTTGCATTTTTTTCTGTTGAACTTTTGTTGAAAAGTAGCTGCGAAGCAACTTGAAAAGACTTTTGACATGGTCGAAATCATGATCGTGGTAGTCTGCAGCCAAGTAATAAATGTCACCATGCCATTTGTAAATAAATTTGCATTATATTAAATATGGTCTTGAGCCAGGACAATATCCCAGTTCAAATCAAAAACTTTTGTCAGATTTTTTTCTGAACTGAAAATATTTTGTAAAAGATGTTATGAAGCATGAATAGGAGGAATTAATAACATACGAATGATCGCTAAATTATGAATATCGAACGAAAAATTACGACATATATATATATATATATGAAAAAAATTGAATACAAAAATTTACGTACCAAAACTCTTTTGTAAAAATGAAAGCTGAATTGAAATTTGAGTGTTATTTTCAGTGAATGGGCTCTCTAGTCGCTATGCTTGAACGAGTCGCTCAAATGGACCACCTCAGACGTAGTCGTGGCCAACATTTAAATGATATCATTTGTAAACAGTAAATGCAAAAAAATTTTCTTTTAACCGATCGCTCGGGAATCGATTTGATTTTGGGAATCGACAATAAACCAAATTCTATTTTGGGAGAGCAACTTTACTTTGGGGCTCACACTATTATATGTGATGTCAGTTTGTAATGGTTTAACTGTTGGTCAACCCCAACCTATGTTAAATATTAAGTTTTCTATCCCAACTTGTTTGAAAAAAAAAATAAATAAATAAATACACGAATTTAAGGCTTTAAATTGTTTTGTCTTGAAACGTTTTGGGAAACTACATAAAATCCTACACTTTTTTCATGGCCATCTATTATTACATAGTATTGTATGTATATGCCAGTTACTTTTGGAACTCATTTTTAAACTAGAATTCTAATGAGAAAGAAACCACCAGGAGAATGGCTTAAGTCAGAACCGAAAGCTTTTCGGCTTCACCACAAAACAACTTCAATTTAATTTTGCTTTGGTTTAATGATAGTTAAATATGACATTTTTTTAGACGTTTACACTATGTTTTGACGTCAGGTTAACTGGAATTTGAAATATTGGAATATCATAAGAACAGAATTGAACATGAATAAGAATTTTAAGGAGAATGTCTCTTGAATTATTTGTGAAAGGTTTTGGTAGTCATTATAAAACTTCCCAAATTATATATTGGTGGAGTAACTGAGAGTCTTTATTATATGTATTAAGCCGGACCACACAAATAAAAAACTAAATTTCAGGAAATAGAATTTCGATTGTTTAATGCTGATTTGCAAATGCCCCCATAAATAACCATAAAAATAATATTTTTCCCATGTAACTTTTTTGTTAAATTTTTATTCATTTTTTCCTCAATTAATTGACCTTTGAGAGTGCTTAAATATAAATATAAATTTCTGCTCTTGTCTTAGTGGTCGAATTTTTGGATGTTTCCAGTATATTTTTGCGGTTTATTCATAGTGACTTTTCATATTCTGTGGGTATTGGCTCTGAAAAACCATCTTTTGTATCTTTGTAACTTATTTTCACATAAATGGAGTCGTGCTGTCACTTTTCATCCGATATTCATCATTTAGGCTTCATTCGAAAGGAAATGTATGTTAGAAGGTGTAGTCAGAGTACATTGTCATTTCTGAACGGATTATGATCCGATAAATTAAAAAATATTGTCTGGTTTGTAATTGACATTCACGAAACTTATCGATTACAAAACTTCTATATATTTAATTAGAAAAGTCAAACTCTTGATTTGTACCTATATGAAAATTATTGTGTATTAATTGAATTATCTGGTTCCCTGTAGCATTTATGGTTTTCTTGTAAACCATTTTTGTTTTTTTTTTTCTAATTAATGGGCATATCAAATAGGGCTACTTTTGGAAAAAGTAATAGTACACTCAAAAGAAATTTGTCAGTAAAGGAAAGCAAAAAGACTGCTGAAAGAGCAGATTTCCTGCTGAGACGGCAGATTTGTATCTGCTGAAATAGCAAACAGCCGTTTGCAGTTTCTAGCAATAAAGAAAAACGCTATCGTGAAACTTTAAGCATATGCACAGAACAGTATGGCCAGTTGAATATACATATTATCAACACTTTTTAGAATAAAGGTTATTGTAAGACACTTTATTGTCATACACATATTGTCCCAAGCTAATATATATGGAAATTCCAGCTATAATCGCCGTCAATCTGAAAGGCTTTTAAGTTATGAACGCTTATTTTTTATCTATTTTTATATTTTAATTAAGAGCAGCCATTTTTAGCTGATGCAAGATTGCAAAGAAACTGATGTTATGGCAGAAAAACTGCTGCAATAGCAGAAAATTGTCTGCTGATAGACAGTGTAGGAAATATGTAAAGTAATTTTGAATTAACAAAGTAAAGAAAACATCATATTCATATTTGAATAACGAGAACAGTTTAAAAAAAAATAATAGAGATTTTTTTAATAGATTAATGTTCAAACTAAATTATTATGAAAACAAATTTCGCCGAATTTTAAGATGTTTTTTTCTTGGTCTTCAAAAATTTAGAACTTTTCAAATATTCGTCGTAAAAATATTTTGTTAATAAAATTAAAAATAATATTTTTAAGATTTATAAAAAAATCAAAATTCGTTCCAGTCCACAGTACCTTTTTATTAATGATTAAAGTTCAAAAAATATTATGAAAACAAATTTTGCCGAATTTTAAGTGCTTTTTCCAGGTTTTCAAAAATTGAGATTTTTTCGAATACACAAAAAAAAATTAATTGAAAATAATATTTTTAAGATTTCTCAGCTAATTCCATCTAAAAATATAATTTTGAACAATATTTTCATTGTTGAGTAGTTTTTTTAGCCATGTTAAAAAAGTATTATATGTATAAGCATTTTGTAATTTGTTTTAAATTGGCCCGATGGCTTTGAATTAAAAGTTGAAATAAATAAATCAAATCAAATACGAACGAAACTGCAGAATCAATTTATTTTAAATAATAATTTTTGTACATAAAAGGGAAAAGTGTGTTAGTTGGAGTTTATAACATAAATCGTATTTTTTACTTTTATGAATCCGTTTTATATCTCCAATTTTAGCTTTACTGTAATTCGAAAACAATTAGGATTTCGTATAAGAAAGAAATGAAATTGATTTGGCTTTCGAAGCAAGATCCGAATGATTTTGTGAGTCACTATAAAACAAGCCAAACTTTAGTTTGCTAATTACATCAACTTTTGTTCGTAACCCACTCTATTACTCATGAGACATGGCAGCTTCTGAAAAGCTAACTGTTGGCTTTCTAACAGGTAAAACTGTATTTTTCAACATGTTTTATATTAAGTGGAACTTTTGAGGATCATCTATAACGATAGTTTAACTGGAGATTTTGAAGTGAATGGTAAGTGAGGCAAAAACTTTTTTTATTTTTGAAACCCAGATTGAAATTTATTTAAAGTTTCAGTTTCAAATACTCTAACGAATGTAACTGGACAATTTGTCTATTGATTTTTGGCCCAGCCTGTATTATAACGTAAACGTGACAAACGAACCAGAAGACAAAAGAAGAGACGCTTCCCGATTGTTTCCCTCTCACTGGTGATGTTCTTGTACTATATGATGCTGCTGCTGATGATGCTGAAGCTGTGCGTTGACAAAGGCTAACGCAGGATGGCGAAGACGATGATGATGATGTTGGTGATGGCTGTGGCTGTGGCTGTGACTGTGGCGATAATGATGCTGGTGACAATGACGATGATGACGCTTCTTCTCAAGTTTAATACGTTTTGTGTTGCTGTTGTTGTTGGTATTGGTATTGGTATTTATTGAGAAAGTAGGAATGGAATAACTAACTAACTAACTAACTCTTAACTCTGTACTACATGTCGAACGAACTTGAATTTCAATGAATTTCCTTCCTTTGCCCTTTCTGCTCTCTGCCGCCCACCCTCCCTGACTCTCTCACCCACTCTCTTTCAATGTTCGCTCGCTCGCTCGCTCGGTGTTCTTATTTTTAATTAAAAGTTATAAATGATTTTGGGACAATTTCTGGCAAAGAATCGCTTAAGAAACAAACAGCAACAGCAGTGGCGTTGCAGGCACTTACCTGGCTGGCTCTCTATGTAGGTTTCCGTGCTCTGGCAGGAGGGGCTGGGATAATTTCCACTTGGAACTTCACTGCACGCAAATGTGGGGAGCTGCTGCTATGGATGCTGTCATTAAAAGCACATTTTTTCCATTCAATGGAAATGGAGGAGGAGGAGGAGGCCGTTGCTTGTGTCGATGACGGTCGGTCGATGTTGTTGCTATTTTGCGTGTATTAATTTTTATCTTCAGTTCTTCTTTTTTTGTTGGTTTATTCACTCACTACCGATAGCAAAAAACAAAAAAAAAACTCACAAACTATGGCACATTTTTCTTCGCATTACAACCAAATTTCGCCGAATGGGAGATGAAACGTACAAAAAAATTTCATTCACCGTTAGTTGTGGTCTTGTTCTATGCTCTGGCTTTTTGGGGGCTCTGGCTCTGATTCTGAGTTCTGTTCTGTTTGACACTTGTTCGTTCTCCGTTTTTTGTTGGTTGGTTGGTCGGTCGGTCGGTCGCTCGTTTGGGCAAAAAATACAAATTACAAGTACAACAAATTTACAACCACACTGTTCTTCAATTTTTTTCCTTCGCTTTCGTTCTTCTTAATTTTTTACAACAGAGATTATCACAAAAAAATACATAAAATACGTGAGAGTTTCGGTTTTCTTTAGTTCGAGATTTTCAAATGAAATAAGGAAACACTTTTTATTGCATGAAACACAGTTAAATAGGAGTGGATTTTAGTTTTTGGTTTATGGGAATTTCTCTGCCTTGGCCAAAAAAAGGAAAATGTTTTCTTCCTATCGTTCGTTTGAAGAGCGCTTGAGAAAATAAAACCTCACCTTTCGAATAAAATCAAGAGACTGTGTGCAGGATTTTGAGGATTTGATGGAAGTAAAGTTCGCCTCTGTCGGTCTTATGCAAAAGGAGTGTTTGCCGTTCGCAACATCACACGTGTTGTCAGTCGAACATGTTCGATGTAGGAAATCTGGTTGCCATTGCGTAGATTTTGTCTTGTCATGGGGGAGGAATGTTTTGTTGGGGGCATTAGGATAAGTGTTTTTTCTTGTGTTTGGGATTTTACTAAAACTTTTTGGGGTTGGTTGGCCAGAGAACAGCAAGTGGCAAATATCAGTGCAGTACATTTAATATCCTTTTCAGACTACATGTGAAATCTAGCTGCACTGACATAAGTTCTGTCATTACAAATGTCAGATCCCATACAAATTTGAAGAGGAAAACGATTGATTTCGCATGTAGTCTGAAAAGGCTATAACTCACAAATTAAAGTTATTCTGAATATTTCCATTGGTATTGTTTTCGCGTTTGTAATTACAAATGGAAAAATTCATAATAAATTTAATTTGTGAATTGGATTATAGTCCAAATGAATATGAGTGCAGTGATGGATTTCCGAATATGTCCATATTCCAAGTTTGAATTGGGTACAGTTCATTGACAACTGAAATGTTGTTTATATTTCAAAAAAAAAACACGTAAGAAAACTTCAGTCGGTTAAACCGATTTAAATATACCCGTACTCTCAGAGAACATGTAAATTAAGCTTAGTGCCGGAGTATGTAGGTGGGAGGTACTAAAACTTTGTGCCAATTGGATCCAGCTTCCACAATTGTTAATAATTGTAAGAACAAATATGAAGTCATAATGAATTCCAGGCACCGGTAAAGGAGTTATAAAGCACTAGCTGAACCCCGCCCGCCTCGCCAGGAAAAAAAACAAATGGTAAAATTAAAATCTGGTTTCATATTGATCTTATCATATTGATATTATCGTGGTCAGTAATATATACGTTCCAATTTTCAGCCTTCTAGCTAAAAAACACTTTTGCCACGCCCCCACCACCCACGAAACGAAAATCCAAATTTCGGCATCATATTTATCATTCTCGCGGTCAGTAATATATACGTTCCAATTTTCAGCCTTCTAGCTCTCAATAACACTATTGCCACGCCCACTCCGCCCACAAAATGAAAATCCAAATTTCGGCATCATATTTATCATTCTCGTAGTCAGTAATATATATACGTTCTAATTTTCAGCCTTTTAGCTCTCAAAAACACTATTGCCACGCCCACAGAGCAAATTTTTATAGCCTATAGTTCCTTCCAGACCTGCATCTATCTGTACTGAAATTTTCAACAACATCGGTTCAGCCGTTTACACGAAAAAAAAAAACAAACAGACAGACAGACTTACACTAAGGTTTTATAATATTAATAGGGATTTAATTGTACATAGGATAGATACAACTATGGATGTTATATCGATCATCTGTATAGACGTTATAGCAACTTTAATTTTACGTAGTTTAGGGTGATTTGTGTGGGAGGTACTAGTAGGGGCGTGCCAAAATTCGCCATATTTAGTACACTTAAAGTGACTATAAAAGCATTAACAAGTACCAAAATATAGCTGATTCCGAATATCCGTGTGGAAGTTTCATTCGTTGCAATTTAACATACGAATATAGGTCATTTGTGTGGGAGGTATCAGAAGGGACGCGGCAATTTCGCCCATCTTCGAACTAAAACTAAGTTTGGGAAAAATATTATCATGTGCAAAGCTTGAATTGATTCCTTGAATCCTTTCGAGAGTTATCGTGTACACCAGCCAGCCAGACGGACGGACGAACATGGCTCAAACAACTTAAAAAGTCGTGAAACGGATTTGGTTCAAACATACTTAGGATCTTAAGTCACTCCTTCAAGGCGTTACACTTTTTTCTGTCCCAAATGATATATACCCTCCTACTCTGTATAGTGAGGGTATAAAAATAAATATTCTTATATATATATATTTTCAAAAATGCGTAAGTACCATATATATGTATAGGGTCCGCCAAATAATTTTTTTTGAAAATGCTATAAAAAAACTACTGAATATGTTCTTAAATTTCTTTTTATACACTACACCACTCCGTGGTCTAGGGTATTATAAGTTAGTTTCGCGCCAAATGTTTGTAACACCAAGAAATAATCGAACTAGACCCACCTTTAAGTAAACCGATCGGCTTAGAATCACCAGCTGAGTCGATTTAACGATGTCTGTCTGTCCGTCCGTCCGTCTGCTGTCCATCTAAGCTTGTTCGCACTCTACAGGTCGCAATTGTAGTCCGATTGTCATAAAACTTGACAGAAGTTATTTTTTCCGGCCAAGGACCATCGGTATTGAATTTGGAGGAAATCGGTTCAGATTTAGATATAGCCCCCATACAAATGTCGCTCCTGACTTGACATTTTCCACTTTAGAAACCACATATTGTACCCGATTTTCTTTACATTTGGTACAACATCTTATAATCCAACTAGAAACACCTATGCTGAAATTGGGTAAGATCGGTTCAGATTTAGATATAGCCCCCATACAAATGTCGCTCCCTATTTCACTTTTTCCGCTTTAGAAACGACATATTGTACCCGATTTTCTTTAAATTTGGCAGAACATCTTATAATCCAACTTGAAACACGTATGCAAAAATTGGCTAAGATCGGTTTAGATTTAGATATAGCCCCCATACAAATGTCGCTCCCGATTTCACTTTTTCCGCTTCAGAAACGACATATTGTACCCGATTTTCTTTAAATTTTGCAGAACATCTTACAATCCAACTTGAAACACGTATGCAAAAATTGGGTAAGATCGGTTCAGATTTAGATATAGCCCCCATACAAATGTCGCTCCCGATTTCACTTTTTCCGCTCTAAAATCCACATATTGTACCCGTTTTTCTTTAAAATTGCCACAACATTTTATAATCGAACTAGAAACACCTATGCTGAAAGTGGGTATGATCGGTTCAGATTTAGATATAGCCCTCATACAAATGCCGCTCCCGATTTGAATTTTTCCACTCTAAAATCTACATATTGTACCCCTTTTTTCTTTAAAACTGGCACAACATCTTATAATCCAACTAAAAAACCTATGGTGAAAGTGGGTAAGATCGGTTCAGATTTAGATATAGCCCTCATACAAATGTTGCTCCCGAATGTTTAACCGATTTTGGCCAAATTTTACATATTATATTTCACCAATAAACAGACATGGTGAAAGCGGGTCACATCGTTCTAGGTTTCAATATACGACCCTACAAATGTCCTTTCCGATTAACCATTTTTTGTCAAACACATACATTTACAGGATGCAAAAATCCTTCCCGATTTCACTTTTTCACCGAATTGAATTGCAATGAGAATTGTTTGGGTGATGCCCATATGTCCATACTTTGGTATAACTTTGGTATACTATATACAATTGGATCAATTACCATATTATTTACCATTCGTTAAATTTGACGAAAGATGAATTTATAGCATATAAATTATATGAATATAATTTATATAATTTGTATGAACTACATAAAATTGCTCCCATGAAGTACCTGAGTTTAGTAATCAAAGCGAGATACATACGCAGGGAGTGGTGTAGGGTATTATATAGTCGGCCGCGCCCGACTTTAGCCTTTCCTCACTTGTTTTATTTGAAAGTACAATCCTTCCGGTTAATAATAGTTAATCGGGTACCCCACAAATAATAGTCCAACGGTTGAATAGTTGAAAAAAAAAAACGTTAGATGGCGGACCCCATACAAATGTCTCCTATGATTTACTTTTTCCGCTCTAGAAACCACATATTTCAACAAATAACTTTTTTTTTGAAAATGCTATAAAAAAACTACTGGATATTTTCTCAAATTTCTTTTTTTATTTGAGTACAATCCTTCCGGTTAATAATGGAAAATAATTTCATTCAAATGGCTGCTGAGGGCACCCCACAAATAATAGTCCAACGGTTGAATAGTTGAAAAAAAACGTTAGATGGCGGACCCTATATTTCCATTCTATATTAATTCCAAAACTACAAATTTTGAAAATACGTTATCACACGTACATAGTACAAAATTACCTAATTTCATGATTCAACAATTGTTATCCCCTTTTACGAATTTCGAAAAATCCCTTTATTTTACGTGTCTATGCAATCGAAGGAATGTATACACCGAATTTCATTATTTTAGGTGCAGCCGTAACATTTTTATCCCTCTTTTCGCATTTTCGAAATTCGTACTTTTTGGGATTAAAATGGCCAAAAGGGATAAAAATAGTACCAACCAAATGACCGCAGCTAGAGTCATGACCGCTCAGAGTCGTATTTATAAAATTATTTGTATTTGTTTGGTTTGGCTTCTGTGGAATGCAATCCATGGTGGAGGGTATATAAAGTTCGGCCCGGTCGAACATAACGCCATTTTTACTTGTTCTCTATAGTAGGGATATTGAGAACCTAAAGCTAAATGATCTAAGAAAAAATTAAAAGAATTCCCCATTTAATTTGTCCACGATATCTATACACCCAATAAAATAAAAAGTGGAAACCTAAACCTAAAAATAAAAATGTACAGTAGTCAGCCTATTGAAAATAAGTTGTACAAAAATTTCGGAAGGCTGACATTGTCGGTCCCCGCCTGCACCAGTGTGAGTTGAATTTGGAGAAAAAACGTTATATTATTCGCTTACAAGGTCCAATTGAGCCAGTAATTGAAGAGACAATTCGCTTCGTTATTGTATCTCAGTTTTGGTCAGCAGCAGCTTGAAACGGACAACGATTTTGCTCGAAAATTTATCTTTTTCGACGAATCTTTTTCTTGGCGGCTATGTTAACAAGCAAATCTGGGGATCGGAAAAAAGTTCGTGGCATATAAACCTAGCTTCCACATTTATAAACACTTGTAAAAACATGATCAAAAATCAAGTCATAGTGGATTCTATGCTCTAGGATAAAGACGATTGTGTGGGAGGTACTTGAAGGGGCATAGCTAAAGCATACATATTTTTTGTTTATAGTTATTATAAAACAATTTCAAATATCAAATTGCAAATGATGGTGAATTGTACACCGGATTTATTTTAAACAAAGCTTATGTCATTTTGTGTGGGAGGTAACAGAAGGGGTTTGGGGTTTCCACCTGAATGCAACTTCTATAAAAGCATTGCCAAATATCAAATATATTTCAAAACTTTTGGTGATCCTGGATGAAAAACAAAAAAATCGCATTACCAATTAATGTAGGACATAAGGCTATATTTTATCTTTTTATTTTGTAATTGGACTTAGTTGTTTTAGAATTTCAAGACGACCAATAAATATGTAGATATATATTTTAAAAACTCAATATTGCACTATATGACAAAGTGAAAATACACCACATCCTATGGTGGAGTTTATAAAAGATACCATGACTGACGTCATTATGATTATTTGCTTCTAGTCAAAATATTTGTATGCACGGATATGCATGTATTTAAAATCTTCATTGGTAGAATTCCGACACGAAGTCAATACTAGGCTTGGATAAGTCTACACTATTTGTACACACTCGTACACACATAATAGAATTTTTCACTGCTAAGGCCAGTGCTGCGTTCGAAAATAAAATTCTCATCCGGATAAGACACATAAATATGTATGTATGTACGCATTTCTGCGTTTTCAAATTATTGTTGGCAAATTTTGTGTGCATATAAACACGTATTATCGGAACGAGAAATTATTTTTTTACGCACAATACCACCCCTTTAGGTGGAAATTAAACATTTAATGCGTTAAACGGTGGAAACCAAAGTATTTGTTATTGTTATATGTGTGTCCATTGTTTACTTACATATGTACATTAGGCTGGGTCACGAAAATAAATTGCAGCGGTCACCCCCAGAAATGATGATTGGATTGTTTAATGATGATCTGCAAAATATTTCGTCTCTGTGTCAAGCCATCTGTGAGCTAAACGCTCCTGAAAACACCTCTAAAAATCATGTTTTTTCCCGTGTAATTTTTTATGATGCATTTTTGCCCAAATTTTTTTCTGACTTAAAAAACCATTGGGAGCAATTTAAATACAAATTTTTAATCTTTTCTTAGAATAACTCATTGGTAGTATCAGGCCCGTGCGCAGGATTTTCCCCTGGGGGGGGTTTTCATCTACACTCATAAAAAAATGAGTTAAAATTAACTAAAATTTAGGAAACCAATTACATTTTTACTAAATATAAGTAGAATTTTTTCTGAAATTTTCCTAAATCAAAGTAAATTTTTCCTAAAACCTAGTAACTTTTTACTAAATTTAAGCAAAACTTTCCTAAAACTAAGTAAATTTTTACTAAATCTTAGTAAAATTTTGCTGAAAATTTCCTAAAACTAAATAAATGTTTACTCAAATCAAGTAAATATTTTCTCAAACTGAGGACAATTTTGCTGATTTTTTCCTCAAAACGAGTAAATTTTTACTTAAACTGAGGAAAATTTTATTTGATACAAGGAAAAAAGGTGCAATTAAAATAAGTTCAATTTAACTAAAAAAATCAAACAAATAGTTTTGCTTCAGAGAATGCAAAACTGATACAAACTACGACAACATGAAATATTTCTCAAAAGTTTCATGATACATCTGCCATAAGGAGTTGAGCTATTACTCCATGACTGTTGCGAAGGCAAGATAGGCGCCTTCGCAGTGGTTGTTTAGAATAATTCATAAAGTATTTAAGAAATAAGTCTCTGCAAACAAACGGGAATTGCTTCTTTGATTAATATTCACTATTTTTTTTAAACAATTTCAAATGTTTTTATAAGTTCATTAATACTTAAATGTATGAAGAACTCGGCATAAATTTCAGTAAACATTTTAACTTCATTAGAAAAAAACTCATTTTAAAGTTAAAATTTCTAAATGGAATTTTTTCCATACAAAAAATTTCAGATTCTTTCTCACTTAAAACATAAGTTTGAATTTACTCAATTGTAAGAATTTTTTATCAGATCCAAAGAAATGTTTTTAAGTAAATCTACTACCCATAGTAAATGAACTATTTACTATGGCTTTGAAAGAAGGAAACTACTTAGTTTATTTTCCAACTTTTTAGGAAATTTTTACTGGAACGTTTGGAAATCACTCATATTTTATTGCCGGATCTTCGAGAAATATTTTGATACATTCGTCCGTCAGACATTGTCGGCAAAATTGTATTTCAGTAATCCATCTATCAGTACACTCAAAGGAATATGTCAGTAAAAGAAAGCAGAAAGTCTACTGAAAGATCAGATTTTCTGCTGTTAAAAAAGAGACAGCAGATTTGTATCTGCTGAGATGGTAAACAGCTGTTTGCTGTTTTTACCAATTATATGATACGCATTTGTCCCAAGCTAATATAAAAGAAACTCGCTTATGAACGCTTATCTATTTTTATATTTTACACAGAAAAAAAAAAATTTTTGTAAATACAATTAAAATGTTTACTGAAGTTGAGCCAACAATGGTATTTGTAAATTCAAACCCCAATTTTGTAACATGATTGTTGATTTATTTTTAATTAACATCATTGTCATATTAACAATGCAAATTGTTACTTTATAGTCTTACATTTTAATTAATGTCATTGTTAAATTAACAATTAACATTGTTAATTAAAAATGTTGAATCAGTTAAAAAATATATCATATTAACAACAAATTTAATTGAAATTTCAAGCAATAACCAATTAAATAGTTTGTCATATCAATTAATATTTTTGTTGAAATTTATGTGGGATTTCATTAAAAACAAAAATTTAAATTATATTAGGTCAATTCATTTTGTTTATTTTTTTAATATTTAAACCAAATATGTATGTAATTCTACAATGTAATAACATAAAAATTATTGGAAATGCATGCCTTAAATTACGCAAAAAAAGTATTATATAAATTAAGTGAAATGGAGTTGTAATAATAACACAGGTCAACAGCAAAAAACTGGCTGAACAACCACTATACAGATTTGATGCATCATGGCTTCTTAAGTACAAAAATGGTAAAATTATTCAATTTTATGGAATTTTTTTTTAATAATTTTTAAGTAAAATGGTCAATATTTTGAGACATTTATCCACTTATGTTGTCATAACTCAAAAACAACTAGTCCGAATTTGTTAAACTAAATTTACAAAAATTTAGATTTACAATATCAACAACATGCATACAATTTATTTTAATTCGATCAATAGTTTCAAAGTTATGGCACAAAGTGTTAGGCAAAAAAAATTGTTTAGAAAAAAAAATCTGGAAAAAAATGAAAACTACAAAAAGTATAAAAAAATATTTATTTGTAGTAAAGCTAAAGATCAATATATATTTTTTAGGTGAAAATATAAATTTTTTTAGTATTAAAAAAATTATGAAAAATCGAAAACGGTAAAACGTGTTCAGGATTATTACTTTAAGCCACATGAATATGAATCAAACGAGATATCGATCATAAAAATCGATGCATGCTTTTCGTTTTTATTCACAATTAAGTGAAGGTATATGCATAAAATAGCTTAATGTTTCTTATTTGTTTTTATTTATTTTCAAGAATGAAAAAAACATATGGCAACTTTATGCAAGTATCTTATCTCAATTGTGAATATCTCGTTTGATTCATATTACATGTGGCTTAAAGTAATAAATCTGAACACGTTTTACCGTTTTCGATTTTTCATAATTTTTTTAAAACTAAAAAAATTATATTTTCACCTAAAAAATATATATTGATCTTAAATTTTTTATTATAACTCCGAAACTATTGAGCGGGTTCAAACGCAATATATGAATGGATTATAGGTTATGTAAATCATTAATTATGTGGAGAAACATCTAAAAAAATTCAAATTTTACTTAAACAAATAAAAATAAAAAATATTTCCATAAAATTTTAAATTTGGACCATAATTGTACTACTGAAACCATAATACATCAAAATAACATATTGGTTTTAAAGCCAGTTAAATTTTTTCAATTTTGTTGCCTTGTGTATTATGTAATAATAACATAAAAAATAATGGGAATTCAGTATTTAAGTTAAATTAAGTGAAACGGATTTTTGTACTACTATTTTACTTTGATAACTGGCTTATAATTGTGGCAACTTTTATGTTTTGCTTTGTTGTAGGTATTTCATAAAAGAATTCCTGCAAAAACATATAAAATATTTCTGACTGTTTTGGAAACTCAAGATTAAAGACAAACATTAACTTAAATAGAATATCTACTGCAGTCAAAGTTTTAATAATTGGATATCTTATTCCATCAAAGTATAAAAATATACACTTAACATCTAAAATATCACCAACCACCAAAAGTATAGGTTGGATGTGTGAATTTTGAAGCATAAGCAAATTGAATTTTGCTTCTAACTCTGCTGATGTTTTACCAATTAATGCAAATGATTCTTGTGAATCAGAGATTGAAAATTTCTTCCGCTGCTTTGAACCGTCAGATTCAGTGAATACTGCCAATGGAGGTGGAAATAAGTAGTGCAGGAACCAAAAAGTAGCAAAGATCTTGCTTTCTGTAATCAGAAAATTTCAAATTATACGAAACTTTATATTTTAAGTGAGTTATAAATTTGTGATTACCTTCGTTACACTTTTCGCTTTTCTGCAACAACGACAATACATTAGAGTTTACAACTTTTGATCTGAGAAGTGTGTGCAATTTAGTACCATAGTCTGTCCATTTGACATCCAACTCTTTGGCATTTGGGAACTTCATTTGTTGGCAGAATTGTATAAATCATTTAATTGTTCATTGTACAAAACACCATCAACATTATGTACGTCTGTATCGTATCCTTCAATATGTTGTATACCCGTAGTCTCATTTTGATTACTTTCACAATTACTTCCCTCCATAACACTTTCGTGGAAAACAATTTTTGTTGAACAGCAAGGAGACTCAATTTCCATAGAATCATCACTCACTTTGAAGTGTCTCAACACATGCCTTTTGAAAGAGCTTTTGCTAGAAAATTTTTGGAAACATTCACTGAATCTACACTGATATTGTTTGCAGACTTCTACCGACCGACATTCTTTAAAATGGTTAAAAAATATATTCGGACAAAAGAACAATTTGTCGCATATAAAACGATTAATATAATTTACCATTTTTGATTAAAAAAAGGGTTTTCACTGCACTTGAACTTTTGTTTATAATAATACACACACAGCGCAGCGGCAAAACAATGACTGAATATTCTAGTCAGTTTCTGGAATGTTCTTTCCCTTTTTCGCTCTGTTAAAAGTGTTGCTAACTATAACGTTTTTGGTGAACAACAAACTTTATATAAAAACGGTAATTTGATTTCACTAGTTTACTAACAAAGATAATTGCTATTAAACATTAGTTGGTTGTACTATTTGTTGCATAAATGCAATATTAATAAACAATATTACATTGTCATATTATAACAATGTAAAAAAGGACTGAAAAGCAATATTTTATGTTGAGCTGCAATTATCTTAGAAAATTCTCTATGATATAACGTGTGGTTGACATCATTGCTCATGTTTATGTTTTTTTATTTGCTAAGCATGTGTTCGCGAAGTATACTTCGTTTTTTTGCACACAAGAAACGTAACAATTTCATCAGTTCTCTCATTCTCTTTCCAAATTGTGTTTTTAACAACGCGTGTTGTTGACTAGATTTATTGAAAATAAATGTGTGTATTTGTCATATTAACAAAGTATTTAGTTCATTTAATAAAACATATAGTTGAGTTTCAAATGGAATATCAACAATAGAATTTAATTACTTAAAATTTGTTGATAATTTTTTCTGTGTAATTAACAACAGCCAATTTTAGCAGACTGCAAACTCTTTAGCAGTGTGAATGGTGATGTAAGATTGCAGAAAACTGCTGTTATGCAGAAAAGTGTCTGCTGTTAGGCAGCAGACAATCACTGCTTTTATTAACAGACTTGTTCTCTAAGTGTATATCTTTTTTTTAATAGTTGCTTGAAATTACATACATACATATCGAGGCCTTATATTCATAAACATAACTTTTCAGGAGAGCGAAAAAACTAATTTTCTCCTTAATTTGAAGAGAAATTATTAATCGTTCTTCTGCAGTTTAATCTAAAAAGGATTACTAATTGCTACGATTAAAAAGATTTCGAAATTTCCTATTATTCGCGGTTTCATGGTTCATAGTCACTTTTGTATGTTTAAAATTGAGCACTATGAATGTTGAAATAAGAATAAAATTTATTGTAAACTCCATAACTTTTTTCATGAAATCTTGGCAATGTTGTATAGAAAACGCATTTTCTGTGATGTAAACAGCGAATTTAAAGACTCCAGCTTCATCCGTCAGATTGGTCTCTTGTAACATATATGTAGCCAGTCGCGAAAATCGCTGCAATTGATGAAAAATCCAAAATTCGCCGTTGCAATTCCTTATATTTTAACTTTCTTCATTCATAATTCTGAATCTTTTCATACACAAATATTCTCCATGAAGTCAGCAATCACATGCGAAAGAAATATTTGGTTTCTCAATATAATAAAAAGTTACGCCGGTTTTTTTTTCTAAATATACTTTTCACAATTGACTTTACAGCCACCATTTTTCCTAGTACGATATGCCCTAAATATAGAAAAATGTTTTAAACAAAATCGTTGTAGCGAATTATAACCTTCGGTTTTATGCTCTTCCATTGTTGAACTATTTTATTTTTATTATTTTTATGTTCATAGCCACTTATGCAGTCACAAACTTACGTGCGAGGGGATAGCCAAATCAGAAAATTAAAAAAAATGGCTTTAGAAAAAAATCTTTTCCAAATTTATATGACAGATAACATCCAAATCTGAGAATAGTTTGGCATCAAAAACTAATTTTCGAGAAAATGGTTCATAGCCACTTTTGAATATAAGCCCTCGATATATATTTTGTAGAAATATTACACAATAACGATCAAATTCCTCGGCGATAAACTCTTCAGTCCCGCATTTTTTCTATGATTGGATAAGCTTTTTGACAAAGTATGGGTCTAAATAGGATGTCTAAAGAGTTTTGGGGTTTTTAATTTATATAGGACATGAGTAAAAGAATGTTTATTCAAAATCTATATACGCATATTCCGATTAAATAAATAAAATATTTGGAAATATTTCTTCATTTTTATAATCCTAAATATGTATAAATTCGAATAACAAATAAATTTTTTTTGTATTCGATGAAATACAAAAAGAAACAACTAGAAATTTTAATTCCAAAAAACCAAATAATTGGTATTTTTGAGTTTCGTTTTCCTACGTAGATCCAAGTTACTAAATTTCTTATTTCTCTTTTGAATAATACTTGTTACATATATACAAAAAATACTTACTTTGAAAAATATTTGACATAAGTTATAAATATAATAAAAATATTAGTATGTTAAAACTCATTTCTTATTGTTTCGCAACTTTAAAGTAGATTTTAAAATAGAGACCTACACGCAGAGAAAAAATGCATTTCGTAGAAACGAAATTTTAGACACGTGATCATCGTTTTTTTTTTTGGGAAAAATTAGTTTGTTTGCGGTAAACATGTCATCAGTTGTTGTAAATGAACAAAGAGAAATAAGTTTATGTATACCAAACAGTGTTCTTTCTTTCTTTTGTCGAAATGGATTTGTATTATAACTGCAAACTCCCAAAACATTGGAAGTAACAGAAACCGTCGTTGCATCTGTGATGAAAATAGGACACATCGGTTCAGATTTAGATACAGCTCCATAAAAATGTCCAATCGCAAATGTTACATCTTAGCGCTCAAGTAAATTATTTGCTTCACGGTTTTCTTATTAAATTTCCAAACTTTTATTGCAGTAGAGAATTAAAAGATCATAATATATAGCTCTAGTCGAATGTCAAGAAGTGGTATCGATTAATAAAATGAAAATTTTCCGAACAATTTGGTGTCCATTAGCGAAATTAGCATTACACAATCTTGAAATTGGCACAATTCGTTTAGTTTGTTTGTATTTTTCATAACCTTTGTCCGAAATTCAAGAAAGTGTCCAAGATTTGTATGTAATTTTCATGTTTTTTTCATATTTTATTGCTTTAGAAAGTCTAGAAGGTATTAAAAAGTATATGCTCGAAACCTCTCTGGGGGGGGGGGGGGGGGTTTGAACCCCCAAACCCCCCTGCGCACGGCTCTGGGTAGTATGATTAGACGTTTATATTGATTTGTTTGTGGTTTTCAAGGTGACAGCTAAAAACTCATATTTCTTGGAAACATTTTGTTAGAGCTGATATGAAAAATAAATAGAAGGAATTAATACCTTTCGAATGACATCTAAATTATGAATATCGGACGAAAAATTGTGTCACTGACTCCTTGTTTGTAAAATAATTTAATACAGAAGATGGATTTACAAAGCAAAGAAATTCTAACTCTTTTTAGAAAAAATGAGCGCAGCGGCGTCAATTTAAATCCGATGTTAATCATTTAGGCATCGCTCGAAAGGTATTGACTGCCGCTATTTATTTTTATAAAATACTAACACCAAATACGAAAAATTTTTCAGTTGTCACTGTGAAAATCAACAAAAAATTACTAAAAACGTCCAATAATTCGACCAATCTAAGACAAGAATCAAAATTTTTATTTAAAGTACTTTCAAGGATCTATAATTTCAGAAAAAATTTTGGGAAAAAATGAAACAAATATACCGGAAAACATGATTTTTAGGGTTATTAGCTCACAGATGGCTTGATCTAGGAACGTAATATTTTGTAAATACTCATTAAACAATCCAAACTTTATTTTCGTGGGGTGGCTGGAACTTGTTGTTCCATTTGTACCCAGCCTAATGTACATGTTAATATATTAGCGAATTTTTTATGTATCTTGGATTTTGATGAAACTTGATGTGATTGTTCAATACATAAGACGTTACGACCGCACTCTAAACATCATAGCAGAGAAAATATTTCTTTCTTAATTATTAGTTTATACTAGATTGAAAAAGAGAAACCACATCCAGGGCCATATACTAGCAATCCGAACTGTCGATTGCTCTATATTCCACCAGAAAGTTATATAATTGAAGAATTCAGAAAGTTGCCACTGAGGTATTGTAGGATAGGAATTAAAAGGAGAATATCTGTTAAATATACTTCAAATTTCATGCTTCTATCTATATTAATTTAACTTAAGAATTATAAAAAATGTAACAACTTTTTTTTCAAAATTGTATACACAATCGACCTTAATGTATGCAATTTACTCGCTTAACAAGAAAGTAGCTTGATGCTCTCTTAGTGTTACTGCCAGATAATAATGGCCACCTTATCATGTCATTTAACAGTAAGCTAGTAAACCCAATAGAACAGGTCTAGTATGTTTTTGATTTGTATACAAGACAACAGTTAATACAGAAATATGGAAGTGAGAGTATGTTTCGACGATGATGTTAGAAATTCTGAATATGATGGTGAATAACTGCCAACGAACTACAATGGGAGAAGATAGTGAATGAAAATAAGCGGATAAAAGGTGAGCAATAAATGGGCGCGGATAATAACATTGGGTTCGGAAAGTCTCTGGTGGAACTTGTCGCTTTTTGTGAAAAAACGTCACTAAAAAATGTTCAAACTTAATGAATCCATGTTCATTATACCCTCCACCTCCAGGATGGGGGTATACTAACTTTGTCATTCCGTTTGTAACACCTTGAAATATCGACCTGAGACCCTATAAAGTATATTCTTGATCGTCATAAAATTCTAAGACGACGCTAGCATCTAAACGAAAGGAGCTAGAACGTTCAAATTTTCCATAAATGCGAAATCGGCCCAAAGGGAAAAATTTTTCCCTCACAAGGACTAAAAATACCCATAATAATCCCTAATATATTAGCGTATTTAAGAATGTTTTTTGAATATGTCCGTTTATATTTGCTTGATATTTGGTATGCGCATTCCCCCTACAGCAAAAACGTGCACCATAAAGTGATTCTTATTTGTAGGGGGTAAAATGGGGCAAAAAAGGGATAAAAATGGTACATATTAAACGACAACAGCTAGAAACACGAAATTCGGTGTGTACATTCCTCTAATTGAGTAGATACATAATATAAAAGAATTTTTTCCAAATTCGTACTTTTAAGGGATAAAATGGGAATAGAGGGATAAAAATGGTACCAACCAAACGGCTGTACCTAGAATAATGATATTCGGTGTATACATTCCTCTGATTGCATAGACAAGTAAAATACACGTTTTTTTTAATTCGTACTTTTTGGGGTTAAACTGAAAAAGGGGATAAAAATAGTACCAATCAAATGACCGTAGCTAGAGTCATGAAATTCGGAGTTTACATTCCTCTGACTGTGTTTACACGGAAAATAAACTGATTTTTCGAAATTCGTACTTTTTGGGGTTAAAAAGAAAAAAGGGGATACAAATAGTACCAATCAAATGACCGCAGCTAGAGTCAGGAAATTCGGAGTATACATTCCTCTGACTGCGTAGACACGGAAAATAGACGAATTTTCGAAATTCGTACTTTCAAGGGATACAATTGTACAGAGGGATAAAAAAAGTACCAACTAAACGACTACAGCTAGAATGATGAAATTCTAATTGCGTAGAAATGTCAAGGGGGTAAAAATGGTACCAACCAAATGGGCACAGCTGGAATCATGGAATTCGTACTTTTTCTTTTACGGAAAAAATTGGTTGAATCATGAAGTTAGGTTATTTTGCACATGTACGTCTGATAATGGATTTTCAAAATTTGGAAGTAGAATGGAAGTACAACAAACTGATGCACCCACTATCTTCCAATAATTATGGTATTTAAGCTTTTTGAAAATATAAATATAAGAATATTTATTTTTTGATTTGAAATAGATAATGGTTTGATGTAATTAAAATATTATATTTATTTATATAATTATTTTTTCAATATTTGTATTTGTTTTGGTTTGGCTATATTACAAAATTTATATTTTCCTGTAATATTACTGCACTTCTACGAAAACCGACAACCTCTGTGGAATGCAATCCATGGTGGAGGGTATATAAAGTTCGGCCCGGCCGAACTTAACGCCGTTTTTAATTGTTTTTACCTAAAATCTATATATACCCAGGGATCAAAAACATATACAATGTGACGATCCATGCTAATTATGTAGAAAAGAAAAGAATATCCTCCGAAAATTCCAGACGGTCCGCGTCAATACTATTGAATACTAGTCGAGACATACAGTTGCGGTCAAAATAATAGCAGCGCACCACAGCTTTAAATTAATTTCCTTATATTTGTTTGTGTGATAATTGCTGTGTTGTGAGAGTACAAACACAAAATAATTGTTTATTTGGTGGTATTTTCTTAAGAAATTTCACATTTTTTGGATTATTCGACATTTTGGAGCGGTCAAAATAATGACAGTTTACAAAAAATCCCAAGAAAACGGGATTTTATCTCAATTTTTGAATTTGATTGGATGTTATACTTCTGAAATGTTATTGTTTTATTTTTCTTCATAAATAGGACGAGGAGAACATTGTAGAGAAGAAAATCCAGTTCATATCAAAATGTTAAAATCTGAGGTAAAATCATATAGTGAACTTCAAGTTTTATTCTAATGTTCCGTTAAAATGATCAGAAATTCGATATTATATGAAGAAAAATAAAAAACACGTGACAAAAAATCGTTTATATCACCTGCAACCACCCATTGGTTTTTCTTAAGAAAGATCTGGCAACGCAACTAAGAGATTAGTAATCCACTTTCTTGTTAAGCGAGTAAATTCCATACAAAAATGAGTTCAATCTAACAGGACAAAACCCACTTACAGTGGCGGTCATACAATTAGAAACGATGCTCTAAAATTATAAATTTTCTTTCGATTAAAGCGTCGCACTTTTGGATAATTCTTGTTATATATTCTCTGTAGGCCATTAAGTTGTTACGTGCACTCAGAAATAAGTGAAACCTATAATGAGTTAAAATTAACTAAAATTTAGGAAAATTGAACTTTGTATAAAGCAATATTTCCTCATATTTCAAAATGAGTGACATTATCATTACTCCTAAATCATGCATCCAAGCAAATTCATTCTGAATAGTTTCTCAAATCCAAATACATGTGTCATCTAATAAAGTCTTTCAAAAGTACTCCCAAAAATAGTTTAACACTTATTTATATATTATATATTAGCAATAAAATGGAAGTATTTCCAAATTAATAACTATTGCTCCACAATCATACATCCATGCAAATTCATTCTAAATACCTTCTCAAATGCGTATAAATAAATTATAAATTAAAATATTCTCTTTCAATTGAATTAAGTTAACTTTTGTATTTCATATCTTCATTATAGAAATGCAAAATAATCAAATATCGAAAAATAAATGTTTTGCGTTGTATGTTAAATGACTAATTGTGGTGTAATTGCCGATTTTAATATGATTCTTATAGGTAGGATAGAAATATTTATTTGTTCAATTTCGATCTCAAATATTTTTTATTGAATAATGTTGGAGTGTCATAAAAATACTGTACTAATGGGGCCATTTTTCGTAAATGAAGAAGTTATGAATTGAATTATTATTATGAATTGAGAAAATTTTTAGAATATAAAATGTTTTACATTTTTAACAAAAATTATAAATATTGTTGATTTTTTAAGTTTGGACTGAAAATCGGAGAAAGTACTTAAAATTTCTACAAGAGAAACAAAAAATGCAGCAGATCAGAATGTTCAGAGAGAGACTTCTTTCAAAGAAAATACAGCATGTATTCAAACATGTAAAAAAGGCGTTAAGTTCGGCCGGGCCGAACTTTATATACCATCCACCATGGATTGCATTCCACAGAGGATGTCGGTTTTCGTAGAAGTGCAGTAATATACAGGAAAATATAAATTTTTTAACATAGCCAAACCAAAACAAATACAAATGTTTAAAAAATAATTTTATAAATAAATATAATATTTTAATTATTTCAAACCATTAGTTATTTCAAATCAAAAAATAAATATTCTTATATTTATATTTTCAAAAAGCTTAAATACCAAAAATATTGGTAGATAGTGGGTGCTACAGTTGGTTGTATTTCCATTCTATTTTAATTCCAAAAGTACAAATTTTGAAAATCCATTATCAGACGTACATAGTGCAAAATAACCTAAATTCATGATTCAACCAATTTTTGCCGTAAAAGAAAAATTACGAATTTGGAAAAAAAACTTTTTATTTTGCGTGTCTATGCTGTCAGAGGAATGTATACACCGAATTCCATGATTCCAGCTGCGTCCATTTGGTTGGTACCATTTTAACCCCCTTTACGTTTCTACGCAATTAGAATTTCATCATTCTAGCTGTAGTCGTTTAGTTGGTACTTTTTTTATCCCTCTGTACCATTGTATCCCTTGAAAGTACGTATTTCGAAAAATCCGTTTATTTTCCGTGTCTACGCAGTCTAGCTGCGGTCATTTTATTGGTACTATTTTTATCCCCATTTTTCATTTTAATCCTAAAAAATACGAATTTCAAAAAATCGGTTTATTTTAAGTGTCTACGCAATCAGAGGAGTGTATACACCGAATTTCATTATTCCAGGTGTAGCCGTTTGGTTGGTACCATTTTTATCCCTCCGTACCCATTGTATCCCTTGAAAGTACGAATTTGGAAAAAACCTTTTATTTTTCATGTCTACGTAGTCAAAGGAATGTATACTCTGAATTTCATGGCACTAGCTGCGGTCATTTATTTTATTTTCCAGGTCTACGTAGTCAAAGGAATGTATACTCCGAATTTCATAACTCTAGTTGCGGTCATTTGGTTGGTACTATTTTTATCCCCTTTTTCTATTTTGGGCCCAATAAGTACGAATTTCGAAAAATCAGTTTATTTTCCGTGTCGACACAGTCAGAGGAATGTATACTCCGAATTTCATGACTCTAGCTGCTGTCATTTGATTGGTACTATTTTTACTCATATATACTCAATTAGAGGAATGCACACACCGAATTTCGAGTTTCTAGCTGTTGTCGTTTAATATGTACCATTTTTATCCCTTTTTTGCCCCATTTCACCCCCTACAAATAAGAATCACTTTATGGTGCACATTTTTGCTATAAGGGGAATGCGCGTACCAAATATCAAGCAAATATAAACAGACATATTCAAAAAAAAATGCTTAAATACGCTAAAGTATTAGGGATTATTATGGGTATTTTTAGTCCTTGTGAGGGAAAAATTTTTCCCTTTGGGCCGATTTCGCCCCGTTTCAATCCCAACCGATCTACGACTATTAGACGCATTTATGGAAAATTTGAACATTCTAGCTCATTTCGTTTAGATGCTAGCGTGCTTTCAACAGACGGACGGACGGACATGGCTAGATCGTCTTAGAATTTTATTACGATCAAGAATATATATACTTTATAGTGTCTCAGGTCGATATTTCAAGGTGTTAAAAAAGGAATGACAAAGTTTGTATACCCCCATCCTGGAGGTGGAGGGTATAAAAACTATATAAGTATGTTACTTTGAAACTTGAACCCACGTTTAACCACTTCTTCGTCATGTTATTTTTTACTGAGTTTCCTTGAAAGTAGTACATGCTTTAAACTTGAATCTATTTCAATTTTCCTCAAACCAAGTAAATATTTACTCAAACTTAGGAAAGTTTTTTTTTCCATAAAGAGTTGAGGTTTTACTCCATGATCGCTGCGAAGGCAAGACAATAGCTTGATGTTGAAAAGTCGCTGAGAAGTCACTTGAAAAGACTTTTGACATGGTCGAAATCATGGTCGTGGTAGTCTGCAGCCAAGTAATAAATGTCATTAAATATATATGCAAAATGGTCTTGAGCCCAGTTCTAATCAAATATTGATTACAGACCAAAGTTGAAAAAAAAAAGTTTAGTTAAAATTTCCTAAATTAATTTTTCTCAATACAAAAAATTTCTTAATCATTTTCTTACTTAAAACATTAGAAATTATCTTCCACACAAGTATGAATTTACTCAATTGTAAGAAATTAGACCCAATGAAATATTTTTAAGAAAAATTGCATCCCTATTTCTAGTAAACAAACTATTTACTATGGCTTTGAAATAAGGAAACTATACTCATGCTTAGTTAATTTTCCTACTTTTAAGGAAATTTTTAATAAACTGGAGTAAAATTATTGAACTAAATTAGAGTATGGATTTTACTTAGTTTTAGGAATGCTTTTTTTCTGAGCGTGTGTAAATGTCAGCACGTTAGGACATTTGTCAGAATTGCGAAATCTGTCGTTACAGTTGTTTCTAAGGTCGGACATATAATTAGAAACGTACTCTTAAATAGTGGAAATTATAATTTTTTTCAACACAAGCTGACAAATTTTAATAAAATTCAGTGCAAATATGGGATGAAAAAAAAACATTCTGGAAAATGTAATGAAACCATTTTCGTTCCTATATATGACAGTTTCTTATACTTATCAACAAGATAACGATCCGAAGCATACTTCACACGATGTTTTAGCCAGACCAGTCAAAGTGCGAACTTAAATCGCATTAAAAACGTGTGGGCAGATATAGAAAGAGGTTTAAGAACGAAAGCTCCATGAAACAATGACGAAAACTTTTTGAATATTAAGTAAGTTTGGGAGTCGATACCACCTTGACGATGTCTATCTTCGGTAGAAAGTTTTCCAAAGAAATCATGCGATGCAATAAAATATAAAGGACATCCGACGAAGTATTGAGCTTCTTTCATTTTGTTTTATTGTGTTTTCTACTAAAACTTTGAATAATAGAGTGACCATTGTATATTTCAATAATATATCTACATCCTTTAATATATGTTGAAAATGTAGTAATAAGTGAGGCTTACAATATTTGCCATAAATGTTTGTTGTTGTTGTGTTGTAAGTACCTCTGATATAAAATATAAATCATAGTGATTCGTTTCTAATTTTATGCCCACCACTGTATCGCACAATAGCACCAGTATCGCACAATAGCACCCTTCAATCATCGTAAAAACTTCTAAAGTATCCGAAGTAAAACTAATATTTTTCTTCCTCTATATTTTTTACCGCAGCCGTAAATCAAAGCGGTTGTATGTACCTCTTTTCTTGACATTAGGATTACATGAATGGTTTGCAACTGGATCGGTGGCTCTGAAAAACTTGACATGCAGATAAATCCCGAAAATTCATCATATTTATTCTTTTCTGGATGCATTATTAATACTGAAATCGCATTACTGCAGGAAAAATACGGAAAGACTTTACAAAGAAGGACGGGAATTCTACCATCTTTACGTGTCTTAATGTGAAACTAATAACGTATATTAAAACATCAAACTGTCAAGAAATGAAATCGCACGCAAGAAAGAAACAGAGAAAAGATATAATGAAGGAATAACCAACGTCCATACACTTACATGTGTGCCACTTCTGATAACCCTATCGAAAAATATGGAAAAAGCTAAAAAAATATAAAAGAAAAACTGTGCAGATGGTCAATTCAAAATATGATAAGTAACAATTTTGCCAGTTCCTGATATAAGGGAGTATTTGTGATGAAATATCGTTTAGCTGCAGAACTATATGAACATTTCATAATGGGCCTGTTCGATTGGGCTTACTAACTTACAATTAAGAAACTTGATAAGGTGGCAACATTTTTATCCATTGATTTTATATAAATAAATCAGAGATACAAATCTAGCACCACCTTACTCGGTAACTAAGAGAGCAGTAAGTTACTTTCTTGATAAGCGAGTAAATTCCATACAAAATCAAGTAAAAAGGCGTTAAGTTCGGCCAGGCCGAATCTTATATACCCTCCACCACGGAGTGTATTCCACAGTATTATCGGTAGATTAGAGACTGTCGACTTTACATAGAAATGCACTACCATATTAAGAAAATTGGGAATCTTCATTATTATAATATTAATAACCCTCTTCTATATATAAATATTAATAGAATTATTAGTCAAAAATCTTCAAAAATGTGTCCTAAATATTATTAGGTAGAAACAATTTTCCTCAAGCCCGATTTTCGTCATTTGCTATTTTTGATTCCATCTACAGCCTAAATGTCTGTACATTTTGATAGGACAAGTTGTAATATTGAAAATCCTATATGTTTCAGATATCTTTATATTTCGCGTCACCGCAGTCAGAGAAGTGTTCACACCGAATTTTATTATTATAGCTGCAGCCGTTTGGTTGGTACCATTTGAATCCCCATTCGCCCCATTTTCCGGCTAAAAGTACCAATTTCGAATAAAATCTTCACAGTCAGATGAATGTACACACCGAATTTCATGATTTTTGCAGTTTGGTATCCCTCTTTTCCAAGTGTATACCTTAAAAGTACGCATTTTGAAAAATCCCTCTATTTTACGTATCTACGCACTTAGAGGGATGTACTTTCCATATTTCATATCTCTAGCCCCACATCGCCCGCTACAAGGGGAATGTACGCAACAAATTGCAAGTGCATATAAAGCAGAAATTAAAACAAGTAAAAAGTAAAAGTAAAAACGGTTGGTACCATTTTTATCCCTATGTACCCATTGTATTGCTTGAAAGAACAAATGTGGAAAAAACTTTTAATTTTCGTGTCTATGCAGTCAGAGGAATGTATATTCCGAATTTCATAACTCTAGCTGCATTCATTTGGTTGGTACCATTTTTATCCCTTTTTTCCATGTTTCCCCAAAAAGTAGGAATTTCGAAAAATAACACTGTGCAACATTTTTGAAGTCATTTCAAAATAACCATATACGGACACCGCTACATGATAAAAGACCAAAAAAAAAAGACCCGTGTTTTTTTTTTCCCCAAAGTCATGCATTTTTTTTTTATGGGCCCCCAGAGATTTGAGGCCTCGGTGTAATTTTTGGAAAAAAGTGATCATATTCTCAGGCTCATATCTTGCAAACCGTTCGGAATTTTGATTTACTCTCTGAGGCAAAGTTCTAGCTCTTGTCATAAAGAACAAAAATTGTGAACATATAAAATCAAAAAAACTTCATCTTCAAGGTCAAAATCGCAAAAAAACTTAAAAAAATTCGATTTTTTAAACCTTTTTTCCCCTGTTCAGGTCCATAGGTAGCAAACCGCTGAAAATTCAGGGAAACAATCAACTACAAAAATGTACCTAAGATCTCAATAAACAACTTTCTAGAACATATGAACTTCCTAGGAATTATTCTTAATACCGTTTAGGTAGCGCTTAGGTAGCCGCAAAATTGAAAAATTTCCCAAAAATTAGATTTTTTTCCTTTCACTGTGCAACATTTTTGAAGTCATTTCAAAATAACCATATTTTATATGTTCACAATTTTTGTTCTTTATGACAAGAGCTAGAACTTTGCCTCAGAGAGTAAATCAAAATTCCGAACGGTTTGCAAGATATGAGCCTGAGAATATGATCACTTTTTTCCAAAAATTACACCGAGGCCTCAAATCTCTGGGGGCCCATAAAAAAAAGTGCATGACTTTGGGGGGAAAAAAACACGGGTCTTTTTTTTTTGGTCTTTTATCATGTAGCGGTGTCCGTATATGGTTATTTTGAAATGACTTCAAAAATGTTGCACAGTGAAAGGAAAAAATCTAATTTTTGGAAAATTTTTCACTTTTGCGGCTACCTAAACGGTGTTAAGAATAATTCCTAGGAAGTTCATATGTTCTAGAAAGTTGTTTATTGAGATCTTAGGTACATTTTTGTAGTTGATTGTTTCCCTGAATTTTCAACGGTTTGCTACCTATGGACCTGAACAGGGGAAAAAAGGTTAAAAAAATCGAATTTTTTTAAGTTTTTTGCGATTTTGACCTTGAAGATGAAGTTTTTTTGATTTTATATGTTCACAATTTTTGTTCTTTATGACAAGAGCTAGAACTTTGCCTCAGAGAGTAAATCAAAATTCCGAACGGTTTGCAAGATATGAGCCTGAGAATATGATCACTTTTTTCCAAAAATTACACCGAGGCCTCAAATCTCTGGGGGCCCATAAAAAAAAAGTGCATGACTTTGGGGGAAAAAAAAAACACGGGTCTTTTTTTTTTGGTCTTTTATCATGTAGCGGTGTCCGTATATGGTTATTTTTTTCGTGTTGCACTGTGTAAGTTTATTTTATGTATCTACGCAATGAGAGAAATGTATACACCGAATTTCATTATTCTAGGTGCAACCGTTTGGTTTGTACCATTTTTATCCCACTATTCCCATTTTATCCCTTAAAAGTACGAATTTGGAAAAAATACTTTTATATTATGTATCTACTCAATTAGAGGTATGTACACATCAAATTTCGTGTTTCTAGCTGTTTTCGTTTGAAAGGTATCATTTTTATCCCTTTTTGTCCCATTTCACCCCTACGAATAAGAATCACTTTATGGTGCACGTTTTTGTTATAAGGGGAAAGCGCATTCCCAATATCAAACAAATGTAAGCAGTCATTGTGAAAAAACATGTTTAAAAACTTTAAATATTAGGGGTTATTAGGGGAATTTTCAGTCCTTGTGAGGGAAAATTTGTTCCCTCTTGGCCGATTTCGCCCACTTTCAATCCCAACCGATCTGCAACCATAAGACACATTTAGGGAAAATTTGAACCTCCTCGATAATTTCGTTCGGAAGCTAGCGTGCTTTCAACAGACAGACGGACATGGCTATATCGTCTTAGAATTTTACCACGACCCAGAATATATATACTTTATGGGGTCTCCGACGAATATTTTAAGGTGTTACAAACGGAATGACAAAGTGAATATACCCCCATCCTTAGGTGGAGGGTATAATTATGCTAGTAAGCCCAATCGAACAGGCATAATATTGTCCTTAGTATTGCTTGATCATTGTCGGTTGAAGACTTTGATGTATTAATTTGTTGAAGAAATACCAAAATTATATAATCCATCATTGCTTGCATGCAATTTTCACTGCCTCTTACATATATTTGAGGAGGCTAACCGTTGTTTATCCTTGACAAAATAAGTTCTTTTAAATATGAACATCATTTACAAAAAATAAAAAAAGTGTAAAGAACTGTAGAGCAGCTGTAAAATTTCATAATCGGCAAGTGGATAGAAGTTTATTTGAGACAGGTATTCAACTCACTTTTCATAAAAGATTGTGATAGTGAAATTCAAATATTTCTATCATATATACATTAAAGTGCAACTGTCAGCTTTTTTTTCAAAATAATGGAAAATTCAGATTGACATTTCCTTATCATAAATTTTAATTTTTGTAATTCATTTCGTACTAAAACACATAAAATTTAGAAAAAATGTGCTCCAAAGAAAAGACTGTTTTCCAAGGTATGCGAAAGTAATATCGATATTAAATACAAATAGCATATCGAGGGCTCATATTCATAAGTGGCTATGAACAAAAACACAACTTTTCAGGAGAGCGAAAAAACTGATTTTCTCCTTAATTTTAAGAGTATTTATGAATCATTCTTCTACAGTTCAATCTAAAGAGGATTACTAATTGCTACGATTAAAATGTTTTCGAAATTTCCTATTATTCGCAGTTTTATGGTTCATAGCCACTTTTGCACGTTTAAAATTGAGCACTATGCAATTTTAAATAAGCACATTGTAAATTCGATAACGTTTTTTATGAAATGTTGACAATGTTGTGTAGAAAACGCATTTTCTCTGATGTACACAGCGAATTTAAAGTTTCCAGCTTCATCCGTCAGATTGGTACCACTTTTATCCCTTTTTCCAAATTTTTTACGAAAAGTGTATATTGCCGTAGGACACGTAAACAAAAAATACAAATTGGATATTTTTAGAAAATTTTCATTTTCGTGGCAAATATGGCTAAAATGATTTTCACACATGACATTTTTGTTTTATGATTTTCTCGCGATCTAGCCAACGCAACCGACTGAATTTTTGTTTGTGTATTAAGAACCAATGACGCTTGTAACATTTATGAAGTCAGTCGCGAAAATCGCTGCAATTGCTTATATTTTAATATTCTTCATTCATGATTCTGCAACTTTTCTGAGAAAAAAATTCTTTTCCAAATTTATATGACAGTATGTCATCTGAGAATAGTTTGGCATCAAAAATTCATTTTCGAGAAAATGGTTCATAGCCACTTATGAATATAAGCCCTCGATATGTTTGCAGAATCTAACACTTCAGCTATTTTACAAGAACTGAAAGAAGATTATGGAAGGCCAACAAATGACAATCGAAATACTAATGGAGGAAGTGATAACATTAAACACTGAATTAAGAAGATTAAATAAAGAGAGAGAGTTAGATCTAGTGATCAGCTGTCCTTGCTAAGATGATGAAGTTCTAAATCAATTCTATACAAAGTTGTAGTCAAATGGCCTGATAAGAAGAATCTGGTAAGTCGATGATTGTTACACATGTTTTGGGTATAGCAATTTATCATACTTTTTACATATCGTACAGATATTTTTAAAAGGAAAAAAGTATTACTGCATTTCTGCAGTTAGGGATTTTAGTTAGTCAATTTTTTATTATATCCATTTTATGTTTTATTTGTAGGTATAGCTCTTTCCCAAATGGGTGATTTCATTGGAACGGATGTGACACTTTTGCTTAAATATGTTTAAATATCTCCCATATTCTTTGACTGATATTTTTACTATATTGTCAATTTAAAACGTCAGGTTAATTAGAATATCATTGCAAATATAAATGTATTAGCGTTTTAAGTATTGGAGATATATAACAAATATTGAGATTTTACTTATTTTCTTGAATTCTGTAATGTTCTTCCATTACTTGAATTATCTATTTTTGCTAATCAGCAGCGGATTAACAGTCTGTGAGGCTCTAAGCAGTGAAAGATATGGGGCCCCATAATTTTTTTATTTATATTATTATTTATTTTATTTATACAAAGTTACATGAAAACAATCGCTTAAAAATTAAACCTTCTTTTTCCTGCACTTTTGACGAGCAAACTTTTCGATTTTTTTTTTTTTTTTTTTTTTTTATTTATTTAAAACATTATATACAGTAATTCATAAATATGTAGGTGCCTCAGCGCCGCAAGGCATTAGAGAGGCTAGTTGGCATAATTCATTACAAAAGAAAAAAAATATATATGTATTGATTACAATTCTATAAAATCATACAAATAATATTGGACAAACAGTATATCAGAAGCGTATTATCTATGACAAAATATCCTCAATATGTGAATGTAAAAAGGTTTTTAGCATAATTTTAAAATTAAATTGTCAAAATTCATGCGACGCGTAACATCTGATTCAATTGACAGAAGAGCCAACGAACTTAGTCGATCTTGTCGCATTGTCGTCCTCAGAGGATTTTTTATTCGTTTCAACTGCGAAAAAGATCGTTCTCCCGAACAGTTTGTTATCATTAATGATAAAAATATTCTGAGGCAGATTTCCACGTTAGGAAAGACTGTTTGAAGTTGGTCATTTACAATGATGTTATAAAAATCAGTAAAATTTGCACTAATATTTTTATCTTTTTCCATTTTCAAACGAACGTACTGATGAAATTGTTCTAATTCATCAGAGAGATTTGAATTTAAATCCTCAGGATACGATGCGACAAGCGACTTAACTTTTGATAGTATCTTATTGTTGGTTAAATTCATGTTTAATAAAAATGAAAACTTTTCTGCCAGATTCTGATAAACGTCGCCTCTTCTTTTCATCTCGACTTGAAGAATGTCGACGATGCAATAAAAAGTCGAAATGCGAAATTTGTCCTTTGCAGATAAAATAGCATCTTCCGCTGGACCATCATTGACTTGTACTCTCCGAGTACGTATTCGATTACTATTTCCTCTATAATCACCGTCGGGTAAAATTTCTTTAGACTTGTTTTCGAATTCTTCAAATCTTTCTCTGAGATTTTGCAAGTAAATAGTCAACGTTTTATACAAATCAGAGCACACTTGCAAATTAACTTCTGAACTCTGAAGGGCTTGTGATGTCCGATGAAATTGTTGCAAAATGTCATTCCACATCGTAACCATAAAAACAAACTCAAACTCTTGCATTTTGTTTGCAATATTCATTGCATCTTGTCTAGTTTCTCCTTTTTGATTCCTATCTTCAGAAATAGAATCTAACGCGTCGAGAATTTGAGAATACGAATTTAAAATTGCATCTGTGGCAACAGCGTGTGCTTCCCACCGCGTGTTTGAGAGTTTCTTTAACTGTTTTTCATCCTTGATATGATCCTTTAGTACCTTCCATCTGTTTGTAGAAGCAGAAAAAAATACGTAAAGTGTTTGCACTAATGAAAAAAATTGACAGCCTCCGAACAACAATCGACTGCACTACGACCGCCAAGATTCAATGAATGTGCTGCACATGCAATGTATATTGCATAAGGGTAGAGTTGTAAAATAACACTTTGCATCCCTTTATAAATACCGGACATATTTGCTGCGTTATCATGGGATTGCCCTCTGCACTTCGAAAAGTCAATGTTGCAGTCTTCGATCAAGAATTTCAAAACTGCGTCAGCCATTTCTTTTCCAACGTGACTTTTCAATTCTAAAAATGTTAAAAATCGTTCTACTGGCAAATTATCAAAGGGCGAAACGTATCTTATGATGACGCACAACTGATCAATGTGAGAAAGATCAGGGGTTGAATCGACGGACAAACTAAAATATCCAGCAGCTTTTATTTCATCTAAAATCGCAGACCGGACTTCCTGACTCATTAGTTCAATTAGCTCTTCGCAAATAGTTTTCGACAAGTACGACACATTTCCTTTAAAACACAGAAAGTATGCTATTAGTTAATGTTGAATTTTCTTGAAAAAGGTCACATATTAACAATACATTGGTAATATATTATATATATATATATATATATATATATATATATATATATATATATATATATATATATATATATATATAAAAGTCATTTTCATTCATAGAAATTAGGTTTTTGTTTTGTTTAAAAATTTATTTTTAAAACTTAGAAAAAATTATACGCCTGATATTGGGGGCCCCAATTTTACGGGGGCCCTAAGCAGCTGCTTAGTTTGCTTATGGGTTAATCCGGCACTGCTAATCAGAAGAGTAGTTCATACACTTTCTTCTAAAGTATACGATACCGACATCTCTTTATGAATATAGGAAATATATAATATTTAAATTGTAACGGGCGTGACATTTTGAAAGAAATGTTGTTACGACTATACATATATCTGGAAATTGTTGTCTTTTTTTTTGAAATTTAATCAAAAATACATATGCATTATGAGAATTATAAAAATTATAAATATTTATCTGTGTTGTTTTAAATTATAAATTAATTTTGAAATTTTTATGGGAAAAAGGGTCACTTTACGTGGAATCACCCAAATACAAGTGAAACTCAATATCCAGAGACACTTTTTACACGTAAAGGACCGAATTGGCAAACAAAATAAGGTGAAAACCGAAGTAGCATAACTTAAGCTAAATATTTTTATTAACTTTGTCCGGTATCCGTCTTTTTTATTTGTAACTCTTAATTATTTTCATTAAATAAAAATTTGATAATTTGGAAAATTGAAATTTTGTCTTCTACGTGGTTATATTCTAGGTGATATATTGGCGATATCACATAGATTTCTTCCGAATGCTTATGAGATATGATAGATAATAGGGCTGTTTTTCTTTAAGCCGGTATACAAAGCTGTAATAATAAAAATTTATTTTTTTTTGCTCAAAATAACAAATTATTTTTCATATTGTCGCCAACTACAATATAAATATATGTACCACAAAAAATTTTCAAAAAATATTTTGTGTTGACTTTATTAGACTAAGCCTCCATAACCATAATTTTGACTTACACTGGAAATTATCCAGGCTAAGTCCAAAATTTTTAACACAAAATTATTTTTTCAAAATTTGTTTTCACACACACATTTATATTGCTGTTGGCGATAATTTAAAAAAATAAATTTTTATTTTGAGTGAAATTTTAACTTTTTATTTAGATTTTTGTTATCGCAGCTTTTTTTGAAAAAAATATTTTATATTAAAAATATTGGACTTAGCCTGGATAATTATCCAGTGTAAGTCAAATTTGCTGTTATCGAGGCTAAGTCCAAAAAAGTCAACACAAACTAATTTTTTTGAAAATTTGTTTGATACAAATATTTATATTGTAGTTGGCGACAATGTGAAAAAAATATTTTTTTAGTTTGAGCAAAAAATTAAATTTTTATTAACGTTTTTGTTATCGCAGCTTGTTATCCCGGCTTAAAGAAAAACAGCATTAATATTTCAGCGGATGTGATCTTTATAATCATTTAGAAAAATTGTAGCATTATTAGTTTTCGCGATACATATGTTTATTATATATGATAAATCTTAAAATGTTAACTCCTTTAAGAGTTATTTGTATGTATCATATGTTTATTATATATGATAAATCTTAAAATGTTAACTCCTTTAAGAGTTATTTGTATGAGTATTTTTGTTAAATAATACTATGATAATGATAGACCTGTTCGATTGGGCTACTAGCTTATGATTAAGAAACTTGATAAGGTGGCAACATTTTAATCCGTTGGTTTTATTTAAATAAATCACAGATTAAAACATATCACCACCTTACTCGGTAACTATCCTCATCTATCCCAACTCTTGTTAAAGATGACCAGACATTCACTAACCCGGTTGACAAAGCTAACCTATTGGCTGAAATGTTTGCAAGGAATTCATCCTTGCCGGAAAGCAATCAACCACTCCCTGTGATCGAAAATGTATCTAGTTCCATGCCTCAGATATTTTTTCGAACACGTGGAGTTAAAAGGGTTCTCGCAAATCTCGACGTAAATAAATCTCCAGGCCCGGATGGCATTTCAGCACTTGTCCTATGTAAGTGCTCTTCGACGCTTGCCCGTCCCCTTCGTAATCTTTTCAACCTTGCATACCGTGCAGGGGTTTTCCCAGCGCGTTGGAAGATTGCGAACATCCAGCCCATCCCTAAAAAAGGTGAGGCTAATAATCCTGCTAACTATCGACCGATCGCGATTTGCTCAGCGCTTTCGAAGGTTATGGAGATTATGGTTAACCACCATCTTGTGAGGTATTTAGAAACTAATGACTTACTTAATGATCGACAGTATGGCTTCCGTAGGAATCGATCTACGGGAGACCTGATGACACTACTATCCGAAAAGTGGAATCGATCTATTCACAAGCTTGGTAGAGTAAGGTCGTTCATCTAGATATCTCCAAGGCCTTTGATAGAGTTTGGCACGGCGCACTCATATCAAAGCTTATCGCTTTTGGTGTTGGTAGTGACTTCTCTCGATTTATATCGAGCTTTCTCAGAGATCGCACTATACGTGTTGTTGTAGATGGGTTCTCATCCGACGAGCATAGGTTAACCGCAAGAGTACCACAGGGCTCTGTCCTTTCCCCCTCCCTTTTTCTTATTTTCATCGACGACCTCTTGGATCGGACTGTGAATCCAATATACTCATTCGCGGATGACAGCAACCTCTTTCATTCATACTCATTCGATCATAGACCAAGTCGTCAAGAAATCGAGGATAAAAGGCGATTGATGGATGAGTTACTTAGCCAGGATTTGATGGCCATTTCTGAATGGGGTCGAGAGAATAGAGTAGATTTTAATGCACGTAAGACCCAGTGCTCCTTGTTGTCTCACAAGCGATTCACTGATCCAACGGTGTCGTCGATTTTAATGAACGGTGTAGATATTGAGCAATCAGATGCTCTCGATGTTCTCGGCATGAAAATACAACGTGAAGTTCGTTGGACAAACCATGTATTTGATGTGTCGAAAGATGCCTTCAAATGTTTAGGCTTTTTAAAAAGATGTAAGAAATATTTCACACCCTCTGATCTTCTCAATATCTACACTACCTACATCAGACCAAAGATGGAATACAACTCCCATATATGGTCGGGAGCTCCAGCTTCATCACTGGAGCTACTTGACCGTATCCAGAGGAGGGCGATGGTGTTGATAGGATATCCAATTCTATTGTCTCCCTTGAACACCGTCGTAATGTTGGTTGTGTGTCATTGTTCTATCGATACTTTCATGGTGTTTGTTCTTCGGAAATTCGCGATCTTATACCGCCCGTGAGAACGTTCGGTAGAGATACGCGACTCTCCAGGAACGCTCACCCATTTGTTGTCGATTGGACAACCGGCCGCACTACAAATTACAGAATAAATTCGTTCTTCGCCCGTACTATCCGTTTGTGGAATCGACTTCCGGCTAATATCTTTACCTCCAATTACGACATTAAGGGATTCAAAACAGATGTCAACAGACACTACTCCCTCATTCCTCCTTCCAATACCTTATCTTCCTTCTACCAACGCAATGCACTGCATTTATAGGGGACATCCTCTGAGTGTTGGTCCAGTGAAAAAAAAAAACTAAGAGAGTAGTAAGATACATTCTTGTTAAGCGAGTAAGTTCCATACAAATATTAAGCTAGTACAATTACAATTTTAAAAATAAGATTCACTATTCGTTGCTTTATATTTATATGTCATACTGTTCAATAAATAAAGTTAAAGTTTCAAGATAACCATTTTTTCTTTCATGATACATTTTTTTAATGATATGAGTATAATTTTGTTCCAAAAAATAGCTGGCTAAAGCATAAATATTTTTAGTTTTAACTTGATTATAAAAACATTTCAAATATCAAATTTCAACTGATTTTGATTATCCGCATGGAAGTTATATCGATTTTATTTGAAACAAGACTTATCCCACTTTGTGTGGGAGGTACAAGAAGGGTGTGGTAATATCGCCCATATTCCAAGTGTATGAAACGTCCATAAAAGCATTGCCAAAGGTCAAAGTTGATAGTATTCCGATCATCCGTATATAAGTTATAGCAGCTTTAATTTTAGGGAAGGTAATTTGTGTGGGAGGTACTAGGTACGATTAACGTGATTATATAAATTTTATCATATACCAAAATATAGCTAATTCCGAATGTCCGAGTGAAAGTTTCTTTCTTTATTTATTTAACATAGGAATATGGCTATTTGTGTGGGAGGTAACAGAAAGGGCGTGGCAATTTCGCCCAACTGCGAACTTAAACTAAGATTGGGAAGAATATTACGATGTGCAAAGTTTGAATAAATTCCTTAACTCCGACAGTTATCGAGTAAACCAGACAGACAGATAAACGGATGAACAGGGCTCAACTAGCTTAAAATGTTGTGAAACTGATTTGGTCCAAACGTACTTAGGGTCTTAAGTCATTTCTTCAATGCGTTACACTTTTTTTCTGAGGGTGACGGTATAATGAAAGACTGCAAAGCATGGAATTGAAATTTATAAAATTACACGTTCTCTTTTCTTGGAACTATAGTAAAGGAGATTCACAAAAAGTAATATACATTCTTCAACACCCACTATTGTTCTTACCCACAAGAAATACACGTGAAAACGGCCGCAGCCGCCGCCGCAATCGTGACCATTGTGTTTGTACTCTAAAGCTAGATAGATTGAGTTGCCAGCCTCCTCGTTAATTGGTGTTGCCATACTTAAAAATTACTTTGAGTACTGCTCCGTCGTCGAATCATCCCTGATGGCATTTAATCAACTAAGAAACGAACAGCTGTTAAATGACAACTTTTGTTTTGTATTTATCTGAAAGCCGGCGCAAATTGTTTGTAAATTGTTTTAATTGGTTTATATCAGGAAAAGTACAAAGCTATACCAAAAAGTAATTGTATTATTCAACACCATGACTGGTGACAGTGAAATGCGCAATAACAGCACAAATGAAGCCAATGCCAGTGCCATCGATGTGGAACATTATCGGAAACTGGTCAAACAATTGTGCGATATGCGTCGATACCAAACGGCGTTATTTTGGGCTGAAAAAATATGTTGTCTCAGTCAAAATGATCCAAAGGATGTGTACTGTCAGGCACAGTGCATGTTCTTGCTGAAGGAGTATCATCGGGCTGCTCACACCATACGTTTGCATAAATTGGAGAAGACACACATACCCTGCTATAATCTGTTGTTGGAGAGCCTGTATGAGGCAAAGGAGTTCAATGAGGCTATTGTTGTTATAAATACGGTGGATATAGAATATTTGGCTTCATCGCTGATCAATCAACCACTGGATGGTGTTGGCATGGAAGGACCGAGTATGTTGTTTGGTGAGGAGAATGTCAAGAATGTAAGTGAATGTTACAGCCACTATTGTTTGCTTGTAATATACTAATACATTTGATTTTGTTTTCTGTAGGAAATCTTGGCCTCCATTAGCTTTTTGAAGGGTAAAATATATGAGGCCATGGATAATCGTGGCTTGGCTATGGATTATTATGTTCAAGCTTTGCACAAGTCTGTCTATTGTTATGAGGCTTTGGAAGCCTTGGTTCAACATGAAATGCTGATGGCCTGGGAAGGTAAGTTTGATTTTCACTCTGACATCCACAAAATCGATACAAGTTTTAGGAAAAAAATCAATTTACTTGGTGCCTTTCGTACAAATTCCGATTCATATAAGCTTAGGATGGCAGTATACTATTCCGCCTATTCATACATAGAATATAGAAAAAACAATTTTATTAAAGAATTCTAATATGAAATTACATTATCCCTTCTAATTACTGGAAATATTGTTGAATACCAAGGGCGTGGCCAGGGGTAGCTAGCCGCACCACTCTAGATCTCGAACATAATCAAATTTACGTGATTTAGGGCATATTATGTTCACAAATTTATTTTACTAATCTTTACCCAATCTAGTCGTGTTCTTCCCTATGCCCTTATCGAATGCGTTCATTATGATTTAATCCAACCGATCTTAACTTATATATTACTTGTTTTTTCTGTTATAATTTCCTTTTTCAGAAAAAGAACTAATGCAACATTTGCCGATGGAACTTCAGTCATCAGAATCTGATGCTAAGCTTATTACAAAATTATATGAGACAAAACTGAAGAAATATTATGAATCTATAGGTCCAGTAAGTTAGAAAATCATAGAATATATGATTAGTTTTCATAGATTCACCTCTAACATTTGATTATTCCATCTTTACAGCATACGAATGCCGAACAAACTCCCATAGGTAACATGAGTACTCTAAAGTCGATCAAGGAGTTAAATGAAAAAATCCAAATGACTCGAAACTCAGATGCCAGTATACACAAGAACATTCTGCCCAAGTTTATGACGCCTACACAAAATCAAATAATGTCACCGGCTAATAAGTAAATAGCTACGACAATTACATGCTACAAAAGACTCTTTTTAATATATAATTCTAGGGTTTTGGAGGATTTAAAAATACCACCATTTTCTCTGCAAGTCAGTTTAACGCGGGCGTCTTCCCTCATCAACGATTCGCAACGTTCTCACTTGGAGACGCCAAATCGAAATCGTACCAAAGAAAATATCGATGGTGCCAATAGTTTGTTGCTCTCGACCTGCATGACACGCATACAGAAGAGTACGGATATTATGGCTGCCGAAGCTGAAAAACTCTTCTATGATTGTGAATATAAGAAGAGTTTTAAGATCTTAAATGAGTATGGGAAACTGGAGGATATTTATTTATATGAATTTTTATTATATATGATATTACTTTTAGATTGCTAAAGATTGATCCGTATCACAATGGTGCCTTGACTGTACAAATTGGATGTTTGGTAGAATTTGGCGATTACAATAGTAAGTGGAATTCCATTGGAATAAGTCTATTAACTAAAATATACTTTTATCGTGGGAAAAATATTGTAACTTTTTGTCAATTCAATTCATATGGGAGAGTGCTATGTGAACTTGATCATAGAATTTTAAATTGTATGCCGTACAGTGGTATTTTGCTGTCAAAATATATTATATTTCGATAGAAAAGTGTTTCACTATGAAATATCCACAGCTAGCTTTAGTAAAAGTAATAGTTTGTCTTAGAAAAAATGTTCTTAGTGTTATGTAAATTGGACAAAAAATTTTAATTGTATACCGTACAGGTATTTTTCTGTCAAAAATTGTATATTTCGATAGAAAAGTGTTTCACTATGAAATATCCACAGCTAGCTTTAGTAAAAGTAATATATTGTCTTAGAAAAATGTAGTGAAGTCACTTAATTATTACCAAACGAAAACTGATGAAAATTTGTAGTCTAAAGTCATTAATGAATTTGTTCTCTACATAACTGCATTTTTCTTCTTGAGTGTTATTTCATTGTGGGGTTTTCGTAGCGCCTTTGCAAATTTTATTTCTCTGCTTAAAATTATTTTTCGTAGAAACCCGTTTTTCATTTACAAAGTTAAAAATATGCTTTGTATAAATAAACAAAATTCTCGGGTCGAACTCTGAATATAAAATCAATCTTTGAAAAATACAAAAGTTATGACCAATTAAGCGAGATTTTCTGAAAGTAAAACTTACCAATTTTTTTTTATTATTTAAGAATGTTATTGGACTATGACTTAGATTTTTTCAAAATTATTTAAAGCTGAGTTTTATTATCAAATTTTTCAGAACTATTTTATGTGGCTCACAAACTGGTTGATCGTTATCCGGATAAAGCCATATCATGGTATGCTGTTGGCTGTTACTATGATCTGATAGGCAAAAGTGATCCTGCCCGACGTTATCTATCCAAAGCGACTTCTTTAGATAGACTTTATGGACCGGCGTGGTTGGCCTATGGTCATTCTTTTGCCAAAGAAAATGAGCATGATCAGGTATGTACACAAAAATTAACGACAATAGTTTTCCTTAAGCGAAAGAGTGAAGCTCCGCGCAAAAAAAATATAAAAATGAAAATACTATCATTTCAACTATTTGATGGGTGTCATAGAATCCGATTGAAACGGAATTAAAATCTGCAAGGTTGTTGCAGAATCCAAGTAGAAATTGCTCATTTATCGGAATTGAGAATCAATTCAGATATAAATTGGTGTCGTGAAGTCGTATTGCTACTTCCGTGTCAATTTTAATTCCGACAACAATCGGTTTCTATAACACCCCTGTTTGTATGGAAGTTAAAAGGGCTTTATTTTAACCAAATATTTGGCCCGATTGAGTGTGATTTACCATAAGCGGCGTGTTAATTTTGGCCATCTTCGAATATAAGCTAAGTACTAATTGTGTACAGTTTGAATAAATTCTTTAATTCCTTTCGAAACATACGGTGTACATCAGATAGACTCGGAGTTATATTGATTTTACAGAACCCCTACAACTTCTCATTCTTCATAAAAACCGAATATACCGAAATCTATTTGATGAACTTATAATTTTTGTATGGATCGGTTATCTTAACTATTTGAATTCATTTTTGTGTTCCTAACTTTTCCTCTAGGCTATGGCTGCTTATTTCAAATCTACTCAACTAATGCGTGGTTGTCATTTACCCCTGCTGTACATTGGAGTCGAATGTGGTTTAGTTAAAAATTTAGAGTTGGCGGAGAAGTTCTTCTATCAAGCCATGTCGATAGCACCACTGGATGTCTTTGTCTTACATGAATTGGGTGTCATTAAATATGAATATGAATTGTAAGTGAAAAGGTTCATACTTTCAAGAATTCCAAGCTAAAAGTTATAAAAAAATTGTCTACAGCTATGAAAGTGCCGAAGAAGTGTTTCGAACAACGGCCGATATTGTTACAAACAGAGCGAAACAAAATAAGGAAGAAGTTTCTTCCCGATGGGAGCCACTATTCAATAATTTAGGACATTGTTGTCGCAAGAATAAGAAATACAAGGAGGCCTTGGAATATCATCAATATGTATGGTTTTGTTATATCTCTGTTAAGATTTTAGTATTAACAATTTACTTATTATTTCAGGCTTTGCTATTGAAACCTCAATCGCCTCAGACATTTACGGCCATAGGTTTCGTGTATGCCCTTATGGGCAATTTGGAAGAAGCCATTACATATTTTCATAAAAGTTTAGCCCTGAATCGCGACTGCATTGTTACCTCCACCATCTTGAAGACATGCATTGAAGATTTTATGGATGAAGATTCGATAATCGATGACATCTATGGCAAGCATTCGTGGGATAACTATTCGGTTTATAAAGTGGCAAAGAATCTCAATCAATTTCCACCCATCGAAGAGGAGGAGTCACCCACGGTGAAGTTCACGGGCATGAAGTTGAAATTCGATGATGAAGATATTTCAACGAACTCGGATAATATTGATCCGAACGTTATCATGGATATGAGTATGGATATCTAGATGGATGGATGGAGAGAGTGCTGGAATGCTGAAGACTGAGAGAAACGATGAAGAAAGGTAAGGGTAAGGTATTCAACTCCTATGTTATCTCTGTTATTTATCTACGAAGTAGACCCTTAAGACTACCTTAAGTAAACATTTTGTATGGTTTCCAAAAATAAAACTTGCCGCCACTTGAAAATGTCCCCAACACCTTCTTAAAACGCAAACCTGAAAATGTATCAGTTTTTTTACAAAGTCTATTTAAGTACAACCTGCGTTAATTTAGGCCTTAGAATTACAAATGTTATTTTCGAAATAAAAATCGTGAACAATTGCAAATGCATTCTTCGAAAGATTCTTTTATTTGTCATCTAAAAAGTGTTCCTCTAACAATTATAAATACATACTGATTGTTTCCTGTGCCTACTTGGCCATCATGTCATGCAGCTCTCATAAAATACAATCATACTTAAGCAGATGGATCATCTCCGTATCCTAAACCGGTCATAATGCCATTAATAAAGCTATTGACTAGAGTATTGTCAACGGCAGCAGTATTTCCAGCTCCGGCTCCAACACCACCGACAGGTGCTGCAACTGGTGCGGGAACTGAACCATAACCACAGTCGTACATTTGATTTAGCTTTTCCACATCCATATCTGAGAATCCATCACGTTGTCCCATTTTCGAACTGCCCATTGTGCGCTACAAATGAAAGAGAATGATCAATGTTGAGAAATGTTAAATGATATTCCCGAAAAAACCTCCACTTACCACTGGCACTATGGTGGCCTGGCCGTTTGTCGAGAAAGCATTGGCCGAATAATGCATAACACTGCCATAATCGTAGGGAACGCCAAAGGCCAATGTTTTCGAAGCTCTATCGAAATTGGACGCAGCGCTAGGTTGTATATTCTGATACTGGATGGTCACATACGAATCGCGTTCCTCTCTGTTCTGCTCGTGCAAGAAACCCAAGGCGTGCATCAACTCGTGGATGGCCGTACCCGGTTTGGTTAAACAACCGGGCGATTGCAAATTGACTTCCTGTTTGCCACCCACACGACCCACAGACGACCAACAGCCCGAATTGCCACTGACTATGGAAATGTAATCCTGTTGCGAGGAACGTGGCACGAAGCGTATACAAGTACGACGATGATATTCAGCCATGGCATGTTCAATTATGGACATGTCACGTGCATCGAAACTGCCACGGATTTCATAGGGCACAATGCCCTTGGGCCAGCGAGAACTTTGAGTGGTGATGCCATTTTTCATGATCACGCCCTGCTTGGGCACCAGTATATCACCCTCCAGATAGGAGCCCAATTCCTCGGGATTGACTTCGGATGTCTCAGCGGTATAATTGGCCACCAATTGGGCAGTGTTCTTGTCATCTGGTTCTCCGAAAAGAGCCATACCATAGAAACTCAAATCGATGACATCCTTCGAGGGTTGTCTGGGGCCATCCAAGTCATTTGCGCTGACTACCACAATTTCTTCCTCATCACCAATTTGTGGTATTATGGGACTGCACCTAATGTAGCCCACTACCAACCACAACGAGAGTAAAACCGGAGTTATTTTAAACATTGCGAATTGTTTCTTCTTGGGGCTTTTAGTTGTTAATGTTCTTGTTTTCACTGGAACTCTGTTTGCTTTCTTAAAATCCCCGATACTATTTATATGCGCTCAGCATGTTGCCATGTCCGTTTGATTGCCTAAATGAATTTCAATATTATCTCATATTTTATATCATTAGGCAAATTCTATTCACTTTTCTTTTTATTTTCCCACACATTCTTAAAGGTTTATCAGCGTCATGCTTTGGTAGTCTTTCGTGGGTGGTAGTTTTATTGGGTGGATATGAGCTTTATTTAAATATTTAGCCCTGATTTAACATAATAATCATAGGATATTAATTGTGTAATTTCCTTTTTGTTAAGTTTTTGTTTACTTTTGCGCAGATTAACAACTTTGTTTGATGTCTCGTAAAAATGATTTAAAATTTAAATGGAGCTAGTACAAGGTTGGGAGTAATACTATACTTACAGTAGAGCGTAAAGAAGATTTTTTCTTTATAATGCCATAAAACTTCCCAAATATTTCTAAGGGAAAAATGCTTATTTCGTTCATGGATTTATAAAAATTAATTAAATTCAAAAAATTTCTTGGCAATAAATAAATTTAGTTTTTGTGGACTAATGCTAATGAACTAATCGAGAGGGATATAAGTTCGTAAAAAAATAAATATATTATTTTTTAATTTTTTTCTTGTAAATATAAAATATTTCTTTGATTTAAATTTATTTTAAAAAATCTCTTTCAAACTCATCTTCACGCGCCCAAATAGTAGCATATGAATAAAAGAGTAGTAGCAAACAGTAGCTTCTATCGCTCACTCTAAAACTTGCCCCACGCGTTTAGGTGAAAGGGCGCATGAGGAGGACTGGTGGTCCTTCCACAGGACTGGTGGTCCTTCCACACAGAATTATATACTGCCATAAACTTCTAAATTGAGCAAAATCGGGAGCTGTACGCAGATTTTAGCCCTCAATTCATTTATTTCTTCGTGACTAGTAATTCTAAGCCCATTGCCCGATATAAAATAAATTACAAAATGTACATGACTAGTAATTCTAAGCCCGATATAAAATAAATTACAAAATGCACATATACAGGTATGTGATAGCTTTCGCCGTGTTTTGGTTTCACTTTACTTTTTGAAATCACCTTTGTAAAATGTAGGAGTGATGACTTCCACGTGGAAATGATTGATCAACAATGTATGTTTTGAGTACAAACAAGTAAGGAAGGTTAAAGTCGGGCGTGGCCGACTATATGATACCCTACACTTAGTCATTATACCCTATGGTGTAGGATATAAAAAGGTCATTACATTTGAACCGGGTGATATACGATGCAGCTATACATATTCCATACTTCTATCTGAATTTGAAAGAAAATTTGAACACAAACTATGAATGGGAGCTATATACAAATCTGAACCGAAATATTTAACGCTTTCCAAAATTTTATGGAGTGTTATATATGTGGTTTCTAGAGCGGAAAGAATCAAATCGGGAGCTATATATAATCTGAACCTATGTGACCCACTTTCGCTATAGTTGTTTCTATTTGAAACATTAGCTGCTGTGAAGAATTAGAAGAAAATCTGTTCAAATATTCTATTTCTAGTGCGGAAATAATCAATTCAGTAGCGAAATTTGTATTGGATATATATATATATGTGAACTCATCTGACCCATTTTCACCAGAGCTGTTCTTAGTTGAAATATAAGCCGTTTTGCCAAATTTGAAGAAAATCTGTCAAAGTTTGTGGTTTCTAGAGCGGAAAGAATCAAATTGGAGGAGACATTTGTGTGGGAGCTATATATAAATCTGAACCGATCTATCCTATTTTTAATAGAGCTGTTTTTATTTGAAATATAAGTTTTTGTATGCCAAATTTGAAGAATATCTGCCAAAGTTTGTGGTTTGGTTGTCTAGAGCGGAAAGAATAAAATCGGAGGAGACATTTGTATGGGAGGTATGTATAAATCTGAACCGATCTATCATATTTTTACCAGAGCTGTTCTTAGTTGAAATATAAGCTGTTTTGCCAAATTTGAAGAAAATCTGTCAAAGTTTGTGGTTTCTAGAGCGGAAAGAGTCAAATCTGAGGAGACATTTGTATGCATACCCTGTGGTGTAGGGTATAAAATGATGTTTTCTTAAACAATCGTGTTGAATAGACACTCTTTTATTCATATCAATAAAAAATGCACAATTTCGAACCAACAATATGTAATTTTCCATAACAAAAACATTTCAATGTGACAACAACTTGGAACTGAAATGTGGCATCAAAATAAAGTGTTTTCTTTAAATCATTTTATTGTTGATATATTGTGTGCAATTACAGGTTTTGCATGTGAAGTTAATGTAAAACATATCAAATATTGACCGTGTAGTGTTTTCTTCATATACACAATAGATTTTTGGTACTGAAAATCCCCATTACCTTTGCTTTCCTTAGAGCATAAGCAGGCGAAAATGACAAAATTGATGTGAAATTTCGTGATATTCTTCCACTTTCGCCCAAAAGCGAAAGCCATCACACAATCACTTTTTTCAAATAGAGTTAAAAACTACTCAAAACTATTCTTCCATTTGTCCTTGTAGTATATTTGGGCTGTTTTTCTTTAAGCCGGGATGTTAATAAAAATTTAATTTTTTGTTCAAAATAAAAAAATATTCTTTCACATTGTCGCCAACTACAATATAAATATATGTATAAAAAGAAATTTTCAGAAAATATTTTATGTCGACTTTATTGGACTTAGCCTCGATAACCACCACTTTGACTTGCACTGGATAATTATCCAGGCTAAGTCAAAAATTTTTAACACAAAATTATTTTTTTCAAAATTTGTTTTCACATTTCAAAAAAGAATTTTTTATTTTCAGTGAAATTTTAACATTTTATTTAGATTTTTGTTATCGTAGCTTAGTTGTCCAGTCTTAAAGAAGAACGGCCATATTATTTGAAAACTAGTGAGATTTTTTAATTCTGTGAAGTGTACACTAGACTTTCATAAATTATAAAAATCAAAAATAATAAAAAGACGAAACATATTATGTTTAAAGTCTATTCATATTTGTTATATTCAATTATTTTTATTATTGAACGCCTACTTTTAAATATTTTTTCATAAACATTGATGTAACCAATTCCAATTTTGCGACATTATCTGATATTGTAAAAATGGAAAAGATTAACTTCCTCTTCGCGTCATTACTGTGATTAAATTGAAATCACTCTTCAATAAGTTTATTATTGAATGTTGTTTCTATCAAAAATAGTTATTTTTATTATCTTAATTTTCTTTTAGCCTTTTTGGGACAGCGGTATTGCGAAAAGTTACCTCATTCATTGATCCTCTCCATAAATTGGTAGTTTAATTGATGTCTCAAGCTTAGAGAGATAGCTAAATTCATATCACTATCTTGAAATTAGTTGAGTAATTTTTTACTGAGGCTGTATCTTAGAGACTTTCAACGAAATATAAATTTGTTAACTGATGTCGGATAAGTCAAGCCACTAAGTTTGAAAAATGGTTTATACTTTTCTGGTACGGTTTATGAGATGTGGCAAGACGAAATTCCGAAAACAATTTTTATACCCTCCACTAGGGTATTATGTCTTTGTGCATTTGTTTCTAACACCCAAAAGGAAACGAGTTAGACCCATTGTTTATTATACAGATCGGCTCAGAATCACTTTCTGAGTCGATTTAGTAATGTCCGTCTGTCTATCTATTGTTGTAATCAAATTACAGGTCGCAATTATAGTCCGATCTTAACAGAAATTGGCACAAAAAGTTTTGTGCATCAAGGACGAACGCTATTTAATTTGAGTCAAATCGGTTCAGATATAGATATAGCTTCACTTTCTGAGTCGATTTAGCAATTTCCGTCTGTCTGTCTGTCCATCTATTGTTGTAATCAAATTACAGGTCGCAATTATAGTACGATCTTAACAAAAATTGGCACACATAAGTTTTGTGCATCAAGGACGGACGCTATTTAATTTGAGGCAAATCGGTTCAGATATAGATATAGCCCCATACAAATGTCGCTCCCGATTTGACATTTTCCGCTCTAGAAACCACACATTGTACCCGATTTTCTTTAAAATTGGCACAACATCTTATAATCCAACTAGAAACACCTATTCAGAAGTTGGGCAAGATCGGTTCAGATTTAGATATAGTCCCCATACAAATATCGCTCCCGATTTGAAATTTTCCGCTCTAGAAACCACATATTGTACCCGATTTTCTTTAAATTTGGCACAACATCTTATAATCCAACAAGAAACACCTATTCAGAAATTGGGTAAGATCGGTTCAGATTTAGATATAGCCCCCATTAAATATAGGGTCCTGTGTCAATCATGTATGTCTACATGTAGATTCGACCCAGAAAAACTAAATGAATTATAAATTCAAAAAAATCTACTTAAAAGTTGCAAATATTTTAGTTGCAACGAGAGATGATTGAAAAGAACCAATCTAGAAGGTTGTGACATTATCGCCCATATTCCATATAGGAGGCTATATAATTATTGCCAAATATCAATTTTCAGAGTATTCCTATCACCCGGTTGAAAATTATAAATGGTTTTAATTTAATCCTTCAATGCGTTACACTTTCTTATATCTCAAATGGTATATACCTCCCTACTCTGTAGTATGGTATAGGGTAATTCCACAATATTTTGACCTTTTTCTATTTAACTGAAATATGGCACAAACATTCTGCTAGTTATTGCGGGAATATGTCAAAAAATCTAGATTTTGGAACATTTCGGTTATTATATCTCAAAAACGTGAATTGCTGGAAAAATTTCTCAGTTGACTCCATACTTTCCGGTCTAACAATTGACTTTTTTTGGTCCACTACAAAAAATCAACTGACGATTTTTACATATTTTTTAAAGTTTATTTTTAAAGACCTCTCAAACTCCAGTATTACTTTTCTTCCTACATCTATTTTTGCGAAAATCGTAGATGTGAATATCGTAAAAACTAAAATTTTGTCTTGCTGAAATAGAAAATCATTTTGAAAAACAATTACATATAATTTCTGAAAGAAATGCACCCCACTCTGAAAATTTGATATCTTGCAGGGAATAAAATAGGCTAAAATAAATTAAAAAAATGAAGAAAATTAAAGATATGATTTCAGGATATTCAATGATTAATTTTTGGAGTCCTTGATCTTACAGAACTTAACACTTTACTTTAACATTCAAAACTTTAGTTTTCCTTCGTTTTCTGCTGGAATTAATCTATAACAAGTTATTGGATTTCGAAGACCACCTTATATGCCGTACACAACATGTGTTTAAAGTCTCTCGTTGTGGTTGTGATATTTCGAAAACTTGAACCGAGATTTCAATGTTATCTTCAAGCTTAGTAAAGAATTAAGTGACTTTAGACGAATTAGTATGTAGACGCTTTATTAGGCACAACAGAAGTATAAATATGACACGTTTTCTGAATTCTTACCAATATTGAACAAAGCCGCGAAAACTTATCTGAGATCGCCAGTGCCAAAATGATTAATCAAAATACATACTTACTTAGCTTCTTGACCAGCGTCCGATTTGTTGTACTCTGGTTTTACATGCAGCCTATTCAAAGGACTCCTTCTTGGCGAATCCACCCAACAAATCCCATCAATATTGGTATGATCTGGTTGAAAATATTACAAATACAACTGTCAACTTACAAATAATGCATTCTCAAAATAAATAATTTTATTCACAATTTTAAATATAATCTTTGGTTTCTATAGAATACTGATTGTTTCTTATGCCTCCTTGGCTATCATGTCATGCAGTTCTCACAGAATATAATCATATTTATGCAGATGGATCATCTCCGTATCCTAAACCGGTCATAATGCCACTGATAAAGCTATTGATAAGAGCGTTGTCAACGGCAGCATTATTTCCACCTGCTCCAACTCCACCGACAGGTGCAGCAACTGGTGCAGGAACTGAACCATAACCACAATCGTACATTTGATTTAGCTTTTGCACGTCCATATCTGAGAATCCATCACGTTGTCCCATTTTCGAACTGCCCATTGAGCGCTGAAATTGAAAGATTGTTGAACATGGAAATTCATCCCACAAATTATAAGTTGGGAATCATTTGTTTTTTTTTTAAGAAATCCCCTAAAATCCCTACTTACCACCGGCACTATGGTAGCCCTACCATTTGTCGAGAAAGCATTGGCCGAATAATGCATAACACTGCCATAATCGTAGGGCACCCCGAAGGCCAATGTTTTCGAAGCTCTATCGAAATTGGACGCAGCGCTAGGTTGTATATTCTGATACTGGATGGTCACATACGAATCGCGTTCCTCTCTGTTCTGCTCGTGCAAGAAACCCAAGGCGTGCATCAACTCGTGGATGGCCGTACCCGGTTTGGTTAAACAACCGGGCGATTGCAAATTGACTTCCTGTTTGCCACCCACACGACCCACAGACGACCAACAGCCCGAATTGCCACTGACTATGGAAATGTAATCCTGTTGCGAGGAACGTGGCACGAAGCGTATACAAGTACGACGATGATATTCAGCCATGGCATGTTCAATTATGGACATGTCACGTGAATCGAAACTGCCCCGAATTTCATAGGGCACAATGCCCCTGGGCCAGCGAGAGCTTTGAGTGGTGATGCCATTTTTCATGATCACGCCCTGCTTGGGCACCAGTATATCACCCTCCAGATAGGAGCCCAATTCCTCTGGATTGACTTCGGATGTCTCAGCGGTATAATTGGCCACCAATTGGGCGGTGTTCTTGTCATCTGGTTCTCCGAAAAGAGCCATACCATAGAAACTCAAATCGATGACATCCTTCGAGGGTTGTCTGGGCCCGTCCAAGTCATTGGAGCTGACTACCACAATTTCTTCCTCATCGCCAATTTGTGGTATTATGGGACTACACCCAGTATAGCCCACTACCAAGAGCAAGGAGAGTAAAACAGGAGTTACTTTAAGCATTTAGAATTGTTCTTTGTGTTGTTAATGTTCCTGTTTTCACTGGAACTCTGTTTGCTTTCTTCAAATCCCCGAGTCTATTTATATGTGCTCAGCATGTTGCCGTGTCCGTCTGATTATCTATTATTTTGTGTCATTAGGTAAATTCTATTCACCTCTTTACTTTCCCACACTCTATGCGCCATAAGCTTTCATAAATATTTCTTATCGTTCATGTTTGTTTGCTGTTTGCGTTTTTGGGTAGTCTTTTGTGATAGTTTTATTGACCTTCATTTAAATGTTTATCCCTATGTTAACATAATAATCATAAGATATTATTTTTATACAGTGTTTTTATTTATTTTGTATTTTTTGCACAAATTAAGAACTTCCTTTGATGTCTCGTAAAAGTGATTTAAAATTTAAAAGGGGCTCGGATAAGGTTCGGTGTTATTTTACATATTAGTGCCGCAAAACACTTTGTAGTATACATCCATATTTCCTCAGTGTCCTTTTTATACCCTCCACTGTCTTTGTGCATTTGTTTGTAACACCCAAAAGGAAACTAGTTAGAACCATCGTTTATAATACAGATCGGCTTCGAATCACTTTCTGAGTCGATTTAGAAATGCCCGTCTCTCTGTCTGTCAATCTATTCTTGTAATCAAAGTACAGGTCGCAATTATTGTCCGATCTTAACAAAAAAGTGGCACAAGTAAGTTTTGTGGATCAAGAACGGTATTTAATTTGAAGAAAATCGGTTCAGTTTTAGATATAGCCCTCATACGAATGTCGCTCTCGATTTGACATTTTCCGCTCTAGAAACCACACATTGATCCCTATGTTCTATAAATTTGGCACAGCATCTTATAATCCAACTAGAAACACCTATAGTCAATGCGGGAAAGATCGGTTCAGATTTAGATATATCACCCATATAAATGTCGCTGTCGATTTGAAATTTTCCGCTCTAGAAACCACACATTGATCCCGATTTTCTATAAATTTGGTATAACATCATATAATCCAATTAGAGGCACTATAGTCAAAGCGGTAAAGATCGGTTCAGATTTATATATAGCCCCCATACAACTGTCGCTCCCGATTTGTCTTTTCCGCTTAGAATCCACATATTTTCTTCAAATTTGGCACAAGACCTTATAATCCAACTAGAAACATCTATGGTAAAATCGGTTCATATTATGATATAGCCCCCATACAAATGTCGCTCCCGATTTGACTTTTCCACTCTAGAATCCACATATTATATCCGATTTCTTTAAATTTTGCACAACATCTTATAATCCAACTAGAAACACTTATGCAAAAATGGGTAAGATCGGTTCAGATTTAGATATATCACCCATACAAATGTCGCTCTCAATTTGAAATTTTCCTCTCTAGAAACCACACATTGATCCCGATTTTCTATAAATTTGGCATAACATCATATAAACCAATTAGAAGCACTATAGTCAAAGCGGTAAAGATCGGTTCAGATTTATATATAGCCCCCATACAAATGTCGCTCCCGATTTGTCTTTTCCGCTTAGAATCCACATATTCTCTTCAAATTTGGCACAAGACCTTATCGAGTTAGATCGGTTCATATTACGATATAGTCCCCATACAAATGTCGCTCCCGATTTGACTTTTCCACTCTAGAATCCACATATTGTATCCGATTTTCTTTAAATTTGCACAACATCTTATAATCCAACTAAAAACACCTGTGGTGGGAAAGATAGGTTCAGATTTAGATATAGCCCCCATGCAAATGACGCTACCGATTTGTCTTTTTCCGCTCTAGAATTCACATATTTTGCCGGATTTTCTTCAAATTTGGCACAACACATTATAATCAATATCTATGGTGAAAGTGGGTAAGATCGTTTCAGATTTAGATATAGCCCCATACAAATGTTGCAACCAAATGTTTATCTGATTATTTTTTACCCTGGAACATACATTATGAGAGTGGGTCACAATGGCCCATACAAAAATCATTCCCGATTTCATTTTTTTATCGAATTGAATTACAATGAAGAAAGTGGAGGGTATCATATAGTCCGCCCCGTCCGATTTTAGCCTTTCCTTACTTGTTTCTCTTCGGTTTGTTATCAATTATATTAAAATTTATAAATAATAAATGTCATTACATATAAGTGGGTTACATGTCAATAATACCCAAAATGAGCAGGGTGGCTTCTTTTTGAATCATATGTTAGTTTGACAGTGACAGTTCATTCCTCCGGTCGAGTCGAAACGCTGCGTTTTCTTCAAATTCTGAATATTTCTCAGTCTGCTATTGATTTTCCAATCAGACTAGGTAGAATAAATGTTTACTGTGGTAAAGTAAAAGTTTTCTGCCTTGCTTAAAGCTTTTCTTCTCATGGGTACATCCAATACCAGCTACGCAGAACCAAGGTTTACTGCGTTGCCGTCTCCTCTGGGGTATGTCCAAACCGACCACGTAAAGTAAAGGTTTGCATCGATACCCGCGTTCGGCCGTTCTTAAAGATTTTCTACTCTGGGGTATACCCAAAGTGTACGTGTTACCTGCATTGCACACTACTTTCAAATGGATTTTTCGAAATAATTATGTTTTTAATTTTAGTAAAATTATTTTAATTATTTTAGGAAATTTTTCTACATAATTCCAAAATTTCATTATGATTTCTCAATTCCTTTCGACGATTTTGCGCATTTTTATTTTCCGATTTTTATTTTCCTCAAAAAATTATCTTTTATGAAATTTTTAGTTTTTCGTGAAATGAATCACAACAAGTGAATGGCTATGGCTATTATTGTCTTTTAGAATCTATTAAAGCTAGTGACATTCCCTTCCCAAAATGGTATAATCATTATAAAGAGAATATATTTTTCAGCTTTCTGATAATAAGATTTGTTTCACCCAATGAAAGCACCGTATATCATCACGTCTTGGGGTGCCTCCTCGGGGTCAAAGGTGGAAAAAGAGCGAAAAATACATAAAAAGCTCCAAACTTGTTTCGGAGTAGTCCGAAGAGGGGTAAGATCATTAATTTTTCCTCCCTAACATTTTTTCTGAAAACACCGACCCCCTATCCCCACACCGCATATATCTATATCTTTTCTTCTAGTAGACATTTTTGAGTTCTGTAAAAAATCAAAATTAGACAAGGACCAAAGGATTATTTTGAAATCGGATATATTTTAGAAATAGGCCCAAAGTTGAATACTTTTCGAATTTTTATATTTTAAAGAAAATTAAAATTTGTTTCAGTTTTTTCGTTTGTATTTTTTGGTCTGTAATCAATATTTGATTTGAACTGTGTTATTGTCCTGACTCAAGACCATTTTGCATCTATATTTAATAGATTTAATATAGATATATAATATAGATATTTAATAGATTTAATTTACAAATGGCATGGTGATATTTACTACTTGGCTGCAGACTACCACGATCATGATTTCGACCATGTCAAAAGTCTTTTCAAGTGGCTTCGCAGCGACTTTTCAACATCAAACCCGGCCTCTATAAGGAGATGATTCTCACAAACGAACGAGAAGCACAACTCACTTGCCGAATGATCGTGGTAGTCTGCAGCCAAGTAATAAATGTCACCATGCCATTTGTAAATAAATTTGCATTCTATTAAATATAGAAGCATAATGGTCTTGAGCCAGGACAATATCCCAGTTCAAATCAATTATTTTTGTTTGTTTTTTTTAACATATTTTTACGTATTTATTCATAATGCGAAGAAAAAAATTTATTTTTTTTGTATTACAAATTTTCACGTTTTTCAGATTTTGAAAATTGAAAAAAAAGTCATTCTATTTTTGACTTTGTAGAACTGTTTCTCACACATTTTAAAAGATTTTGCACTCAGATATTTTTTTTCTATAAAAATATTTCATGCAGTAATTCGATTTGTCTGCTATTTTTTTTGACATATTTCCGGCAAATGAAATCCGATTGTTATATTGTTATAGCAAATTTACTTACCTTTTAGGAAATTTACTTACCTTTTTATCAGCGTACCTACTTTTCATAATTTCATGAGACGAAAATGCGTTTTGGATCTAAAAAATCTGACTTTTTGCACTGAATGTATCCTATCTTCTAAGGGTGCAATTTCGTGCAGGCAAAAGTTACCCTACAAAAGCGGGGAACCCTTCAACCTTTCCAAATGTGTATATATTTCGTTAAAGGCTTATTAAGGAAAAAAGTTGTGTTGGTCCAAAGTCAGACATTTGTTCAAAAAGAATATTTTTTAAAATATTTATTACAAACTGTATATGGCACAAACATAGCTTTGGCGTCATAACAAAGCTAAGAAACCACAATTTCTAATAAAAAATCTGAAAAACTTGAAAGTCTGTAAAACAAAAAAAAATAAAATTTTTCTTCGCATACATACGTAAAACATAAACATAAAAACCAAAAACTAAAAATTTTATTTTTCTTTAAAATCGAAAAATACGAAAAGTAGTCAACTTTGGACCGATTTCTATAATATATTCGATTTCCCGATTTTGAATGTGTCTCAAAATAATCCTTGGGTCCTTGTCTAATTTTGTATTTTTACAGAACTTAAAAATGTTTACTAGAACAAAAGTTATTAAATTTTGGCCGATGGATTTAGATTCTGAAGCACTGTGTAAGGGAGCTCCCATACAAAAACTAAATTTTTTAATACATTTTGCTCCGACCGCTCTAACTACCCCAACATGTTTTCGGAACACATCGACCCCCTATCCCCACCCCGTATGGAGCTCCCATACAAAAACTACATTTTTATAAACTTTGCTCCGACCGCTCTAACTGGCCAAGGAGGACCCTATTGGAGTCAAATGTATGACTGACATCCAATATTTTTTCAACCTCCACATTTTATTAGAAGTTATCTAACCCTACATCAACCCTACGATAAGGGGGTCCCATATAAAAACTTTTTTTTTAAATTTGCTCCTATCGTTCTAATTGTCCCAAGGAGACCCATAGGGTAATCAAATTTATGACCAACCCCCAATATTTTTTCAGTCCCAACATTTTCTCAGAACATACCTGCCCCCTATCTTCAAACATAGAGGTGGCCTTATACATTTTGTTATTTTTATATTTTTATGAAAAATAGGCTTAAAACTGCCCCGAGTCCCCTAGGGGCGATTGGTCGCCCTTTATTTCCCATCCCCAACTTTTTCCCAGAACATACCTACCCCCTATTTCTACTCCTCCTAAAGCGGGGGCCAATACAAAAACTAATTTTTATAATATTTGCTTACATCCCTGTAACTGTAGACGTAGTCGTCTATTAATTTAAATCCTCTATCGGCAGCGTCTTTGACAACATGTAATTTACGCAATATTATTAGCGTTTTCACAACTCCGAACATCTGGCGCAATTATGCTCTAAATCATTTTCGTCTTCTTCTTAATCGACATCATTCACGTCACATTCTTTCTCGCTATATTCGTCGGACGGTTTTTCCATCTCATCGTCAAATATTCCATTCTTCTTCTGCTTCAAGTACACGAATTGTATTCGTCGTTTTCCGATTGCTGTCAGAGGGGATATTCGGATGAAGTAATGCAACAGCTTCACCACTGAGATTCCAAAGATGTCCACAGAATCTCTTCACCACCGATTCCCTGCGACACAATCTTATAAAAAATTTGCTCTATTTTCTTAGAAATAAAATTTTGCTTACGTCGCACAGTGGAATATTTTCATACAAGCTGCGTCAAACATTAGAAGGAATAGAGCTAGGACCTTGAAATTTCGCACACGTCCCTTATATCGTCAAATTGGATCAAAACAATATTTTGTTTAAATCCGCCCACAACCACGCCCACCTCCCATTTAAGTTAAAATGAAAAAATGTCATAATTTTTTTTTTATTTTTAAATATATGTGAATACAAATACCTTACCAGTGATTTCGTTTGAGCCCACAATTAAATGAAAATTGCCAGTGCCCCGCCCAAATAAAATTTTTGATTTTTTACGACTCTCGAAAAATTTTATAAAAATTATTTTATTATTTAATCGATGACTTAAGATTAATATCGACCCAATATTTACATGCGCTCGCATTCCATAAAACCTTACATCCCTAAAATAGGCTTTAAATAAATTTCCCTAAATACATTAACAGAGAACAACGAAGAAAGTATTGCTTAATTTTTTGCTTAGAAGGTTTTACCATTTCAGTAATAAAATCGATGTTGGCAGCTATAAGCAGAAAATTATTTTTAAAAGAATAAATAAGACAATAGTTTAACAACACTGTGCAACATTTTTGAAGTCATTTCAAAATAACCATATACGGACACCGCTACATGATAAAAGACCAAAAAAAAAAGACCCGTGTTTTTTTTCCCCCCAAAGTCATGCACTTTTTTTTATGGGCCCCCAGAGATTTGAGGCCTCGGTGTAATTTTTGGAAAAAAGTGATCATATTCTCAGGCTCATATCTTGCAAACCGTTCGGAATTTTGATTTACTCTCTGAGGCAAAGTTCTAGCTCTTGTCATAAAGAACAAAAATTGTGAACATATAAAATCAAAAAAACTTCATCTTCAAGGTCAGGTCCATAGGTAGCAAACCGTTGAAAATTCAGGGAAACAATCAACTACAAAAATGTACCTAAGATCTCAATAAACAACTTTCTAGAACATATGAACTTCCTAGGGATGATTCTTAACACCGTTTAGGTAAGAAAAATATATTGTTTCTGTTAATGGTCAGTCCGACTGCAGTGCGTATGAGTGATATTCTCCTTAATCAACAGCACGTATACGCTACCTGCGCACACTACAGCCTATAAGATTTGTTCAGCGACATTTGCGATTTTGACCTTGAAGATGAAGTTTTTTTGATTTTATATGTTCACAATTTTTGTTCTTTATGACAAGAGCTAGAACTTTGCCTCAGAGAGTAAATCAAAATTCCGAACGGTTTGCAAGATATGAGCCTGAGAATATGATCACTTTTTTCCAAAAATTACACCGAGGCCTCAAATCTCTGGGGGCCCATAAAAAAAAGTGCATGACTTTGGGGGAAAAAAAAACACGGGTCTTTTTTTTTGGTCTTTTATCATGTAGCGGTGTCCGTATATGGTTATTTTTTTTCTCGTGTTGCACTGTGCAATATTTGTAAATGCCGAGGCATAGGTCGGCCTCGCTAATATTGTTTTATACTGTAAAAAATTACCAATACTGAATAAATACAACCTGTGTCTGAAATGGAAAGCAAAAAATAATTATTTTTTTTAATGCAAAAGAACAAATCAAGAGCTCCTATTTTCTACGATCTAAACGAAATTTCAATACGTTTCCGAGATACGTCCCAATAACATAACCTCTCTTATGATGAAATTTGCAACTATTTTAGCATTTATGAACTTTAAATGCATCCACAGCTAAAATTAACCGCGATATTGGGCAAATATTTTCGAATATGCTTATTAATAGGAATGTTCTTTGCAAAATTCAATCAGTAAAGTTGAGATTTGGGCGCGTGAAATTTAGGAGTTTTTGCCGCTGATAATACACTGTGCGTCGCTTTCACCTTCAAACAACTGTTCTAATTTAAGATTTACCGGCGAGAGCAAAATTTTTATTAATGTATTAACACATTCCATAGGAACAATTTTAAAAGGAAGCAAAATTTCTTTAATCGTTATCTCAAACATAATTTATCCAAAAAGTTTTATTTTAATAACGCAAACCTCGTTGCATTTTTCTTCTAGCATTTTGAAAACCGTATATTCCGGAAATTACTTGAAATTTATAAATATCCAAAAATACACTCTAAATTACAAGATTAAAAGCAGAGCGAGCATAACACAACCACAGAACATATCCACAGAACCAAATCATCGCACAACAACTTGGTGTGTTTTTCATATTAAATTTTTGAGCAATTTTTCATAAATTAACCTCGAAAATTATGAAAAACTGTCCGAACAAAATGGGTCAAATTGCATATGCAATATAGAGAAATATTGATCGATTTTTCTTTTTACACACCTCATTGTAGTTCGCCTCGTTCGCCTTTGCCCATATGCTCATTTCTATAGAGAGATTAATGTATTAAAAATTCTACCGTCAACCTAAAATTCATTCTTAAAATGACATTTTATTTAAAATTTTAGAATTAATCTTTGGTTATTTCTTATTTTAATAAAATACTGAGGGTTCCTTATGCCTTCTTGGCTGTCATGTCATGCAGTTCTCAAAGAATATAATCATATTTATGCAGATGGATCATCTCCGTATCCCAAACCGGTCATAATGCCACTGATAAAGCTATTAATGAGATGGTTGTCAACGGCAGCAGTATTTCCACCGGCACCAACACCACCGACAGGTGCTGCAACTGGTGCGGGAACTGAACCATAGCCACAATCGTACATTTGATTTAGCTTTTGCACATCCATGTCTGAGAATCCATCACGTTGTCCCATTTTAGAACTGCCCATTGAGCGCTGAAATTGAAAGATTGTTGAACATGGAAATTCATCCCACAAATTATAAGTTGGGAATCATTTTTTTTTTAAGAAATCCCCTAAAATCCCTACTTACCACCGGCACTATGGTAGCCTGACCGTTTGTCGAGAAAGCATTGGCCGAATAATGCATAACACTACCATAATCGTAGGGCACGCCGAAGGCCAATGTTTTCGAAGCTCTATCGAAATTGGACGCAGCGCTGGGTTGTATATTCTGATACTGGATGGTCACATACGAATCGCGTTCCTCCCTGTTCTGTTCGTGCAAGAAACCCAAGGCGTGCATCAACTCGTGGATGGTCGTACCCGGTTTGGTTAAACATCCGGGCGATTGCAAATTGACTTCCTGTTTGCCACCCACACGACCCACAGACGACCAACAGCCCGAATTGCCACTGACTATGGAAATGTAATCCTGTTGCGAGGAGCGTGGCACGAAGCGTATACAAGTACGACGATGATATTCAGCCATGGCATGTTCAATTATGGACATGTCACGTGCATCGAAACTGCCACGAATTTCATAGGGCACAATACCCCTGGGCCAGCGAGAACTTTGAGTGGTGATGCCATTTTTCATGATCACGCCCTGCTTGGGCACCAGTATATCACCCTCCAGATAGGAGCCCAATTCCTCGGGATTGACTTCGGATGTCTCAGCGGTATAATTGGCCACCAATTGGGCGGTGTTCTTGTCATCTGGTTCTCCGAAAAGAGCCATACCATAGAAACTCAAATCGATGACATCCTTCGAGGGTTGCCTGGGCCCGTCCAAGTCATTGGAGCTGACTACCACAATTTCTTCCTCATCACCAATTTGTGGTATTATGGGACTGCACCCAATGTAGCCCACTGCCAAGAGTAGGGAGAGTAAAACAGGAGTTACTTTAAACATTGTGAATTTCTTCGTAAGTTTTTCTTGATTTCCCTCTTGGGACTTTGTGTTCTTAATGTTCCTGTTTTTACTGGAACTCTGCCTGTTGTCTTCAAATTCACGAGGCTATTTATATGTGCTCAGCGTGTTGTCGAGTCCGTCTGATTGCTTAAATGAATTTTAATATTATCTATTATTTTGTGTCATTAGGTAAATTCTATTCACCTTTTCTTTTATTTTCCCACACGTTATGCGCCATAAGCGTTCTTAAATATTTCTTATCGTTCATGTATGTTTGTCGTTTGTTTTTTTTAGGTAGTCTTTCGTGATAGTTTTATTGGGTAGCGGAGACCTTCATTCAAATGTTTATCCCTGTGTAAACATAATAATGTTTTTGTTTATTTTGCGTATTATTTTGCACAAATTAAGAACTTCTTTAGATGCTTGGTGAAAGTAATTTAAAATTTAAATGGGGCTCGGATAAGCTTCGCCTTTATTAATATCCGTAAAGACTATACTTCAAATAGCTCTAGATCGCTAGAGATTTTATTAAATTGTAACCAAACAAGATGAAAATTAATTTCTGTATAGATCGACCGGGTCGAATGTTCTATACCATGCAGTGTATTCCACAGTAATACTGGTAAATTAGAGGTTTACCACTTTAGGTAGAATTGTAGTAACATGATAGGAAAATTGTGATGTTTTGGAAATATTGTGTAAAAAACTAATAGGACGATAGGTAGGGTGCACAAAAAAATTTTCACACCGAATTTCATTTTTCTAGTTGTTGTCGATTATCACATTTCTCCCCTTAAAAGTATAAATTACTGCCTGCACTTTCATGATATAAGAGGAATGTACTTACCTAGTATTATGTAAATACAGGCAGAAATCTTCAAAAAAACTCTCTTCCCTTTTGGACATTTGCAAATCCAAATACGTACTTTTAGGTTAGAAATTGTAAAAAATGGGATATAATTGGCACCGATCAGATGGCATAAATTGTACCTTAAGAAAATATATTTATAAATATAAATATTTTTCATTGATAACAAGTAACACTTTGATTATGGAATCTTCAAGTTCAAGTATTTTACGGTGTATGTACACTAGGATGGGTCACGAAAATAAATTGCAGCGGTCACTCCCAATATTTCCCAATATTTTGTCACTGGGTCAAGCCATCTGTGAGCTAAACGCTCCTGAAAACACTTCTAAAAATCATGTTTTTTCCGTGTAATTGTTTATGTTGTATTTTTGCCCACAATTTTTTCTGAATCACTTTAAATACAATTTTGTATTCTTGTCGTTGGTCGTATTATATTGATTTTTTGTGGTTTTTCAAGGTGACAGCTAAAAACTCATATTTCTTGGAAACATTTCCTAAGAGGTGTTATGAAAAATAAATAGATGGAATCAATACCTTCGAATGATGCCAAATATCGGAATATGTTTGTGAAATAATTTAATACAGAAGATGGACTTTCAGAGCGAAAAATTGCAAACTCTTTTTACAAAAATGAGCGCTGCGGCGTCAATTTCTACCCGATGTTCACCATTTAGGCAACATTCGAAAGGTCTTGAATACATACTATTTATTTAAAAAAAGATAACATATTAACACCAAATACGAAAAATTGTTCAGTTGTGACTATGAAAAAATAAAATGCTATAAAGGTCCAATTATTAGACCAATAAGTAACTCTAAGACGAGAATCAAAATTTATATTTAAAGTGCTTCCGAGGGTCTACTAATTCAAAAAAAAGGACAAATATGCAACGTAAAAAAAATTACACACGAAAAACATGATTTTTAGGGGTGTTTTTTAGCTCACAGACGGCTTGATCTAGAAACGAAATATTTTGCAAAACATCGTTAAACAATCCAAACTTGATTTTCATGGGGTGACTGGAAATTGTTTTTCCATTTGTATGGAAAACGACCAAGCCTAATGTACACTAGGGGTTGGTTAGTGTTGCATGGGAATTGTAGGAGTTCGATTTAGATATGATAGAACCCCCTATTTGCTGAGGTTCGGAAAAAAATCATGAACCGAAAAATGGGGGGTGGGGTGAGTGTAAGGGGCGCTCATCGGGGTCAAATGTGAAGGAAAAGGGGTAAAAGTGCACAAAAAGCCCCAAGACTGCCTCGGAGTCATCCCCAGAGTAGTTAAATGTAAGACCTACCCCCATTAATTTCCCCACCACTCTAACTGTCCCAAGGGGGTCCCTAGTGGAGTCAAATGTATGACCAACCCCCAATATTTTCTGAGGCCGTACCTACCCTCTATCGTCAACCCTTAATGTGGTCCTCACACATTTTTTTAATTTTTTAGATTTTTTTAATGAAGGAAATGCTAAAAACTGCCCCCTAGTCACCCCTATAGGGAAGACATAAAATCCGAGGAAATCTCGCACGAATAAGAAATTAGTTAAACCACCAGTGTTTTTTATTTAAAAGTAAATGTTTATTAAAAATCACATTTAGAAAGTAAATAATTTGCCACTGCACAGTTTTAACTTACGACCAAAACACCATAACTTTTTGATTTACCATCATAAAATTCTTAAATTTGGCATTTTGATATGTCCCATTATTTCTGATTTTTGAAAAAAGTGGGCGGGTCAATAGTACTTACTTATGATTCCTTGGACTACTAAATGGTGCATAATAACAAACCCTTCTCCTCCCTCCTGCTCTTATAGTTTTACTCCAATCAATGTTGGATGATTTTTATTTTTTAAACGGTTATTTTTTGGAACACCTAAAACACATGTAAATACGTACGCGAATTTCACAAACAATATACATTTTCAGAAAATGCTTAATTTCGCATCAAAAAAGTTAACACAGAAATCATGGCATACTTCTTTTTCGAAGTTAGAGTTTTTTTGTTAGATCATATGTAATCTAGTTCCAACTAGAACTAGTTGGAACAACTGCAAAAAATATATTTTTTTACAAATATGAAATGGTGTTATTTCAATGGTTATCTTTCTTGGACATCGCAATTTATTTAAAAAAAAATATTTTTTTATTTTGACTCTTGGCAGTTTGCTGAAAATTGAAACTTTTAAATATGCAATAAGAGTATAAAGTTTTTCCGTGATACGATTTATTAAAGCGCCGAATATAACTTGGTTTATGGTAGTATAGTTTGTCGCAATTAAATAATTAAGTGCTAAAAATAACACCAATAAGTTTACATCTCGACAAATTAACGCTTCGATTGGTTTCAAAATATGCAAAAAATATTAAAATTACTTTCAAACAATATCAAAGATACTTTTTTAAACTCAATTTTTGCAAAACTACTGCTTCTGATAGGGCTTCTGCTAAACGATTTTATTATTTTAAGTGTATGATCTAATACTTCTTTGTAAATTCTTGATAATTAGATTCCTGATCATCTTCACAATCATCATCAGTGGTTGACTCATTCACAATTTAGTAATGTACACGTTATCTTTTTCATTAAATTTTTATTAGTTTTTAAATAAAATAAACACCAAGAATATTCATATATATATATTATATAAAATTTATTTTTATTTTTATTTGAATTTACAGAAAAATCGTAAAAAATAGAAGCCATCATTCAACTTCCAAAGACATATAAGAACGCTACTTTAAATTTAAAAAAAAAAATAATAATAATTGATGCAATCAAAGACAAAGTAAAAGATATAAAACTGTAAAAACATTAAAAATTATAATGCGGCTACACTGAAAGAATTTTCCGATTTCCTAAAAGGATTTTCATAAATTTAGTGAATTTTTTCTTAATATGTATGAAAAATTCATAAGTAAAATGAAATGTTTCATAAACATTGCATATTTCATAAAACAAAATTGTTAAATTAGTGAAATTTAGTTTCATTAGATCGAAAAAAATTGCATAGTATTAAAGAAACAATTCTTAAATATTATGAAATATGTCAAAACCAATAAAATATTTGTAATATGAAATGTCTTCATTAATATAATGAAGGCTTTCATAGTTTTTCATAACTTACAACTACACTTTTAGTGTGTAGACTTCATTCGTTGAATGCTAGCAATTCTCATTTGTACTCTGTTAACTCTGACATAAGTATTTGCCCTGATTGGTTGGTCAACGAGTCAGACCTTTTTGCTTTTTTGTTTATATTGGAAACTTCAGTACTTACTATTTATGCCACTATTTCATAAAACTAATGAAGTTTATTTATAAAATCTATGACAATGTTCATAAATCATATATAAACTTGAGACCAACTTCCAATAGAATCACATTAAAATTCTGTATGCAGACTTCGGATGGACGGAAGCTATCGAAATCTGAAATATTTTTAAAAGATTCGCGTATTTCGAATTTTTAGGTCACATCAGTGTGACAAATGGAACACCGGTTTATCCAAACTGAGAATCTATCCAAAACAAGTAAAACAAGAATCGTATATTCCCTCCACCACGGAGTATATTTAAAGTTTTTCTTCCAGGGTGTATTTCCCGGAATCCCGAGAACTGGCCGGGGATTTACCGGGATTTATTCTTGTTATATAATCAACATAAAACCAGTATAACATTTATATTTAAAAATGTAAGAAGAAAGTTTAAATGTTATGTTCCGTAAACAGGAAAAATTATATATTAAAAATATATGAGTCAAGCGGTACGATGTTTGACCTCGATAGCTGCGATTGTTTTGAATCCTTATCATAAAAATGTTGTATACGTATTTAAAAAAAAAACAAGTAAAAACGGCGTTAAGTTCGGCCGGGCCGAACTTTATATACCCTCCACCATGAATTGCATAACAAATACAAATATTGAAAAATTAATTTTATAAAAAATTATAATATTTTAATTATTTCAAACCACGCTTATAATGAATTATACGTATATATATACGATACGATACAATACGACAATTCAAAAAATAAATATTCTTATATTTATATTTTCAAAAATATTTTCAAAGCCATAAATATTGGTAGATGTGGGTGCTACAGTTGGTTGTATTTCCATTCTATTTGAATTCCAAAAGTATAAATTTTGAAAATACATTATCAGACGTACATAGTGCAAAATAACCTAACTTCATGATAAAAGAAAAAGTACGAATTTGGAAAAAAAACTTTTTATTTTGCATGTATATGCAGTCAGAGGAATGTATACACCGAATTTCAGCTGCGCCCATTTGGTTGGTACCATTTTTACCCCCTTGACGTTTCTACGCAATTCCAATTTTATCATTCTAGTTGTAGTCGTTTAGTTGGTACTAATTTTATCCCTCAAAAAATTCGTCTATTTTCCGTGTCTACGCAGTCAGAGGAATGTATACTCCGAATATCATGACTCTAGCTGCGGTCATTTGATTGGTACTATTTTTATACCCTTTTTTCATTTTAACCCCAAAAAGTACGAATTTCGAAAAATCAGTTTATTTTCCGTGTCTACACACTCAGAGGAATGTATATTCCGAATTTCATGACTCTAGCTGCGGTCATTTGATTGGTACTATTTTTATCCCCTTTTTTTCATTTTAACCCCAAAAAGTACGAATTTCGAAAAATCAGTTTATTTTCCGTGTCTACACACTCAGAGGAATGTATACTCCGAATTTCATGACTCTTGCTGCGGTCATTAGATTGGTACTATTTTTATCCTCTTTTTTCATTTTAACCCCAAAAAGTACGAATTTTGAAAAATCCGTGTATTTTACTTATCTATGCAATCAGAGGAATGTATACACCGAATTTCATTATTCTAGGTACAGCCGTTTGGTTGGTACCATTTTTATCCCTCTAATCCTATTTTACCCCTTAAAAGTACTAATTTGGAAAAAATACTTTTATATTTTGTATCTACTCAATTAGAGGATGGTACACACCGAATTTCGTGTTTCTAGCTGTTGTCGTTTAATATGTACCATTTTTATCCCTTTTTTGCCCCATTTCACCCCCTACAAATAAGAATCACTTTATGGTGCACGTTTTTGCTATAAGGGGAATGCGCATACCAAATATCAAGCAAACATAAACAGACATATTCAAAAAACATGCTTAAATACGCTAAAATATTAGGGATTATTATGGGTATTTTTAGTCCTTGTGAGGGAAAAATTTTTCCCTTTGGGCCGATTTCGCCCCATTTAAATCCCAACCGATCTGACTATAAGACCCCTTTAATGGAAAATTCGAACGTTCTAGCTCCTTTCGCTTAGATGCTAGCGTGCTTTCAACAGACGGACGGACGGACATGGCTAGATCGTCTTAGAATTTTATGACGACCAAGAATATATATACTTTATAGGGTCTCAGGTCGATATTTCAAGGTGTTACAAACGGAATGACAAAGTTAGTATACCCCCATCCTGGAGGTGGAGGGTATAAAAATCACGAGTTATTTAAATTTCAATTACTTTTAAAATATATATGTGGAATGTGTGGTATACACTGAAAGAATTATCTTCATAATATTTATGATTTTGTCTTAACCTCAGTGAAAATTTCCATTAAAAAGTCGCCAAAGAAACATTTCATAAAATGTATGAAACATGTTTCATAAAGCACAAATCAATGAAAAGTGTCATAGAATTTATGAAACATTTCTTAGAAACTATGAAATGCAATTCTTCATTCGATGAACTTTTTTCATACAAGTTCATCGAACATTAACCTTTAACATTTGCAATTTGAATAATTCATTTACATTAAACTGGGACGGTTTATATGGAAAACTATATATTTTTGGCCAAATGAAAGGAATATCAATAAAGTATGAGTGAGAGCGCCCTGGTAGTCGAGTTGGTAGCGTGCTCGGCTATCAGCGTGGGTTCGATTCCCACCAAAGGCTTTAGTCTGTCGCTGCAATAACTAGCTACAATGGTCTTAGTCACCCCGGCTCAAACCCTGACCCAAAATTAGAATATAAATTTACTTTGTATTGTAATTCATAATAATAAAAAAAGTATGAGTGATTCCATAGATATTTGTCAACTAAGTATTGTCTTTAAAAATAAAACAAAATATTTGTTTCCCTTTCATAAAGTTTGTTTCGTTCCAATAAAAACGATTAAAAATTCATTTTTTCTCAATTTATTGCGGATTTACAATCGATTTTCAGAATTAGAAATTAGAATATTATTTTTTTTATTAAATGAATATTTAAATATTTACAGCTTAACATGATTGATTGCACTTAAGTAATACGGCTTGGCCTTTTATCTAGAACAATATATTTTGTATATATACGAATTATTTACATTTTTATTAGTTAATTTTTTTTTTTCAGAATTAATTCTGTAAATTTTTAACGGACAAAGATATCCTGACGAAATTCCACATGCCTACAACGCACAGTGGGCTACCCCATACAAGTTAGCCGGCAAAAATTATTTTTAAATTTAAAATAGATGGATTTGGTGTAAAATGGGTCCATGAAAAATTTTGACAGAATCAAGGACCGATAAGACCTCCCGACGACTCTCTAGGACAGTCGTAGGGTCTATTTAAAGGGCCAATGGGGTAAGAATTACTTCCTTACATTATTTTTCGATATTTTTCCAATGAATTGTGATGTTATAGATGATTCGCCGAATGGAGGTGATAGTACAGGGCTAGAACACAAAATACTGAGAGGGAGGAGGAGGTCAAGAACGCAAAATAAATGGCCCTAAATAGAAAATTTTATTTACTTTTGTAACACAATAGAAAAAACAGAATTGAAAAAAATTGTTTAAATTCTTATTATTCAATTTCAACAAAAAATAAGGGCTTAAAATTAAAATAGGACTGCTCATTCAATTTCATAATAAATGAGTCATACATTTATGAGTTAAACCAAACACTACTCTACTATTCATCAGAATCAGATTCGCTAAAGCTTTCTATTTCTTCAGTTTCACTTGCTCCTGCAAGCTCAAAACGTAAATCTTTATGGGCATCAAAACTAGGCTCAACTAAAAACCTTATAACTTCCGGTGGGAGCGATGAAAAGTTTTTGAAGGGTTTTTGTCGATAAGAATTGATCAGAGGATCTGATGTTATCAACAACATGTTAAGCAAATCTCTGTTTGTATTGATTCTTGAAGATTTGCGTGTGTGCGCCAACCTGTATCGCCTACAATCCTTGTTGCGAGCTTCCTGAGCTTCTTCAGATAACTGACCGATGGGTACAACGAAATTTTTTATAACATCGATCGCATGGCATAATATCTTGTGCACGCTAACAGGCATAGGGTACCAGTCGTAAAATTTCAAGTATTTGTCTCTAGTTTCTAGGATGAATCCTTGAAACTCATGCAGATTAATTTCAAATCCTGATGACAAGACACTTAAAATAATATAAAAATGTTTAATGACTTCTTCGTCTAGTCCAGTTATTTCAGCACTCTTTGAATAATTTATAAAAAACCTTCTGGCAGTATTTCCATCATTTGTCGTGTCATATCCCGGTTTTACACCATCAATAATCAGGCCCATCTCATTTTTGAAACGCTTTTGAATATCGTTTTTTCGATTCGCTACAGCCTCTTTATCTGCAGGTTGTCGAATCATGTACTTTTTCAATTCTAGCCGGTACGCAATATGCAGCATGCACTCTAATGACTTTATCCACGCATGAAGGGTGGCCAGCCCATATGAATAAAATGCTGCATTAGGTTCTTTGACAATGTTGACGTTATTCATTTCACTGGGCTTAGCACCGCAAATGTAACAAGATTGCGTGGCTTTGTGACTAGTTAAATAGTTGGACATTTTCCCATCAATCATTGTTAAAAGAAATTCAAATTTTATTGTTACTTTTTGGGAAAATACAAAACAATCCAGATTCTGCAATTTTTCTATTTGATTGCGTATGACTTTAAATTCCTAGACCGACATTTCCTCTGTTTCTTTTGCAAACAAAAATTTCAGGGGTCGGCAAAGACGGGTAGACGAAGGGCTAGAATTTTGCCATAAAACATTGCTTGGATTGTCTGTTGCTCGTAGTTGTATCGGTACAAAGGATAAGACAAATAAAGACGAATCTGAGCAACCTTCTGCTTTAAACTTTTGTTTATAATTACTGTGGATAGAACTTCCATCTCCTCCCCATTTACAAATGAGAGTTAATGAGTCCAACTTCGTACTTGTTAAAACTGATTCTTGAGCTTTTAGAAGCCTACTTGTTGTAAGGTGAACAATATCTTGCACATTGAGGTAAGCACAAGTTTCGTTGACATAAATAGAGGTTTCTGGCGGAAAGCATTCCTGTTTAGCTTTTCTCAAGACATACTTGGAAGGATACAAAGAATGGCCTGCAGCGAGCGCTTGCTTACGCAAAATCAAATAACTGCTTTGAGAAAGTTTTGCATCGATGTACAAGGCAAGAGCCTCTTCACCAGTGTACATACGTTGTAAATTTCCCTTTTCAATGTGTTTGAGCATCAAAGCATTTTCTGGCTTCTCAGAAACACTTTGAATTATATTTGTCACTGCACGAAAACCACTTGTCCGCTTTGACATTTGCGCTGCGTAGCACAATTCTGAATCAGAGCGTGACTCTAGCAAATCTCGCACTTTGTATCGCTTTGCACTATCCTCACAGGCATCAAAACTTTTGATAGGTCTTTCACGTTTAGATGTCGACGGTTGTTTATCCAACATATCAACATTAGAGCTTTTGCCGCAATAAAATTCCACAACAGTAACCTTTTGAAGCCATGAATCATTCTTTTTCAAAAATCTAAAAAAGTTGATCAGTTTGAAGCTGATAAACATATTTTAGATAAGCTTTTCTCACCTCTCCTTACGAGTACCTGCTGCAACCCACATTTTTTCAATATTCGAACAAAGCGCAGAAATTTTGTTTCTAACCTTTTTCTTTTCTTTATCATCAGCGTCAGAAATATTTATTTTATCAAATATTGTCGAACATAATTTATGAAAACGTTCATTTTTAGAAGCGGCTATCCACATTTCAAACACCTCAGAGTTCGAAAGTGTTATTTTTCTTTGATCCATTTTCTAATTATTTAATATTATTATTTCTTTAATTTAATTTCAAAACTGAATGCTTATTATTTGCTTTTCTAAGTGCACGTTTTTGTTTTTTTTTTCTTTACTTTTCACATTCACTCATTTTACTTTACTTTTCACATTTACTCACTTTACTTTTCACATTTACTCATATTCATAATAGAGAATTTAATTTCAAAACTGAATGCTTATTATTTGCTTTTCTAAGTGCACGTTTTTGTTTTTTTGCTTTACTTTTCACATTTACAGTTCTACTGCGACCACCTTATGTATGCATCTTGCTCATATTGTGAATAGCTAATTTTGGCTTTTGTGGCGTGCATATTCTAGTGCTTCTACCGTGTAGTTATTATACCATGCACTTGACTTGAAATATTGCCTTTGACTTGAAATATTACATTGATGCGAAGTCGTGCGAAGTATCAATCTTTCAAGATGTAAGAGAGTATAATCTAGAGTGTTTTAGCGAAGTTTCAAGTTTATGTCTCTTTATGTCACCAATGAGATGGTCCAACTTATATCAAATATTATGCTAATTTTCATCGAGAAAACCTCTAATTTGAGACAACTTTATAGGCACTTCTCTAAAGATATGATAATTGTTTTTATTTATTTTTATTAAAACGAGCATATCTTTTTAAGCAAAATATGTTCCACCCAAAATTCTAGAGCAGCGTTTGTACTAAAAATGAGAATAATTTGAATAAGATGTCTTTAATGCGCATGCAATTGAAAAAAATAGTTTTTGAAACTTCATCTTTGACCTACAAAATTATGGCTAGTAGATGGCTCAAAACACCCATGGCTACTTTTTTTATCTAATTGGACAATTCTTATTATGTCTGAATCATTAAAAAACATAAAATTCATTTTGATTTTTTACCGGCTAGACCCTGCAAATAGCTCACTGTGCAACGGAGGCATTTCCACCTGATTTACAAAATATTGTATCCCTATTGGGCATGAGGGCTACTGCAAATTGGAAGACCCTACAAATTGATACTTTGCGCAGTGGTATTGCTCGTGAACACCTATCAAGTGAATGCCAACTCGGGAAGCAATATTTTGCAGATCGTCTGCTCTAACCATGTGAAATTTCGTCAAGATATCCTTTTCTGTTCAAAAGTCGATTTGAAACCCTCTACAACTGTTTCTAAACAACCCGTAGCAGTGATTTTCTTTTAATAAAACAACATTTAAATGGAAACTAATGAAATCTATTTAAATATTTTATTTTAACTTCAAAGTGAAATAATTCATTTGTGATGAATGCTATCGGATGCTATCCCTTTGCTGGGATGTGCTACTTGAGAGTTGAGAAAAACTTGTGATTGTTAAATAAACCCAAAACGTGTTAGTAAACCGCCTTGAAATTGAACTTCTAAAACAATTTACAAAACCATTTAAGCGTTGAAGTTGAAGGGAGTTTATTTTGAAACATCTACTAAACCAAATTTGAGCCCTAAACTTCTAAGTCAGGGTTTCAGGTGGGGGGTTTTCCCAAAAACAGAACACAGCTGTTTTTTTGTTTGTCAACCACAAATGACGTCAAGTAAAGTGTAATTATTATTTTATTGATGCACGTGTATCTGCAGAGTTCACAGAGCCCACTAGTAATCTGGCCGTTCATTCATCTGGCTGACTGTCTTATCAGTCATCGAAAACGAGAAGTGGGTTCATGAAACATCCGGAACAAAGGAGTCGGAAGACAACGCACTGAACTGATTTGGAAGAAAATCATTGTACATACATACATACATATGTATGTACGTAGCATACATAACCTGACGAATATGAATAAATATGTATTTAAAATAAATATTGTTTAAACGGCTGTTTAAACAAATAACAAATGAAAACTTTAAAGCACAACATGAACGGCGGCGTTGAACGGTGATCGTGAAATCAAGTCAAGTGAACGCCAGTGAAGGTTGTACGACGGTGGGGTATTCACTTGCCTTGCCTTTTTGGCCAACTACGTTGATCGATTGTTGACATAACATGTTGGTGGTGGCGACACTGACATGTTCTGAAGTTTTCATTCTGACAACGAAATGCGCGGAGTATATAAAATTAAATGTATTCGATTAAATTTTAGTAGTTGCCGGTGGGAAATTTTCAAAAGAACATTCACAGAACAAAACAGCCGCCATATGGATTTTAGTATGAAAACGATCATATTTTTCTGCCTGATCCAGAGGATCAGTCAAGCTATTCCCTTGATAAGCAGTATTGGCAAAGAATTGACAACCAATGATTACAACCAAACCGGAGGTGTTTTGATTAGCAGCACGTTCTCAGGATTAGCAGCACCCGTGGACACTGATGCAGTGGAAGTGGCTGCCAGAGAAGTTAGCCCAAAGGATCCCAATTTATTCGACTTGAGTGTATTCGGCAGTGAATTGTATCGCATTCCGGATACCGATAAAACGGGTCGTTTGATTGATGAATACCTACCGGCAAAGTCTGCGGTAAATCCCGAAGAATTGGGCCCCTACGTTGAGGGTGACATCCTAATGCCACAAACGACGGTTATTTTGAGAAATGGTCTCACCTCCACCTCCAGCCGTTGGCCAGATGGCATTGTACCCTTTGAAATTGCTGGCAATTTTCGCCGACATGAGCTGCAGGTTATCGCAAATGCCATCGATGAGTACCACGAGAGGACGTGTATACGTTTTGTGACACGCACTACGGAAACCGATTATATATCCCTAGTGAACGGCCGATCGGGATGTTGGTCGTCTATAGGTCGTGTGGGTGGCAAACAAGAAGTTAACCTACAGACACCCGGTTGTTTGAGTAAACCCGGTACGCCGATACATGAACTAATGCACGTTTTGGGATTTTTCCACGAACAAAATCGCGAGGAGCGTGACTCCTTTGTTGACATTCAATATCAGAACATCAAGGAGTCGGCCTATGAGAATTTCAAGAGAGTGGCTCGAACTGCCGCCTTCGGTGTGCCCTACGACTATGGCAGCGTAATGCATTATTCGTCGAAAGCATTCTCGCAAAATGGCGAGCAAACGATAGTGGCAAAGGTGAGTTTTCAGGGAGGGACAATATTTTATAGTTAATGGCGTTGTCTTTTTTTTTAACAAAAAGTACAAGTGCCTCTTCTAAAACTGTTATTTTCGGCATGATTAATTAGGAAATGAAGCTGACCTCAGTTTTTTACATATTTATACCCTCAACTAGAGCACTTGTTTGTAACACCCAGAAGGAAACAACATTTACATTTACAACTCAACTAGGGCATTTGTTTGTAACACCCAAAAGGAAACGAGATATGGATCTATCTATGTTTATTATATAGATCGGTTTAGAATCACTTTCTGAGTCGATTTAGCAATGTCCGTCTGTTTGTGAATATATTCTGGTAATCAATGTTCAGGTCGAAATTATTGTCCGACCCTAACAAAAATTTGCACATGTAAATTTCGAGGGCCAATGATTTTTTTTTTATTTTGAAGTAAATCGGTTCAGATTTGGGTGACTATTTCCACTCTAGAAACCACATATTTTACGTGATATGCTTCAAATTTGGCACATTACCTTATATTTCAAGTAGAAACATCTATGGTGAAAGTGAGTCGGATCGGTTCAGATGTAGATATATCTCCCATACAAATTTCGCTCTCGATTTGACTTTTTTGCTATAGAGACCACATATATACTACCCATACAAAAATCGTTCCCGATGGATTGTTTGTTTTGTTTCGCAAGTTTGTGTTTGTGTACAAAATTAACCACAAAATGAAATTTAAGTTTTGACTTATTTTTTGAGTTTTTGTGTATTCAAAGTAGAATTTTACAGCGAATATTTTTGTAGAACATTTTGACCCTTTAAACACCTGTTTTAGGGGTGGTTTTTATCCTTTTCACAAAAGGCACCAAAAATACCCCTATATTGAGGAACTATTCACCCCCTCTAAAATGACCACAATACGTAGACTTTCAAAACGCCGATACATGTACATATATTCTCTTTTTACCTACTCTATTAGTATTCGTTGGACGGAATCTAGTTATTTTCGAAAAAGTTTCATTTTGTTCCACGTGTAATGGTAGTATAGGGTGGGCTATGCAACATTTTAAATTAGAATCGGCTATAGAAGAAAAAGTGATGATTATTTTTTAAAATTTCTGGTTTTATTGCCATTTAATAATGGAAGACAATATCATTCATATGACTACCACGACTGGCTCGGCAGTACCTCATCCGATCAATCCAATTTTCAGTACGTTTTCGTCTGTTCCGGCTCGAAAGTCTTCAATGGCAACTTCGATTTCATGAGTCAACGCTTCAATTGCCTCGGGATAGTTTGCGTAACATTTATTTTTAATGGCTCCCCATAGAAAATAATCCAAAGGGCTCAAATCGCATCTCCCAGACGGACATTTGACATCAAAATTTCGGCTGATTACACCGTTGAACAAAAATTAAAAAAATGTTAATGCACATCAACCAAGCTATATTTTTATGAAAGTAGTGACCCACTATGCCCAAACCTCATACTCAGTTTTTCATTCTCTGGACGAATTTTCCTTTAAAAGGACTTCGAAGTTGCAAAGGACATGTCCCCTTCCATGAATTTTCGCCGTTTTTGTGCAAGTCGTATTATCACAACATGGGTATCAAATAAAAGGTGACATTTTGAACTTTCACGTAATTCAAACAATAACAAAATGCACTTGCTAAATGACTCGAGCATTCGGGACTCGATTAATAGAAAAAGAGAATTAATATATCTGATAACATAAATTGTGTTAGGAATTCTGTGAAAAAAATTTTAAAACATTTCTGGAGACTTAACTATATGCAGTAGACCGATGAATTTTGGAAGAATGTAAAAGACGATAAGAACCCACAAAATATATTTTTTCTGGAATCCTACCTCGGATTTCAAGGATTATCAAAGGATAACAATTTGAAAGGACTTTTTTATCCTTTTTTGGTCGATATGGTAAAAATAAAAAATCTAGGAAGAAAGCTCAAAATGTCACCTTTCATATGATAACCATGTTGTGATAATACGACTTTCACAAAAACGGCGAAAATTTCATGGATGGGGACATGTCCTTTGCAACTTCGAAGTCCTTTTAAAGGAAAATTCGACCACTGAGTATGAGATTTTGGCATGGTGGATCACTACTTTCATAAAAATATAGTTTGGTTGATGTGCAAAAAGTGCTGTTCAACGGTGTTATTCGATATTCAAAAACAGTGCGTAAAATATCAATGGTAGCGTTGCCTGTGTGACTCGTGGCCTCGTCTTGTTGTAACCAAATGTCGTCCATGTCATTTTCTTGAATTTTTGGAAACAAAAATTCGTTGAGCATGGCACGGTAACGCTCGCCGTTGACGGTAACGGCGGCACCTTGCTCATTTTCGAAGAAAAATGGCCCAATGATACCGCCAGAATGGTGGTCGTTATTTTCTTCGTGTCTTCGAAAATTTTTTTCAGAAGGCTTCGTTGAGGGTGAGTGCAGTTTCGAGTAGTAATATTCCCATATTTCATCTGCTCCTCCTTCGATGTGATAAATTCAACTTTATTACATTTTAAAGGCTTGACGATTGCGAATTTGTTATTTGCCAACTGTCGCACTGTTTGGAAATAGTCATGACTCCGCTGTCTGCTCGTTCAAGGCAATTTGCTCAATCCATGCCCTTTTATCGGCTCGAGGGTTTTTCTTCTTCCAATGAGATGTAATAATAAGGCTCTGGGTATCATCTGAAATTCATATTTTCCTTCAATTGTTCGTATTTGCTACATTTACGCCAGTCGCTCTAAGGAAGACATTTTTGGTGCTCATGAAGCTGAAAAAGCCAGGGTCTCCAGAGCAGCAAGCAAGACCACCTTATGTATACCTCATGAAAATGTTAAAAAAGTTCGAACATTTTTAAAACAACTACACATTTGTGTGAGAAATGGTATCAGATGAACATTTGTTTGAAAAGAAGGAGAAAATAATTTGGTTCGCACAGCTGACGTCAAGGCGTATTTATACAGGTGATAGCACTAGAACAACAACAAATTCGGCAACAACAAAATACAAGTAATTTTTTGAATGGTGAGCCATACTGTCAAGCAAAATATATGGGATTCGACAGTTTCTGTTACTTTTGAATGAAAAAAATTTCAGTCAGCTGGGCTCGTGCTATCACCTTTATAAATACGCCTTGGCTGACGTTGATAATCTCAATCAAAAACAAGCCTGAAATTAGCATATGGTCGTTAAATATTTTTGTGTCAAATTACGAAAGTTTAGGACACCTTGAATATACCCTAAATATAACATATTTTTGAATTATGTACGAATATTGTCTATCAATGCTGCCACTTCTTTTCGCTTCATCGCATCAGTTTTGTTAATTCATCGTCATCCCACCTCCGTTTGTAACACCTTGAAATATCGACCTGAGACCCTATAAAGTATATATATTCTTGATCGTCATAAAATTATAAGACGATCTAGCCATGTCCGTCTGTTGAAATCACGTTATAATCTTAACGAAGGGAGCTAGGACGTCCAAATTTTCAATAAATGCGTGTTATAGTCGTAGACCGGTTGGGATTGCAGCTGGGCGAAATCGGTCCACAGGAAAATTGAAAATACCTATAATAACCCCTAATATTTAAAGTACAAATGGTACCTATCAAACGACAACAGCTAGAAACACGTTGCCTGTGTGAGTGTATACATAATATAAAATATTTTGTCCAAATTTGTACTCTTAAGGTGTAACATGGGAATATAGAGACAAAAATGGTACCAAACAAACGGCTCCACCTAAAAAATAAATTCGGTCTATACATTCCTCTGATCGCGTAGAAAAGTAAAGTAAAGGGACTTTTCGAAATTCGTATTTTTGGGAGTAAAATAGAAGGATACAAATTGTACCAACCAATTGACCGCGGCTAGAGTCATTTAATTATGAGTATAGATTCCTTTAACTGCGTAGACACGAAACATAAAATGTATTTTCCAAATTCGTACTTACAAGGGATACAATGGGTACAGAGGGATACAAATAGTACCAACTAGCTAGAATGATGAAATTCGGTGTGTCGGATGGATTAATTGCGTAGACACGTAAAATAAAGAGATTTTAGAAAGTCGTACTCTTAAGGGGGTAAATAGGAAAAAGGGGAAAATGGTACCAACCAAACGGCCGCAGCCAAAATCATATAATTCGATGTATATATTCCTTTTTTGAAGATTGTTGTCGATAGACAGTATAAACGTATTGGTAGCCTTGCCTTATAAGCGTGGTTTAAAACAATTAATTTATTTATAAAAATACTTTTTCAATATTTTTATTAGTTTTGGTTTGGCTATATTAAACAATTAACATTTTCCTGTAATCTACTGCTCTTCTTCGAAAATCGACAACCTCTGTGGAATGCAATCCATGGTGGAGGGTATGTAAAGTTGGGCCCGGCCGAACTTAACGCCGTTTTTTCTTGTTTTTTTTTTTTTTTTTGAAGCAAGACGAAAAAACTTCACTAATACAAAGAAAATCTATAAAATATTTTTTTTTAAATAAAATATATTTGAAAATAACCAAATCTTCTACAATTCGTATTTTATTGTAACCATTTTTTGTTTTGCCCTTGACTACCGACTTTTAGAAACCCGAGGGTAACAATGTCATGGGACAACGTGACGGATTTTCATCACTAGATGTGGAAAAAATTAATCGTATGTACAAGTGCCACGAGAATTCTAAAGCCGATGAACCCCCCGTTGACCTAACCAAGGCTATGGCTACTACGTTCCGGCCTGTTCGTGTAATTCAAGATATTTTAGGTAACATTGTATCGGGACTCAGCAGTGTTGGTTAATACATTTTTGGACTAGTTAAGAGTGTTAATAGACTGTACGTCATAAATCATTTTGTTTGCATTGTATATATGTTTTTCATTGTCTCATAGTTCGTTCCATTTAAGTTAGTTAGTTATGCTTGTGTTTATTCATCTTTAGATTAAGAGTAAATATACGAATAATAATAATAATAAATAAATTCAAAAAATACTAAAATAAATTTTAAATGAAACACTTGTTATAGTTGTTTAGAAATATAAGTAATACAGACTACAGAGACGTTTTCTGACTACAAAATATCCAACATCGGTTCTTATGTCATTTTTCGAAAACATTCGAAATAAAAATTTTTTTAATAATTTATACAACAGCACCACTAAATTCAAAAGGAAAGCAAACTTTTCCTTCTATTATCACAACGGCATCCAAATAAATAACTCTTGACCAAAATGGACAATGTGACGAAGAAGAGTTTCCTCGAAGCCTATCTGGCCAAACAGAAGGAACTGGGCAAACGTCAGCGTGAATACAAAAAGATTCTCTCCACCAAATTGAAGACCCGCAAGGAGACCATAATCGAGGCCAGCTATCAAAATGCCATCGAACAACTGAAGCTCGAGAAGAATGATCTGCGGGCGCAAATATGGGTGGCCAATGGCCGAACTCATGTGCGCGAGAATAAACGCTGCCTGCGCAGCATCCAGTGTCATGTCCAGTGTCAAGAAGGCCTGGCCGATGACATACGCAAACTTAAAGTGGCCATTGCCAATCTGGAACGTGAAATCAGCCGGGTTAACAAACAAGTCTACGATTTAAATCGCAAAACCGTTCCGGAAACCCAGCATCAGGCCCACGTGGCCAAGACCCGCAAGAAATTGTTGATTTTGGAAAATCAACTTGAGGTGGGAGTGAGAAGAGAATGTGGCTTTGCGGCGGTCAATGCTGAGCTGAGGCAGGAGTTGATCGCCATCCTGAATCATCGCACCTTCTTCAATGATTCCTATTCGAAATTGGTGCAGAAGCTCAACAGCGACAAGAAATATTTGATCGATTTAATCGAATATGCCCTGGGCACTTTCGACAACTGCATCGATATCTACGAGAAGATCGATAATATTGTGAAGCGAGACACCAAGGAACGGGACTTGCGCAAACTTGAAATGCAGGGTATAATGCGGAAAATCGCAGCCGATTCTGACACCTCCGAATTCATGGACACCAAAGGTAAGTCGCGCCTGCTGGCCGATCTACAGCCCAAGGAATATGCCCGCCGTGAAAAATTCCGACGCGATCATTCGAAAAAGATCAATTTGTACACCAAGATTTTGGAGAAAATCCAAGCCTACACCCAGACGCAAAATGTTGAGAGGGTCATTGAGAAATTCCAACAGCAGGAAAGCCTCTACTACTCCTACTTCAACTATGCCAATGAGTTGAGTTATCACATGACCCTGCTGACGAACTCGGTCAATCGTCTTTACACTGATATCGATTCGCTCAAGAAATCCAATTTGAATTCTCTGCAAGACCAGCACGAGACCATAGAACGTCTGGAGCAAACATTGGCGGAGAAACAAAAGAAAAATCAAGAGTTGCACAAGGTGCGCGAGGCCAACGATCAACGTCTGGAGAACCTGCTGCAGGGCATTGAGAAACTCTTCCAGATGTCCCACTGTGATGCCTCACCACTTATGATGTTGCTGGGCAACCACAGCCACGTCGATCTGGTCAATGTTCGGCGTTTTCTCAAGATTCTGGAACGCCGCATATTCGATATCACCGCCAGTGTTTATGTGATGGAACGTCGTGATGACACCAAGGCATTCGGTGATTATGTGGTCAAACAAATCGAGAAGATCTGTGAATGGCCCACCGATCTCGATGACATCGTCCTGACGCAACAGTGTCCCGAATGTGCGGAGGGTGAAGCCTTCAATATGGATGATGCCGGTGACGGTGGCGTGATGGTGCACACCGTCGACGAGGCCAAAAGGAAACTCTACGAAAAGGTAAATCAACCCGAGATGCAATATCGTTTGCACAGCATCAGCCAGTGTCGTTTGCCGCGTTCACGTGTTTTGGCGGCCAAGAAGAATGCATGAACGTCCTGAGCGATTGGGGTGGGTGTTCAGTGGACGTCAGAGTGTTTTGTTGTGAAGTATACGTATTAATAAATTGGGTTTATTTTGGAATAAAATAAATACATTAATTATTTTTTAGACATATGCTATAATACTTTCAAAACACATGTGGAGCATCAAACGAAAAATCCATAATTGGATGACCATTAGATCCTTGCACCGGCCACTTTTTTTGTGTATTCGGAAACAATCATAACTCTACGAGTGGTTTATTATACCATGTGTTAGAGGGATTAATTGCGTAGACACGTAAAATAAAGAGATTTTAGAAAGTCGTACTCTTAAGGGGGTAAATAGGAAAATGGGATAAAAATGGTACCAACCAAACGGCCGCAGCTAAAATCATAGAATTCGATGTATATATTCCTTCGACTGCATAGACACGCAAAATAAAAAAGATTTTTCCCAATTTGTACTCTTTTGCTTTTACGGCTAAATTTGGTTGAATCATGAATTTAGGCTATCTTATCTGAGAGATAATGGATTTTAAAAATTTGTACTTTTGGAATTAAAATATAATGAAAATACAAACAACTGTAGCACCCACTATCTACCAATATTTATGGTATTTACGATTTTTTGAAGATTGTTGTCGATATATAGTATAAACGTGTTGGTAGCCTTGCCTTATAAGCGTGGTTTAAATTAATTAATTTATTTATAATTTTTTTTTTCAATATTTTTATTAGTTTGTGCAATCCATGGTGGAGGGTATATAAAGTCGGCCCGGCCGAACTTAGGCCGTTTTTTTTTGTTTTTTTTTAATCTATAAAATATTTTTTTTTTGAAAATAACCAAATCTTCTACAATTCGTATTTCATTGTAACCATTTTTTGTTTTGCTCTTGACTACCGACTTTTAGAAACCCGAGGGTAACAATGTGATGGGACAACGTGACGGATTTTCATCACTAGATGTGGAAAAAATTAATCGTATGTACAAGTGCCACGAGAATTATAAAGCCGATGAACCCCCCGTTGACCTAACCAAGGCTATTGCTACTACGTTTCGGTCTGTTCGTGTAATTCAAGATATTTTATATTTATGTCTTAAGGTTTCGTTCAGGTGACTTCGCAGCGACCTTTATATTTATTTATAAAATTATTTTTTAAATATTTTTTTTTTGAAATATTACAAGTATTTAACATTTTCGTGAAATGTTACTGCACTTCTACGAAAATCGACATCATCTGTGAAATGCAATCCATGGTGGAGGGTATATAAAGTTCGGCCCGGCCAAACTTAACGCCGTTTTACTTGTTTTTATGTTCACAGCCACTTTTGCAGTCACAAATAGGGTCCCGGTCCTTTTCGGGAAGCCGCTTTTCGGTCTGTTAAAAAATTTACATACAAATACAAATTATGCTTCCGATTTTACTTTTTCCGCTCTAGAAACCACATATTTCAACAGATTTTCTTCAAATTTAGCAAAACGTCATATATTTTAACTAGAAATAGCTCTGGTAATAATAGGCCAGATCGGTTCAGATTTATATATAGCTCCCATACAAATGTCTCCTCCGATTTGACTCTTTCCGCTCTAAAAACCAAATATTTTAACAGATCTCACTTGCCCTTTGATCATTGTAAGAACGTGTAAACAGTTTTAATAATAGTAATGCCTGATACATTGTCCCATGTATTAAACTTTTTTGGCTTTTGTTCTAAATCCGATCTTCGTTTAAAATGTTCTTTTTGTAATAGAACGTTGTTAGGTTTATTGCATTTTAGTCAAGAGGTTGGATAATGACTGTACAATTGACCATCATCGCTATATAATTAATGTTGTGTGTTGTCAATAAGTAGCAAAGTGTTTTTGGTAGACTTCAGAATAGAGAAAATTTGAAACCTAAATGCAATTTAATTTAAAGCATTCCTATTACAACGTGTTCGTCGAAAACTGATAGATAAAAAACATGGAGTCTGTTTTAAAAAATAATTAAATATTTTTGTTTAATTCTGGACAGTTTTCAGAGATATTCGTTTTCCACATCAGAACTCTATATCACAAACAAAAGTTGCACTTATGCACTTTTAAACAAGTAAGGAAAGGCTAAAGTCGGGCGGGGCCAACTCTATGATACACTCCACTTTCAATCGGAATACAATTTAATTCGGTGAAAAAGTGAAAGCGGGAAGGATTTTGGTATCCTGTAAATGTATGTGTTTGACAAAAAATTTTAAATCGGAAAGGACATTTGTATGGGGGCATATTGAAATCTGGAATGAAATAGGTGAAATATAATATGTATAGTTTGGCCAAAATCGGTTAAACATTTGGGAGCAACATTTTTATTTGCGCAATCTCTAAATCTGAACCGATCTTAGTCACTTTCACCATAGGTTTTTTACTTGGATTATAAGCAATTGTGCCAAATTTAAAGAAAATCGAGTGCAATATGTGGTTTCTAAAGCGGCAAAAGTCAAATCGGGTGCCACATTTGTTTTGGGCTATATTTAAATCTGAACCGATCTTACCCAATTTTTGCGTAGGTGTTTCTAGTTGGATTATAAGATGTTGTGCCAAATTTAAAGAAAATCGGGTACAATATGTGGTTTCTAGAGCGGAAAATGTCAAAACGGGAGCGACATTTGTATGGGGGCTATATCTAAATCTGAACCGATCTTACCCAATGTTTGCATAGGTGTTTCTAGTTGTATTATAGGATGTTGTGGCAAATTTAAAGAAAATCTGGTACAATATGTGGTTTCTAGAGCGGAAAATATCAAATTCGGGAGCGACATTTGTATAGAGGCTATATCTAAATATGAACCGATCTTACCCAATTTTTGCATAGGTGTTTCTAGTTGTATTATAGGAATTTGTGCCAAATTTAAAGAAAATCGGGTACAATATGTGGTTTCTAGAGCGGAAAATGTCAAATCGGGAGCGACATTTGTATGGGGGCTATATCTAAATCTGAACCGATCTTACCCAATTTTTGCATAGGTGTTTCTAGTTGTATTATAGGATATTGTGTCAAATTTAAAGAAAATCGGGTACAATATGTGGTTTCTAGAGCGGAAAATATCAAATCGGGAGCGGCATTTGTATGGGGGCTATATCTAAATCGGAACCGATTTTACCCAATTTTTGCATAGGTGTTTCTAGTTGTATTATAAGATGTTGTGCCAAATTTAAAGAAAATTGGGTACAATATGTGGTTTCTAGAGCGGAAAATGTCACATCGGGAGCGATATTTGTATGGGGGCTATATCTAAATCTGAACCGATTTGCCTCAAATTAAATAGCGTTCGTCCTTGATCCACAAAACTTACTTGTGCCAATTTTTGGTAAGATCGGACTATAATTGCGACCTGTAATTTGATTACAACAATAGATGGACAGACAGACAGACGGACAGACAGACAGACAGACGGACATTGCTAAATCGACTCAGAAAGTGATTCTAAGTCGATCGGTATACTTAACAATGGGTCTATCTCGCTTCCTTTTGGGTGTTACAAACAAATGCACAAAGCCATAATACTCTCGTGGAGTGTATAAAAAGTTGCACTTATAAAGACCTTCATGTAAAAGAAATTGAGATTGCGCAAATCGAGTTTGTACTGTATATAAATTTACTAGCAGTACCCGCTGCTTCGCACGCGAAAAAGCCAGTTATTTGTTAATTTTATCCGTCTTTGTTTTTGGATAGTATTTATTTAATTTTCTTTTGGTGGATATAGATAAATCTAAAATAGTAATTTGGAAACCTCCTATTAGCTAGCACTCACACACAGTCAAAGGAATGTGCTTGTCGATATAAACTATTTTAGCTGAACTACTTCGTATGTATAATTTTCCACCAAGTTTTGAACAAAATATTACAACCATTTATATCCTCGATCTCATGTTTCTAGATTCAGCCAGCCAGTTTAGCACTTGTTTCCCAAAAAGTACACATTTTGAAAAATCAAAAATAGGTAAAATGTGTTTTTGCTTCCCCTAAAAATATGTACTTTATTTGGTAACACATTTATTCCTTGTTGTCCCGTATCCCACCTTTTAAGTACAATTTTTTTTTAAATGATTGTACAGCATTTTTATCCCTTTTCGTTCCGCGCAACCCTTAAAAGTACAAATTTCGAAAAATCAAACTACTGCGCTTCTATATGGTCAGAGAAATTTACACACTAAATTTCACGATTCTAGCTGTAATACTGAAGTTGGTACCATTTTTATCCCTTTTTGTCCCGCTCGCAACTTAAAAGTACAAATTTCGAGAAATCCATTCATGTTGAAAGAAATTTAAAGAGAAATTTAAACACAAAATTTCACGACTATAGCTGAAATATTTTAGTTAGTACTATTTTTATCCCGCTCATTGTTTATAAGTACAAAATTAGAAAAATTCGTTTAGATTTGCGCTTCTCGTTGTCAGTGGAACTTACACATCACATTTCACGACTATAGCTCCAATACTTTAGTTGGTACTACTTTTATCCCTTGTTGCTCACCCCCTATAAGAAAATTTCAAAAAATCCATTTAAATTGCGCTTTACACACAGTTTACACTCCAAATTTCCCGACTATAGCTGCAATTCTTAAATTGGAACCCTTTTTGTCCCGCCTACCCCCTAAAAAGTACAAATTTCGAACAATTCAATTATACTGCGCTTCTACATGGTCAGAGGAATTTACATACCAAATTTCACAATTCTAGCTGTAATACTTTAGTTGGTACCATTTTTATCCCTCTCACCCCCTAAAAATACATATTTCGAAAAAATCTATTTTTACTTCGTTTCTATATGGTGAGAGGAATTTACATACCACATTTCACAATTCTATCTGCAATAGTTTAGTTAGTCCCAATTTTATCCCTTTTTGTCCCGCTTGTCCCTTAAAAGTACAAATTTCGAAAAATCCAATTTTACTTCGTTTCTATATGGTCAGAGGAATTTACATACCAAATTTCACGATTCTAGCTGTAATACTTTAGTTGGTACCATTTTTACCCCTTTTTGTTCCGCTCTCCCCTTAAAAGTACAAATTTCGAAAAATCCAATTTTACTTCGTTTCTATATGGTCAGAGGAATTTACATACCACATTTCACGATTCTAGCTGTAATACTTTAGTTGATACCATTTTTATCCCTTTTTGTCCCGCTCGCCCCTTAAAAGTACAAATTTCGAAAAATCCAATTTTACTTCGTTTCTATATGGTCAGAGGAATTTACATACCAAATTTCATGATTCTAGCTGTAATACTTTAGTTGGTACCATTTTTATCCCTTTTTGTCCCGCTCGTCCCTTAAAAGTACATATTTGGAAAAATCCAATTTTACTTCGTTTCTATATGGTCAAAGGAATTTACATACCAAATTTCACGATTCTAGCTGTAATACTTTAGTTGGTACCATTTTTATCCCTTTTTGTCCCGCTCTCCCCTTAAAAGTACAAATTTCGAAAAATCCAATTTTTCTTCGTTTCTATATGTTCAGAGGAATTTACATACCAAATTTCACGATTCTAGCTGTAATACTTTAGTTGGTACCATTTTTATCCCTTTTTGTCCCGCTCTCCCCTTAAAAGTACAAATTTCGAAAAATCCAATTTTACTTCGTTTCTATATGTTCAGAGGAATTTACATACCAAATTTCACGATTCTAGCTGTAATACTTTAGTTGGTACCATTTATATCCCTTTTTGTCCCGCTCGCCCCTTAAAAGTACAAATTTCGAAAAATCCAATTTTACTTCGTTTCTATATGGTCAGAGGAATTTACATACCATATTTCACGATTCTAGCTGTAATACTTTAGTTGGTACCATTTTTATCCCTTTTTGTCCCGCTCTCCCCTTAAAAGTACAAATTTCGAAAAATCCCTATTTGTAGCTCGTCTGCATGGTCATTGCAAGGAACTCACCGAATTTCATGTTTATAGCTACTGCCGTATAGTCAGGACGAAGGTTCGATGTTTATCCCTTTTTGGGCCATTTTATCCCCTAAAAGTACGAATTTCGTAAAACCCTTTCTTAGTCGACGTCTACGTTATATTTGGGAACTACCCTGAAAATTTCATGACCCTGGCTTCAGCCGTTTGGTCTGGGGGCTGGTCAATGATAAGTCAGTCAGTCAGTCAGTCAGTCAGTCAGTAACGCAACTCTTTTATATATATAGATTGAGGCAGTTATGTGACAGCATTGATGTGAGAGAGAGGACATTAACGCGGCGGTTTGACTAATTCATATACAATATATCAAAATGTTCAAGAAGTTCTTTTGAACGGAAACGTTTCTATATGGTCAGAGGAATTTACATACCAAATTTCATGATTCTAGCTGTAATACTTTAGTTGGTACCATTTTTATCCCTTTTTGTCCCGCTCGTCCCTTAAAAGTACATATTTGGAAAAATCCAATTTTACTTCGTTTCTATATGGTCAAAGGAATTTACATACCAAATTTCACGATTCTAGCTGTAATACTTTAGTTGGTACCATTTTTATCCCTTTTTGTCCCGCTCTCCCCTTAAAAGTACAAATTTCGAAAAATCCAATTTTTCTTCGTTTCTATATGTTCAGAGGAATTTACATACCAAATTTCACGATTCTAGCTGTAATACTTTAGTTGGTACCATTTTTATCCCTTTTTGTCCCGCTCTCCCCTTAAAAGTACAAATTTCGAAAAATCCAATTTTACTTCGTTTCTATATGTTCAGAGGAATTTACATACCAAATTTCACGATTCTAGCTGTAATACTTTAGTTGGTACCATTTATATCCCTTTTTGTCCCGCTCGCCCCTTAAAAGTACAAATTTCGAAAAATCCAATTTTACTTCGTTTCTATATGGTCAGAGGAATTTACATACCATATTTCACGATTCTAGCTGTAATACTTTAGTTGGTACCATTTTTATCCCTTTTTGTCCCGCTCTCCCCTTAAAAGTACAAATTTCGAAAAATCCCTATTTGTAGCTCGTCTGCATGGTCATTGCAAGGAACTCACCGAATTTCATGTTTATAGCTACTGCCGTATAGTCAGGACGAAGGTTCGATGTTTATCCCTTTTTGGGCCATTTTATCCCCTAAAAGTACGAATTTCGTAAAACCCTTTCTTAGTCGACGTCTACGTTATATTTGGGAACTACCCTGAAAATTTCATGACCCTGGCTTCAGCCGTTTGGTCTGGGGGCTGGTCAATGATAAGTCAGTCAGTCAGTCAGTCAGTCAGTCAGTAACGCAACTCTTTTATATATATAGATTGAGGCAGTTATGTGACAGCATTGATGTGAGAGAGAGGACATTAACGCGGCGGTTTGACTAATTCATATACAATATATCAAAATGTTCAAGAAGTTCTTTTGAACGGAAACTTAAATCGGAAAATTAAAAACTGAGTACACATCATTGTTATGTTTGATCTCAAGTTAAATAAAAACGTAGATTTTCTGGTGCTCAACTATTAATTGTGAACATATAAAATAAAAACTTCATCTTCAAGGTTAAAATCGCAGAAAAGTTGTTGCAACAAATCTGTGTCGTCGAAGAAATCTTATATATCTATACTAGCAGTACCCGCTGCTTCGCACGCGAAAAAGCCAGTTAATTGTTAATTTTATCCGTCTTTGTTTTTGGATAGTATTTATTTTATTTTCTTTTGGTGGATATAGATAAATCTAAAATAGTAATTTGGAAACCTCAATTAGCTACCACTCACACACAGTCAGAGGAATGTGCTTGTCGATATGCACTATTTTAGCTGAACTACATCGTATGTATAATTTTTATAATATTTAACCAAGTTTTGAATAAAATATTGCAACCATTTATATCCTCGATCTCATGTTTCTAGATTCAGCCAGCCAGTTTATAACTTTTTGCACTTCTTTCCCAAAATGTACACATTTTGAAAAATTACTGTAGGTAACTTGTGTTTTTGCTTCCCCTAAAAATATGTACTTTTTTTGTAACACATTTATTCCTTGTTGTCCCGTATCCCCCCTTTTAAGTACAAATTTTGAAATATCCATTTATGTTCCGTGCTTACTTAATTAAATGATTGTACAGCATTTTTATCCCTTTTCGTCCCGCGCACCCCTTAAAAGTACAAATTTTGAAAAATCAAACTACTGCGCTTCTAAAGGGTGTTTTTTATTGGGGTATAGAACTTTAAGTTGGCATCACTTTTTTAACTGGCGGCCATTTTGTCAGCTGTCAAGTGATTAATATTTAGTTTGGTTTGCCATTTCATCATGAACAGGTTGACAAAAAAAAACAACGCTTGCAAATCGTGCAAATTTATTTCGAAAGTAATGGTTCAGTTCGCGAAGTTCACCGCAAGCTCCGTCCATTTTATGGTCGACATAATCGTCCATCAGAGCAATTAATTCGGTTAACCATGGATCGTTTTCGCACTACGTTTACTTTATGTGATAATACGCATCCGCAGAGACGTCGAACAGTGCGCACCGAAGAAACAATTGCCGCTGTAGAGCAAAGTGTTGAAGAGGACCCGAATGAATCGATTCGCCACCGTGCACAGCAATTGGAATTATTCGATGAGCGCATAATTTCGCGGAATGGACCTGTCAATTGGCCACCAAGATCGTGTGATTTGACACCATTGGATTATTTAAACATTAATGGCATAAAATTATCCTTCCAATAAAGCCAAATTGATGGACATTAAAACTATTTTCTTGTGTTTTATTTCAATTCGAAGTTCTATACCTCAATAAAAAACACCCTTTATATGGTCAGAGGAATTTACACACCAAATTTCACGATTCTAGCTGTAATACTTTAGTTGGTACCATTTTTATCCCTTTTTGTCCCGCTCTCCCCTTAAAAGTACAAATTTCGAAAAATCCAATTTTACTTCGTTTCTGTATCGTCAGAGGAATTTACATACCAAATTTCACGATTCTAGCTGTAATACTTTAGTTGGTACCATTTTTATCCCTTTTTGTCCCTCTCTTCCCTTAAAAGTACAAATTCCGAAAAATCCAATTTTACTTCGTTTCTATATCGTCAGAGGAATTTACATACCAAATTTCACGATTCTAGCTGTGATACTTTAGTTGGTACCATTTTTATCCCTTTTTGTCCCTCTCTCCCCTTAAAAGTACAAATTTCGAAAAAATCTAAATTTACTTTGTTTCTATATCGTCAGAGGAATTTACATACCAAATTTCACGATTCTAGCTGTAATACTTTAGTTGGTACCATTTTATCCCTTTTTGTCCCGCTCGGCCCTTAAAAGTACAAATTTCGAAAAATCCAATTTTACTTCGTTTCTATATCGTCAGAGGGATTTACATACCAAATTTCACGATTTTAGCTGTAATACTAAAGTTGGTTCCATTTTTATCCCTTTTTGTCCCGCTCGTCCCTTAAAATCCAATTTTACTTCGTTTCTATATGGTCAGAGGAATTTACATACCAAATTTCACGATTCTAGCTGTAATACTTTAGTTTGTACCATTTTTATCCCTTTTTGATCCGCTCTCCCCTTAAAAGTACAAATTTCGAAAAATCCAATTTTATGTGTCGATTATGGATGGCAACCAGAGTTTATTGGCGTTGCTAGTTGCCAAATTTGCATTACGGATGGCAACTACGACCGGCAGTTGTCAATTTCAGTTGCTAAAAAGGGGATTTTTCGGCAACCATTTATTTCTGGTTGCCTTGTAATTTTTCAAATTGATGTGTAATTTTTTAAAGAAATAAAAAGTGAAAATAAGAGGTAATTTACATTTATTTTTAATTATTCATATATTCAATATTACATATTTCTTATTTCTGGTGTTTGTAGGCTTCATGATGGTTAAAATTACCACAAAGCAACAATTTGAAATCCTGGTAAACAAAATGGAACTTAACCCTAACGTAGCTCGCGGTGTACGGGTTTTTGGTGAAACCAAAGCCACTACGGATGAAGTGTGGAAGGGAATTGCCGATAATTTAAATAGCTATGGTTCACCTACACGTACTCCAGAAGATTGGCAGAGAGTGTGGATTCATTTTAAGGCAAAATTAAAAAAGAAACTGGCAGAAAATAAAAGAAACCTTAACACCACAGTTGGTGGACCATCGCAAGAAGTGCCTTTATCGCCATTGGAGCAGGCGGCAGCGGACCTGTTGCAAGTTGATTTGGCTGCAACTCCAGTGGGTAATCTGTTTGGCGTTCTAGAGACATTGGATGCTTTTTCTTCCTCTGTTAATTTGGAAACAATCCAAATTTTAGATAGCTTTTGCTCTATTATTTGGACAACTTCGGTCAAAACCACGGACAATTTGGGTTGAGCCATGCCGAGTTTGAAGTCATTGCCATGGGACTTCTGAAAACTTCCCTCCGCAAAAAAAAACTCAAAGCAGCACACACTTTTAAGAGTGGAGGTATTGCTGTTGTCCGGTAGCTTTTTTAAAGCAATTTTTTAATTCTTCCACTAAATAGACAACGGCATCTTTTGGAAGTCGGAAATACGCCTTAAAGCTAAGACGAACAATTGTTTATTGAAAAAATTTCAAGATAGAAACATCTACTCACAGTACAGATGGCAATTCTAAGGGATTAGAGCTATCTCTTAAATTCCTCCTAATAGATGCCACGTCCTGGGCATCTCCTTCTTCATCAAAACAAGTTCCACTGAGCTAATCATTAAAAATTAAATTTTTATTGTTGAAATTTACTTTTTTGAGTTGAATTGTTTGTTTTGTTTACAAAATTTTAAGTTGCCAAAGTGTCAAAACAGTATTATCGACGGCAACTGACAAAAGTTGTCATACATAATACTTATGTGTCGATTATGGATGGCAACCAGAGTTTAGTGGAGTTGCTAGTTGCCAAATTTGCATTACGGATGGCAACTACGACCGACAGTTGTCAATTTCAGTTGCTAAAAAGGGGATTTTTCGGCAACCATTTATTTGTGGTTGCCTTGTAATTTTTCATATTTGTGTGTAATTTTTTAAAGAAATAAAAAGTGAAAATAAGAGGTAATTTACATTTATTTTTAATATATTCAATATTACATATTTTTTTCTGGTGTTTGTAGGCTTCATGATGGTTAAAATTACCACAAAGCAACAATTTGAAATCCTGGTAAACAAAATGGAACTTAACCCTAACCTAGCTCGCGGTGTACGGGTTTTTGGTGAAACCAAAGCCACTACGGATGAAGAGTGGAAGGGAATTGCCGATAATTTAAATAGCTATGGCCCACCAACACGTACTCCAGAAGAATGGCAGAGAGTGTGGATTCATTTTAAGGCAAAATTAAAAAAGAAACTGGCAGAAAATAAAAGAAACGTTAACACCACAGGTGGTGGGCCATCGCAAGAAGTGCCTTTATCACCAGTGGAGCAGGCGGCAGCGGACCTGTTGCAAGTTGATTTGGCTGCAACTCCAGTGGGTAATCTGTTTGGCGTTCTAGAGATATTGGAAGCTTTTTCTTCCTCTGTTAATTTGGAAACAATCCAAATTTTACATAGCTTTTGCTCTATTATTTGGACAACTTCGCTCAAAACCACGGGCAATGTGGGTTGAGCCATGCTGAGGTTGAAGTCATTGCCATGGGACTTCTGAAAACTTCCCTCCGCAAAAAACCTCAAGGCAGCACACACTTTTAAGAGTGGAGGTATTGCTGTTGACCGGTATCTTTTTTTAAAGCAATTTTTTAATTCTTCCACTAAATAGACAACGGCATCTTTTGGAAGTCGGAAATACGCCTTAAAGCTAAGACGAACAATTGTTTATTGAAAAATTTTCAAGATAGAAACATCTACTCACAGTACAGATGGCAATTCTAAAGTATTAGAGCTATCTCTTAAATTCCTCCTAATAGATGCCACGTCCTGGGCATCTTCTTCTTCATCAAAAAAAAGATCCACTGAGCTAATCATTAAAAATTAAATTTTTATTGTTGAAATTTACTATTTTGAGTTGAATTGTTTGTTTTGTTTACAAAATTTTTAGTTGCCAAAGTGTCAAAACACTATTATCGACGGCAACTGACAAAAGTTGTCATACATAATACTTATTTTTATTTCAGTTGCGTTGCCAGTTGACAACTCAACTGGAGTTTGGTTGCCATCCATAATCGACCCATTATTTTTATTTCAGTTGCGTTGCCAGTCGACAACTCAACTGGAGTTTGATTGCCATCCATAATCGACCCATTACTTCGTTTCTGTATCGTCAGAGGAATTTACATACCAAATTTCACGATTCTAGCTGTAATACTTTAGTTGGTACCATTTTTATCCCTTTTTGTTCCGCTCTCCCCTTAAAAGTACAAATTTCGAAAAATCCAATTTTACTTCGTTTCTGTATCGTCAGAGGAATTTACATACCAAATTTCACGATTCTAGCTGTAATACTTTAGTTGGTACCATTTTTATCCCTTTTTGTTCCGCTCTCCCCTTAAAAGTACAAATTTCGAAAAATCCAATTTTACTTCGTTTCTGTATCGTCAGAGGAATTTACATACCAAATTTCACGATTCTAGTTGTGATACATTAGTTGGTACCATTTTTATCCCTTTTTGTCCCACTCGCCCCTTAAAAGTAAAAATTTCGAAAAAATCTAATTTTACTTTGTTTCTATATGGTGAGAGGAATTTACATACCAAAATTCACGATTCTAGCTGTAATACTTTAGTTGGTACCATTTTTATCCCTTTTTGTCCCGCTCGGCCCTTAAAAGTACAAATTTCGAAAAATCACTATTTGTAGCTCGTCTGCATGGTCATTGCAAGGAACTCACCGAATTTCATGTTTATAGCTACTGCCGTTTAGTCAGGACGAAGGTTCGATGTTTATCCCTTTTTGGGCCATTTTATCCCCTAAAAGTACGAATTTCGTAAAACCCTTTCTTAGTCGACGTCTACGTCATATTTGGGAACTACCCTGAAAATTGCATGACCCTGGCTTCAGCCGTTTGGTCTGGGGGCTGGTCAATGATAAGTCAGTCAGTCAGTCAGTAACGCAACTCTTTTATATATATAGATATATATATTAAATATATAAATATATATATGGTGCCCGATATGTATTGTAATGCCGGTGGTGTAACTGTGTCCTATTTTGAATTTTTAAAAAATATCAATCATCCACCCTACCCAACCTAATATACACAAGTACATAAATACATCCATATATGTAAATACAACGTCAAAAGAATAATTTTTGAAAATTTTCAAAAAAAAAACTCCCCCTCCTCTCAACAGACGAATAAGAATGTTCGCTGCTGTGGTCAAGAATTCAATATTCTGGAACAGAGTTCCATGTAGCCTTTATTGCCTAAATGCGAAGAGAGCAAAACATGAGATACCAAAACATCTCCAGAATATAAAAACCGAAAAGGATCCGAATTTTGCCCATATGGTCGAATATTATTATCATGCGGCTACCAAAGTTATGGAACCATCACTGATCGAAGAACTGGCCAAGAAATATCCAAAAGCGGACAGCAAGGGCATTGAGGCGCGTGTGAGTGGCTTGCTGAGATTTATGGGCTACGTTTCCAATTGTCTGGAAGTGAACTTTCCCCTCTTGAATTCCAAATCGGAGATCGAAATAATTACCGGTTATAGGGCGCACCACATGAATATATATAAATATATATATATATTACGCCACCGGCATTACAATACATATCGGGCACCATGATCACTCCCTTCTTGCGCAAGATTTCATCGGCTGCTGGGGTAATGGGACCATTGGCACCTTCCAAAATCATTTTTGCCTGTACTTTGTCGGCGTTTTCGGCATTCAGTACCTTTTGGGTGGCACAGGGCATAAGGATGTCACACTTTTCGCCCAATAGAGAGCCTTGCTTCTCGGCGGCTTTGGGATAACCTTTGATGGTTCTTTTCTCTGTCATATATTTCACGAGTTCCTGGAGAAAACAGATAAATCATTGCTAAAGTTGGCCGTTTACTAAAAATAGCTTGTTTGTAAAACCGACTTACATTCGTATCTATTCCATCCGGGTTTGTGATGGACACCTCCTTTTCTTCGACTCCAATCAATTTGGCACCGGCTTCCACAACAAATTTCGCAGCATAAGATCCAACATTGCCGAAACCCTGGACAATGACAGTCTTGCCCTTCCAGCCGGTACCCAATTTGGCAAAATCCATCCAGTCTTTGTCCTGCAGAAAGACATCACCTGCTTTCCATACACCACGACCCGTGGCTATGGTGCGGCCATTGATACCGCCAATATGTACCGGCTTACCGGTGACAATAGCCAAAGCGTTTACATCATTGTGTCCTGTAATAACAATGCGAGAAGGACTGCAATTCCATGTTCCATTTAAGCTATTAAGTTCATAATCATACCAAATGTCTTCAAATATTGATCACATATCCAATTCATCTCACGTTCACCGGTATTCACATCTGGAGCCGGCACGTCAATGCCGGGTCCAATCATATTACGCCTCAGCAACTCCATGGTATAGCGTATGGTAATTGTCTGCAATTCCTGGGCTGTGTATTTTTTGGGATCTATACGGACGCCACCCTTGGACCCACCAAAGGGCACACTGACACAGGCACATTTGAAGGTCATCAAATAGGCCAAACCTTTCACTTCATCCCCTTCGACATCCATGGCGAAACGTATTCCTATGGAAATGTACATAAATGAATATGAATATAATCTATAGTTCGCAAAGGAAAACATGGTTTACATACCTCCCTTAACTGGCAGTCGTTGTTTCATATGGTGTGCCCTATAGCCGGTAATTATTTCGATCTCCGACTTGGAATTCAACAGGGGGAAGTTAACTTCTAGACAATTCGAAACGTAGCCCATAAATCTCAGTAAGCCACTCACACGCGCCTCTATGCTCTTGCCATCCGCTTTTGGATATTTCTTGGCTAGTTCTTCGATTAGCGATGGTTCCATAACTTTGGCAGCCGCATAATAATAATATTCGACCATATGGGCAAAATTCGGATCCTTTTCGGTTTTTATATTCTGGAGATGTTTTGGTATCTCATGTTTTGCTCTCTTCATTTAGGCAATAAAGGCTACATGGAACTCTGTTCCAGAATATTGAATTCTTAGAGGATATTTGTTTGACCACAGCAGCGATCATTCTCATTCGTCTGTTGAGAGGAGGGGGAAAGTTTTTTTTTTTGAAAATTTTCAAAAATTATTCTTTTGACGTTGTATTTACATATATGGATGTATTTATGTACTTGTGTATGTTAGGTTGGGTAGGGTGGATGTAGACCATGGAAGATTATAGCATCAATTTAGTTTGAAGAATACGTTTTTAGTATATTCTTAATCTTCTCTTACTACTCTACTCTTATTAGAGTAATCTCTTTTTTGAACAAAAAATACTCGCTTCCCTCATTCATCGGCTTTTCTTTAGTTTCCTTTCAATCGTGATTAGCGTTATAAATTGTAACATTATTTCATATTTATATGAGATACTACTCATTCGCTTTACTGTAATCGCGCTATCAACCGTCTCGGCGATTTAAAATGACCAACTCGGAACTGCGAACTGATAAACGGCCAATGCACGATGGGGCAGATGACCAGTTTCAGAGGCAAAAAAAGAATTGGAGGCAGCTACACCTTTGAAATTTCATACATGTAGTTATGGTGCTTACCAAAGTCGTCTATAAAAATTTTGAGTTGCCACGCCCACGTACAGTGGGATGGTAGTACATTTTTTCCGGGCAAAATAATTTAGGAAACAGGTACTCCTTTTAAATTTCGTACATATACTTATGATGTTTACAAAAGTTGCTTAGAAAATAATTTAGTTTCTCAACCTACTGCCACGCCCACTTACAGCGAGATGTTTTTTTTGAAGGAAAATACATTAGGAAAAAGATAGGCCTTTAAATTCCGTACATGTACTGTAGGATGGGCCACGAAAATAAATTGCAACGGACACCTCCCAGAAATGAAGATTGGATTGTGTAATTTTGTTAATTTTGCATTTTTGTCCAATTTTTTTTCTGAATTAATAGACCCCTGGAAACACATTCAATATAAATTGTTATTCTTGTCTTAGAATAACTCATTGGTTGTATTATTGGGTATTTATATTGATTTTTTGTGGTTTTTAAAGTTGACAGCTTAAAACTCATATTTCTTAGAAACATTTTGTAAGATTTGTAATGAAAAATAACTAGAATTTTATAACAATCCGAGTTCATTTGCTGGAAATATGTCAAAAAATAAAAATAATAATGCTAAATCAAGTATTATTAGGGTTTTTTGGGCATAGTATCGGTAAATGAACTCCGATTGTTGTAAAATTTAGCAAGAGCATAAAGGAAATTTACTCATCTTTTGATCTGCGTACCAACTTTTCAGAAGTTAATGACAAGAAAATGAGTAAAATGCGTTTTGGAACTAAAAAATCTGACTTTTTGCACTAAATGTATCCTATTTTCCAAGGGGCAATTTCGTGCAGGCAAAATTTACCCTGAAAAAACGGGGAACCCTTCAACCTTGCCAAATATGTTAAAGGCTTTTGAAGGGAAAAAGTTGTGCTAGTCCAAAGTCAGACATTTGTTCAAAAAGGATATTTTTAAAACATTTATTACAAACAAAATATATTTGAACAAGCCAAGGCGTATTTATACAGGTGATAGCACTAGAACAACAACAAATTCGGCAACAACAAAATACAAGTAATTTTTTGAATGGTGAGCCATACTGTCAAAGCAAAATATATGGGATTTGACAGTTTCGGTTACTTTTGAATGAAAAAAAATATCAGTCAGCTGGGCACCTGCGTGATGATAAAGCTAAGAAACCACAATTTCTAATAAAACAAATTTGAAGAAAAGAAATTGCGTTTTTCAATTTTCAAAATCAGTAATATAAAACAAGTAAGGAAAGGCTAAAGTCGGGCGGGGCCGACTATGTGATACACTCCACTTTCTATCCGAATACAATTCAATTTGTTAAAAAATTGATAACGGGAAGGATTTTTGTATATTTCCTGATCATTGGCTAATATGACCTGACTCAATTTGTCAAATCGACAAGAATATTTGTATCGGGGCTATATCCAAACAAGGAATGATGTGACCCACTTACACAACAGGTTCTTCCAGTTCAGGTATAACGTGTTATGCTCAATATGAAGAAATTCTCTGAAAATACGTGGTTTCTGGGGGAAAGTCAAGCTGGGAGCGAATATAAATATAAAGATATATATAAATCTGAACCGATCTGAATCTGTGGTGAAGGTGTTTCTAGTGGAAACATAAGATATTTTGCCAGTTAAAATACGTGGTATCTAGAGCAGAAAGAGTCTAAACGAGAGCGAAATTTGAATGGGAGCTATATATCAATCTGAACCGATCTGACCTATTTTCACCACAGGTGTTCCTAGTTTAAGTATAAGATGTTTGGCCAAATTTGAAAATAATCTGATAAAATATATGGTTTCTAGACCGGAAAAAGTCAAATTTGAAGCGAAATTTGTATGGGGGCTATATATAAATCTGAACCGATCTGACCCATTTTTATCATGGGTGTTTATATTGGAAAAATAAGATGTTCTATCAAATTTGAACCAAATCTGTTAAAATATGTGGAATCCAGCGTGAAGAGTCAAATCGGGAGTAAAATTCGTATGGGGGCTATATCTAAACCTGAACCGATTTTCTTCAAATTAAATAGCGTTCGTCCGTATCCTGAAAAACTTCGTTTGCTTCTGGCTACAATTGCGACCTGTATCGTGATTACAAGAATAGATGGACAGACAGACGGACGGATGCTAAATCGATTCAAAAAGAGATTCTAAGTCGATCGGTATACTTAACAATGGGTCTATCTCGCTTCCTTTTGGGTGTTACAAACAAATGCACAAAGACATAATACTCTCGTGGAGTGTATAAAAATAAAATTTTATATGTTAAAAAACATAAAAACAAAAAATTAAAAATTTTAATTTTCTTTAAAATCGAAATATACGAAAAGTAGTCAACTTTGCGCATATTTCTAAATTATATCCTATTGCCCGATATTTTAATCTCAAAATAATCCTTGGGTCCTTATCTAATTTTGATTTTTTACAGAACTCAAAAATGTCTACTAGAACAAAAGTTATTGAATTTTGGTCGATGGATTTTGATTCTGAACCAGGTTAGATATAGGCTGCTATACACCTCAAATTCCACATAAACTGACAGTTTTAAGTGTTGTTTAACTTTGGGCTAAACAAACATGTTGAAAGCGGGATTATGCAATATTATTAATAATAAATTATTATTATACCCTCCACCTCCAGGATGGGGGTATATTCACTTTGTCATTCCGTTTGTAACACCTTAAAATATTCGTCTGAGACCCCATAAAGTATATATATTCTGGGTCGTGGTAAAATTCTAAGACGATATAGCCATGTCCGTCTGTCTGTTGAAAGCACGATAGCGGCCGAACGAAATGAAAGGAGGTTAAAATTTTTCCTAAATGTGTCTTATGGTTGTAGATCGGTTGGGATTGAAAGTGGGCGAAATCGGCCCAGAGGGAAAAAATTTTCCCTCACAAGGACTAAAAATACCCCTAATATTTAGAGTAGTTCAGCCTGTTTTTTGAACATATTAGCTTGTATTTACTTGATATTTGCAATGTGCATTCCTTTTATAGCATAAAAGGGCAACATAGAGCGATTTTATTTGTAGGTGGCGAAATGGGACAAAAAGGGATAAAAATGGTACCTATCAAACGACAACAGATAGAAACACGAAATTTGGCGTGTACATTCCTCTAATAGAGTAGATACATAATATAAAAGTATTCTTTCTAAATTCGTACTTTTAAGGGGATAAATGGGGATAGAGATAGAGATAAAAATAGTACCAACCAAACGGCTGCAAACGGTGTATATATTCCTCTGATTGCGTAGACACAGAATTTTTCGAAATTCGTACTTTTAGGGTGTAAAATGAAAAAGGGGATAAAAATGGTACCAAACAAGTGGATGCAGCTAGAACCATGAAATTCGCTGTATACATTCCTCTGACTGAGTAGACAAAAAAATAAAAAGGTTTTTCCAAATTCGTACTTTCAAGGGATTCAATGGGAGCAGAGGGATAAAAATGGTGCCAACTAGAAGGCTACAGCTAGAATGATGAAATTCGGTGTGTACATCCCTCTAATTGCAGAGACACGTAAAATAGACGGATCTTTCGAAATTCGTACTTTTAAGGGATATAATTGACAAAGAGGGATAAAAATGGGACCTACCAAACCACTGAAGTTGAAATCATGAAATTCGGTGTATACATTCTGACTATGAAGACTCGAAATAAAAAGGTTTTTTTCGAAATTTGTACATTTGTGCGGAGAATGGGGCGAATGGGGATATCTTTAAAATTTATACTTTTCTTATCACTTTGTCTGTATCTGGAAATGCTTCTTTTTAATGGCGACTGACAATCGCCTAATATTTAGGCATGTTCACTTTCACAATTTCAGCATTTTATTTATATATAGTAGTCGATTTAAACAGTGCGCATAAGTATACATTATAGTTTGAAATAGTAAACAAATATAGTAATGTCCATAAAAATATTACAATTTTCGTAATATGGTAATGTACTTCTATGTAAAGTCGACATCCTTTAATCTGCTGGCAATACTGTGAAATGCACTCTGTGGTGGAGGGTATATAAGATTCGGCCCGGCCGAACTTAACGCCTTCTTATTTGTTATTATATTAATAACTAGTGTTTTGTACCCGGCGTTGAACGGGTTAATTTTTCCCTTTTACCCAACTTCGTATGCTTTGAAAGATAAAATGAGTAATTTTTGATAGTTTTAAAATATTTTTTGTGTGGGAGGTACCACCCCCCTTTGTCCTATCATGACCTAGACTATCCAGGAACCATCCTCTGTCCATAAGATAGATACAGTAAAATTTTCAGGCGAATCGGTCCACCGGTTTGGCGTCCTATACGGAACATACAGACATACAGACATACAGACATACAGACATACAGACACACATTGATTTTTATATATTAGATGTAATATTTTTCTCTGAAAATTTTTCACAGAACTAAAATCGAAGTTGTATGATTGTATTAAGTATTATTATGTATTAAGTGTTGATCCAATTAAGGGAGGACATAAATAATTTTTTTAGTGTAGAATTTAACGTGCAACAAAGTAATTGTGAGTGCCGTAGCACCATATTCTTGAAACCAAATGTCGCCAACATCATGACCTTTAATTTTAGGCAGCGAAAAGTCTATTATGATGATACTGTAACACTCGCTTTTAGCGGTTATGTTCTGTCCATAGTCATTTTTATGGAATATAGACAAAGTGGTAGCTCTTTTCATAAAGAACACAAATTGTGAACATATATAATCAAAAAAAACTTCATCTTCAAGGTAAACAAGTAAGGAAAGGCTAAAGTCGGGCGGGGCCGACTATATTATACCCTACACCACACCCTGCGTATGTACCTCGCTTTGATTACTAAACCCATTTATTTCATGGGAGCAATTTTATGTAGTTTATATAAATTATACAGTTACTATAAATTCATCTTTAGTCATATTTAACGAATATGGTTAATAATATGGTAATTGATCCAATTATCCAACAGACAAATACAAATTATACAGTAGTAATAGGATGAATCGGACCGACATTTCAAAAGGGGGCCTATAACTACATTTTGGGCCTGGTTCAAAACATGGGCCTATATATTTCTCATTCTCGGTAGGTATTCCTGGTTGAAAAATACCATGATCTGCAAAATTTGATGAAGATCCGATGTAAGATGTAGTTTCTAGAGCTGTAATAGATCAGAATGGGACCCAATTTTGGTTATACCAAAGTATGGACATATGGGCTTCTCCCAAACAAGTAAGGAAAGGCTAAAGACGGACGGACTTTCTATCTCATTACAATTCAATTCGGTAAAAAAGTGAAATCGGGAAGGATTTTTGCATCCTGTAAATGTATGTGTTTGACAAAAAATTTTAAATCGGAAAGGACATTTGTATGGGGGTATATTGAAACCTGGAACGATGTGACCCGCTTTCACCATGTATCTTTATTGGTGAAATATAATATGTAAAGTTTGACCAAAATCGGTTAAACATTCGGGAGCAACATTTGTATGAGGGCGATATCTAAATTTGAACCGATCTTACCCACTTTCACCATACGTTGGATTATAAGATGTTGTGCCAATTTTAAAGAAAAACGGGTACAATATGTGGATTTTAGAGCGGAAAAAGTCAAATCGGGAGCGACATTTGTATGTGGGCTATATCTAAATCTCTACCGATCATACCCACTTTCAGCATAGGTGTTTCTAGTCAGATTATAAGACGTTGTGCCAAATTTAAAGAAAATCGGGTGCAAGATGTGGTTTCTAGAGCGGAGGGAGTGACATTTGTATGGCGGCTATATCTAAATCTGAACCGATCTTACTCAATTTTTGCATACGTGTTTCTAGTTCGATTATAAGATGTTCTGCAAAATTTAAAGAAAATCGGGTACAATATGTCGTATCTAGAGCGGAAAATGTCAAATCGGGAACGACATTTGTATGGAGGCTATATCTAAATCTGAACCGATTTCCTCCAAATTCAATACCGATGGTTAGCCAGAAAAAATAACTTCTGCCAAGTTTCATGACAATCGGATAGCAATTGCGACCTGTAGAGTGCAAACAAGCTTAGATGGACAGCAGACGGACGGACGGACGGACGGGCGGACAGACAGACATCGTTAAATCGACTCAGCTGGTCATTCTAAGCCGATCGGTATACTTAAAGGTGGGTCTAGCTCGATTATTTCTTGGTGTTACAAACATTTGGAGCGAAACTAACTTATAATACCCTAGACCACGAAGTGGTGTAGGGCATAAAAACGCAAACAACTTTTAAAATCGATTTGATTAACCTTTTTCCCCTCATCAGGTCCATAGTTAGTAAACCGTTCAAAATGCAAGGAAACAATCACCTAGAAAAATGTACCTAAGATCTCAATAAACAACTTTCTACAACATATGAACTTCATAGGAATGATTCTTAACACCGTTTAGGTAGGCAAAATGCAGGACTGTTTCTGTTAACGGTCAGTCCGACTACAGTGCGTATGAGTGATATTATATATTAATCAACAGCACGTATACGTTACCTAGACACACTACAGCCTATAAGATTTGTTCGACGACATTTTCGATTTTGACCTTGAAGATGAAGTGTTTTATACACTCCACGAGAGTATTATGGTTTTGTGCATTTGTTTGTAACACCCAAAAGGAAGAGAGATAGACCCATTGTTAATTATACCGAATCGAATCACTTTTTGAATCGATTTAGTAATGTCTGTCTGTCTGGCTGTCTGTCCGTCCATCTATTTTTGTAATCACGATACAGGTCGCAATTGTAGACAGAACCAAATGAAACTTTGCACCACGGAGTTTTTCGGGTTATAAACGAACGCTATTTAATTTGAAGAAAATCGGTTCAGATTTAGGTATAGCCCCCACACGAATTTCACTCCCGATTTGACTCTTTTCACTCTAGATACCACATATTTTAACAGATTTTCTTCAAAATTCGCTAAACATCTTAAAGTTCAACTAGAAACACCTGTGGTAAAAATGGGTCAGATCGGTTCAGATTTATATATAGCTCCCATACAAATTTCGCTCCCGATTTGATTTTTTCCGCTCCATAAACCACATATTTTAACAGATCTCTTTCAAATCATTCAAAATATCTTATATTTCAACTAGAAACACCCATGGTGAAAATGGGTCAGATCGGTTCAGATTTACATATAGATCCAATAACAAATTTCCCAGATAGACTTTTTCCGCCCCAGAAACCACGAAATTTCTCCGAATATCTTTGAAGTAAGCACAACACGTTATATTTGAACTGGAAGAACTTATTTTGAAGGTTAGTCACTTTATTCCATGTTTGGATACAAATATTCTTTTCGATTTGACAAATTGGACCAGGTCATATTAGCCTATGATTAGGAAACATAAAAAAATTCTTCCCGTTTTCACTTTTTTACCGAATTGAATTGTATTCGGATAGAAAGTGGAGTGTATCATATAGTCGGCCCCGCCCGACTTTAGCCTTTCCTTACTTGTTTTTGATTTTATATGTTAACAATTTTTGTTCTTTATGCCAAGAGCCACAACTTTGCCTCAGAGAGTAAATCGAAATTCCAAACGGTTTACATTTGATATGAGCCTCAGAAAATGATCACTTTTTTGCAAAAATGACACCGAGGCCCCAAATCTTTGGGCCCACAAAAAAAGTGCATGACTTTGGGTAAAACTGAGAGACACGGGTCTTTTTTGTCTTTTATCACGTAGTGGTGTCCGTTTATGGTTATATTTCCATGACATATAAAATTACACACAGTGTTATCAGGCCAAATGCAACATTTTTTCCTGGTCTGACTGAACAAAATTCTAGCAATTGTTAATTGCTTTAAAAAAAATGAATTAATTACAAATTATCGATCGAATAATATACATCAAATATAGGGTGAGCCATTTAAAAATTTAAATTAAAATTGGTTTTACAAAAAGTACTGATTATTTTTTCAAATCTCTGGTTTTATTGAAAAGGTTGAACTTTGTCATTTAATAATGGAAGACAATATCATTCATATGACTACCATGACTGGCTCGGCAGTACCTCATTCGATCAACCTAGTTTCTCACTACAGCCAAAAATCACGACAAACAGTTACTCGTTGTGAATGCATTGGCTTCTCAATAGTCACGTGTGGTTTCTCTGAACCCCATATGCGGCAATTTTGCTTATTGACGTAGCCACCGACCTAAAAATGAGCTTTATGAAGGCTGAACTGAAGTCCGATCTCTTCTCGAAAAATTTCCACGTAAATTTGTAACAGTTTACGTTAAAGTCTCACTACTTTGGAAGTAAGTTTTTAATATTTCCCAATATTGTTCGAGAGTATAGCGTCCCATTTAGCAAATGTCAAACGAGAACCTGATACTAAAAATAAATATTAATGTTATTCTACCCTTCAAAGTCAGTGTAATCGGATGTTCAAAAATTTATTTTTTAAAGGCCTCCCTATATAGAGCATATTAAATTTATTAAGATGATTTTAGGATGATATTGTTCCCCGCTCACTGATATTGGCATAACTATATAACTACTATAAATACAACACCCGTTGATGAATATTATAGTTTATCACATCCCTTCTATTTGAAAACTGTTGAGGAGTGTTTATTTATCGATATAAATAGTTTTTTAATATTGGCATTGCAATACATATCGGCTATCATTAGGATTCCCATCTTACGCAGGATTTCATCGGCGCACAGTGGTTCAAAATTAAAATCCATAGGCCAAAATTCAATAAATTTTGTTCTAGTAAACATTTTGTAATTAGACAAGGACACAAGCATTATTATTAGATGTTAACGTTGAAAATCGGGCAATCAGATATATTTTAGAAATTAACATTATTTTACGTATTTGTTCATAAGCTCAGAAACAAATTTTTCGTATCGAATTTAACAGTTCACTTCCAGACAATTCGAAATGGAGCCCATAAATCTTAGTAAGCCACACGCGCCTCTATGTTGTTACCATACGCTTTTGGATATTTCTTGGCCAGTTTTTCGATTAGCGATGATTCCATAACTTTGGCAGCCGAATATTCGATATTATGGGCAAAATTGGGACCCTTTTCGGTTTTTATATTCTGGATATGTTTTTGTATCTCATATTTTGCTCTCTTCGCATTTAGGCAATAAAGGCTACATGGAACTCTGTTCCAGAATCAGATATATTTTAGAAATTAAAATTAGAAAGATTTTGAAGAATGAAAAAAATATTGCCCCATTTTCCATGTTTAATTGTGTTTTGGCGAAGGATTTTGATTCTGAACTGTGCGGCGTAAAACGAGTTTGATTTATTTATTTCAAATCAGTTCAGTACAATCACACCATCCACTACACCAATGCAAACACACCCACACATTCTCACTAGGCATGAAAAGTCGCTGCGAAACCATCTAAAAAAAGCTCGTAATAGGCCGGAAATCATGATAGCGATAATGGGCAGCCAAGTAATAAATGGCACCATGCCTTTTGTAAATAAATTTTACATTCTATAAATTATATATATAGAGCAAGTTCAAATTTTTTATATTATCAAAAAATGATAACTATCAATTTAATTGAAATATTTTCAATTTTACTTAAAAAACAATTTATTTTGAATATTTCGCAACTTCTTTATTACTTCAAAATTTTAAGTATCTAAATTTTTGGATTTTGGATACTCTCAATTTCAATTGCAATTTGTTTAGATTTGTCAATTAAATGAATTATTAAAAAACATTATCGCATTTATTTGAAGAATTAAATTAAATATCGTATCGTCGTGCAAAGTGCCCTCGACTTGAGTCCCCTTACTGCTGTGTTATGCCGGAACTCTCCAAGGCACGAAATATCTTCCGTATGGAATGAATGTAGGCAGCTGTACGCAAATCATTGCACAGCGCAAATTCATTGGCTGTCTCCTTTATGCCACGGCCCGCTATCTCCATGACCGTCTGCAGTCCGTAATCCACAATATCGGCTTCCGAAGTACAATCGCGTATTTGCTTCAAGATCTTATTCGCACAAACAGAAGTCTAAATATACAAACACAATTCAACAAATCTTGAAATTGAATTGAATTTCCACTTACACCGGTCCCTCCTCCACCCAAGGATTCATTGATGGAATTGAAGATTTCGCGTATTACATGACTATCACGTTTAGACGTCATTTTACCGTAGGACACGTGATTGATGTTTTTTAAATATTCAAAATAGGACGCCGTCACACCGGCGGCATTGCAATACATGTCGGGTATCATGAGGATGCCCTTCTTACGAAGGATTTCATCGGCTACTGGGGTAATGGGACCATTGGCACCTTCCAAAATCATTTTTGCCTGTACTTTGTCGGCGTTTTCGGCATTCAGTACCTTTTGGGTGGCACAGGGCATAAGGATGTCACACTTTTCGCCCAATAGAGGGCCTTGCTTCTCGGCAGCTTTGGGATAACCTTTGACGGTTCTTTTCTCTGTCATATATGTCATGAGTTCCTGGTGAAAACTGATAAAGCATAGCTAAAGTTGAACGTTTGAAAAATTGTCTTACATTTGCATCTATTCCATCCGGGTTTGTGATGGACACCTCCTTTTCTTCGACTCCAATCAATTTGGCACCGGCTTCCACAACAAATTTCGCAGCATTCGATCCAACATTACCGAAACCCTGGACAATGACGGTTTTGCCCTTCCAGCCGGTACCCAATTTGGCAAAATCCATCCAGTCTTTGTCCTGCAGAAAGACATCACCCGCTTTCCATACACCACGACCCGTGGCCGAGATATGACCATTGATACCACCAACATGAACCGGTTTACCGGTAACGATGGCCAAAGCGTTTATATCATTGTGGCCTATAAGATAGCGAGACGGAAAGGACTACGATAAAGTATTTTTTGTTTACTGTTCATAAATACCAAATGTCTTCAAATATTGATCACATATCCAATTCATCTCACGTTCACCGGTGTTTACATCTGGAGCCGGCACATCAATGCCGGGTCCAATCATATTACGCCTCAGCAACTCCATGGTATAGCGTCTGGTAATTGTTTGCAATTCCTGGGCTGTGTATTTTTTGGGATCTATACGTATGCCACCCTTGGATCCACCAAAGGGCACATTGACACAGGCACATTTGAAGGTCATCAAATAGGCCAAACCTTTCACTTCATCCCCTTCGACATCCATGGCGAAACGTATTCCTATGGAAATGTACATAAATGAATATGAATACAATCTATAGTTTGCAAAGGAAAACAAGGTTTACTTACCTCCCTTAACTGGCAGTCGTTGTTTCATGTGGTGCGCCCTATAACCGGTAATTATTTCGATCTCCGACTTGGAATTCAACAGGGGGAAGTTAACTTCCAGACAATTCGAAACGTAGCCCATAAATCTCAGTAAGCCACTCACACGCGCCTCTATGCTCTTGCCATCCGCTTTTGGATATTTCTTGGCTAGTTCTTCGATCAGTGATGGTTCCATAACTTTGGCAGCCGCATGATAATAATATTCGACCATATGGGCAAAATTCGGATCCTTTTCGGTTTTTATATTCTGGAGATGTTTTGGTATCTCATGTTTTGCTCTCTTCGCATTTAGGCAATAAAGGCTACATGGAACTCTGTTCCAGAATATTGAATTCTTAGAGGATATTTGTTTGAACATTCTTATTCGTCCGGTGAGACGAGATTCGGAAAGTTTTTGAAATTGTTGAAAATTCTTTGTGTTTTTGTTAGTTTTGAAGGTTTATAGAATACTAATTTATTGAGGAAAAACATATTGACAAGAAAGGAAAACAAAATACTGTGCTAACTACGATTTCATATTAATATACAACATACAGTAGTAATTCAAACAGAGTTCTTTCAACAGTTTTATTTACAGAAAAATATTTGAGGGTATTTGACAAAGACAAACTTTCAAAGGAGCCAAACAAATTATTGACGATCTGAGGTGATTAGGGTGTCGCCAAAGACATTAAAATAAACAGAACTTTAGCTTGCAGGGAATAGGGGAAGAAATGACAAAAAATTATTATAATTATTATTTCTATTTTTCTGGAAAGAATCAAAAAAGAAGAAAAAATAACTTTCCGATATTTCACTGACAATCATCCGTTCGATATATTTGTGAACAGTGGTCAGTCAGTGTCAGTCTCTCTTCAGGAGAGACATTTCAAGCCAGGTTCAGGTTTATGGTTTATGTTTGAAATTTGCAAATACACTCGAACAAAACTGGGAAATATTAAAAACTTACTTCCTAAGTAGTGAGTCTTTAACGTAAACTTTAAGAAATTTACGTGGAAAATTGTCGAGAAGAGATCGGTCTTCAGTTCAGCCTTCATGAAGATCATATTCATCTCGGTGTCTATGCCAACAAGCAAAATTGCCGCATACACGTGACTATTGACGTGAAGCCAATGCATCCACGTGATTTAGACCACTATCATACTAACTGTATGATATGAGCTTTTCGCACTCAGTGATAATTTTGTGCTCCCTGGTTTGTTAAAATATAAATTGCATGTGGGCATCTCCCAGTGGCCCTGACGCGACATTCGCACGCCTTAATCTACACCAAAGACAAGAAATAAACCGAAAAAGCCGATCAGCCTTTTTAGTGTCCTTAAAGAGCGCTTAAATAGTATTACATTTTAAAAATATATCGTCAGGATTTAGTACAAATTAGTACAAAATTATAAGCAATTTTACACGGAAACGGACGCGACAAAAAACAGAAGTACTTATGAAGGTCTTATACAAATATAAAGTTCAGCGATTTTTTGAGAACTTTGTTTTTCCATATATACATGTATATGAAGGCCAGATGATATATTTTGTTCGTAGATTTATGAAATATGAGAATTATCTCTGAAATACGGACGCGACAAATATTTCAACTCGTAGTTAAAAAAATTAGTAATTTTCGTTATAACACTTCAACTTTAAATAAAAATAAAAGAGAACAAGTTAACTTCAATATTCATAATAAAAAAGTTGTCGAAATAAGGAAAAATTAAAGTTAAAAGCTATTAGTGTGGTCTGAATTCATTTTTTTGTGGACCATTTTTGGGAGATGTCCATGTGCAATTCATAGGCTTTTTACTTACAAAAGAATTAAATCAGATTTAATTTAAATTAAATTAAGTATTTTCTTAGTAAAATTTACAAATATGTAATTTTAAAAGAAAATCCGAACAATTAAGGCATTATCATTTCTTACAGTGTAGGAAAAAGTTAACATCACAAAAATCCCAAAGAGAAAGCGAGAATGCATGAAATCTTTCGACGAATGCTTTAAAACCGATTTAGAAAGTGGAATAACGTACGCAGAAGATATTCAAAACCTTTTCGACGCCATTGGTCGTATTCAATTTTCTTAGCATAATTTATACCATGCTGTGATTTTAACCATGCTGTGATAATACGACTTTCACAAAAACGGCGAAAATTTCATGGATGGGGACATGTCCTTTGCAACTTCGAAGTCCTTTTAAAGGAAAATTCGACCAGAGAATGAAAAACTGAGTATGAGATTTTGGCATGGTGGATCACTACTTTCATAAAAATATAGTTTGGTTGATGTGCAAAAGTGCTGTTCAACGGTGTTATTCGATTTTCAAAAAAAGTGCTTAAAAGATCAATGGTTGCGTTGCCTGTATAACTCGTGGCCCCGTCTTGTTGTAAACAAATGTCGTCCATGTCATTTTCTTGAATTCTTGGAAACAAAAATTCGTTGAGCATGGCACGGTAACGCTCGCCGTTGACGGTAACGGCTCATTTTCGAAGAAAAATGGCCCAATGATGCCGCCAGAATGGTGGTCGTTATTTTCTTTGCGTCTTCGCAATTTTTTTCAGAAGGCGGCGTTGAGGGTGAGTGCAGTTTCGAGTAGTAATATTCCCATATTTCATCTGCTTCTCCTACTTCGATGTGATAAATTCAACATTATTACATTTTGAAGGCTTGACGATAGCGAATTTGTTATTTGCCAACTGTCGCACTGTTTGGAAATAGTCATGACTCCGCTGTCTGCTCGTTCAAGGCAATTTGCTCAATCCATGCCCTTTTATCGGCTCGAGGGTTTTCTTCTTCCAATGAGATGTAATAATAAGGCTCTGGGTATCATCTGAAATTCATATTTTCCTTCAATTGTTCCTATATGCTACATTTACGCCAGTCGCTCTAAGGAAGACATTTTTGGTGCTCATGAAGCTGAAAAAGCTAGGGTCTACAGAGCAGAAAGCAAGATCACCTCATGAAAATGTTAAAAAAGTTCGAACATTTTTAAAACAACTACACATTTGTGTGAGAAATGGTATCAGATGAACATTTCTTTGAAAAGAAAAATTGTTTCGCACAGCTGACGTTGATAATATCAATCAAAAAAAAACAAGCCTGAAATTAGCGTATGGTCGTTAAATATTTTTGTGTCAAATTACGAAAGTTTAGGACACCTTGATAATACCCTAAATATAACATATTTTTGAATTATGTACGAATATTGTCTATCAATGCTGCCACTTCTTTTCGCTTCATCGCATCAGTTTTGTTAATTCATCGTCATCCCACTTTGAAATATCGACCTGAGACCCTATAAAGTATATATATTCTTGATCGTCATAAAATTATAAGACGATCTAGCCATGTCCGTCTGTTGAAATCACGTTATAATCTTAACGAAGGGAGCTAGGACGTCCAAATTTTCAATAAATGCGTTTTATAGTCGTAGACCGGTTGGGATTGCAGCTGGGCGAAATCGGTCCACAGGAAAATTGAAAATACCTATAATAACCCCTAATATTTAGAGAACAAATGGTACCTATCAAACGACAACAGCTAGAAACACGATATTCATTGCGTATTTTTCTCTAATTGAGTGGATACATAATATAAAATATTTTGTCCAAATTTGTACTCTTAAGGTGTAAATGGGAATATTGGGACAAAAATGGTAGCAAACAAACGGTTGCATCTAAAAAAATTAAATTCGGTCTATACATTCCTCTGATTGCGTAGAAAAGTAAAGTAAAGGGACTTTTCGAAATTCGTATTTTTGGGAGTAAAATAGAAGGATACAAATTGAACCAACCAATTGACCGCGGCTAGAGTCATTTAATTATGAGTATAGATTCCTTTAACTGCGTAGACACGAAACATAAAATGTTTTTTCCAAATTCGTACTTTCAAGGGATACAATGGGTACAGAGGGATACAAATAGTACCAACTAAACGGCTACAGCTAGAATGATGAAATTCGGTGTGTTAGATGGATTAATTGCGTAGACACGTAAAATAAAGAGATTTTAGAAAGTCGTACTCTTAAGGGGGTAAATAGGAAAAAGGGGATAAAAATGGTACCAACCAAACGGCCGCAGCTAAAATCATAGAATTCGATGTATATATTCCTCCGACTGCATAGACACTCAAAATAAAAAAGATTTTTCCCAATTCGTACTCTTTTGCTTTTACGGCCAAATGTGGTTGAGTCATGAATTTAGGTTATCTTGCACTGTGCACGTGAGAGATAATGGATTTTAAAAATTTGTACTTTTGGAATTAAAATACAAACAACTGTAGCACCCACTATATTCAATATTTTTATTAGTTTGTGCAATCCATGGTCGAGGGTATGTAAAGTTCGGCCCGGCCGAACTTAACGCCGTTTTTTCTTCTTTTTTTTAGCAAGACGAAAAAACTCCACTAATACAAAGAAAATCTATAAAATATTTTTTTTTTTGAAAATAACAATTCGTATTTTATTGTAACCATTTTTTGTTTTGCCCTTGACTACCGACTTTTAGAAACCCGAGGGTAACAATGTCATGGGACAACATGACGGATTTTCATAACTAGATGTGGAAAAAATTAATCGTATGTACAAGTGCCACGAGAATTATACAGCCGATGAATCTCCTGTTGACCTAACCAAGGCTATGGCTACTACGTTCCGGCCTGTTCGTGTAATTCAAGATATTTTATATTTATGTCTTAAGGTTTCGTTCCGGTGGCTTCGCAGCGACCTTTATATTTATTTATAAAATTATTTTTTCAATTTTTTTTTTGGTTTTGCTATATTACAAGTATTTAACATTTTCCTGAAATTTTAGTTTTTTTGTTTGTATTTTTTTGGTCTGTAATCAATATTTGATTTGAACTGGGATATTGTCCTGGCTCAAGACCATTTTGCATCTATATTTAATAGAATGCAAATTTATTTACAAATGGCATGGTGATATTTATTACTTGGCTGCAGACTACCACGATCATGATTTCCACCCTGTCTTAAGGTTTCGTTCAGGTGGCTTCGCAGCGACCTTTATATTTGTTTATAAAATTATTTTTTCAATATATTTTTTTTGAAATATTACAAGTATTTAACATTTTCCTGAAATGTTACTGCACTTCTACGAAAATCGACATCATCTGTGAAATGCAATCCATGGTGGAGGGTGTATAAAGTTCGGCCCGGCCAAACTTAACGCCGTTTTACTTGTTTTTATGTTCACAGCCACTTTTGCAGTCACAAATATGGATGTCAAAACCGGTCCTTTTCGGGAAGCCGCTTTTCAGTCTGTTAAAAAATTTACAATTTTTAAAAAACCGGGTTTCGGTGAAACCGGTGAAACCAGTCAATCCAGTTTTTTATACATAAGGGTAGGTAGGGTAGGGTATAGTTCATTATACCCTACACCACAGGGTATAATGTTTTTGTGCATTTGTTTGTATCACCCAAAAGGAAACGAGATAGACCCATCGTTTATAATACCGATCGACTTAGAATCACTTTTTGAGTCGATTTAGCGATGTCCGTCCGTCTGTCCATCTATTCTTGTAATCAAAGTCCAGGTCGCAATTGTTACTAGAACTAAATGAAACTTTGCACAACGAAGTTTTATGGGATAAGGACGAACGCTATTTAATTTGAAGCAAATCGGTTCAGATTTAGATATAGCTCCCATACAAATTATGCTTCCGATTTTACTTTTTCCGCTCTAGAAACCACATTTTCAACAGATTTTCTTCAAATTTAGCAAAACGTCATATATTTTAACTAGAAATAGCTCTGGTAATAATAGGCCAGATCGGTTCAGATTTATATATAGCTCCCATACAAATGTCTCCTCCTATTTGACTCTTTCCGCTCTAAAAACCAAATATTTTAACAGATCTTCTTCAAATTTGGCAAAACAAATTATATTTGAACTAGAAACAGCTCTGGTAAAAATGGGACAGATACAAGTACACATTTCGTACCTTTTCTACCCTCATCAATGATATGTTTTAATTTCGCGCTCAATAATATTTCCGATATTATTAGATGTGAATGTTGGATCGAATAAGACATGATTCCTTTATGCATAAACCAATAAAAAATTTAGCTGTCAATGGATTCGATGAAAACACATCAAGCTCAAAATGAAGCTATTTCATATCCTACTTGGTTTTTTTCAACGTCACAAATCAATATTTTCGGAAAATCTTAAACCTGTGGTATTAAGAGATGCTTTGTAATTTAAAAACCGGTTAACCGGCATGAAAACACCGGTTTCCCCGGTTTATCGAAAATGTAATATTTTAAAAAAACCGGTGGACAGTGTCGGAGTTAACACCGGTTTTGGCATCTCTAGTCACAAACAAAAAAAACTTCTCCAAATTTATCTAACAGATGACAGCCAAATCAGAGAAAAGTTTCGAGAAAATGGTTTATGTGGTTACTTTTGAATAAAGGCCCTCAATATACCTAACATTGCTCATTATAAAATTAATTGTTGATCAAAATTTTTATTAATCTTGATTTCTGGTCTGGTTTTCACTTAACAGGGCTAACTTTTTTAAGATGTATGTCCTTCAAAAAATATATATACAGTAAAAGCTCGATTTGCGCAACCGATAGAAAATCAAGGCAGTTGCATTAACTGAGATTGTTGCACTTACTTATATAAAGACCTTTGATAGCATAATCCCCTTTTATTTTCGTCATACGAGGTATTTAAAGCTTCAGTTTCCTTAATAACATCTTGAAAGCTTTCGTTGATCCATTCGTCGATTTCTTCTGTGAAAAACTCACTCATTAAATTTGAAATCGATGAAATGTGTTGTGATAACTGTTCTTCAATCAACTAATTCCTTTTGGTAGTTAAAGGCAAATCATACTCACTTGCCCTTTGATCATTGTAAGAACGTGCAAACAGTTTTAATAATAGTAATGCCTGATACATTGTCCCATGTATTAAACTTTTTTGGCTTTTCTTCTAAATCCGATCTTCGTACACCCACCAAGTGCATTAAAATATTCTTTTTGTAATAGAACGTTGTTAGGTTTATGGCATTTTAGTCAAGAGGTTGGATAATGACTGTACAATTGACCATCATCGCTATATAATTAATTTCGTGTGTTTTCAATAAGTAGCAAAGTGTTTTTGGTAGACTTCAGAATAGAGAAAATTTGAAACCTAAATGCAATTTAATTTAAAGCATTCCTATTACAACGTGTTCGTCGAAAACTGATAGATAAAAAACATGGAGTCTGTTTTAAAAAATAATTAAATATTTTTGTTTAATTCTGGACAGTTTTCAGAGATATTCGTTTTCCACATCTGAACTCTGTATCACAAACAAAAGTTGCACTTATCGCGACCATTTTTTAAAAAAGTTGCACTTATAAAGACCTTAATGTAAAAGAAATTGAGATTGCGCAAATCGAGTTTGTACTGTATATAAATTTATTGAGGCAGTCATGTGACAGCATTGATGTGACAGAGAGGACATTAACGTGGCGGCTTGACTAATTCATATACAATATATCAAAATGTTCAAGAAGTTCTTTTGAACGGAAACTTAAATCGGAAAATTAAAAACTGAGTACACATCATTGTTATGTTTGATCGCAAGTTAAATAAAAACGTAGATTTTCTGGTGCTCAACTATTAATTATGAACATATAAAATAAAAACTTCATCTTCAAGGTTAAAATCGCAGAAAAGTTGTTGCAACAAATCTGTGTCGTCGAAGAAATCTTATACGCTGTAGTGTGTGTAGGTAGCGTATACGTGCTGTTGATTAAGGATAACATCACTCATACGCACTGTAGTCGGAGTGACCATTAACAGAAACAGTCCTGGAAGATATATTTTTCCTACCTAAACGGTGTTAAGAATCATTCCTAGGAAGTTCATATGTTCTAGAAAGTTGTTTATTGAGATCTTAGGTACATTTTTGTAGTTGATTGTTTCCTTGAGTTTTGAACGGTTTGCTACCCATGGACCTGAACAGGGGAAAAAGGTTAAAAAATCGTTTTTTTTTTTTAGATTTTGACCTTGAAGATGAAGTTTTCAAAATTCCAAACTGTTTGCAAGATATGAGCCTGAGAAAAGTATGCCCCAAATCTTTGGGGGCCCATAAAAAAGTGCACGACTTTCGGCAAAACTGGGTCTTTTTCGTCTTTTATCTTATAGTGGTGTCCGTACATGGTTAAATTTCCATGACTTAAAAAATATACACAGTGATATCTAAAAGCACACAACTTCGCAACAGTCTTTGTCCCGTTTCCCTTCTAAAATAAAAATAAAATGCATACTCTCTTTATATAGCCAGAAGAATGTCCACACTGAATTTTAGCTGCCGATTCTAGCTGCTACACAAGCCCATAAATGTAAATAATTTCGAAAAAATCATTTTTATGGCGCGTCCACGCATTTAGAGGAATAACCACACCGAATATTCACACCGGATTCAAGGCCTTCTAGTTCCTTCAATACAAATGTGGCTATCATAAGTATAAAATTAAAACCTTTATAGTTTCTGTTTCGGTGCTACAAATCCTCTATGACTTTTGATATTTGGCAACGTTCTAAAAATTGTTTTATATATATGAAAGTGGGGTCCAGCACTTGAAATGTGGGCACTCTGGATGAGGGTGTATATAAGTCGCTTTAGTCAACTGAACTTTCTTGTTAAGAGTCACTTCTGCTTTGTGCGTGTCCTCATCAATCTGTGACTGATATCATGGATGGGAAAATTATATAATAATTACTTTGTCACCGGAAATTATACATAAAAACTTTAATTGAAATTTATTTATTAATATCAGGCCTTAAATTAAATACGCCCATGGACTCAATTTTCTAAAACAAAACAAAAAACATCCTATTGACTGGCACTCATATTACTGCTGTGTTATGCCGGAACTCTCCAAGGCACGAAATATCTTCCGTATGGAATGAATGTAGGCAGCTGTACGCAAATCATTGCAAAGTGCAAACTCATTGGCTGTCTCCTTAATCCCACGACCCGCTATCTCCATGACCGTTTGCAGACCGTAATCCACAATATCGGCTTCCGAAGTACAATCTCGTATTTGCTGCAAGCTCTTATTCGGACATACGGAAGTCTAAATACAAAAAAATTAAAAAATCGCAATGAAATTGAATTGAATTTCCACTTACACTGGTCCCTCCTCCTCCTCCTCCCAACGATTCATTGATGGAATTGAATATATCTGCAATTATTTGACTATCACGTTTAGACGACATCTTGCCATAGGACACATGATTGATATTTTTTAAAAATTCAAAATAGGACACAGTTACACCGCCGGCATTACAATACATATCGGGCACCATGATCACTCCCTTCTTGCGTAAGATTTCATCGGCTGCTGGGGTAATGGGACCATTGGCACCTTCCAAAATCATTTTTGCCTGTACTTTGTCGGCGTTTTCGGCATTCAGTACCATTTGGGTGGCACAGGGCATAAGGATGTCACATTTTTCGCCCAATAGAGAGCCTTGCTTCTCGGCGGCTTTGGGATAACCTTTGACGGTTCTTTTCTCTGTCATATATGTGATGAGTTCCTGGAGAAAACAGATAAATCATTGCTAAAGTTGGACGTATACTAAAAATAGCTTGTTTGTAAAACCGACTTACATTCGTATCTATTCCATCCGGGTTTGTGATGGACACCTCCTTTTCTTCGACTCCAATCAATTTGGCACCGGCTTCCACAACAAATTTCGCAGCATAAGATCCAACATTGCCGAAACCCTGGACAATGACAGTCTTGCCCTTCCAGCCGGTACCCAATTTGGCAAAATCCATCCAGTCTTTGTCCTGCAGAAAGACATCGCCCGCTTTCCATACACCACGACCCGTAGCTGAGGTGCGGCCATTGATACCCCCAATATGTACCGGCTTACCGGTGACAATAGCCAAAGCGTTTACATCATTGTGTCCTGTAATAACAATGCGAGAAGAACTACAATTCCATGTTCCATTTAAGCTATGAAGTTCATAATCCTACCAAATGTCTTCAAATATTGATCACATATCCAATTCATCTCACGTTCACCGGTGTTTACATCTGGAGCCGGCACATCAATGCCGGGTCCAATCATATTACGCCTCAGCAACTCCATGGTATAGCGTCTGGTAATTGTCTGCAATTCCTGGGCTGTGTATTTTTTGGGATCTATACGTACGCCACCCTTGGACCCACCAAAGGGCACATTGACACAGGCACATTTGAAGGTCATCAAATAGGCCAAACCTTTCACTTCATCCCCTTCGACATCCATGGCGAAACGTATTCCTATGGAAATGTACATAAATGAATATGAATATAATCTATAGTTCGCAAAGGAAAACATGGTTTACATACCTCCCTTAACTGGCAGTCGTTGTTTCATGTGGTGCGCCCTATAACCGGTAATTATTTCGATCTCCGATTTGGAATTCAACAGGGGGAAGTTAACTTCCAGACAATTCGAAACGTAGCCCATAAATCTCAGCAAGCCACTCACACGCGCCTCAATGGCCTTGCTGTCCGCTTTTGGATATTTCTTGGCCAGTTCTTCGATCAGTGATGGTTCCATAACTTTGGCAGCCGCATGATAATAATATTCGACCATATGGGCAAAATTCGGATCCTTTTCGGTTTTTATATTCTGGAGATGTTTTGGTATCTCATGTTTTGCTCTCTTCGCATTTAGGCAATAAAGGCTTCCATGTAGCCTGTTCCAGAATATTGAATTCTTAGAGGATATTTGTTTGAACATTCTTATTCGGAAAGTTTTTGAAATTGTTGAAAATTCTTTGTGTTTGAAAAACATATTGACAAGCAAAGAAAACAAAATACTATGCTAACTACGATTTCATATTAATATACAACATACAGTAGTAATTCAAACAGAGTTCTTTCAACAGTTTTATTTACAGAAAAATATTTGAGGGTAAAACAAATTATTGACGATCTGAGGTGATTACGATGTCGCCAAAGACATTAAAATAAACAGAACTTTAGTTTACAGGGAATAGGGGAAGAAATGGTAAAAAATTATTATATTTATTATTTCTATTTTTCTGGAAAGAATCAAAAAACTTATGTTTAGTTTTTTATTGTTTTATTTATAAATTTCCGATATTTCGATCTTCACTGACAATCATCAAATATAAATGGGCGTCTCCCAGTGGCCCGGACGCGACATTCGCACGCCTTAATCTACACCAAAGACAAGAAATAAACCGAAAAGGCCGATCAGCCTTTTTAGTGCCCTAAAGCGCTTAAAGAGTATTACATTTTAAAAATATATCGTTAGGATTTAGTACAAAATTATAAGCAATTTTACACGGAAACGGACGCGACAAAAAACAGAAGTACTTTTGAAGGTCTTATACAAATATAAAGTTCAGCGATTTTTTGAGAACTTTGTTTTTCCATATATACATGTATATGAAGGCCAGATGATATATTTTGTTCGTAGATTTATGAAATATGAGAATTATCTCTTAATTTTTTTAATTAGGTACAGCAGAAATACGGACGCGACAAATATTACAACTCGTAGTAAAAAAAATTAGTAATTTTCGTTATAACACTTCAACTTTTAATAAAAATAAAAGAGAACAAGTTAACTTCAATATTCATAATAAAAAAGTTGTCGAAATAAGGAAAAATTAAAGTTAAAAGCTATTAGTGTGGTCTAAATTCATTTTTATTTTGTAGACCTTTTTTGGGAGATGTCCATATGCAATTCATAGGCTTTTCACTTACAAATGAATTAAATCAGACTTAATTTACATTAAATTAAGTATTTTGTTAGTAAAATTTACAAATATGTAATTTTAAAAGAAAATCCAAACAATTAAGGCATTATCATTTCTTACAGTGTATGAAAAAGTTAACATCACAAAAATCCCAACCATTGTGAATTGTCAATGTGTGATTTTTATGCCAATCGGTTGTTGCCCAAGCTGATCTATATGGTAGCATAGACACAAACCAATGTTTGTGAACATTCTGTAATGTGTAAAATTCACAATAGTTTACAAATTTAGCCAAATCGAATAATTTTATAGCAACATAAAGAAGAACAGATTTCATTAACCCTTGGCTGGGTAATTTTTAAATTTTTATTTTGTAATATAATCATTTTTATTTGTAATATCAACGTAAAGAGACGCCAGTGGTACAATTGTTCAGTGGAAGAAACACCTCACCAAAGATATCTACAACAATGTCTGGTCGGTCTGTTTTATAAATGGCAGGCGATGTTTTGCGTCATTTGACGCTCTTTGGGTTTGGATAGGAAGAGAATGCTCGCTTTTTATATGTTAACTTGGAGAAATGCGAGATATGCCAATGCGCAGATATAACATTTGTTGGCAGGAAAAATCCCGTAGAAAGTAGAAACAATTCAAAAAAATATTTTATTATTTAAATATTATGAAACCAATAAGCGACGAAACAAGACGTAGATCTAATAGGCGTACTTGTTGTTTTTTTTCATTTGTTACTCTATATCCAGCTGATGTTCTTCATAGAAGGACGAAATAATGGTTAAATAATGAACACGCCCCAAAAAACAAAATTGGTCTCGTGCTCGAATTTTTGATATTAATGATGTCAGCCTTGAAAAAAACGGAGAATAGTGCTGGCTAACAGATGCTACTTCGGACTTAGTAAGTAATTCTATGATAAAGCGCTCTATCGTACTCTGTCTGATACAACCACTTTTGTGGCTAAATTGAAATGCATGATTGCATACTGTGCTACAAAAAAGAATGAAATACGATAAAAAAATTTCCATTTTTTTTTTCAAAAACACCCATATTCCCAAAGTGGGGAAAATGTGTTCCAATATTGGGGATTTTTATATTAAATTGGATGCCATGCTTTTTTACCACTTTTATCTGTTTTGATTTATTTTATATATTTTTATTGGACTTCAATTCCAATTAAAATAATGAGAGATGTGAAGTGGATTGACAAAAATTTGTATTTTTGCAAAAATTTAGTATTAATAAAAACTTCAATAACTCAGTCAATTACTGCCGGATTTTTAAAAACAAATCGACGTTTTTCTACTTACTAAATGTGTTATTTAAATAAATTTACAATTTAGTACGGTTATCAAACGAAGTAATGTGCATAAACATTGCCAAAGTTGAAAAATGGATAAGAATTTTCCAAAAAATGTGTTTGCTGGGCAAAAGAAAATCTGTGTGGCTTTATTAAGTTGTCTTAACCCTTTCCGTGGATTTGTCAAATATATTTGACAATTCATATAGAGGCTACTTAACGGTTTCTGATGTTCGATTTTTTATATTTTTAATAATATGTTTATTCTATTTTCTTTCCAAAGCTTCCTATTATAAATATTTTGAATTTTTTTTAAATACAACTAGTTGTTATACTTTTTTCTAGTTTCAGTGTGACGACTGAACCATAGATTTACTAAACCAGATTTACAAGGCGATATACAGTGGTGGACACGAATTTAGCACAGTCACCACATGTAACTTTATAAAGCAAATATTTCAACTTCAACTTTGTTTTTTGACCGGTATTTTTTCTAATTACGTACGATAAGATGACCATTTAACGTTGTTTTTGTTCGGTTCTTATGCTGCATTTTAGTGTTATGCAATTTAAAGTACAAGTAATACGAAAAGTGATTGGACAGTAATTTAGCACAAATTAAAAAAACTTTAATCAAATCGGAAAATAAACTGAACTAACCAATACATTTCATTATAAACTTAATATTTGGTTGGATAATCTCTATTTTGAGTAATAGCTGTACATCTTCTGGACATACTCTCCACTAGAGGCATAAAAGACTCCATTGGAGTAGCATATCAGGAATTTTGTGTTTAATTCAAGAAATTGGGCAAATTTTTGGGTTTTTTTGCTATAATATGTTGTTAAAGTCCATTCCATAGATTCTCAATAGGATTGAGATCCGGTGACTGTGCTGCACCATTTTTAAAAATCTATTTTGTTCAGCCCCAAACAGCTCTTCACTGGCGTTAAGTGTGTTTTGGTCGGTTGTCGTGTATAAAACGCCACTCAATTGGCATGTCTTTATCTGAATATGTTATCATAGTATCACCAAATAGATTTTTGTAAATATTCTGATCCATTAGTGCATCGATTTTGTGTATCGGACAAACGCCGTGTCCAGAAAACGCAGTATACACCATCAGATTTTCGCCAACAAGCTTTACCGTCTCAGATTTGTACTTTGGGTTGTGCTGCATGTTTGGAGGGCACAATTCGTATTGTTTCCTATTAGATCCGCACCGACAAATGTTCGATTCGCCAATCCAGGCGATATTTTCCCAAAAATCTTGGAATTTTCTAAATGATCCTGAGCAGATTAAATTTGACACTGTAGGCCATATTTTGATACGTCTGGCTTATGTTGAACAATGCAACCAAGTAAATTTTTTCCATTGGTTCTTCTTCTTATGGTTCTTGATGAAAATGAGCTTTTAAATGGATCTGCTACGCAGGTCCTATAATTCAAAAAATCCGATTTATTGCTTGTTTTTCTCGGCGTAGGACATTTTGCAATATTTTTGAAGCTCCCATAAGTGCCAATATTGCTTAGTATACTGCACACAATCTGTCTGGATCAATTTATAATGTTTGAAATATCCCCAGCGGTATTTGTGTCCAGCCCAGATTACGAAAAAACATGAGAGTACGAAGAAAAGGCACAAAAGAATTCGAAAAAAATTATTGGGCTTACTGATCACACCATAACCAACACTAAAAAACAAATATTTTGCGCAGAGTTCATTATCAGAACAAATTATTTGCTATTATAAATAACACATGTGAAGTGTGCTAAACTCGTGGCCGCCACTGTATATAAATGAGATATCCAGAACAACGTTTTAAAATATTGTGAATATTTGTACATATCTTAGGAGACGTCACGTGTACAAATATCTATTGTGATTCAAAATACTTACTCATTGTTTATTTGTTTTTTTCTCCAATATATGTGACATTGTTTTTTTATCTATCTATATCTTCTGATGAGCTTTAAACAAAAGTAAATATTTGTCCCATCTATATAGGATCGATATTACCTTATATACAAATTTTCGCATATTTCGGTTATCATAAAATTTTTCCAAAACGGAAAGGGGTATATTTAGGTGTGCGAAGGTGTGAAAACCCGTTTTTACCCGTAACTGAAGATTTTGCGTGTGTCCGGCATATTTCAGTTGTAGATACTTGTTCTACTCGACAATACCTACCAAATATCATTTCCCAGAGTTTTTGGACTGTCGCATAGTGTGATTCCATCAATGTATACATTGGATTTAGTTGAGACTACAACGACTTTTCATTCATTTCTTCATATTCCACTAAATATGCATTTGCTTTGGTTGGAGTCTCAAACCCAAATTAAAAAAAATAATTCCCCAAATAAAAAAATAATTCGGTTATTTTTTTTTGTTTAAATTATCTTTAACAAATATTTTTATTTATTTAATTTATGCAAATTTTGTTGAGCATTTTTCATTTTTGTTGTTGTTGTTTTTCTTGTTTATGACTTACAATTAATAATTAATTAAAATTTCATTTTAAATATAATTTATTATATAAGTATATATTTTTTCTTTTCTGTTGTTTGTTTTCTCTCTGTGTTTTCTTTTTTTTCATATTCAATATTATTGTTATTTTTTATTTTTTTACACCTACTTAAGATATATCTTCAATATAGAGTTTAGTTTTTGTTTTTCTTTCTCTTAATAACTAATTTAAACAATTACTATAATTTATGAAAGACAAAGTTTACAAAATTCTTAGATTTTTTGTATATGGGATTTTCTGGATATGTTTTGGGGGTTGGTGGAGGGGCAAACTTTTTTCAATTCTTTTACAAAGTTAGGTGATTGATTGATTGATTTTTTTTTAAATTATATTGTGTTTGTTTATGTTTAATAAAACTCTCGAGTCTCGCGGAAGCACTCATGCACTGAGAAATTAAAAAAATATATATATTAAAATAATATGACAAAAAAAAAACTATAAAGAACTTGAAGTCTAAGACACTTAAAGAAAAGGAAGTTTTTGTTTCTTGGGGGGGGTTTAATGTAAAATTAATAATTAATTTGTTTTGTTTTGCAGTTGGAGAATGTATTTACAAAAGGGGGGGAGGAAAATAGAAAGAAAATTTCAAAGATTTGTTTCATATGAATTTTTGTTTAATATCACTTAACTTTGGATGCTCAATTGTTGGTGTTTTTTCTTTAATTTACTTTTTATGGCATTTTTAAAATTTGTTTTTTCTTTTCTTTCGCAATTTTGCTTGAATTATTTCAATTTGAAATTGCACAATTGAATGTTTGAGCTTTTATTTTGTTTTCTAAATAATATTTAGAATTTAATTATAAAAACTTAATAAATTAACGAGAACATTGCGTTTTTTTTTTTGTTTTTCAATATAACTAAGAAATAAAAATATAATAAAATATTTCATAAAGAGGGGTGGGGGTGGGGGGTGTTGGGCATGGAGGTTTGTTTAAAAGTAATTAATTTCAAATTAATTATTTTTATGTTTGTTTTTTTTTTTTTACTAAAGAAAAAAACTAAATTAAAAAACGATTTTAATTTCCTAACAAGCCACTATTTAATTGTTTGATTTATTTTATTTATTTTTGTTTAAATAAAAAATTAACTTTTAATATTTTGTTTCTTTAAAAAAAGAACTTATTAAATTACATCACGTTTCCAATGAAGTATTACTAATTTGTAGTGTATAATATATATATATATATATAATGTATAATTATTTTGTTTTTGCTTTGTTTTTAAACAAATTCAAAATTGTGAGTTGTAAAATAATAAAAAAAAACAAACAAACAAACAAAACAAAATTGTGGTTTGTGTTTGTTGTGTTGGGAAGAGTTATTGTGCGCCGAATTTACATTGAAAGTGTTACAAACAATACTTAGTTGTTCTTGTTGTGGTTGTTGTTTTAAGCACATTTGGAAGAATCCACCATTTCTGTTGGAGGGTTTTCACATTTTCTGGATTTGTGTATTTTTTAGGGTTTCTTTTAAAGAACGTGTTGTTTTTCTTTTTTTTTTTGAGGAGGGGACGTCCTTGAATTTAGTCATCGTCCTTCTTTTCGGTTTTGAGGTCATATTTAGCACACAATTCTTCAGGTGAACAACTATAAACAGAGATAAAGAAAATAATAAAATTAGTAAAATTAAAATAATAACAATAATAATAATTTTTGAAACTCAACTAAAGTCTTTTTTAAAACATTTATCTTCTATCGTGTTTATATTTAAATATCGTATATTTTTAAAAATTAAATAAACTTACCCAATAAGATTTTGTAGATCACATACAAAACGATAAACGTAACGTTTACCCGCTGTCTTATGGATGATATTCTTATCGTAATAATAACGTAGGCCTCTGCTCAGCTTCTCATAGTTCATTTTTGGTTTATTTTTGCGAATACCCCAACGACGGGCCACCTAAAAACAACAACAAAAGAAAAAAACAACAAATTAGTAAATATGTTCATTCTTTTCCTGCCTTTTTTCTTCTTCTCATCATCTTCGATAACTTACCTCATCGGGATCGGTCAACTTGAATTCCCAACCATCTCCGGTCCAGGAAATGAAACCCTGACACGTCTTATCCATCAACAGTTCCAACAGAAATTGCCACAACTGTATGGGTCCCGAACCCTGGAAACATGGCACACCACCCTGACTGGGATAGCCACCCAGCAGCGCCTTATCCAAGCACATGGACGACAAGTAGGCCGCAGGATGTTGGCTGCCATGATGCGCTCCCCACTGGTCACCTTGCGAACCCATTGTGGGAAATTGTGGTGGATCATAGGGTGAGAAATCCGCCGCATAGGGATCGTGCAATCTCGAACGTCCATAGGGATTATATTTCTGTTCAACATTCAGACCGTAATAATCAGCTGGACTGCCATCCAAATAATTGGATTGTCCACCACCACCGCCGCCGCCGCCACCCTGATGATCCTGCGACGACATGGCGCTGTGATAATCACTATCATCATAGCCGGCCGCAGCAGCGGCAGCCACGGCCGTGGCATTGGCCAAGTGGGCGGACAAGCCGAACGAGAGATCAGTGGGATCATTGGGATTGCTCGAATTCGAGCCGAGATTGCCATAGGCCGACTGGCCGGTGCCCGGCTCCTCTTTCATTTGATGTTGGCTGTAGAAGGCGGCGGCAACGGCTGAATTTCGCATGGCCATTTGCATGTAATTGAGATTGGCACCATTGTTATTGTTGTTGTTGTTGTTATTGTTATTAGTATTACTATTAGCACTGTTGGGCGAGAGACTGTTACTGTTGGAGGCGGCGGCGACTGCGGCAGCGGTTGCAGCCGCTGTGGCATTTTGTGTTTGAGCGGGTGGCAGCATTGATGTGTTGTTAGCATTTTGTTGCTGTGGCGGCGGGCTGTTATTGCGATCGTGAGACGATTGATAACCTGTAATGGGAGGAGAAAGATAACGGTATGATGAGTATGAGTTTGAAGGGAATTAAAGGGGGAGATATATGAGAGAGGTTAATACAGTAGTATATATTTTTCTATTATATTCTTCTCTTAAAAGAGATGGGGAGAAGTGTTCACACTTTGCACGACTGAGCCTTTCATGAAATCAACAGAGGGCAGATGTTACAGAGAGCTGTAAACTCTCTTATGCCCTGTTAAATTGTTGAGAGCGAGGTTGAATTAGGAACGTTTAGCTTTCATTGGAAATTAGTTTTTTTTGCGAATTTCCTTCCTCTTTTTAAGGACACGAAAAAAATAATTGAAATGATTCTCTCAGCTCGAGAGAATCATCTTCAACATAATTTTATATTTCTTCAATTGATTTTTTGAGTTTATTGTGGATGTCGATAGACTTACGGGAAATTATGTTAACTTAACATATATCAATGTTATCAAATGTTGACAGTTAAATAAAATATCTGTGGATTAACGCAATTTCAACAAAATAGTGAGAATTCGAAAAAATAGCAAATTCAAATTATAATTAAATAGTAATAATTAAAACTTTATAAATATCAAATATAATTTTATTATCACTTTTCCATTGTATAGTGAAATTTTTAACAAAATTTTATTATATTTTCGAAATCTGTAATTATTGTTTCTATGTTAAATTTAAAAAGAGGACGGCGATATTTATATTTTTAATAAAATTACAGATAAACATAATTGTGATGGAGAACAAATATCGCTTTGAAAACATTTCCTCAGACAGAGCAGATTTTTTTAGAAACGAAAACGTCTCAATTTTATTCAAACTCAGTTATACACTGGGATGTATTCAAATTTTCAAAAAAAAATATTTGTTCTAACAATAATGGTTTTGGTTTTAGGTTTAACTATGTTTTTAAATATTTGTCTCATTCTTTTATATTTTCTTTTTTAATTTAAACTTTGATTTCATCAAAATTAGAACTGATCTTCAAATTTGGGTTACCATTTTGCTGTCGGGAGACAATTCTCTTCATATGTAAAATGATTCGAATGACAAGGTGTTAACATTGCTGTTATATACATCACAGTTGATATATTAAATGGACTGTTAGAGACATTTTCACTTCTGAAGTTTCTGAAATGATGTTTATCATAACAGATGTTATGTTTAACATACATCTCCACTGTTAATGTGAAGAAAAGTTTTAATGTCAGAATTTTGAATACAAATATTTAGGGTCCATAACAATACACATATTAACCCAGAGTCACAGGCTTTTATTAAAGATAAAACTTGTAAACGTTTTTCTTTTTAAAACAGAAAAATCCAGTGAGAAACGAAATTAGAGTTACTTTATAAAATTTCTTGTTTTACAGAACTTTTACAGCATTTTTGGCTATATAAAATAGCTGCAACTTATTTTCAAAATCACTCATGAGTCTATAATTCATTGCGTCTATGGAAAAGCACACAAAGGGATAGTAGCCAAAATATTTCTTATCTAGGTTTTGTAGAATTAATAGAATAATTGAGTTAGTTTTGATCGTTCGCCTCAGACGAACGACAATAAATTACAAAAACAGGTCCTAAATTTATTTGGCAGAGTTAACCTATATTTATAGCTGTCAAATCTGTTTAAAAAACCAAATAATGGCGTAAATCCAACGAAACGGACAATAAAATCAAATATATTAAGAATATTTATTTTCTAATTAAAATAATAAATAACAAATAATTTGCATTATTTTTTCAACGTCCCTTAAATTAGTTAAAATATTTTCGAAATGCTAAATTGAAGACCTAAAGACCAGTTAAAGAGGCAAAATTTTGTAAAAAATGTATTAGCAAAACTTGTTTACCTAGTACAACAACAACGTGCAACCTCTTTCATCATTAGCAGCTGCTAATCGAAAAGAAATCACCATTTTCCCCAAACGATTTTCACATCTTGTACCTAAAAGGCGGGCCAATGATGCAGAAACCCCACTACACAACCACCACCCAACAGCACCACGAACACCATCACCACCACAGCCAGCCGTAACAAATGTAACCCCATATCAATGTTTGGTTCGCGTTCGGATGGTGGTGTGGTGATGTGGTGGTGGTTGTATGATGTTGCTGTGCTTTGCAACATCATCATGCGCATAAAGCGATGATGATTTGATGGCATTCGAAAACCAATCAAAATCCAATGAATTACCAACACCAACGAAACGGAATAAATTCAAAATACAACTACAACACAACACTCATAGATACAAATGAGAGATACTAACACTCATACACACGCTCAAACTTACACTGCGCCGCACACCAAAAGAGAGAAGCAACCAGAAACAACAAAAACGAAAACAACTTGGACAAAGCGAACGAACAAATGAAGCGAAATCTAGACCAACCGACCGACCAACTTAAACTTTAGGAGAGTTTTGTATTAGATCCATAACCATTGAGGTATTGGGCAGTGGGCGAGAGCAGGCAAGAAACTGGCTGTTGGGGTTGTGGTCGGTGTGGAGTGAGGGCTAAAGGGGAGTTTACTAAAGCTCTAAAGATTTTGTGCGAAATTCAAAATCAATCGTTGTCTCATACTTGTTTGATGGTCCATGAAAAAAAAAGAGTTAAAGATACTGCGTGTTGCGCACAGATTTGAAGAGATTTATTAGGAGGTTTCTTCTTTGTTGCTGTTTACCTCAATTATGACACACACGCGAATGAGAAGAGGAGATTTCTTCTCAATATCTTGTCTTTACTCCTCCCCATTTTGGTGTACATTCTGAGATAGATGCTTGTTGCTTGTGTTAGCTTTACCCCCCTCCCCACACCACCCTGTCACTTTGAGATTTATTTATTAGTTGCAATGTTTGATTGGGATTTGCCGTTTAATGTTCGCCTTTGTCCGTGAGTATGTGTGTGTGTGCGCGCGCGAGTGCAAGAGAGTGAGCTAATTCACAACAACTTGTTGAGTTTTCAGTTTTCTTCATCATGCAATTCAATGGATTTGTTGTCACACTTCTCCAACAAATAGCCTGCAGTTGTTTGCGCTGTGTGTGTGTGTGCGAGTGTATGTCAACAACATTTTCTGGTATTATTTGCTAGTGTCAAACACGATGGGGTTGAATTGCTGCAGAAGGTCGGTCGGTCGGCTGGTCGGTAGGTAGGTCGTTCGGTTCGGAATTCAAAGGATTTTTCAATTACAATTAGAATTTAATTAAAAACCATTTAGCACCCCTTAATAAGCAACCAACCACGGAAACAAACAATCGCAGGAGATAGTTATGGTATGGCTTTATTTAAGGACTGTCATGGATAATAAAGTGGTCCATTTAAAAAAAATATTTAAAAATATTAAGAAACAACTGTGGGATTTTGAGGGAATATACGATTTAAAGACATAAATTGCAGAGAATTGTTGAGCAAATTTAAATTTTAAAAATTATTTAAGTCTAAAATAATGCATAATTTCAGTAAAATAGAAGACTAAACATTAGAGTTAGTCGGTTTCCATACAAAAAAAAAAAATAGATCCGACCCAAATTAGTTTTTTTAGAACTGTCCGCTTTAAAGTCATAAATGTCAGAGAATTGTTGAGAAAATTTCAATTTTAAAAATTTAATAATGCATAATTTCAGTAAATTAGAAGACTAGACATTAGAATGAGGCGGCTTCCATACAAAAAAAATAGATCCGTACACCCACAATCACCCAACTTAGTTTTTTTAGACTACATTGATTCGAAACAACTGTCTGATGGTTTGCCAGCAACCAAAACAACGTTTGTATTAAGTTGTTCGTGTTGTTTCGAACAACAACAATATCGAACTCCAATAAAAATTCAAGTTCTGTCATAGTAAAGCATAACTTAATGCTGTGATATTAGCATTAAGATTTTTTCTGTGATATTTTAAAATGTATTAGATCTCTTGTCTTATGAATATGTTAAAGGAGTAAGGAAGTCTTGTTTTAGTCGCAAATTAATTGCTTTTCTGGGACAGTCCTTAGCATTGTGGTTTACTTGCGTTGTGGCTTCACACCACACGCTTGAAATCCAGCAATCGTCATCCGTTCATTCAACACTTTGTCGTAAAAGTCTCGGTCGCATTGTTTCATTTAAATCTGTGTTTGTTGCTGTGTTTTAGAGTGGCAACAGTGAGAGAGAGAGACACGAGGGTGTTGATGTGATAATTATTTATTTACTTAGTGTAAATACGAATATGCACGTGTGTTTGTGTGTGTGTGTGCGCGCGGGTGTACCATATTCTATATACAATGTGATGGTGTACAACAACACAAAGACTTAAAAATGTATTTTAATTTAAATTGTGTGAATGTAATTAAAATAAGTTTTTGCTGAGGCGAACATTAAATTTCGTTTGTTCTTTACCAAAAGAAAAAATTAAAAAAAAAACAAGAACAAGAACAAAATCTTTCATTTCAAAGTACTTGTTGCGGGTTAATTATCCCTGACTTTGGTTGGCTGTAGGATGGGGGTGTTTGATGGTGTGTTAAATATTTAATCAGTGAGAATTTGCCATGTACATATTCAAAACAGAATTTAATAAAACTCTACTAAATAGCTATAATTAAAATTGGCTAAGTCAAAATAAAGGGAAGGGAGAGAGTAAACATACTAAAAAAGACAAGTAAAAAATACATTGTTGGAGATTAAGATTAAAGCGGACATTTATTTTGTTCGTAGGAAATAAATTAACTTCATACAAATGTATAACGTTTAATAAAAATGTTCTACATTTGTAAAATCACAAGCATTTGTTGTTCACTTCACTTAATCAGCAATTTTGAAAAAAAAAACAGAAATGCAAACGTAATGACTAATCAAAAAAAAATGGAAAATCCATGTTTTTGATGGAGCAAAAAATATAAAAAATCGCTGCTATGGAATGTATTTTTGAAATTTTTGAATTTTGAAGAGTCGACTGAAATGCAAATGGACTTGACAAATCAAGAAAACGAAAATCGATGTTTTTGATGGAGAAAAAAAACAAATAATTTCGAATTGAAGAGTGCACAAATAAAACAAACGAAAAACGGGAGAACACAAAAGACTAGATCATGAAATGGGGTGGTTCTATAATAAATCGACACAAAAACGGCCTTTCTATAACCGACCCCTTTTGATTTATATAATTCATATTATATAAATTATTACAATAATTCAACTTAATTCTGCCAAGTTTGACGAATCATGAAATACGTCAAGAAATTTGCAGCAACGAGGAGAACAAACATGCCAAATTTTATACAAATCGGATGACCTTTATTTTTATGTTTTTTAATTATTTTTATTTTTCAAAATTTATTATTATTTAATTATAGAAAAAAAAAACATAAATAATTTTTTAGTTTAAGTGTTGCTTGATCCACTCCAAGGAATTTGTCAGTACAATAAAGCAGAAAGTCTGCTGAATGAGCAGATTTTCTGCTGAAAAATCTGAATGTACATATTAACAAGACTTTTTAGAACAAACGTTATTATACGACAACTTTTTACTACTGTAAGATATTGCGATTGTCTTTTTAATGATACGCATATTGTCCCAAGCTAATATAAAAGGAAATTCTAGCTAAACTCGTTTTCGCCGTCAATCTGAAAGGCTTTTAAATTATGAAAGCTTATTTTTTAGACATTTTTAGCAGACTGCAAACGCTTTAGCAGTGTGAATGCTGGTGCAGAAAAGAGATTGCAGAAAAGCTGCCGTTACGCCAGAAAAACTGTTATAATAACGGAAAAGTGACTGCTGGTAGGCAGCAGACAATCGCTGCTATTAGTAACAGACTTTTTTCTCTAAGTGTTTGTGATGATTTTGATTTTCGCAAAATCGAAAGACTGTTGAGTTCTCTTAAATGTGGTACAAACAAATTTCGAGAGATAATTTGGTTTTTTGTATTTATGTTCACTATTCACCCCCGTTTTCATGTAGATCAGTTAAACTAAAGTTAGAGCTTGATTAGCCGTCAGTTTGCTTGGAATTGGACATTTACAACTGATGTTTAACTCCAACGGAACTACATGAACTCAGAGATTAGAGACTTTCGTTAGTACTGGATCTAAACTTTAACAATAATACATGACGTCTGTAACCAAGAGTTAACTGTCTAGCCTTTTGATTGGTTATCTCCATAAAAATTGGGAAACAATTCCAAATCTCATAGAAACTTTAACTTTAGATTATATTTTTGACATAATTATTAATTATATTATTCAATTTAATTTTCAGATAAGGATAAATTAACCACAACGTGTTTTATAATTATGAATTTGACTTAACTTGAGATTAAGATTTGATGGATTTACCAACATTTTCACCTTGTCTGGTATTCCAGTTAGTCATATAATTGTTTTCTTTAGATTATTATAAACTTCAGATTAAGATTTGATGGTTTAACCAACATTTTCACCTTGTCTGGTAATCCAGTTACATAGTCATAGAAGTTATAATATATATTCGATTTCATTTTCAGATAAGGATAAATTAACCACAACGTTGTTATGATTTGATTAAATTTTTCGTCTTAACTTGAGATTAAGATTTGATGGTTTAACCAACATTTTCACCATATCAAATAATCTAATTAGAGCTAGAATTAGAACTGCTGTCAGTTTGTTTTTGGGAGTTTCCCAAACAAATAATTTCAATTATTGCAACATTTTGCGTATTTTTCTAAGATTAACCGCTATTTTCTCCACGCTTAGTTAATCTAAAATTAGAGCTAACCAGGAGTTATGACAGTCAAATTCTGTGAAATTTGATTTCTATAACTGACACATGGGGAAAAGATTTTCTCAAGATCTTCCTTTCACCAAGAGAATTCTTTCAAGTTAACCCGCTTAACAATTTGCAACATGTTGCTTCAAACAAACATAGTATAAACAAAGCAAAACCTGTGAGACTTGCAACAACAGTGTAAACAATGTTTAATAACGTGTACACTGTCGACAATACCCCTGTGAAATTCTTAACTTATCAGACATATGGTGTCAGTCCGGACAACTCAAGTCAAGACAAGTCGAGTCAAGTCATTCAACAAATTAAACATTTAAAACGCACACGTTGAAAGTAACCCCCACATTTTCTTCCATTCTGGGAAACTAAAAACCGTCAAACTGTTGCTGGCCGAAATTTTGTTGTTTTTTTTTTTTTTTGTTTTTGAAGGGGGAGAATAAATTTCTTTCAAATTTACCTTGGCTAAAAAAATTCGCATCAATGTCGGTATAAAGATGTCCCGTCGAGGCCGTATAATCACCCACATACGGTATGGAGTCATTGAAATAATTGATGCCCAGCGAAGCGGCTGTGGCCGCACTGCCAATGCCAGTTAGGAACGGACCAGCCGTCGTTGTCGCGGAGGCGCTTAAGCAGTTAACCAGAGATGCGGTGGCAGCGGAGGTAGACGATGTTGTGGACGTTGATAAGGACGGGGAGGAGTTGGCGGAGGAGCAGGCGGCAATGGCTGTGCCGGTATTGGTGGTGGCGGAGGTAGATGATGTTGTTGAGGATATGGGAGAGGTTATGGACGCTGAGTTATTCGAAGATATGGAGGAGGCCGCACTGCCGGTACTGCCGCCGGATAAACGTTGTTGTTGTTGTTGCTGTGGGGCATGTTGCTGCAGTTGTGGCGGCTGGTGGCTGGCGTGTTGAAGATGATGATGCTGCTGCGCCTGTTGCTGCTGCTGGTGGTGGAGGTGTTGGTGATGTGGCTGGGTCTGCTGCTGCTGCTGCTGCTGATGATGATGGTGGTTGTGGTGATGGAGTGGCTGGTGTTGTTGCTGCTGATGCTGTTGTTGTTGTTGAGGGTGAGGATGTTGCTGATGCTGTTGTTGCGTCGCCGGCGGCGGACTATGATACAGATTGTGGTGATAGGGTGATAGATTTGAACTTTGTTGTTGTTGCTGCTGCTGCTGATGCAATTGCTGTTGCTGCTGCTGTTGTTGATGGACTCCAGCCGTCGTCACCGCTGTGGCTGTGTATTGCGGCGAGTGTTGCTGCTGCGTTATGGCCGCCGCCGTTTGGGCATGATGCTGCTGTGGCAAATGATATTGCTCATAGCTGTTGTACGATTGCAGCACCATATTCGCCGCGTTGATCTTGTCACTGATCTCACTGCTCGACGCCGACAAATAATTGAAATTCTGCAAGGAGTGACAATTGTTGTTGAGATTATATTCCGTTTTGATGTGGGGACTTTGACGGGCCGCCGCGGCTGCTACGGCTGCTGCTGTCGAGGCTTTGGTGGGTGAGGAGGCTATGTTTGAAGCGTTTGCTGCTGGTGTAGTGGGTGTTGTTATAATGGTAGAACCAACTAAAAACGCAGAGGGCGGCATTGCTCCGGGTTCGCTTTGACTGGGAGGACAGCACAACAATGGTTCACAAATAAGTCAAAAGTCTGGTTGCTGTTGTTGGCGACGGCGTTTTTAATAAACGTCATTGACTTTAAGAACGTACGTTTGGCAAAAGTTCGAAATTTTTGGCTTTGGGATTATCCACTCACTCTACTCTTCCCGGTTTGTATTCGATTGAAAGACTTAATTCTTTGGTTTTGAAAACGCTCTTAAAAACACACACAAATATGGGGGATCCAAGCTAAGCTAAGTGGTCAGTCAGTCAGATCCAAGGGTATTTTAATTAATAGTCGGTGGTGGTGGCGGTGCTTGTCACTTGTCATTTATGAGTTTGTGTGGCTGTGCGGAGTGGGCATATTGAAATCATTTCCGAAATCTTTGTTTTCTCAATGATGCGATAACACAAAATGATGCTGGTAGTACTTGCAATAATGTTAACTTAAAATTGCTTTGGGTTTTATTTTTCTGGGAATTCACTAGGGGTTTTATTTGTTTCTTATTCAATTGTCATGTTATGTGTCATGATGTTGTCGTGTTGTTTCAAGATTTTGCACACAATCACTGTTTTGTTGTTCTACATTTGATTTCAATTTTAAATTGTGTACAAATGCGGGCCGTGTTTTTTCTTCTTCTCTTTTTTCGATTAATTAAAAACAATTTATGTTTGGATTCTCAATTTTATATATTTTAACCAATATTATCCTTTTTAATAACACTTCTTTTAAATCTCTTGTTTGTTTTTTTTTGTATAAATTTCACTTGGTGTTTCTTTTCTTTCTTTATATAGTTTTATATTTAAAATCTCATTAAACATCCATTAGACATGCGATTGTTTGCTGGGTCACACACTATGTTGGGTGATTTAGATGATTATAATACGAGTAGTAAGTAAGTAAATGTGTTGTATGATTTGCGGCGAGAGACGCGCGTGTATATCCGTCCGTACCTCTTGCACCTTTGACATCCGTTTATGAACTGAACTCACAACTAACCAATGTTTGAAGTTGTTTTTCTTTTTTTTTTTGTCGTCGTCGTAGTCGTAGTCTTTCTTGTATGCTGTTGTTTTATTTTTGCCACTCACACAAACGCACACAGGCGAGCATACACACGATCGCCTACATTATTATTCCCCTTGGATATTCATTCATTCATACAACCAGCCAGCCATCCATCCCAACCATGCCCAATGATTGGTATTGGTGTCGTTGGTGGTGGTTAGTATCTGTGTGAGAGTTGATATGCACGAACAACACCAACAACAAACGGTGTTTAGATAATTCGGTCTGTGCGCGAGCGGTGGCGTCGTGTGTGCAGAGGAATGAGTACAGAGAGGGTGTGCGAGCGAGCGAACATGTGAGTGTGTGTAGGCATGTCTCCCCATCGCCGAATCGTTGTTGTTGTTGCTGCTGCTGAGTAGTAGTGCCGCACGGTGTGCCATGTGCATGCATGGGTGTGAGTGTATCGTTATTTCACTTCATTTGATTTGTGTTTGGTACTCTGCGCGTTCGCATCTGGTTGAGAAAATGTTGTGAGTGAGTACGCGTACTTCTTGTATCTCTCTGTGACTCTATAACATATGTACGTGGGGGGACAGGAACAGGGACGGGGACTCGGACGGTCGGTCGTTCTCGTATTTATTGTGTTGTGTTTTTTTTGGTTTCGTATCTTGATTTTTCTGTTTTTCAGAATAGAAATTTACTCTCCCGTTGATAGAATGGCTTTTGCTTTGAAATCTGACGCGCGCGTTGTTGGCGGCTAACAAATATCTACGGTTGGTCGTCTATTGTTTTCTTGCCCCACCATTATTTATATCACAAAATATGCAAATTTTACTTTGTTTTGCATTTTTTGTTGTTGTTGCTGCCGCTGTTGTATTTTTAAATTATTAAAATGTACACTTTTTTAATGATTAAATTTTCGAATATTAAAAATCTAAATAAATCATTTTGTTAATTAGAAATGTATGCATACCTCGACACAAAAGTGTTTTGGTTCGGGCAGACAAGCGTGAATTTTAACATTCATAATAATAAAAGAAATTTGCTTATAATTAATTCGCAATCCACAGCTGCATTTTTAAACAATTAATAAAGATATTACAAAGATAAATTTCAAAATTAAAATACAAATTCCAAAAATAATAATAAAAAAACAAAAATAAGTGATACTTTTGAAATGTTGCCGGATTTGACTTTTGATTAAGTGCTGGCCATAAATGTGACAAAGAAATGACAAATATCACTACAGAAGCGAATCGACTGGAGGATCGAAATTTCCTTGAATAAATATTTTGATAGCAAATAGATAGTTTTTTCTTTGTTTTTCAAATCTATTAAGACCAATTTCCACTCTGTGATCTGTCGAAAATTCCATTTGGTGAATATTCTACACAAGCGCAGCCTAGGTTCACAGAAATATGTCAGATCTACTGAGTTTTGAAATCCTTCGAAAAATCTAAGTTTGAAGAGTATAATTTGGAATCTAAATCTCCTTTATTGTGTTAAAGGTAAATATTTGTAAGTGGAAAATACACTTCAATCTTGTGCTTGTTTTGATCAAAAAGCATAATCAATAGGGCTATAAAGGACAATTAATTGAAAAAGTTAATTAATTTTCCGACTTGACAAGTTTTTGGAAAATCACTAAGATCAGGAAATATATATACATACTGTTAAATATTCAAACATTAGGGAAAATATTTGACAAAAATGATGCCTTTATGTTCCAAAATATAAACAAGTTAAATAAAATTTAAATATTCAAACATTTTGGAAAAATATTTGACAAAATTTATGCATTTATGATCAAAATAAAATGTAATTTTTTCCGGAGATATTTTAAAAGTATATTAATTTGGGATTAATTTATACCTCTTGTTTTCTTCTAACCCTCACCATTATCACAATGTCTGCTTAAATTAAAGACCGGCAGTTGTTGTGGTCAGTTTGTGTGGAGTTTGACATCTATAACTGTTGTAAAGCTGGGGGGGAACTCCCAAATTTTCTAAATTTTTTGTTCATTGTCATTTTAATTACAATTAGTCTATTTTATTGTACTCTTCAATAAGAACGAGTGCCAGAAAATCACTTTCAAATTTTATTTTTCAACGTTGGTTTAGAATCTTTTTTCCTCCCAAGAACGAGACTATGAATAAGTGAAACTATGGGCCACCTGTAACAAAACTACATATTTAGTTTTCTACTTCGTGATCGTTTATTCATTTTGCAGAACTTTTAATTTCTAAAGGACATAGAAGTTTTAATAATTTATGTTCGTACTTTTGCGAATCATACAATGACGATATTGGTATCAAATAAAAAAGGAGAATATTTGTTAAAAATAATTAAAATTTAATGATTATATCTGTTTTAGTTTAGAATAAACAGCTATTTCAAGTTTTAGCTACCACGGATGGCTAGGTGCTCTTGACACATCTGTATCTAGGGGATACGGGTTTATTTCATCCAACAATTTTGTATTCCTTAGAAATTATGTTTTGCTTTCAAAGAAAACAAAATTTTTGTTTCATGTAATTCATCATTGTATTCAGAATTAATTTTAAGTTTTAACTATTTAATTAAAAAAAAAAAATAGATTTCAGATTTCGACATTCTCACACACCTTTGAAGCTATCAAAAATTTTGTTTATTGGAAAGTGTGGTTCTTGGCTTTAATATAACGTCGTGAGATGTGTTTGTGCCCGACATAGTTGGTTGTAAGAAATATCGTTTTTGTGAAAAAAAAACATAATTTTGTTCTGATTTTTTGTTTTTTCAGATGCCTTCAAAGAATGAATGTAACAAATTTTTAAAAAGAGGAAATGTCAGTTTTTTAGTTCCAAAGCGTGAATAATAAATTTTTGAATTAATAGTTATTTAATATTAATTTAATTACTATTAACAAGTAAACATGCAGCTGGAAAATTAATAAATTATTTTTTTTTCTGTATGTTTTAAAGCAATCGGGACCCTGTCGATGATTGAATTTAATAAAAACAGAAATATGTTTTTTTTCCAAAAACATGAATAACTATCGCCCATGTGATGAGAATCACGCGTTTTCAAAATCACTTGCGACTTTCAACTCGCCAATTTATTTAAGACATGTGATGACGTTCACGCGTTTTGTTTGCGATTTGTGAATATGTTCGAAACATGTAAACATATGTTTGATCTGTCAAAAAAGGTAAACAACAGAAACCTTTGGCAATGTCTGGATGTTTTTCCATGAAAGAAAGAAAAACTTTGCATTGCTCAGGCGATTTTTGCGGAGCCCTAAATAATTTGTGCGCAACACAGTATATTATTGTTTTTTTAATTATTTATTCCTTTAATTATACTCACATTTTTATAAGCGCGAAACCATAAATAACATTCTTCTTCTTTCTTTTGTATAGTGCTGACAATATTGGACACTTTTCTATACAGAATCGGGTAACCGATTAGATCATTGCAAAATTATTCAAATTAATTACTTGAAAATACTTAATTTGATCACAAAAGTGCACTTGAATGTTCAAAAATACAGCTCAGTGATTTTATAATAATAAGAACCCATAATTACATTACTTATATAAATCAAGGGAAAGTAACCTTATAAATTATCCGGTTATTATTTCTTTTTTGTGCGGCACCATTTTTTCGAAGACCATGTGATCAGCTGTTCACTTTTATCTCGCCAGTTTTAAAGTAAACAAAAAACAGAAATGAGTATGAAACGAGGAACATATTTTAATTTTATATTTTTGAGAAAAATTGTTTGAAAACAGTCTTATTTTATGAGAATATATAAAGAAAACATGTGAAAGTTTATTTGCGCGTCGTTGTTTAATAAGTTTTTAAATTCATTTACTCAAAAAGCATAAGTTCACTTTGCGTTCACTCTCCCATGCATTTGTGAGTTGAAGTCGCCAAACTTTTGGCGATTGTGAACTTCATCACACCTAATTGGCGATTTGAAATCGTAATCGCAAATGTCGTGCGAAATGCGATTGTCAGCACATGGGCGTATGTTTTCTCAACAACAAACTGAACTAAGCACGTAGTTGAAAATATGAGGAATTACTCCATATACTATAACATACATTTAACTTTGACTTTTTTATTCTTGTTTTCAGGTTTATGTTTGACATTTGCAAAATGGGACGCTATATGCTCGAACAAAATTGGGAAATATCAAAAATTTACTTCCAAAGTAGTGAGCCTTTAACGCAAACTGCAAGAAATTTACGTGGAAAATTTTCGTGTTTTCAGATGAAGCTCATTTTCATCTCGGTGGCTATGTCAATAAGTAAAAATGCCGCATATGGGGTTCAGTGAACCCACACGTGACTATTGTGAAGGCAATGCATGCACAACGAGTAACTGTTTGGTGTGGATTTTCGGCTGGTGACATCATTGGGCCATGTACTGAGAAAATGGGTTGATCGGATGAGGTACTGCAGAGCCAGTGTCCATTATTAAATGACATAAAACCAAAAATTTTAAAAAATAACCAGCCGATTCTAATTTAAAATATGGAATGACCCACCCTATATATATTTAGTTTTATTTTATGCAAAGATTGTTCTTAACAGTTAGTGAAGCTTGTTGTGGTGGGTATAAGATTTTCACAACTGCTTCATAGTCCCAAAGATGGAAAATTGAAATCACCATATCATCTAATTCTTTATTACAATAGTAAATTAGAGATTGATTGGAATTCTTGTAAATAATAACTCAGTAATTTTAATATAAATTAAAAACTGGGGATTTCATCTGGGATCTTTCGGGATATTTCTTTAAATACTTTCATTTTTCTTAAATACTTTTTTTAAGATTTTCCAAAATTCCTTGAGTTTGCTTATATAAAATGGTGGTAGGTTTAGAAAACTATGCTTTTCATATTCAATCTAAAATACATTTTAATTAAAATTTATTTTATTTAGACCTATATACCATGTCTATATAAAATAAATTTTAATTAATTAATTTTCTACAGCCTTAACAAATGTATTACACACATCTTTTCTCTGTATATGTACATACAGACAAAAAATTATCATATGTCGATGAAATGACAAAGGCGTATCTCTCTTAATGATTTTTAATGATATTGGCAATCAGTCGATACATAATTACGCGGATTGCCTAATTTATTTTCGTTGCTAACATTTTATTTAATGTTCACATTAAATTTCTCATTTTCAATTCACGGCTGCTGCCATTAATTATACAAAAAACAGCAACAACAACAAAATAAAATGATGTTAATATTCATATACAACAAGTTTGTTAATATCTTTCGACAAACGCCATTTTTGAAAACGCCAACGTCGTAAGACAAACCGCCCCCACACACACACAGCAGCAACATAGAGGAGAGAGGTCGGTCGGTCGGTCGGTCTTCATGATGTTAAAATTTCAAATTTTCGTATTGAAACCGAAAAAGCTAAAGAAAAAAATCATTAACAAATCTTTTAATATTCACAAATAAAGCAACAGCAGCAACAGCAAATGCGACCAACCCATATATGAACGAACGATGCACGACATACAAACATTGAACGTTAAACGAACGACGATACGACTGTAAGAATGTATGGATGGATGGATGGTTGGATAGATGGGTTGGCAGCAACAAGTATTGCCCTCTTGTATTGAGGGGGAAGGTTTGGGGGCTATGCTCGAGAAGTCTACAACGTCTTGTGTCTCAGATGGTCTCTGACCGTTCCGAGCTTGGTCTGGTCATTTTGGGAGAGTGAGTGCGTGTTGGTGTCGGTGTGAGCGTTTCTCCAGCTCCAAAGAAACAAGAAAAAAGACACGAAAAGCTTTTAAGATATTGTTGTTGCTGCTGCTGTTGTTGTTTCTTTCAAACGCTATTAACCAATCCCAAGCGGCTATAATATACAACACAACACTTCGTACAACATATGAGAGAATTCACCAGCATATACACGAGTATGTATGAATTCATGAATTCATATGCATGTCCAACGTATGTATGTATGTACATACTCGCGTGTACACTGTATAACCATGTACGTTTATTTATATACTTGAACGAACAGAAATTCATTATCCACATTCATATATCTCCATGGAACACTGGCTGAAATTCACACTCCTCTAAATATGGCTGTCCGAAACGAACGATCCAACGATGAAGTGAATAACACGAAGAATTTTAAGAAGAAAAACAACAACAAGCACATCTTATTGATAGCTTAAAGAAATCAGGACGACTTGTACGATACTCTACGTCGTAATTTTCCCTGGAATATGTTTAGCAAAATTGTGACCAATTTTTCTCCTGTTCCTGGAATAGAATTCCCATGATATAACTGGATGGATCGCAGAGGAATAATAAGCAAATCCAATATTGATTAGCACATACACCAGGAGAAACATTTTTATATAAAATGATATTGAAATTTGGAAGGGCCTATTAATGGCGAACTTAAATACCACCAAGACAGAAATCCAAAAAAAAATGTAAAAAATCTGAAAATAATTAAATCCGAAGCTAAAGTGATTTAATAAAAGGTTTGTCATAAATTTAGTGATTTTTTTCTCAATATGTATGAAAAATTCATAAATAAAATGAACTTTTTCATATACAATTTTCTCATAAACATTTCATCAAACAAAATTGTTAAATTAATTAAACTTAGTTTCATAAGATAAAAGAAAGATGTCATTGTCTTAAAGAAACAATTCTTAAATATTATGAAATATGTCAAAACCAATAAAATATTTGTGTTATGAAATATAATGAATATATAAATGTAAATTATTAATATTTATAAAACTCTTTCATAAAATTAATGAAGTTTCTTCATAAAATCTATGAAAATTGTCATACATAAAATTATGAAAAATAATGAATTTTTATGACAAAAGTTCTTCGAATGAAGAACTATATTTCATAGTTTGTAAGAAATGTTTAAAAAATTCTATGGCACTTTTCATTGATTTGTGCTTTATGAAACATTTTTCATACATTTTACTAATTGTTTCTTTGGCGACTTTTGAAAGGATGTTGAGATTAAGTGAGACAATAGGGATATGTTGTTTATCCAATAGCTTCCGCGTAGGCAACAATGTAAATTAGACCTGAGATTTGTAAGCGGTATATACAGGATTTTCCAACAAGAGGTGTTGTTTTGAATCACCCGGTATTTCGGTAGCTGTCACCTTTGAAGCTTTTATTCTTTGACATTTGACAAGTAGAAACTACGCCATTACTAAAAATGGAACGATACACGCTTCAACAACGCATTGAAATTATTAAAATTCATGAATGAAGATTATCCGGAATTCCATCGAAAAAATCATTTTGACTGATGAGGCCCATTTCCACCTCGGTGGCTACGTTAACAAACAAAATTGTCGCATCTGGGGCTCGGAAAACCCAAGAGTTATTGTTAAGAAGCCTCTCCATCCTCATCGTTCGACTGTTTGGTGCAGTTTGTGGTCCGGCGGGCTCATTGGTTGGATCAACAGTTACGGCGAATGGATTGCGCTATCGAGAGATGATTAATGATTTTTTATGGTCGGAGTTGGATGGTATTGATCTGGACAACGTTTACTTTCACCAAGACGGCGCTACGTGCCACACAAGCAACGAAACCATTGCTCTTTTACGGGAAAAGTTTCCAGACCTTGCGATTTCTTCCTTTGGGGCCACGTGAAAGATAAGGTCTACGCCAACAGTCCAGCGTAGATTCAACACCTCAAAGATAGAATTCGTGAGGCTATCGTGGACATAGGGCAGCCACTTTGCGATTTGGTTATGGAAAATTTCATGAAAAGGATATGGTCCTGTAAGCGTGGTCGAGGTGGCCATTTGACTGATGTTGTTTTTCACTATTAACGGCATACCTTCCTCTTTATTATGAAATAAACAACCAATCATTTATCTCAAAAAAAATGAAATTTTTCTTTGAATACCAAAATAACACCTCTTGTTGGAAAACCCTGTATATAGACGAATTTAATTTATTTTAACCATTCCAATTCAATTATAATTCCATTGATTTAATAAAACAAAAGTTGTCATGAAAATAATTTACAAAAGTCCTATAGCACAGATTGCTGTAGGGTATACGTTTTTTGAAGATAAAAATGATTTGGCCAATTGTTGTTGGTTGGTTAATGCGTTTTGTATGCTGATGCTGGCAGTTAAAGCCTCTGCTATTGCTGATGGCATTGGCGAGCGTTGACGATGGCGTTGATGATGATGTTGATGTTTTTTTGAGATGTGGTTTTGCCTTTTCGTTCGTTGGTCAATGATGGTCATCCCACACAAAATATGTGTACGGTTTGTGGTGGCTACGATACCGATACCACCACCACCATTCATGCATATCTTTACAGATACGAATATGGAATATGGTTGGTTGTGTGGTTTGGTTTGCAGCATGTGATGTGATGTGTTTTGAGATTTTAATTATTTTCGTTTTGTTTTTGCAATTCCTCCATTCATTAACAACACAGACCGTAAGTCCGTCTATCTATCCGTCCATAAAGCCCCATCACTGATCTCCAATCTCGTCGTATTCATTTGTTTAAAGTTTATTTTTATTTGAATGTCTTATATGTTTTCCAATTCTTATCATTGGCATTGTTTAGTGAATGAAATTTGTACAAGTGTTTTTTGGATGGTGGTTTACTGGGAAAAGGGGGGAGGTGAGACATAGGTTGTTTGCTACTGTTTGCTTTATTCGAATTGCGATTCGATTCTGTTTCAATGTCTATGGCAATGTTTGCCATTTTGTTTTGTTAATTTGATTATTTCTTCTTCTCTTTTTTGTACTAATGATTATTTAATTTAAATAATTTTTTCGGCTTTATTTGGCTGGTGGTGGTTGCTTATTGTTTGGCCCAGAAGAAAATAAAACATTTTTTTTCGTTTTTGGTTTATAGATATTTGAATAAAGTTATGGCCAGCGAGGCGATAAGGAACGATGTCTGAATGAATTATATCATAAATCATGTATGGCCGTTTAAAAGGTTATTAATTCAAAAAATATGGATAGTTTTAGAGCACATGGAGTCATTAAGTTAAATTTAATTAAAAGTTAATTATTTTTGTGTGGCAATGAATACAAACAAAAATTGGCAGAAATTGAGATACAAGTCATGGGTAAGTACTCTGCGGTGTACGTTCATTGAAAAGATGATTTGGGTAGGGTGTCGGAGACGTAAATTCAAATAGCTTACAATTTGGAAAATCTATCCCTGATTAACACCGCACGTCAATATCATAAAAAAGTCGTTACGTTTGAACTGGATGAAATACGTCAGAAACTTTAGGCAAAATGAAATTAATTGGCGTTTTCAGTTTTTCAATTTCCTCATAATGTTGCCGCTTAAAAGGACTACGAAGTTAGGGAGGATATTGTTTTTTTTTTTTTTTTCAAAAATTGTTTTAAATACTTAAACTCACCAACTGATATATATCTGCATAAATTTCAAATTAAAGAATAGAATAATAAAATACTTTTAATTTCGTGCTTCTACATGTATTAGTTTAGCATTAACAATCATTTCAAGTTCCCCCCTTATTTATTTACTTTATTCATATTTTACTTTTTAAGAGGAGAAACTTGAAATAGTCGTCGATGATAAACTAATACAAATAGAAGTATGAAATTAAAAGTATTTTTTACAGATATTCTCCTCTTTAAGATGATATCTACATGGGCTTAGTAGGATGCGGATAAGTATTTAAAAAAAAAACATTTTATTCTTTGAAACTTAGTATTTCTTAATTTGGGACCATTTAAAACTTAAGTTAAGAAATTTCTTTGAACAAAATATATCTATATTTTCAAAGAAATACCAAAAATATAAACGGAAAACTTAGTGGAGATATCCGAGGACAAATATAATTTTAATTTTAAAAATAATTTAATTTTAAAAATAATTTAATTTTTTATTTTAATTTATTTTATTTATTAAAATAATTATAATTTCAATTTTATTTTTTAAATTAAAAAAATAATTTTCATTTTATTTTTAAAATTAAAGTAATAATTTTCTTTTTATTTTTAAAATGAAATTTATTATTGATAAAATTATTGAAATTTCTGTGAAAAAAATATATTTATATTTTCAAAGAAATACCAAAAATACAAACGGAAAACTTAGTGGAGATAATCGAGGATAAATGTAATTTTAATTTTAAAAATAATCTAATTTGTTATTTTATTTTTAAAATAATAATTTTAATTTTATTTTTAAAATGAAAATTATTGAAATTTCTTTGAAAAATATACAAACGATAAATCAAGGATAAACAAAATTTTAATTTTAAAAATAATTTATTTTTTTATTTTACGTTTTTTATTAAAATTTTAATTTAATTCTTTTAAATAAAATAATAATTTTAATTTATTTTTTTAAATTAAAATAATAATTTTAATTTTATTTTTAAAATTCAAATTAATATTGATAAAATTATTGACCCACAAGGATAACAGTTTAAAATAGAAATGAAAGACAATAACAAAATTCAAGCTAGGTTTTTATAATATTGTCATTTGTGCGGAAAGTAAAGGAGTTATGTATCAAAACGCATGATTTTTTCAAACAAAATCAACTTCAGCGTTTATTTTCATCTGAATACCTTCGTGTTTGGTTATGATTATGAGCTGGAGCCATCATATGATCTGTTTTATTTGAAAATGAGTCAGTTGGCTTCCTTAATCGTCAAAATTGTCTCAGTTGACATTCTAGAAAAATACACGTGTTATTGTTTGGTGTTACTGTTCGGTCCACATTATGCTCGATGGAAGAAGCATCAGATCATGGGCAAAAGTAAGTCATTTGACATCAAAATTGTACAGAAAAATCCTCGTTGCCAGCTCGTTTGGCTGGTGTAACTCGGTTCGGTTTTGATTCTGGGTTGGAGCCGTCATCCGATCATTCCTGTTTGAATTGAAGTTATTTGACTTCGTTAATCGTAAAAATTGTCGCATTTCGGATTCCAAAATTGTCTCATTTTTGGTTCAGTGGAATCATAAGTGACAGTTGAGATGAAAAAAAATATATTTGTATTTTTGAAGTAGCAAATTTAAATTTCAGCGATGTGGGGTGTTGTGGATTCTAAGAAGACGATCCTCGCCTTGAAAGAGGATATTGAGTTCTGCATGAACGATATTCATCTAATTTATGTAAAATGATCATGGTGGCGGTCTGGTAACACCATCAGACAAAAATATGCAAAAAATCGCTGTTGTTGCAGAATCCAGAATTGAAAACCAAGTCTAAATATGAATTATTGTCATGAAATCGTCTTGTTTTTTAACAATCGGATTCTAAGACACTCTCGTATGGAACAATTCTATTGTCGAAGGATTGAGAATAACATGCTGCAATGTATTTTGGCGTTCTAAATTCGAAAAAGATATTACAAAAAATTATGGATACATTTTTTTAATTATTTACTAAAATTCCAATATTAACGTTTTTAATATCATTTTGACAGTATACTAAGGGCCAGTTTTTTGAAATTATTTTCGTTCGTCTGAGGCGAAAGATTCAAAATCACGCAATAATTACGAGAAATCTATAAACCACAGAAGTCTATAATTTGTTGTGTCCATAGGAAAACATGCGAAGAGCTCGTAGCTAAAATATTTCTTATCCACGTTTTTAGAATAATTGAGTGATTTTTCATCGAACGAAACTAATTTCGCTAAGGGTGTTTTCCTTTAAAAGTGGATAACTAAAACAGCATGATGGGAATTTTTTCCTACTTTTTGGGTTTTTACGATTTTTTTAAGAAAAAAATATTTTTCTATATTTTTCGGCTACTGTTCATAAGACAGTGTCTCTAAGTGAAGAGAAGATTTGTAGGCCTTAGTCCTACCATCAGTTTAACTTATAACCGGCCATGATCGGAAAGAACCATCGAGAATTGGATCTACTAAAGTAAAGTCTACCTGAAATTTCCTTTTCAAGCCTTTCTAAAGCAATTTGACATAGGACCAACATTTTGGATACTCTCCGAATGATATCGAAATTCGTTTATTTATAATTAAATTATTTTGCAGATACAGTTCGTTAAACTATTTTCAACTCATATTTTTCTACAAATCGAAATTTTTGGTTATTTTAACAAAACACGACAAGTTCGGTGATAATTAACCAGAAAAATCAATTTCTCAAAAATTATGAGTTAGGCCTTTTTATAATAGCGAGTAACGAATTGTAAAATTCTATAAGAAAATAATCTATGTGTTCTGTACGAATTAAATCTGCATTAACACACTTCCTTATTGAGGGCACGTACATAGCCAGCCGAAGCTTTCCCAGAGCCCACTTTATTGATCACCTGTTGTGTGTAGTTAGCGGTGAACACACACATAACCCCCTCAAGCAACCTGCGGCCTGCTTCCCTCCCACCAAGATCGCCAAGCCCCCGAGTGACTTGGCTTGGCTGTTTGTCTACTCTCCTTCCGCTTCCATGAAATACTTTTAATAATTCCCAACAGGTTCCTCGTCTTATTCTACTACTCAGTGTACTATAAAGTGCTGATAACTGTTTATTTTACTGATTCTTTTATTTGATTTTTTTTCGATCATCAACGTGATGTAAAATAAAATCTATGTTACCTAGATACGTACATACGAACGTAAGTGTAATTTCCGATTTGGTTGATTGTCGACTTTTCATACAATATTCATGTTTAATGTTATAATAATTATTATTAGTAAAGTGAAGTCTGCACTCAAGTCGAGTTTTTTCCTCTTCCATTCATTCGAAAAAGAAAAAAACTTTAGAGATTGCAACAGCAACACGTTTTTTATGATTTCCTTCCGTTTTTGGTCATACACCGGTTGGGACAGACGACAAAACTTTACGTGTAACTGTAGCTTTTCCTCTTCAGCGACGGCGGCGACTTTAACAAATTAACCAAAGAACAATTAATAAATAATATTTTCTGAAAAAGTAACAGGTTCTTTTTCTGGCTGGTGTGCTAGTGTGTGAGGTGCTGCACGGAGTGCCTGTGCCATGTGTACGATATTCTGTTTTTTTTTCGTACTGGTTCTACAAGTATCGATCTTCCTTTTTTGTTTAGTTGAAAATAAAAACGACAACAACAACAGCAGCACAGCAATATAATAATGTTTAGTTCAAACAACTTGTAATAATTTTGTATGCATCATGCGTAACATGCATCCAATAGATAGTCAGTCGCAGCGCAGTCGCAGTGTGCGCAAGTGCGCCCCAGTCTGTGTACATCCACCACTCCACTCATCCACGACTAAGTAAGCCGGGCTTAGTTAGTTAGAGTCCGTCCGTCCGTCCATCCATCTGGCTGTCTGTCAGTGTTGGTAGTAGAGTAGTGAAGAGAGAGTTGGAGAGGGGGAGAGGGGGAACAGTATGACAACAACACAAACATTTGACATCCGATTTACATTAACACATACGATCAGTCAGTCAGTTAGTTAGACTGAGTCGTACGGACGGACACACGGCCATGCATTCAAACACTTTGCACTACTGCCTGCTGCATTTCCATAAACAATCACGTGTACGAGGGACGGTCTATCATTAATTGAATTTTCAACTGTGTTGTGTGTGTCAAAGAAAGGGGTTTCGAACTAGACTAAAGGCATACTTTAAAGTCCCAGAATTTATTCCTGATGTAAGAAAGAAGAACTTCCTTCTATCAAATAATGAACCGTGAGTGAAATGGGGATCTACCGATCAAAGTCAGCTGCGAAAGGATAATGCAATTTTTGGAGAGGCCTACAAAAAGTTGTCAAATTTTTATGTTTGCAAACATTTTCATTTGAAAAAAGCTCACTGAGAGATGCCCAAGTAAATGATTGCATTACACAAACAACATTTTGTCGATGGACTATGTACATTAGGCTGGGCCACGAAAAAAATTGCTGCGGTCATCCCCCAGAAATAAAGATTGGATCGTTTAATGATGATCTGAAAAATATTTCGTCGCTGGGTCAAGCAGTCCATGAGCTAAACGCTCCTAAAAACACTTCTAAAATCATGTAATATACCCTTGAAAGTACTTAAAATACAATTTTTTAATTTTGTTTAACAATAATTCATTGGTTGTATTTATTATTGGACGTTTAGTCTTTTTGTTTTTTTTTTTTTTTTTCAAAGTGACAACTATAAACTCATATTTCTTGGAATAATTTTTTGTAAAATGAGTTATGAAAAATATATAGAACGAATTAATACCTTTCGAATGATGTCTAAATGATGAAAATCGCAGAAAATGACGTCACCGAGTCCATTATTGAGAAAATAGTTTATTACTAAACTTGTTTTCCAGAGCTAATTTTTACAAAAATGAGAAACACAATACGAAAAAGTTTTCGGTTGTAATTCAAAATAAAAAATTGGAAAAAATCCAATACGAAAAATACACGGGAAAACATGGCAAACAATCCAAACTCGTTGGGTGACTGGAAATTATTTTTTTAATTCTGATAGTTTGCCTTACTTAACTCGAAAACTGTATTAAAATTTTTATGATTTTTTTTTAATTTTTTAAATTTCTATTTTTGCGCAAGGTACCTTTAATATTTGTACTCTCATTTTGGAAATATAAGTCCGATAACACCTGTTTATATGTTCACTTCAAGGTAATTATGAAGGCTACAAGTGTTGCGAACTGAACTTTCTTTTAGAAATGGTGGTTTAGGAACTGTCACCAAAAAATGACAATGTTTTCTTTGCGAAAAAGAACTTTTTGTGGGAACGGAAAAAAGAACATAGAAAATTGAAAAAATATTTTGTTTTATTTGTTAAAAGTTAACATTCTAACGAAGAATACAATGCCTAAATGTAAAAGATTTATGGATAAATATAGAAGTTATTTAATGAAGGTTTTTTTATAAAATTTTCCTTCGGCGATATCTATATTTTTTCTTTCTCATAAATTACTTATTATTTTGTTATAAGCGATTATTGTTATAGATGTAAGGTTATTTTAAGCCAAATATCTTAATGTTTACATATATAATTAAAATCTTTTATAAGACTGATGAATAATTTAATAAAGATTAATAAAAAAATTATGGAAATTATGACAGTCATTGCAGACGCTAAAGAATTAAAAAATTATATTTTTTTTAAATTCTTTTGCGTCTACAAAGAGTGTCACAACTTTCACAATTATCCATGGATCTCTTACATATAGACATTGTTTTCTTACATAGAGTGAAAGCTATCAAAACACATAAACAAATATTTTTTCCGATTTTCGTTGCCATTTTTAACAATTTATTTCCTGCCAGCAAAAAAAGTATGACTAAATCAGTTTAAGCAATAGCTTGGTAACTAAGCGTTATAACTTCAACATTTCACCATAGATTTTATTTAAATAGGCCATAGGCCGTTACGATGACAGCTAATAGAAAATAAAACATAATTTTCTATTTCCAAATTTGTAAAAGGGGGTTTCTCTTTTAAACAAAAATTTAAGAAAACTTGTTTTTTTTTTTAATCGTTTGCGTCCACAAATAGTGTCACAACTCCCACATTTATCCATGGATCTCTTAGCTATTAAAAAATATATCCAAATATTTTTTCCGATTTGTATTGCTATTTTTATGATTTTTTTCGAGACAGTTTTTTTTCAAAAAAAATATTTTTTTTTTCAAAAATAATTTTTTGTGTCTACAAAGTGTGTCATAACTTCCACATTTATACATAGATCTTTTACATATAGTTATTATTTTCTTCATTCTTCTTTTAAAAAATATAACTAAATATTTTTTCGATTTTTGTTGCAATTTTTTATAATTAAAAAATAAAATATTTTTTTTTTAATTTTTTGAGTCTACAAAGAGTGTAATAGCTTCCACATTTTTCCATGAATCTCTTACATATAGACATTATTTTCTTCGTTAGAATGTTAGCTAATAATTATTAATATTTTCCGATATTTTTTAGCTATTTTTTGTTTTTTTTTTTTTTTGATATAGATTTTTTTTGACAGAAAAAAGTTTTTTTTTTGAAAACAAAAAATATTTTTTTAATTTTTTGCGTCTACAATTATCCATAGTTCTTTTACATATAGACATAATTTTCTTTGTTAGAATGTTAGCTTTTAAAAAGTATAACCAAATATTTTTTCGAATTTTTGGTTGCTATTTTTTATGATTTTATCGAAAAAAAAATATTTTCTTAATTTAAATTTCTACAAAGATGTTCATAACTTCCACATTTCCACATAGACATTATTTTCTTCGTTAGAATGTTAGCTATTATATATTATTTTTTTTTTTGATTTTTGTTGCTATTTTTTATGATTTTTTTCCGAAACAAAAACAAAATTTTTCGAAAAGAAAAATAATTGATTTCCAATTTTTTGGCAAACTGGTCCTAAACCACAGTTTCAATGTGAAGGTGAAATTTGTAGCCATCATAATTACTTTTAATTGAACATATAAGCGGGAATGATCGGACCTATATTTCCAAAATGAGAGTACAAATATTAAAGGTACCTTCGACAAGAATTAGAATTAAGAATTTTAGTAAAAATTGAATAAAATGTTTCCATAATTTTTCTAATATCATTTTCGTGTTTTTCGTGTTAGAAAGCCTTCGGCAACATTTTTGTTGTTCAGTTTGATCAGTAATCGATATAGTGAATTTCTCGATAAAACGATTAATCAATTGTTCCTTAAATGAGCCTATTAAAGCATGAATGTTATATTAAAAAGGCGGAAGGTTTCTTGTATTTATCATGGTAATTTTGATCTCCAGGTTACGGTTAAAATATTAAAAATACGATTTCGATAAAACCATGAATTTATCAGTTTTTTACTACAGCCTGAGAATGATTTTTCTTTATTTTCTACTAGACATGTAAATATTCTCAAACTAGACAAAAATATCTGTTCAGCAAGTCCATTTTCTCTACTTCAAAGGGTCAAAATAATACATTTTTTAAGCCGATATCTTTAATTTAATTTATTAAATTGTAATAAATAAATAAAAATAATACATTTTTACCCTGTTATTATTCCATATTATTTTCCCATAAATACACAATTTGCTTCAACTGAAATCAACCCAATCCGGACGTAAAACATATCGGAGTGAAGACAAGAAAATAGGCAACAAATATTGGGAACATTGTTTTACAATCGAAAGCAAGCTTTTAGGGCAATGGACACAAATACTGAGATATAAATATGGCTGAAATTACAATTTGAAAAATATAAAAAATTATAAATCATCCTCGAAAGTTCATTAGCTCTATGAGTTCGTCAGTTCCACACAAAAATTGAGATATGTTCTCAAGAATAGGAAAATGCCAAGATTTGTCCTGATTTCCTGTATTTTCCCCTTTCAAATTGCAAGTTTTGCGTTCATATCGAATTTTTCTCCGTACTTATCATACAATCCTCATATGCTGCTCCTCAATGTTGTTGTTGTTGTTGTATTTTTCAGATCGTTGATTATGTTTTCCTATATTTCAGCGTATTATTATATTTTGTTTGTGTTGGTTGTCATTTGTTGTTGTTGTTTTTCGTGTTTATACAAAAGTGTTGGTGAGCGTTGAAGTGGAGAAGAGCTGGCTGGCAGGCTGGCAGGCTGGTTGTGTGCATGCGCAAAGGTACGATGATTAACCGGAAGTTCGTTCGTTCATATCCAATATAACGTAACATCAGATCGCATGCCTCGCCGCCGCTGGTTCTTGTGTCTCTAATAAAGTAAAATCTTTTACGCAAGTGCCCGCTAGTTCTTCATTTCAATTCGATTTCGAAAAAAATGGGAAAAAATGAAAACCCGAAAAAAACAAATCAATAAATTTCTTTATAAATGATCTTGAAAATTTCCATTGTCTGTGTACAATCACATTTGGGTATTGTGTGTGTTGTAGTTCTTTTGAAATTGTCGCTGGTTGTTGTAAATTTTCTTTTATTATATATTGTTTGTTGTTCCCATTGTTCTTGCCTAGTTTTCCGAGAGGACACGTGTTGCGGAAGATTTTTGTTTTTTAAATAGCAGGGGGAGTGGGGGATACCAACAATCCTAAGCTTAACTTAATGGCAATCAAATGATAAATTTCGAAACAACCCTCTTCAAGCAGACGCATTTCTCCTCTGCTCCTTCATTTTCATTGTTGTGCAACAGCTGTTTAAATCCTTTCTTTATAGCAGCAGACTAAATGAAGAAAAAACAGCAACAACAACAACAACAGGTTTCACATATACTTAACAGCCTATAGGCGCTTCCTGTTTGTCTTCACGCCATTCATTCAATACAACACAACTTTTTTCGGCATTCCTCTAAACTAAAGAGCCAGCAGGGAAAAAAGCGAAGGACCTCCTACTTTTTGTCTCGTGTTTCCAGGCAATGTCTCCCAACCCCTTAAATTCCCTGTTTCCCTTCTTCCCTGTTGTATTATTTTTCTTGTTGGTGGGGGGAGGGGAACCCAAGTGCTAGGGGAGAAAAGTGGTTTTTCTTTTTGATTTGTCGAAAAGTGTTAGAGCGCATTAACAAAATTATGATCGTCCTCGCCATTGTTGTTGGTGTAATCCTTTTATAATTGTGATTGCTACAAAGGGTTTAAAAGATTTCGTGGACAATTGAAACAACATCATCATACATACTTTGTATGTCGTCTCGCCTCGCTGTGCCAAACTATGGCACACACCACATAAATTCATCATCCGAGTAAACATTCATTCATGCATTCAAACGTCGTCTTTACACTCATGCCACATCATGACCGTTTAACTCGCAGGCTCGAAGGGCTCTCAGTTTGTTGGGGGCCCAAAAAATAGCATTCGGATGATGTGGAAAAATAAGTTTGGTGATTTGGTGGCAGAAAATATGAACAACAAAATTGTGAACATTTTCAGAACAAATAGAAATTGGTATTGAAAATCCAATCAAAAAATTTGCATTCGTATTATGTGGAAAAATAAGTTTTGTGAGAATTTTTTTATATAATTATATATTTATTTGTACATAATATATACATATATATAGGCATTTTAGAGGCAAGTCGGAACTTAAAATAATTCATTAATACAAAAAACAGTAATTTCAATTTAAGAATTAGGCTAATTATTAAAAGTAGTTTAACTTTATACACATTATACTCAGTTTGTTTGGGGCCCAAAAAATTAGCTTTCTGACTAAGTGAAAAAAGAATTTTGTTGAGAATTGAAGCCAGAAAATATGAATCAAAAAAATGAAAAATTCTGAACAAATTGTCCTTGAAAATCCGTGGTGAAGGAATTTACCTTTGGCCTACCTCCAATGTTATTTGTTAATGAGAGTTTTGGCTGGCTGGATAAAGGTCACTAATCTCAGCTGTCTGGGAAAGCATCCACATCCCAATTTTAATATTTACTTAGGGTCTCACAAATTCTATGCACTATGCAAACAAAATTTTGCAGAAGGTCTGCATTTTACTTTAAAACTAAAAATTTGTACCAAAATTCCAAGGCCGATGGTACCTTTAATATTTGTACTCTCATTTGGGAAATACAGCTCCGATCACAGCTGTTTCTATGTCAAATTAAAGGTAATTATGATGGCTATAAATTTTCACTTTCACGTAGAGACAATGGTTTAAGCAAAATCGCCAAAAAAAAAAATTGTAAAAAAAATAGATTTTTTTTCGCAAAAAAAAACTAGATTTTTTTGCAAAAAATAATTAAAAAATAAGTATAAATAAAAAACCGAAGTATTTTGGCTTTTTAATTCGACAACGATATTAACAATTTCTTTATGAATAATTAATAAAAAAAAATTAACTAAAATTCTAATTTTCGCTGAAGTGAAATTTGTTTATTTAGAAATAAAGATTCGACCACAGCAGCTTATATGTTGAATGAAAAGTAAATATGATGAGTAGAAATCTTGCAAATTCCACATCAAAACATTTTCAACAAAATGCAAAAAATAGATTTGTTTTTTTTTTTCGAAAAAAAAAACTTTTTGTTTATATATAAATTATAATAAATAGAAAAGAATGTTTTTTTTTTTGACACTCTTTGTAGACTCATTAGATTTTTAAATATGTTTTTTTTTATTTTTTTTTTTAAGAAGGCCTTGTCTTCTTCGCTGAAATCCATAAAATTACACATTTATAAAGGTTCATAATGTTTTTTTTTCGCGCTATAACAAATAGTCACATATTTCCTTTAAAAATATGATTTTTATTTTTAATAAATAGCGCGAAAAAAACCTTTAGATAAAATAATATATTATTTTATTAAACAAGGCAAATATAAAAGATATCATCGCTTTTTTGATAAAAAATAAAAGAAATTATATATACAAAATTTACACATTTCTTTATTTTTTTGTTGCACTGTGGTTTGAAGTAACGAGATGTTCGTTCTTTTATGATAGTTTAAGAGGAAAGTCATGATGTTTTATTTCATTTGTGCGTTAGAATGTTAGCTACTAAAAAATAGATCAAAATATTTTTTCCGATTTTTTTGTATTTTTCATGATTTTTTTTAAATACCAAAAAAATCAATTTTTATTAAATATAAATATATACAAAAAAATTATGCTGATTTTAAGAATCAGTATACCTCAAAGCACACAAAAATAATTTATTTAGGTCTTGGACACAACATTTTCATTTTTGTGTTGCACTGTGGCTTGAAATCGCGCGATTTTCGTTGTTTTGCGATTTCAAATCAGGCGTTCGGCCATATTTATGTGCAACAACATAGCAAAGAGTCACGATAAAGATCATGAGATTTATGGCATTTTGGGTAACACAAGCGAGAGTCACGTCTGTTACCTTGAATTTTCTTTGTGGATCTTTGATAGCGTTCGCCACAATTAATGGTCAAATAATGTGATAAACACATTCAGATTTGCCAATGCAGATGACCAGAGTAATTTGTGTGTCATTTATCACATAGATAGTTGTAGGTAATAAAAATATTATATACTGCAATATTTATTTGCCCAATATCACATATTTAGCTGGAAACGAGGATACAAAAAATCGCTGAAAACAATTATGAAAAATCACAAAAAACACAAAAAATGGTCGATATTTCATATGAAAAATCGCCCCAAAAATAGGATATTTATTTATAATTAGAGTAGAATATTTCACATTTGTCATTTGGACGATTTTTCATTATGAAACAAGTAGGGAAAGGCTAAAGTCGGTCGAGGCCGACTATATGATACCCAACACTTTCTACTCCACTACATTTCAATTCGGTGAAAATGTGAAGGAAATTTGTATGGGAGCTATATATAGACCTGAACCGATCTCATCCACTTTTACCATTGATGTTTCTAGTGTAAATATAAGATGGCCTGCCGAATTTGAAGAAAATCGGTTAAGGTATGTGGTTTCTACAGCAGTTAACCTCTAATCGGGAGCGAAATTTGTATGGGAGCTATATCTAAATCTAAACCGATTTAACACATTTTTATAACAGATGTATCTAGTTAAAATATGAGATGTTGTACCAAATTTGATCAAAAACTGATTAAATTTACGGTTTCTAGACCGGAAAATGTTAAATAGGGAGCGTAATTTGTATGATGGCTATATCTAAATCTGAACCGATTTGACACATTTTTGTAACAGATGTTTCTAGTTAAAATATGAAATGTTGTACCAAATTTGATCAAGATCTGTTTAAATTTACGGTTTCTAGACCGGAAAATGTTAAATAGGGAGCGAAATTTGTATGATGGCTATATCTAAATCTGAACCGATTTGACCCATTTTCACCAAGGTTGTTTCTAACTCAGTTATAAGGCGTTGTGTAAAATTTTATCAAAATCACTTCAATTTTGTTGCTTCTAGAGCAAGAAAAGTCAAATCGGGAGCAACATTTGTATGGGAGCTATATATAAATCTGAACCGATTTGCTTCAAATTAAATAGCAACTGTCTTTAGCATGTAAAAATCGCTTGTGTCAAGTTTCGTTAGAATCGGATAATAATTGCGAACTGTATCGTGATTACAAGAATTGATGGACAGACAGACAGGCGGACATAGATAAATCGATTCAAAAAGTGATTCTATGTCGATCGGTATAATAAACGATGTGTCTGTCTCGCCTCCTTTTGGGTGTTACAAACAAATGCACAAAGGCATTATACCCTGTGGTGTAGGGTATAAAAATTACCCATTTTTTTTGGCGATTTTTCGTTTGAACCATTTTTAACTTTTTTTGTCCATTTTTGGCGATTTGTAATTTTTGTCGCTGCTGGAAACATTTTTTATTTGCATGTAAATATTTTTATATTAAAAAAAAGCTCTTTCCAAATAAATGTTAGCTGCAAATATATTATATTTGCATACAAATTAAAAAAACATCTTTCTCTGCAAGTGTGATTGGACATCAAATTATTCCCCGTGGCCTGCTGCAGAGTAAATCCAGCTCTGAGATCCTGTTAATGCAATACGCATTTCTACACCCTTCATTTTTATTTCTTGTTTATTTTCTTCATCGTCTTCTTCTTTTTCCATTTGATTTAGTGGATAATTATGATATGTTAATAATTTTCATTGTTAAGTAGGTATCTGGAAAGGAATATGTGAACGTGAACCTTTTTGGCAATCGCCAGTGATTGAATCACTACCAACAAACTCCTCGGAACTGGCTTTTTTCCACCACCTCGGAATCCAACCCTACCCTCCCCAGCAGAAAATGCTTTCCAGCGGAGTTGAGTAGTTTATAGGCTCTAAATTGTAATTGGTGTTATGATTTTGTAGCTGGCATGGTTGCTGTTGTTGTTGTTGTTTTTTTTGGTACGTTCCTTCACTGGTTGATGGCAACGGTGGTGGTGGTGGTAGTACGAGTGGTGATGATGGTACGAGCGATAAAAGGTATGAATCTCCATATCTCCCTATTATTATTATTATTGATGTCTCTGGCTTAGTTGCTCGTTCAGCCCGCCAGCCAACCAGTCAGTCATTCGTTCTTTCAATCCCTAACAATTCAACCAAATCATATTGTAGGTAGTTGTTGTTGCTGTTTTTTCGTTGAAAACCTCGCACGTGCTTTAACCGGAAACGCCATATATGCTTAATTTTTTTACTGTTTTTTCTTCTTCTACTTCTCTTCATATCAATGTAATGGTAGATGGCTGAATGGCTGGCTGTCGATGTAGTGGTTCCTTTTTTTTGTCAAAAAAAATATTGTCAAATAATGTTTTTTGTCATAAAGTAGTTCCTACTAGCTCTGTCGTCGCGTCTTGTGTTTCAGTCGACAGTTGGTTTTATCCAAATTTTGTTATCGTCTCTCTGTGTTTTTTCGTTTTTCATTTTTTTTTGGATTATATTGTTGTTTTGGCCATAAGCAAGCAATTCTGCTTGAGGTTTTGTTTGATTTCCGTTTTTGAAATATGATGACACTTCTTGTCCAAAACAAAAACCAAAAAACAACAACTACCACACTCATTGACATACAATAGCAACAGCAGCAACAACAAGAAGAAACCCATACATTATGTTTATCATGAAATTTATGATTTAATATTTAAATCTTATGTTTGGAGAATTTTAATTCAATTTTTGTTTGTTGTTGGTTGGTGATGAGTTAGGTAGTTGGCTGGTGGCATGGCTTGTTGTTAAATGTCGTCGATTATGTTATAAATTTTACATTTTAAAGGATTTACCTTTTATGGCCGTTTTGTATGCCAGAGTCACAGGGAGGCAGACACAGACAGACAGACAGACAGAGGTCATTAAACGTTTTGATTGACGAAATGACCGTTGGCCGGCAGGTGGTGACAGATATAATATTTTTTATTTATAGCTAAAATTTAATTTTGACAATTACTTGAGGAAATCCGTTTTCCTCATAAATCACAACCCAGGATTAAAAAGGACTCCTGTAGAGGACGAACGTGCTGGTAAATATTAATTTATGGAAAACACTAAATCATATTTCATAAATCTCCCAGTCACTCCCATTTTACAAACAAATAAATATAAAGTAGCGGTATATACCGCACTAAGTATTAGAAATTTAAATGGCACTCAGTTTCGGAGTTTTTTTAACTTTAAATTTAAGAATATATTTATCCTATTTTTATGAGATAAAAAGTGTCCGCTCAATCCTCAATCAATCAAATAAAATTAAATAAAGTAATTTAATAGAAGGTAGTAAAGTCGTAGAATAGTAAAATAACAAAATAAAATATAAAATATTAAAAACTTTCGAGTATAAAAATAATGATATAGTAAAATAGTAAATCAATAAAATAGTTAAATAATAAAATAAAATATCGAATTATATTAAAATATTTAAATATTTAAGAAATGTTGTTTGTATGTATTGTTGGTGTGTTATGTTGTAAGTGTTGCCATTTATTTTGGTTCAAGACCAAAGGTTGTGCTGAAGTCTTCAGCAGAACCCAAAATTAGCAAAAAGACAGAAATAGTAAAATACAAAAAATTAAGAAAATAAAATAAAATATTAAAAACTTTCAATTATAAATATAAAATAAAGAAAAATAATAAAATAGTAAAGTAGTAAATCAATGAAATAGTAGAATAATAAAAATATAATAAAATAGTAAAATAATAAACTAGTAAAACATAAAACATAGTAAAATACAAAAATAATAGTAATAGTAAAGTAAAATAATAGCCAAAGATAGCACACTAGTCTAAAATAAAATAAAAGTATAAAATAAATAAATAAATAGTAAAATAGAAGAAGAATAAACTAATTGTAATAGAAAAATAAATAGTATAAAATAAAATAATAGTATAAAATAAATAAATAGTAAAATACAAAAAATAAAATATTTATAAATTATAAAATATTATAAATTATAAAAGTAGTTGTAGTAAAATAGAAAAATAGTGTAATAATAAAATAGTTATGAATTATATCATTATAGAGGCCGGGTTTGATGTTGAAAAGTCGCTGCGAGGCCACTTGAAAAGACGATTGACATGGTCGAAATCATGATCGTGGTAGTCTGCAGCCATACCATTTGTAAATAAATTTGCATTCTATTAAATATAGATGCAAAATGGTCTTGAGCCAGGACAATATCCCAGTTCAAATAAAATTGTAAATTTTATTAAAATATTTAAAAAAATAGTAAACTACAAAAAATAAAGAAAATAAAATATTAAAAACTTTAAATTATAAAAATAATGACATAGTAAAGTAGTAAAATAGTAAATCAATAAAATAGTAATTAATAATAAATTAGTAAATTAAAAAAATATAAAAAATAAAATAAAAATTGATAAATAAATAAATAAATTGTAAAATAAGAAATAAAGCAAATAAAATATAAAATATTTAAAATTATAAAAATAGTATAATAATATAACAAATAATAGGATATATTAATGAAAATAAAAAAATATAAAAAAATAAAATAAAAAATAGATAATAAATAAATAGTAAAATAAAAAATAAAGCAAATAAAATATAAAATATTTAAAATTATAAAAATAGTATAATAATATAACAAATAATAGGATATATTAATGAAAATAAAAAAATATAAAAAAATAAAATAAAAAATAGATAATAAATAAATAGTAAAATAAAAAATAAAGCAAATAAAATATAAAATATTAAAAATTATAAAAATAGTATAATAATATTAAAAAATAATAGGATAAATTAATGAAATAATAAACAAGTAAAATATCAACTTATATTAAAATAAAAATAAAGAAATAATAAAATACAAAAAAAAAAGAAAATATAAAATATTAAATTATATTATTTTAAATTATAAAAATAATAATAGTAAAATTGTACAGTAGTAAAAATAAAATAACACAATAAAATATTCAAATAATCAAATAAAATAGCAAATTATATTAAAAGAAAATATATAATAGGATAGTCAAATAATAAATTATTGAAATAAATAAGCAGTTATAAATAATAAATATTTAAAATAGCAATAAAAAGAGACGACTATAAGGACATAATTGCCAGTCACACCACGAAATTAAAGTTTGGGTGTTTTAAACATAACTTGCAAAATAAAAGTTCACACAGTCTGTGAGCTAAACGGTCCTGAAAACATCCCTGCAATTATGTATGTTGCATTTTTGTCCAAAATTTGTTCATGAATATTAATTCAGGCACTTCAAATATTTTTCTTTTATTCTTGTCTTAGAATATCTTATTGGTCATATTATTGAACATTTATAGTCCTTTTGTCCTTTAATCAATGCTCGCTTCAGACTTCAGCAAACAATTGTTTGTTGTTTCAGCAGAAAATAATAGCTATTTCAACCAACATGTTTGCCAAGTGATAAAACACATCTGATGATGGGATTTTAACTTGTTCCGTTCCGTTCTATAAGTGGTTCTCTGTCATAAAACTAAAAAGTTCTTTCGAGTTTAGATAGTTGATCACCCATGCAGATTCACCGTTTAGGTGAAATTTGGCATACGAATACTAGCAAAATCAAGCTAATCCCATTTAGGAAAAATATTAAAATGTTTAAGTGTCTACTTTGAGTTCCCAGTCTCTATACCGAATTTTTGTTCCTCACTTTTTTGTATTTGTATTCACTATAAACATAAATTAATAAAATATATATATATAAACTTATTCGACAAAGAGAGGTTTTTGATATATTCCATAATTCAATTTAAAAAATATTTTTTTATATTAGACAACTAGAAGACTTTTACAACGACAGTGAAATATTTTATGTTCAAGAAAATATGTTGAATTTTTATGAGAAAATGTATTGAAATTAACTTTATTATAAACGGAGAAACTAAAACAATCACACTTCAGCCAACATTTGTTGCTGTTTCAGCAGAAAATTATAGCTATTTCAAACATTATGTTTGCAGAAGATTGTACAAGCTTGAGATTTATTCTATAGTACTGGACAAGCCATGAAATATTAAGGCATTTAGCCGTTCATCACAAAGAGACTGGAGCAACACGTCCCGAATGAGGCTCTAAACTTGGTGCTCATTGACATTTTGTATGAAGAGAGAGAGAGCTCTGTTCTTAATATATTTTAGATAATATATGTATAGCTTAGGTAGACGTCTGCAGATGGAAATTTTCCAGAATATCTGAGGATTCCACGTCTTCTTTCCGTATGTGAATGAAAAATCCCGCCTGGGTCGAACTTTGGAATTGAAATGACAAAACGATTTTTATCAAAATAATTTTTTTGGAAAGAACTTTGAAAACAGCATGTTTCTTTACGTTTTCTTAAAACGTATCTGAAGGTTTAGCCAAAACCCATGCAAGATTTAAATATCGTGGTAGTGTTTTTTGAGGGTTCGGGGCAATATTTTAAAAAAATAAGGCTTTTCCAACAAAATCATCTTAGTCATTTTCATCTTGAGGGATCCATTAATTACGAAAATTATAGAATTTGGGGTTGACAAAATCCACGTGTCACTGATTAGCTGGGATTTTGGTCTGGAGCCATCAGGTGCCCATTCTTCTTTCAAAATTCAAATTCAATCCCTTTACATGTTTTTTGCTTTACTTAATAAATTTCCATAATTGATAAATTTATTTACTTCTTTCAGACACATCAGTTACGCCTTCTTCTTCCAAAATTTAAATCCTCTTTGAATTGAAAATCCTTATTTCCCTAATTGAAATTGTATATTTTGCGATATAGATTTATTTACTTCCTCCTCACACATGTCATTATCTTATTAAATACCAAATAATAAACAACTTTAGATTAAATTTTAAATTCTATATAAGCGAAACTGCCTTTGTTTATATCGAAGAAGTGTAAATTCAATAAAAAATGAGTCTAATCTTTTAATTGCAAGATTATATTTTAATTCATTGTTATGTTTTTGTTTAGTTCAAATTATATTGATATCGTCTAACAATTGTCTTAAACACCACCACTTCAATTTAGGGAATGCGAAATAAAATATCAAATGTGTAACTTCCCTTTTCGTTCGAGGTACCCAAAGGCGACCCTATTCCAAACGAACACTCACAGATACTTTTGCACGGTAGTATCTCCCCCCCAGGAAGGATGAATGAATGTATGAATGGATGGTTGGTTGGCTGGTTGCAAATAAACCTATCAAAATACACTCTAGTACACACTTTGTTCGTTCTATAGAAAACTTTAATCAACCACTTTAATGGCCTTGTTATGATGATCGTTATTATAATGTCTTGATCATATACGAGTATTTTCCCTTCTCTTTGGCACTCTCTGCTCTGCTCTGGTCTGGCCTATCCTGTTGTTTTGCTTCCCAAACTTCTAAGGATATCTGGTTTCATTTCCGGTCTTTATATGAAAAAAGATCAATAATAATGATCATGATGACGACGATGATGATGATGTTAGTGATGATAATGACGAAGAAGCAACTAATGAATGAATATATTTACACATAAGTATGTAGGTATGTTTGAATAAACAATAAGAAGATGGTTGGATGAACTGATCTATATATGCACATAAACAAGGTATGTAAGTAAACACATCCAATACTGTCCGTCCGTCCGCCTATCTGTCTGTCAATGTATGCTCTTCCTCATCATCATCTTCATCATATGTTCATATCAAAAAGTGGTGGTGGCGATATCTAAACGATCTCTTCACCTTTCTTTTTTCCTTTTCTGAGTTTTTAAAATTGGTGTATGTTCTAAACATGAAATCTGCAAGATTAAGTCAAAGAGAAGTAGTGCTGCCTGTCCTTTTGTTTAGCTAGAGTTTATTTTGCAATCATATCCTTGCACACTGCGCTCTTAGAAAACTCTATGGGTGTGTGTGGGTACCCATACGTAATATGGTGTTGTGTTTGTTTGTTTATTGAACATCACCTATACAACGTTTAGTTTTTGTTTGAATTGGTTTTAAAACTAAATACAAACAAATGAAAAAATCGTCTTCTCAATCCATGAATGAGAACGACGATATTCATTCATGCCATTCAGATGATTTCATTCATGGATTCATTCATGCATTGTGCAACACCACATAACACTCGTCCTCGTCCTTTTGTGATGATAAAATTTGAGAAATTTCCTATTTATTTTGTGTAATGATGAGAGATTAGAATTGATGGCAGCAACGCTGTTTGCCAAGTGATAAAACACATCTAATGATGGGATTTTACTTGTTCCGTTCCGTCTATAAGTGGTTCTCTAGCCATGGTCAGTGGCTGATGATATCACTGAATAAACTAAAGTTCTTGCGAGTTTAGATAGTTGTTGACCTTTGGTCACCCATAAGATTCCACTGTCTAGGTACAATATTATCACTTTGGAAAAATATTAATTTTTTAAAAGTAAAACAAAAAATACATAAACTATTTTGTGTTTGCCAGATCTTATTTTTGCCCCTCACTTATTTGTATTCAGTATAAATATAAATTAGTTAACATAACCAAAAACTTATTAGTCAAATAGATTTTTTTTGATATATTAAAAAAACTTTATATTTTCTATTCAGTTTTTAAAAAAGAATATTTGTTCACTGTTCGACAGTCCATATTACACTTGCAGTTGTTTGTTTTTAGTTTACCCTTAAAAGGCCTACAAAGATCCAAAAGATACAATTTTTCGAAAATTATTTTGAAATATTTATTTGCATCCTATGATACCGCTATAAATGTCAAGAAGAGAATATGTGTTAAAATACTTCCAATCGCAAGCTTCTATCTGTATTAGTTTATCATTATCAACCATATTTATGGTGATTTTAACAGATATTCTCCTCATTAATTTGACACTATTACTCTTATCATAGGGTGTGAATAAGTATTTTAAATATTTTTTGAAAAATTGTTTCCTTTGGAAATTTTGCAGTATTGTGAAAGGGGCAATAGGTTGAGGAAATAAAAAACAAAAAACCCCATTACCTACATTTATGCCTGTAGTTTCATAAGCATATGATACGGACAACTAAAAGACTTTTACAACGCCATAGAAATATTTTATATTGAAGAAAATTAGTTGAATTTATCGGTGAAAATATGTAGAAATTAAATTTATTATAAACGGAGAAATTAAGAAAATCATTTAAGGGGTATGTTTCACATTGCTGAAATCAGCTGTCTGCTGTTTCAGCAGAAATTTGTAGCTGTTTCAACAATATGTTTGCTGAACAATATGCAGGTTAAAGATTTATTCAATAGTACTAGAAAAGCCACGGAGCATTAAGGTTCGCCACGAAGAGACTGAAGTATGATTCATACATCAGAAATTAGTTGTTTGCTTTTTCAGCAGAAAAGTGTAGCTGTTTCAGCAATATGTTTGCTGAAGAACATGCAGGCTAGAGATTTATTCAATAGTACTAGAAAAGCCACGGAGCATTAAGGTTCGCCACGAAGAGACTGAAGTATGATTCATACATCAGAAATTAGTTGTTTGCTGTTTCAGCAGAAAAGTGTAGCTGTTTCAACAACATGTTTGCTGTTTCAGCAGAAAAGTGTAGCTGTTTCAACAACATGTTTGCTGGTAATCCTGCACATTCCGGCTAAATATTGATCCAATAGGAAGTCACGGATCATTCATTAAGGCGTTTAGCCTCTCTCCAAGAAGAGACTGGAACAAAACATCCCGGAAGAGGCCGAAAAGTCACGCAGTGATCGTTCCGACGAGAATGTCGCTACTACAGCTGAATATGTAGCGGATAAGTCGTCGCCAGCGTCGACAATACAATTGACCACATTACACGTTAATCTCAGGAGCGCATTTTGATGAACGAACTTGAAAATGCTCCCATTAAAAGTGGATTAATTTGTTTAAAAAAAATTTAGCCATTTTTCAACTTTAGCAATGTTTTAGGACATTATTTTGATTGAGAACCATTTGTAAATTTATTTAAATAACAGATTTAATAAGGAGTAAATCGCCGCTTTGTTTTTAAAAATATCTTAATAATTGATGGAGTTATTGCAATTTTTATTAATTCGGATATTTTTTTTGGAAAATTATAAAAATCTGTAGTTTTTGACATTTTGACATTTGGGATATTGTCATGGCTCAAGACCATTTTGCATCTATATTTAATAGAATGCAAATTTATTTACAAATGGCATGGTGACATTTATTACTTGGCTGCAGACTACCACGACCATGATTTCGACCATGTCAAAAGTCTTCTCAAGTGGCTTCGCAGCGACTTTTCAACATCAAACCCGGCCTCTATAAGGAGATAATTCACACAAACGAACGAGAATCACAACTCACTTGCCGAATTTGCGTTTAAAAAATCGCACCAAGTAATAATGTACACATGCCATCTTACAAGCATCTTATTGAGTTGTTATAGTTAGCCAGCACTAGGAATATCATATATGAATGTGAGAACTTATCGGTAGAATGGTGGAAAATTCAAAAAATAGTGGAAGTAATCAACGTCCAAATTTATATTTAACAGAAATACATAAAATTATGTTGTTTTATTTGAAAAAATATAGCAAAAACACAACAAACGGCTTTGCAGTGTGCAAAACTGCAAACAATTTGTAGTTATGACAGAAAATTTGCTGTAATAGCAGAAAATTTACTACCGACAGGCAGCAAACGAATTTGCAGTGTGTATGTTAAATCAAAAGTACAAACAGTTTGTTATTATGACAGAAAGTTTGCTATACTAGCATACAAAGTACTACTGATAGGCAGCAAACAATAATTAGAAATATTTAGTTTATTTACAAAATCCGAAATCCGAAAAGTAAGTACAAAATTATAAACAATTTGTTATTATGACAGTAAATTTGCAATATTTAAAAATATTCAGTTTATTATATTTAGTTTCCATGATTATTGTGATTAAAAATATCACCAATTCTCTATTTCTCGTCTTGATTATAATGTTCGAAAAAACACAACTGTTTGTAGATCTGAGAGAAACACTTATTTGAATTCGTCCTCTTACAAAACGTTGCTGTCATTTAACTTTTCAAAAATAACACGACATCATCAGCATACATTCCCATGCCACCTCTCCCTCACACGGCACGGCGCTTCCTCTCCCTTCGATGATCGTTGTCAATAACTAATAACTTGAAGTTGTGAAATAAAATTATTCTATTTCATACATCATTAATTACAAAGGCAATTTCATTCGTGCATTCATTCTAACCAACTTTCAATAATAATTTAGTTTTATTTTTATTTGTGTTTGTGTTTTTTATCGAATAAGTTAAATGTTTTCCATGTTTACCACCTAAGACCAGGCAGACAAACACCCTTGAATTGCTGTGTTTGCTATTGCTTCCTAATATGTTCCCACGCACCGAACGAGCATTTTAGTTATCTCTTGTAATTAACCAGGACTCTGTGCAGTTGCAGTTTAAGGACAGACAGATAGTTTGTAGTCGGGACACTGGGACATGCACTTGTGCACTTTATGGCTCATTGAACGCTAATGTCTTTCACTGGGTTTGCCTGTTCGTAGTATGCTGTCTGTTCTGCATGTCCTTTTTGGTTTTGGAAACAAATTTAAAGTGGTTGTTTTCGAGAACCCCTCGTGATTGCCGGCAATGACGTGGGAGACAAATGTCGTTCATAGTTAATTTGTTTTGTGAAAGTTCAAAAAAAAAACAAAAAATGTGTAATAAATGACTGAGGAAAAGGGTTTTTTCCACTTTCAAAATTTTGATATTTTTCCCATAAAAATATCTCAGCAATTGTTCGGGGAGATAATAATTATCGTACACAAGGAGGTTAAAGTTGAGAGGATATTAAAATTATTATGACTGCGTTTGCAGCGATATGGGAAATTAGTTGGGATAAAATGTAGTTAAAATGATCTCATGAAATAGATTTTAATTGCATTCTGGGCTTAATTTAAAACGATCATAAGTAAAGAGTGATTTTTTTGAGGTTAGGATTTTCATGCATTAGTATTTGACAGATCACGTGGGATTTCAGACATGGTGTCAAAGAGAAAGATGCTCAGTATGCTTTGACATGTCATCATGAATCGTCTTACAAACGAACAACGCTTGCAAATTATTGAATTTTATTATCAAAATGCGTGCTCTGTTAAGAAAGTTCATTGCGCGCTTCCATTTTATGGTCAGTTTAATCGACCCACTGAAGCGGCTATTCGGGCTATTGTGACTAAATTTCGCACCAAATTTACATTGTTGGACATTAAACCACCAACACGCTTACGTAGAGTGCGAACTGAAGAAAATATCGCAGCTGTATCGGCCAGTGTTAATGATGACCACCAATTTTCGATTCGTCGCCGTTCGCACCAATTGGGTCTCTGTTACTCAAAAACGTGGAAATGCCAAAATTGGACTAAGCGGATGGACCACCTAAGACGCAGCCGCGGTCAACATTTAAATGAAATTATCTTCAAAAAGTAAATGCCATGGACCAATCTAACGTTTCAAATAAAGAACCGATGAGATTTTGCAAATTTTATGCGTTTTTTTTTTTAAAAAAGTTATCAAGCTCTTAAAAAATCACCCTTTAAATAGATTTTTTATGGATTCGAAGACAATTCAATACAGATAAATTTCAAATTCAGGACAAACTCTAATAATTGTTTTTAAATTTATTTTTTATTTAGAGAAATACTGCAAAAGCAGAACTGGAAACAATTCAATGTTATGACAGAGAGTTTGCAGTTATAGCAAACAATTTGCTATTATGATAGACAGTTTGCATTCATAGCAGACAATTGAAATAAATTTTAATTGCGTTCAAGTCTAAGTTTAAAAGTCATAAATATATAGATTTTTATGGATTCAAAGGCAAATCAAAACAGAGAAATTTCAAATTCAGGACAAACGACAATAATGGTTTGTAAATTTATTTCTTATTATTAAGAGAAATAGTGCCAAAGCAGAGCTTCAAACTCTTTGTCAACAGAGAGTTTGCAGTTATAGCAAACAATTTGCTATTATGACAGACAGTTTGCATTTATAGCAGACATTTTTTCTTGTGACAGATATTTTGCATTCATGACAGACAATAATTTGCGGTCATGACAGACAATTTGTTGTTATGACAGAAAAGTTTTGGTTATGGCAGATATTAATTGTTATGACAGACAATTTGTGGTTATGATAGAAAATTTACGAAAATAACAAAGTTTTTGTAGAGTGAAGAAACTTTTTTACTTTACGTTGTAGTATTAATGAAATGAAATCTTAATTAATAATAAAGGTCATTTTCATAGAATGTAGAATATTTTTTATAAAAATAATAAAAAATAAATAATAAAATAATAGAAAATAAAGTGTCACTAAACAGCATTTTTAAATTAATAAATCTTTTTGTCCAAAGTCAGAGTCTGAATGCAAATCGTCCATAAGTATAAAAACGGAATGTTCTACATTTGGGAAAATGTGCTTCGTAGGGAATGGCTTATTTTTCTTTTTGTCTTTATAGCCATCAAAATGTCTGTTGTTTATTAAACAGATTTCATAAATACATAAAGGTTTTTAAGAAACACACTACATTGGAGAATGCTCTATTTTTTACTCAAGTAATTCATGAAATACCAAGAAACATCTCCAAATATTATCACTTTTATCATCTTTTGCATCGAAATCTAAAAACACTGCCTGATTTCTTTCCTTCTTCTTTCTTTTCATTATAGCTGGTCACCTCTTATAATGTGGGTTACTACTACTAATACTTCCCCTTTCAAATATCGCTTAATTTAATTTGCAGTTACGATTTTTTATTATCTTTCTTTTCCTTATAGCTGGTCACCTCTTATAATGTGGGTTACTACTACTAATACTTCCCCTTTCAAATATCGCTTAATTTAATTTGCAGTTACGATTTTTTATTATCTCTTGTTCATATGAAACAGCAAAAATATGAACTTGAAAATTTCTTGGAATTTCTTTCAGAATTCAAGTACAAATTAATATTTTTGCCGCATATTCACACTCGTACCCGCCATCGAACTCAACGGCGGCGCAGACTGGCCGTCGAGTATATCTATTGTTTTTTTACAAAAACAAAAAAACGAAACGCATCAGTTTTGTTTATGTTGATAAAAATATAAACTTTTTCCAAGAAAATTGATAAACATGCAAACTGTATTTATATTAACATTGAAAACACATGGACTATGGTGGTCAATGCAAAATATATTGAGCGCTGAGGAGAAGGTCTTTTGTGATTCGTCTTTAATCGGGCAAACGTTCAGTTTTATCTGAAATATTTTAATTTATAATTTACAAAATTTTTGGTGGGGTTTTGAACCCGGTAAATAAATGCATGCCTCATTAAGTAGAAATATGATTTGACAATGTTCCTTATAGATTCTGATAAACATCATAATCTTTATCGAAAAGAATTGCTATATATATATCATCCAAAGGAATCAGAGCCACAAGTGGCCACAAAAAATTGCATACTGTTCCATAAAATCAATACCAAAACTTGTTTTATGGATAAATTTAGATTTGAAGTGGGATATTGTCCAGTCGCCAAAGAATCGAGAAAAAATTGATTTTTGGAACAAATCAAAATACAGTCATTTTGTAATCTAATGTATTTTTTCATTTCTTTCCCATTATTCCGATTTCAATGAAATATCAGAGTGTCGTCGACCAAACTAATTAAATATCTAAGTAAACGTCTTAGAACTTGTTAAGGCTAATTTTGAAGTGTCTGGATGAAGAATTCTATAAACAAATTTATAAATTAAAAAATGATTAATTTATTTATTTAAATAGTTAAAAAACGGAAAAGAAATAAATTAAAAAACAATTTTCAAAACAAGTTTTTTAATAAATAAATGGATTTTTTGATTTTGTATAAAAGTAAAAAATCAAATTTGTTTAAATTTATTTTTCTTTAAAATTAAATAAATATATTTTATTAAATATTTTTTGATACTTAAAAAATATTTTTTTAATATTTATAATTTTGCAAAAATATTTAAAAAATATTTTGAAATAAATTATAAATATCAAACAAAAATTGTTGCGATCGTATAAAAATATTTTTTTCTAAAATATTAAAAATATATAAAAATGTGTTTTTGAACTATATTTTATTTATATTTTATAATTTAAATTTTATTTTATTAAATGTTAGTATATTGTTGAATATTTTTTTATATTTAAAAAACTTCTTTCTTTAAAAGATATTTATTTCTTTAAGTATTTTTTGCATAAAAGATTTCACAAATGGCTTTGAAATAATTTAAATTATAAATACCAAATAAAAACGGTTTTTGATATAAATACATTATTTTCAGTTATTTGTTAGAATTAATAAATATATTTTTAGCACATTTTTTCAAAAATATGAAAATATTGTTTTTAAAAATATACAAAATAATAAAAAAATATGTTTCATAACATTTAATTTTTTTTTAATATTAAATATTTATTGTTTTTTATTGGTTTTAAAATTTAAATTATATTTTTCAATATTACAATATATATTATTTTTAATATTAGTTTGTTTTCAAAACATATTTAAAAAACATATATTTTTCAAAAATATGTACAAAATAAAAAATATCTTTTTAAATACGATCACAAATATATTTTTTCCATTTTAACAAAAATTTAAAATATTGTATTTATCTAAAAATTCCGTTTTTAATAATTAACTAATTAGTATTAACTAACTATTTTTGAACTATTTTCATGGAAAAAAATTAAATTATTTTTGAAGAAAAAAAATAAATGTTTTTTAAAGAAAGAATATTTTTGAAATATATTTTTTAATGTTGTTTGTATGTATAGTTGGTCTGTTATGTTGTATGTGTTGTCATTTATTTTGGTTTAAGACCAAAGGTTGTGCTGAAGTCTTCGGCAGAACCCAAAATTAGCAAAAAGGCAAAGTGTGACCTTTATTGTTGCAGTTTCGATGGGCGCTACCCCATCTCGTTAGAACTTTCGCAACGAATGTATGTCTTTGACTTAAATCAGGGTTCATATTAGTACCAGTGGTCACATATGACAAATGAGAAGCGCTGATAAACAAAATATTCCAACGAACTAAGTCGACACACTAAAAATCTCATTTTGCCAATTCATGTTATGCATGTGCTCGCATCGATCGCAACAATGCAAAGGTTGTTGTTGTACGGTATGTCCCGTCTTCACTGTACCTCGTGTGTATGTATAGTTGGTCTGTTATGTTGTATGTGTTGTCATTTATTTTGGTTTAAGAGCAAAGATTGTGCTGAAGTCTTCAGCAGAACCCAAAATTAGCAAATTTTAATATTGAAAAATATTTAATTTTTTTAACTATGGTATTTTTAACATTTAAAAATATATTATTTTTTAGTATTTCAAAAAATATTTTTTTTTTCAAAAATATATATAAAATACAAAAACTACGATTAAAAATATATATTTTTCCATTAAAAAAAATAAAATAATGCATTTATCTCAAAAAACCGTGTTTGTTTGATATTTATAATTTAACCATTACTGAACTATTCAAAAAAAAAATATATTTATTTTATTTATTATTTAAAAAATTAAAAATTAAATTAAATATTATTCTTCTGTATATTCTGTACATATTTTTTTTTTCAAAAATATTTAAAAATATTCTTTTTCAAATATATAAATTAAAAATTTTGTGTGTTTTGAACTACTTATAAAATGTTTTTAAATTAAAAATTTTGTGTGTTTTAAACTACTTATAAAATTTTAACTATCTGTTAAACATTTCCAATTACATATAAAAAGAAGCGGTTAAAAATATGAGTTATTTCATTTTGAGATTATATGAAATTTTATACTCCATTTTTGTAAAATATATTTGTTTGAAAACGAATCTTCTGAATTAAAGTCGACATAAAATCGATTTTCTACGCCACAAACACTATTTTTATCTAAAACAACGAATTTTGTGAGATTTAGAGTAATTTACATATGACGTATTTAATTTAGACAATTTGTTGGTTTGAAGACGAAAATATTTCACGGAAAGTAGGGGGTTCGAATAGAAAGTTTACTTGTTGGATGAGAACTTCATTCCAGGAAGGACTATTTGGTATTTTCGATCAAATATATTTTTTATTAATTAGTTCCTAATAACCCAGATTCGTTCGACTTATTCAATTAGCATGCAATTCCATGTCGAATATTTGATTTCAAGGATATTCCGACAATAGCACAGCAGCAGCGAACAACTTCTTTGTGTACACCACAACAGGCATAATAAAACTGTTTACCAACTTTCTTTAATCTAATTAAACCTTAGGGCCATAAAAAGCCATAAACTGGTCAGCTGGCCAGGCCAGCATAATAAGCCAGAAGATGGACGAGGAGTAACAAAGATTTCTAAAGAAATCTCTGCCAGAGAAAAAAACAGAAGAAATCACAACAAATCATTGTAAAAATCTCACAACAACATCTTCAATCACTTTCGTATGAAGTGAGCTGAACTGAACAGAACTGAAGTGAAGGCATTCGCTGGACAACAACCATGGATGTCCACAAAGACGACGATGCATTCAATGAATGTTCGAATGCATGAATGAAAGAATGAATGAATGCACGGGGATGTGGATGAAATGCTAAATGAGTGTCCTAATAAACAATAACACCGAAGGGAGCCCAACTAAAATGAAACTAAATAAAAATTAAATGAGTAGAGGGGGTTACCCACCATGGTGAGGCACCATGAATGCCAACTGCAATAAGGCCAGCCAGCCAGCCAGCCGCAGGAATACGAAAAACCTAAATAATGCACAATGCACTCCCGTCGTTGGTGATGTGAAAAATACACATACACACACAGCCAACCATACGTACGCACATAAAGGTATAAAAACAATAACAACAACAGCAATGGGGAGAAGAAGAAGCAGGAAAAAACAACAACTGTTTTGGGTAAATGAGTAACGACTGTTGCTGCTGCGGCATTTCATGGAGTGCACCTGTCCAACAATCACCATGACTACACAACACAACAGCCAGCCAGCCAGCCAAGCAGTGTCATACCCACAGTACACAGAGAGTGGCTGTCAGTCAGTCCGTTCGTCCGTCCGTCCATCGAAGCTGAGCTTAAGCCATGAATGAACGATTTGAACGACTTGAACCAACAAACGAACGAAGGAACGAACATATGTGTGGTGCGCCCCGAAAACGCACCGAGACAACAGTTGTTCACTTTGGCTCAACTGCTGTTTGCTGGCTGTTGTGTTGTTGTTGCTGGTGGTGGAGGTGCCTCGTTTGAAGGCGGCGGTTAATAGTATAAGATTTCCCTGGATACTCTCGCATTAGTTTCAAATGCACCAAACACTCGGTGTGTTTTCAACTTGTTGTTGTTTTGTTTCCTTTATCAGTGTTAATGATAGTTGTTCCTGTGCAAGTGTGTGTGTGTGCTGAACACTTGTATATGTGCCTTGTCAAGATTGTGCACTTTTTTCGCTGGCGTTCTTTCTAGTTGTTTCTGTTATTTTTAGTTTCTTCCCATTACACGGATATTTCGGGGTTTCCTTGTGTTAGGAAGGTGGTGTGCAAAGTTTGGTTAACGAACCTTTAAATTTATTTTCATTATGAAATAGGGAAATGAAAATAATTGAAAACTACACATCTAGAAAAATAAGTCCTTCCCAAAAATTAAATTTTCCAAAATATGTTTTTGGAATATGTCATTTAAATTATCGTTAATGTCCTTACAATAGACACTATCGTTCACGACAAGCTGCCAGCCTAAGTCGTGTATATGTCGTGCATCGATCTCCGTTGGACGATAAAGTCTTGAGGTTTGTGTGAAAATTCTAACTGTCAAACAGTCATCACAAAATTGCATCAACGAGTTTTTGGAGTATGTCATTTGTCGTTGAGATAACCATGTTGTTACTACAAGCTGCAGGACAATGTCGTGCATCGAACTACGTTGGCTGACAATGTCTTGATGTTTTCGTTCATCTGCGACATTTGTCATTTGAATTGTCTTTAACTACCCTACAATAGACACTGTCATTCACGAAATCAACAAGACAAATTCGAGAGTATATATTGATCTCCGTTGGACTATAGTCTCGTCCATCGAGGTTTGTAAAAATCGCTGTAAATTAAATTGTCGTCAACGAAATGTCGAGGAATTTTTGTATGTCATCCAGGAAATTTTGTTTGTCGTTAACGATAGGTTACGAAACGTCTTGTAATAGATGTCATCATAACGACAAGCTGCCAGACAATGTCTTGATGTTGTCGTTCATCTTGTATTGCATGAAAATCCCAGTTGTTAAAACCATCGTACATGAAATTCTCGTCAACCTCGATACCTCAATGATTCTTTATTATCTACGACCTTCGTTTATTGTACTATCTTTAACCATACATTGTCTTGTAATTGACGTCGACTTTACCATAAACTGTACGACAATGTCTTGATATTGTCCTTCATGTTATTTTGTGTTCCGTTGTTGTCAAAATTGTCATACATTGAATTGTCATCAACGATATCTCGCCGAATCTTTGGAATATGTCACTCACGACAATTGTCTTTGGCCACCCTGCGATTTGCGACAAACTGCAGGAAAAAGTCTGGCATACGTCGTGTATCAAACTCCGCAGATGACAATTTACTGTTGTTCTTCGGCGAATTTTTGGAATATGTCACACTCGTCTTTGACCAGCCAAGACATTCATGACAAGCTGCAGGACAAAGTCTAGCATATGTCGGTTGTCGCTTGAGGTTTATACAGTCCAATTTCATCTCTAGATAAGACCATCTGACATTGTTCAACGACAGTATTGCATGGTGGCGAAATTTATGGAGCTTACATAATGTGGCATCTCTAAAAATTCCCAATAGCCGGAACCGGTCATTTTTATGTCGCACAGATCATCTAATGAGTAAAGACTTCGTCTCCTGTTTTTTTATAAACCCCAGACGATGAAGGATCTTGATCTTTGATCTTTCGTGGCGTTAATATGGTCACCAATGTTAATGTTGATGACGCTATTCCGATCTTGTATGGAATCTTACCATAATGTCCTCGATGGTTTACTATCTGGCCTTTTCCACTGATTTATCAATTTTTAAGCCATATCTCAAGACTTCAAAACCTCTAGGGGTTTAGCCAAATCTCTTCATATAGACGATCTAATAATAATTCGACTACATAAGGAGATAAGTTTCGTGATCAAAGACCAATTTTAAAAATATGAAATCACGAAGAAATCAGTGGTTTGAAATCAAGGTGAAGTCAGAACAGTTCTGTATGTTCCTGTTTCCGTTATTGACCATGTGGCGACAATATGACGACGTTTTTGCTCATGTGATCGTAAACATTAAGATAAGGGCTTTTCTGTCCTTCTATGATTTTGTTGAGAAACGTCATAGACGACGGATACGGGCTATCAACAAAATATCCTCAATGACTTACTCTGGTCTTGTAGACGTTATTGACAAACAATATGATCAAATATATAGAATATCGCCGATATGTCCTCGGCGATTTATTCAGGTGTTGTAGACGTCGACGAAGTTGTCGCTGACGTGATCGTCAACGACAAGATAGAGAGGGAAAGTGTCGTACTTCTGATTTTGAGGTCTTGTGGACGTTATTTATAATGTGACGACATTATAAACAATATAGTCGACAGTATGACGAAATTGTCGCTCATCTGATCATCAAAGCAAACAAGGAAAGTGTAATTCATGTGATCATGAAGATAGATTGATCTTTGTATCAAAAGGTTAGTCGGCGATAATATGACGTAATTGTCGCTCAAGATAGATACGAAAAGTGTCGCTCATCTAATCTTGTCTGATTTTTGAGATCTTTCTATCAAAATGTTAGTCGGAGACAATATGGCGAAATGTGATCATCAACGACAAGGTAGATAAGGAACGTGTCGCATTTCTGATCTTAAATTATTATTGAGATTTTTATATCAAAATGTTAGTCGACGACAATGTGGCGACATTGACGCTAATATGACCGTAGACGACAATATGACGACTTTTTTGCTCATGTGATCGTAAACATTAAGATAAGGGATGTGTCGCTTTTCTGTCCTTCTATGATTTTGTTCAAAATATCCTCAATGATTTACGCTGGTCTTGTAGACGTTATTGACAAACAATAAATATAGATCAAATATATAGAATATCGCCGATATGTCCTCGGCGATTTATTCAGGTGTTGTAGACGTCGACGAAGTTGTCGCTGATGTGATCGTCAACGACAAGATAGAGAGGGAAAGTGTCGTACTTCTGATTTTGAGGTCTTGTGGACGTTATTTATAATGTGACGACATTGTAAACAATATAGTCGACAGTATGACGAAATTGTCGCTCATCTGATCATCAAGGCAAATAAGGAAAGTGTAATTCATGTGATCATCAAGATAGATAAGATTTGTATGATTTTTTAGATCTTTGTATCAAAATGTTAGTCGGCGATAATATGACGTAATTGTCGCTCAAGTTAGATACGAAAAGTGTCGCTCATCTAATCTTGTCTGATTTTTGAGATCTTTCTATCAAAATTCTAAACGGAGACATTATGGCGAAATGTGATCATCAACGACAAGGTAGATAAGGAACGTGTCGCATTTCTGATCTTAAATTATTATTGAGATTTTTATATCAAAATGTTAGTCGACGACAATATGGCAAATTTGTCGCTCATGTGATCATCAACGTGGCGCTCATCTGATCTTGTATGACTTTTGCGATCAAAATGTTAGTCGGCGACAATATAACGAAATTGTCGCTCATTTGATCATCAATGACAATATAGACATGGAAAATGTCGCTCATATGATTTTTGATATATTTGAATGAAAATGGTCGTCAACCATTTGTATGGACTGTCAGGGATATGATCACTAGGGAGAGTCTACTTTTTCTCACACAAAGTTACCAAAAACGTAATCTACGGAAAATTCTAAGAACATTTCTCCAATAAACCATGGGGTAATGTGAATTCCAAGCCCGCGGAAATCGAATTTCAAATTTGAGACAGATAGACGAAACGATAGATCGTCTTAAAATTTGATTCGATTTCTGCAGGCTAGGAATTCTTCATCGACCCATGGTTACTTGGCGAAATGTTCTTAGAATTTTCCCTAGATTTCGTTTTTGCCTGACGCTTTGTTCATTTTTTCCACCCATGCAAATTGACCCGCCCTAATGAACACGACAATTTTTTTCACTGAACCACAACACTCTGGGGATATCCCATATAAATGCAGTGCATTATCTTGGCGCAAGGAAGGTTAGGTACTGGAAAAATCCTCCAAAGAATAGGGAAACATTTTGGGCTATTTTATGGTGCTACGAACGCCTTGAGGGGCATTATTATTCAAATAAAAGCCTAACAAAGAATTTGTTATTATGAGACATCCTTAATTTTTTTCGAAATTGGTTTTATAAGCACAAAAAATTGGATTAACTACATATTGAATGTCTCATGTTCAGTCTTTTTCGAAAATCCTTGGATTATATAAAAAAGCAAGAGAAATCCCAAAGCACAACATTCTTCTAATCAATAACTACACAGAGCAGCTATAATTTGCAACAGCTGAGAGAACACAATTAATATCAACGCCACATTGGGTGTCAAGGACATGACCTTAAACGAAACTGAGTGATACAACAAAGAACAAGGTACGACAGATGTCCCGAAGTAACTTGTCATTAGCCAATGCGCGGCAATTCAGTCATACCCGCCTCGTTGCGATATTATTTTCTCATTATAAGGATGTTATATTTAGTTTTTCCCGTGCACACTATTTGGTTCCGTTCTCAAATATCCTGTGAGAATGTTTTTTTTTCAGTTCAGTTCAGTTTAGTTTTGTTTTGTTGTTGTATGTTTGAAGGAGTAAGGTGCATGTGGCAAGTAAACTCAAGCATGACATAAGGTATCTTCTACTCACACACACACGCATACACGCTCACATGCATGTATCGTTTTACAAGGGATTCCTGAGAGCAATCCCAGAGAATGAGAATGTTTCCAAGATACTTTTGACGTTGTCTTTATCTAGATAGTTTTTTGTTTTGTTTTGTGCAGAGGAGATACGACGATATTGATATCATCCTAGTGCACACGAGTAGAAAGAAAGAAGTACCTGCTGGTGCTGCTGCTACTTTTGGTTTCATGATCCCTGCACTTTTTGTTGTCTCCCCGACCAGCCCGGCCCGGCGATCCTTTTTGTGTTTGCCTAATTTTCTTGTGCGGGCGTTAGATTTCATTGAGAGAAGGAACACAACGAAACGGGAGAGACGAAACTGGAATCTTAAGATCAATTTATCTTGTTTAACAATGCACACAAGGAGCACAACAACAACAAGCATTTCTAATAGAAACCTGCTTAAACACAAGTTGCTGCCCGGCAATGGGTCTCTAAGGAATCTCGCTTACACACGCACACCACGACAGAGATTGATATACATCTACAACGGCAGCAGCAGCAACAACATGACCAAGGGGAAGTAAATTACCGGATGTGATTTTCTCATTTGCTTGTTGTTCTTTTGATTTTTATTGTTCTCACAAAGTCCTTTTTATGTTCTGCTTTCAAAAAAAAAAAGAACTCAAGGGAACACACAAAGGACATTTGAAGAAATTATTTGTGCAATTTTTTTTAGGACTAACTCTGTCCGTCTGTCCGCCTGTGATGGCCAATCTGTCTGCATTGGCTTTGTCTTTGACAAATTTCTTTATGAATGAATGAATGAGCGAACGAGAAAAATGTTATGAATGAATTTCAAAAAATTTATGAATGAATTTCTCAAGACTGTGCAGATCTTCAAGAAAATGGCCGGCACCGAACTCAAACTCAAGCAGAAACGGAAATGTTTGTATTGCGAGCGTCTTTTTAGTGAATGTCTTTTTAGTGAATGTGTAATCCTTGAAATTTTAATTGTAATCCTTCAATGGAAACACATGGATTTCTGCTTTATTATACAATTATACACTTTATTAGCCGAGTGAGGAAAAAGGTGTTCCCACTCTGGGCAAATAACTTTGCCGAACCACACAATATGTGTGAGTGTGTGTGGTCCAAGTCCCTCTGTTCTTAGACCAACCATCAATTAGAAATTGACGAAATTTATGAGGACAACTACACAATAACCAAATGACTTTTAAATCAGAGGAGAAGTGAATACAGGAAGAAGTCACAATTTCCGTAAAAAGTTTCATATTTGCCAAAATGACACATAGAAAATTAACTTAATACACATGGGGAATATTAGTCTACATTAGAAATCTATATTTATAGTTTCATATTTATCTTAAAGAAAAATGACTCCTCCATACTTTAGAAATATAGAAAAATACACATCTACAAAAAGTGCATTTCCAGAAATAATATTTCTATAGAAAACTAATAATATTTTCTGGAATTTCAATATTTTCTGGAATGGAATTGTATTTACAAAAGCCATGGTAACAGAAAATATCTTCATTATGATTTCTGGCCAATGAAGATCGAACTCTAAGAATCAATAAATCTCCAAAACCAAAATTACACATGGAAATAATAATAAATGATAACACTGTGGAATACAAAAAATAATAAGTTTTTGAGAACGGATTCAGATAGAGGGGATAACAACAGAATATACGTGTATCGGCGTTTTGAAAATGTACGTATGGTCAGACTTTTAGAGTGGAGGGGGGCAATGTTCCCCCTTTTACACATTCTTATGCTGAATCGGCATAGGAAATCTTGCGATCCTTACATTTTAAGTACAGGATGTGTTCAGCAATATTACTTAGAACACTACGAGGAACATTTTTGTGGAATATTTTAACCCTGTAGCTCCTTGATATAAGGTTTTGTTGGTCCCTTTTGTGCAAAATGGAGAAATATTGTTTGTTATCCTTCTTATGATGAATCGTCATAGGAAACCTTGTGATCCTTACATTTTAAGTACAGGGTGTGTTCAGTCATATTACTTAAAACACTACGAGGAACATTGTAATGGAACATAATAAGCATCTATCTCCTCAATATAGGGATCTTTTCGGTTCCATTGTGCAAAAAGGGTAAAAACAATATTTTCACCACATTATTATGATGAATTGACATATTTTTACATTTTAAGTATAGAAAGTGTTCAGAAATATTATTTAAAACATTACGAAGAAAATTTTTGGAACAGTTTAACCTTCTAGCTTCTCAATATAGGGATCTTTTTGGTCCCTTTTATGCAACGGGGTAAAAAACACCCCTAAAACTCAAGTTTAACGGGTCTAGAATGTTCTAGAAAAATATTTGCCATAAAATTCTACTATAAGTCTCTGAATACAGCAAATCTCAACTAAAATGTCAGAAATAAGTCAAAACTTAAAATTCATTTTAGGGTTAATTTCATACTTTTTCCGTATTGACGCTAAACTGTCCCACAAATCGGAATTTTAGGGGGAAGTGTGACTGGGGAAAATATTCTACGTCAAAGTTCACTAAGTCATCGAACAGCAGAAAGCTGTAGATATTATATATATAAATAAAATATCAGTACCAATTCGGGGTATTTAAACAATATTAATACTTCCCTCTTTTGCACAATCTTATGATGAATCGGAATTGTGATCCTTACATTTTAAGTATAGGATGTGTTCAGCAATATTACTTAAAACTCTACGAGGGCCTTTTTGGTCCCTACTGAGCAACAAGGTGAAAAAACCCTAAAAAAAAAACAGTTTAACGGGTCAAAATGTTCTACAAGAATATTTGCCATAAAAATCCAACATAAGTCTCTGAGTACACCAAAACACAAATTCAATTATTAAATGCCAGAAATAAGTCAAAATTTAAAAATCAAAAATTAATTTCGTACTTTTTCCAAATTGATGCTAAACTGTCCCACAAATCGGAATTTTTGGCGGTTGGCGTGAATGGAAAAAATATTGTACTTCAAATTTCACTATAAGTCACCGAACAAAAGGAAGCTGTAGATATAATATATATAAATAAAATATCAGTACCAATTTGGAGATTTAAACAAGAAATGTTATATTTAATTCTTGAAACTTGAAATGTTTGTTAATGCTAAACAATTACAGATCGAATCATGAAATTTTAATTATTTTTAACAGATATTCTCCTCTTTTATTTGATACAAATATCGCCCTGGTATGACCAGCTTAAGTACGATAATAAATTATTAAAACATATATATTATTCGGAAATTAAAAGTCCTGTAAAAAAGATCACGACCTAAAAAATAAATATGCAGTTTTGCTACTGCTGATCTATATATCTTTGGTGAAACCCCAAATAAATTTTCCCCGCAAAAAATGATTGAATTTTCTAAAATGTCCAGCTTTTGATGCCAGTGAACTCTTTGGTCAAATCTTTTTGTTTAAACATGAATTTGAACGTAGTTTAAGTGGACCACAACCGACCGGCAAATGAGCCGCAAAGAAAACACGGTTTAAATCAACAACAAACGACAACAACAACAAAATGGTTGGTCAGTCAACAAACAATTAACAAATGTCAACAAGAACGCAGCAACGGAACGGAACAAAAAAAAACCAAAAAAAAAATGTATATCCACAAACAAAAAATCGGAACACAATTGATTTGGAAAGTGTAAAAAATCATATGGACATGATGAGTATATGACGACGACAACGAGTGCCAGTACCACAATCAAATACATATCCCACAACAATCCAATCCAATCCAGCAATCCCATCCGATACAACAATATCCACAAACACACACGATTTACATAAAAATTAACAGCAGAGCGGTGTCTTTTAACATTTTTTTTTTGTTAAACGGTCGTCAAACAAAAGGACCGATCTTTTCGTTCCGTACTCGTCGTTGTTGTCGTCATCGTCGTCATAGACTGGAAGTAACCGAAATGCCAACAACAGCAAAACATGAGGAAAGGCACTACAGCCACAACAACAACAAACACCATACAAGGAGAGAAAAATAAATACAGGAAAAAAATGAAATAAAATAGAAGGCGGCGGTAAAACTTTAAAGAATTTCAAACAAAAAAGAGAATAAAAGGCGGTGTATTGACGCTTATGAGAGATATTTTGAATACTCGTCGTTCGAACATGGCACAGAATAATGAAGAAAATATTAAATACAAATTTCAAATATTAAATTAAATTATGCAAAGATTTAAATTTGACGAGACATAATTTCAAAGTTATTTTGTTCATGACCATTGTCACACGGCATTTTTCCCAAAGGAAATGTCACATTGGAGTTGAATTTACAGCAGGCAATGCGATTGGAAAGTTAATAATGAATTAATATTAAACCAACTCGCGTTTAAAGTCGGTGCTCTTTGCCATATGAAAATATATTTTATATTCAATATGAAAGTATTCAAACCTTTTAAAGCAAAAGATTCATTATTTCGAAAGGATATGCCTCAATTATTTGATGGAAACGATACACATGCATCATTAGGAATATATATTTTTGAACGAATGAATTAAAAAAAATAAAATTTTTTTTTTTTGAATATCCTCTGTTACATTTCAATTAATTAACCCGCGAAGCCTTATGGCTTGTCTGCAGGTTGGTAATTGATTTTTACAAAATCTAAGTTTTGAATAGCTTTATACACTTTTTATGATTTGCATTACACTGTTGAACAAATAAAAAAATTCTGACAAGGGATTCAGAGTGATGGGATAATAAGAAAATATACGTGTAACAGGGTTTTGAAAGTTTACGTATGATGGTCACTTTAGAGTAGAGGTCAATATTTCCCTCTTTGCACATTCTGAATCGACGATCGATGAATCGACATAGGAAACCTTGTTATCCTTACATTTTAAGTAGGGGATGTGTTCAGCAATATTACTTAAAACACTACGAGTAACATTTCTGTGGAACATCTTAACCCTCTACGTCCTCAATATAGAGGTCTTTTTGGTCCGTTTTGTGCAAAGGAGTAAAAAACACCCCCAAAACTCAAGTTTAATGAGTCAAAATGTTCTAGAAAAATATTTGCCATAAAATTCTACTATAAGTCACAGAATACACTAAAACTCAAATCTCAACTTAAATGCCAGAAATGAGTGAAAACTCAAAAATTATTGTAGGGTTAATTTCGTACTTTTTCCGAATTGTTGCTAAACTGTTCCAAAAATCGGAATTTTAGGGGGGTGGTGTGAATGGAAAAAATGTTCTACGTCAAATTTCACTATAAGTCACCGAACAAAAGAAAACTGTAGTTCTAATATATATAAGTAATATATCAGTATCAATTTGGATATTTAAACAATATTAGCATTAATCTCTTTTGCAAATTCGTATGATGAATCGGTATAGGAAACCTTATGATCATTGCATTTGCGTTATAGGTTGTGTTTAGCAATATTACTTAAAACAATACTAGGAACATGTTAACCCTCTAGCCCCTCAATATAGGGGTCTTTTTGGACCCTTTTGTGAAAAAGGGTAAAAAACACCCCTAAAACTCAAGTTCAACGGGTCAAAATGTTCTACAAAAATATTTGTCATAAAGTCCTACTATAAGTCTCTGAATACACCGAAACTAAGAACTCAAATTAAATGGCAGAAATATGGCAAAACTTATAATTCATTTTAGGGTTAATTTCATACTTTTTCCGAACTGATGCTAAACTGTCCCAAAAATCGGAATTTCAGGGGGGTGGTGTGAATGGAAAAAATATTCTACGTCAAATTTAACTATAAGTCACCAAAGAAAAGAAAGCTGTACATATACTATATATAAATCAATTATTGGTATCAATTTGGATATTTAAACAATATTAATGTGTTCCTCTTTTGCACATCCTTATGATGAATCGGCATAGGAAACCTTGTGATCTTTACATTTTATGTATAGGATGTGTTCAGCAATGTAACTAAGAACACTACGATAAACATTTTTGTGGAACATTTAACCCTCTACGTCCTCAATATAGGGGTCTTTTTGGTCCGTTTTGTACAAAGGAGAAAAAACACCCCCAAAACTCAAGTTTAATGTTCTAGAAAAATATTTGCCATAAAATTCTACTGTAAGTCTCAGAATACACCAAAACTCAAATCTAAACTTAAATATCAGAATTAAGTCAAAACTTAAAATTCTTTTTAGGGTTAATTTTGTCCTTTTTCCGAATTGATGTTAAACTGTCCCACAAATCGGAATTTTATGGGGGTGGTGTGAATGGAAAAAATATTCTACGTCAAATTTCACTATAAGTGACCGAACAATAGAAAAATGTAAATATAATATATATACATAATATATCAGTATCAATTTGGATATTTAAACAATATTAACATTTCCCTCTTTGGAACATTCTTATGATGAACCGGCATAGGAAACCTTGTGATCTTTACATTTTAAGTATAGGATGTGTTCAGCAATGTTACTCAAAACACTACGATAAACATTTTTGTGGAACATCTTAACCCACTACGTCCTCAATATAGGGTTCTTTTTTGTCCCTTTAGTGCAAAAGGGTAAAAAAGCACTCTTAAAACGGGTCAAAGTGTTCTACAAAAATATTTGCCATAAAGTTCTATAATAATTCTCTGAATACACTAGAACTCTAAACACAACTTAAATGCCAGAAATGAGTCAAAACTCAAAATTTGTAGTTTTTGCGAATTGTTGCTAAACTGTCCCAAAAATCGGAATTTTAAGGGGATGGTGTGAATGGAAAAAATGTTCTACGTCAAATTTCACTATAAGTCACCGAACAAAAGGAAACTGTAGATATAATATATATAAATTATTAGTATCATTTTGGGTATTTATAAAAGGAATTATTATATACTTTTTCCAAATTGATGCTAATTTGTCCCACACAAGTGAATTTTAGGGGGTGGTGTGAATGGAAAAAATATTCTACGTCAAATTTCACTATAAGTCCCCATTGTTCTTTTTTCCCTCTATCATAATTGACAATTAACCGTATTATTTTCGACCTTGTTATTTTCGAAAAAGTTTCAATATCAAAGAGCCAAAAAATCATTTATTGAAAGGATTTTAAGATATTTTTTCATAGCAAAATATATTGCTTTCCCTTAAGAAAAAATAGACTATTTTTTTCTTATTTTATATTCCATAGCCAATAGGAAATTTCACACTGAACATTGACAGATTTTTTCCTGTGAGTGAAATTTGAATATTTCGAAACAACACGATACAGATTTGTGCCAACACAACACTGGGGCCGGGGTCCTTGGGAAAATGTAGCAGTTATTAAAAACATTTGCTGTTAATATTTACAAATTTTCAACTCAACTTGTCTGGCGACACAAATTGTTTTCCCACGTTCATGAAAAAATGACAAAAGAAAATGCTGGCAATTTGCTAACAACGCTTTTTGTGGTACTCGCAAAGAGACACAGACGGACGGAGGCAGTAACGTCGAGACGAGGAGTGGTTGGTTACATGAAGAAACACATTAGCTCAGGTGCAAACCAGCCTTAAATTACAAGTATTTTAATAAATTGTCATTATGGTGTTGTTTTGTTGTTTTTTGCTCTTTTTTCTGTCTTTATGTATGTCCGTCTGTCCGCATGTCTCTAACTCGAGTAACGTAATTTTTCCGTTTTGTATGAATAGCTGATGACGATGATGGTGGTGGTGATAAACAACGAAATGTAGTTTGTAACAAGATAACATGGCCTTAGTAACATGCATACCTTCAGATATAAATAGCAGCACATAGTAGTGCCAGTGTACACAGAGCAATAGAATCCCTGTGCATTGTGCACTGTGCACACTGCACTGGACTGGACTGCCCTCGTCGCTCAACGTCGCTACGTAGGCGTTTTGTTATGCACGAAAGGACACCGACCAGCAGCACTTGTGTGCCCGCCGCCACCAAGGATATTAATAAAATGTTGACAAATTTTCAAACACAACAACACACTTGTTGTTGTCGTTGTGCAGTTTGTTATGCAGGTCGAGTCCAGACTAACAAAATAAGGGCTTTACATAAATTACACCCCCATTCAATGATCCTGGTGAGAGACAGAGAGAGAGAGGGAGAAGGAGAGCAAATGTTCAAAATTCAATTTAGAATTGATTTAAAATTCTCACGTTTTTTTCGTGCTGGTGAGATGGAAAACAACAACTGTACTTGATGCTAGATCATAATCTAAGATCTGAGAGACAGACAAACCGACCGTAGGATGGACGGACAAATAGGTTGGAAAAAGAAGGACGTTTTGCGGTTCCAAAGTTGTGGTTGTAAAATGAACGTGAGAGCTAAGACGAAGGCCTAGCCATTTAGAATCAGAAGGCGTCAAAGTCTTAAATTTCAAGTGACATTTTCCCAAAGATCATCTGTCTCTCGCGGAGGCTATTTAAATTTTCAAGTTGGGGGCTGGTTTTGAAGTGATTAATGAAGGGATTTTTTGAATTATGTTTGTATATATGAAATATTTTCGGAAAGTTATAAATAAACAAAAATTTAGAAGGAAAAGGGTGACCAAAAATGTGAATTAAGCATCATTTGAACAAAACAAAATTTTGATGAAATAAAGTCTAGACTAGACGAAGCTCCAAAATGTCACATCGTAGTGGACTTTAGCAGGCAATACAATTGGAAAGCGAGTATTTAACTAATTAATTGACTTAGGAAAGAAATTGGGTCTTTGTTGCATATGCAAATAAACAAAAATTTAGAAGGAAAAAGGGTGACCAAAAAATCAAAAAGATGTGAATTAAGCATCATTTGAACAAAACAAAATTTTGATGAAATAAAGTCTAGACTAGACGAAGCTGCAAAATGTCACATCGTAGTGGACTTTAGCAGACAATACTATTGGAAAGCGAGTATATAACTAATTAATTGACTTAGGAAAGAAATTGGGTCTTTGTTGCATATGCAAATATTTTATATAATCCACAGACAAGTATATAAGCCTTTTAAAGGTAAATATTTACTATTTCCAAAGGATATCTCAATTATATGATGATACACATGCAACATTAGGATTATATATTTTTAATGAATGAATTGAATACACTGTAGAAAAAACAAGCTTCTGACAACAGATTTTGATAGAGGGAGTAGAAAAACGAATATATGTTTATAGAGGTTTTGAAAGTTTACGTATGAGTGTCCTTTTGCACATTCTTATGATGCAACGGCATAGGAAACCTTGTGATCCTTACCTTTGAAGTATAGGATGTGTTCAGCAATATTACTTAAAACACTACGAGGAACATTTTTGTGGAACTCTTTAACCCTCTAGCTCCTCAATATGTTATATATAAAACAGGGGTCAAAATGTTCTTGAAACATATTTGCCAGATAATTCTACTATAAGTCTCCGAAGACACAAAAAAACTTAACACTCAACGTAAATGTCAGAATTAAGTCAAAACTTAAAATGCCTTTTAGGGTTAATTTCGAACTTTTTCCGAATTGGTGCTAAATTTTCCCTCAAATCGGAATTGTAGGGGGGTTGGTGTGAATGGAAAAAAGATTCTACGTCAAATTTCACTTTAAATCACCGAGTAAATTGAAGCTTTAGATGTTATGTATAAATAAAAAATATATCAGTATCAATGTGGGCATTAAACAAGAAAATATTAGTAACTTATTCCGAACTGGTGCTAATCTGTGCAAAATAAGTGTATTTTAGGGGGCGGTGTGTAGGGGAAAAATATTTTACATCACATTTCACTATAAGTCACAGAACAAAAGAACCGTTGGTAACAATTAAAAAATTCGTTTACCACCATTAAACTTTGTTTAGTTTTTGGAAAAATAAAAATAAATAATTTCTTGTTTAAGTATCCAAATTGGTATTTTATTGATATATGTTATATATATTTATCTGTAATATATGATTTGAACTGGGATATTGTCCTGGCTCAAGACCATTTTGCATTTATATTTAATAGAATGCAAATTTATTTACAAATGGCATGGTGACATTTATTACTTGGCTGCATTTCGACCATGTCAAAAGTCTTTTCAAGTGGCTTCGCAGCGACTTTTCAACATCAAACCCGGCCTCTATAAGGAGATGATTCTCACAAACGAACGAGAAGCACAACTCACTTGCCGAATTTGCGTTTAAAAAATCGCACCAAGTAATAAAGTACACATGCCATATTACAAGCATCTCATTGAGTTGCATATGTAAGTATGTGTATATGCAGGTATAGTTACCCAGCAATACTTCTGCCGTGCCAACGCGCGTAAATAGATTTGCTTTCTATTAAATATAGATGCAAAATGGTCTTGAGCCAGGACAATATCCCAGTTCAGTTTCCATCAACAGTTTAGCATCAACTCGAAAAAAGTACGAAATTATCACTAAAATTAAGTTTAAGTTTCTGGCATGTAATAGTTGCGATTGAGTTTTCATGTATTCATAGACTTCTAGTAGAATTTTATGGCAAATATTTTTGTAGAACATTTTCAACCGTTAAACCTGTGTTTGTTTACCCTTTTACACAAAAGGGACCAAAAAGACCCCTATATTGAGGAGCTAGATGGTTAAAATGTTCCACAAATTTTCGTGGTTTTCTAAGTAATATTGTTGAATACATCCTATACGTAAAATGCAAGGATCACAAGGATTCCTATGCCGATACATCACAATAATGAGCAAAAGGAGGAATTCAAAATTCTAAAAGATAAAATTTTTCAAAAATTATTTTAAATACTTATTCGCACCCTATGATACCGGTATTAATGACAAATAAAGAGGGGAATAACTGTTAAAAATACACTTAGTTTCGTGTATTAGTTTTCCTATGCCAATTCATCATACGAATGATCAAAAAGAGGACTTCCGAAGGATAAAATTTTTCAATAATTATTTGAAATACTTATTCGCAGCCTATATTACCGGTATATATGTCAAAAAAAAAAGAGGAGAATATCTGTTAAAAACACTTTAAATTTCATGCTTCTATCTGTTTTAATTTAGCATTTACGACCATTTTAAGATTTCCCCTTGGTTTATTCATTTTTTTAGGAGGTAGAAAGTGAAATGGTTGTTAATACTAAACTTATACATATAGAAAGAAGCATGTCACTTGAAGTATTTTTAAAAGATATTTTCCGCTTTAATTTGACACTTCTACCGGTATCTACCGGAGTGTAAATAAGTATTTAAAATTATTTTTAAAAAATGCTATCCTTTGGAACTTTGTAGTCATATGAAGGGGCAACAGGATAAGGAAATTAAAAACTAAAGGGTGATTTTTTTAGCTATTATCTTTTTGGCAACACTGGTTTAAACAGCTGACGCACGTTTCGTGTTTTGTTTCACTGTCAAACATCTTCAGTTTGTCTATAATTTAACCATGAATCGTCTTACAAACGAACAGCGCTTGCAAATTATTGAATTTTATTATCAAAATGCGTGCTCTGTTAAGAAAGTTCATCGCGCGCTTCCATTTTATGGTCAGTTTAATCGATCCACTGAAGCGGCTTTTCGGGCTATTGTGACTAAATTTCGCACCAAATTTACATTGTTGGACATTAAACCACCAACACACTTACGTAGACTGCGAACTGAAGAAAATATCGCAGCTGTATCGGCCAGTGTTAATGATGACCATCAATTATCGATTTGTCGCCGTTCGCAGCAATTGGGCCTCTGTTACTCAAAAACGAGGAAATGCCAAAATTGGTCTAAGCGGATGGACCATTTGAGACGCAGTCAAGGTCAACATTTGCATGAAATAATCTTCAAACATTAAATTATATGGACCTGAATTTTATGTGTTTTTTTTTTGAGAAACTTTCCTATAGCTTTTAAAAAATCACCCTTTAAAAACGCCAATTAACACCATTTTGTCTATAGTTTCAGACGTATATTATTAATGTTTAATATGGACTGCCGGTCGGTAGTATCAACCAATTTAAAGGCAATGTAGACTTTGAGCAGTAGCTTCTATAACGACTTAACCCCAAGCAAGTTTTGCCAAAAATAAACAATTCAATTTTATTTCGTATTTGTAATAATTCTCGTCATACCTTTACAAAAACCAATTCAATTTTATTCTGTATTTGTAATAATTCCTTCTTTATGAAATTATTTAACAATTTCCCTGCAGTAACACCTTTCAAATTTAAATTTAACTTTTCCCGTGAAAGCCAGCAATTTCGTTTGCAGATATTGCCCCTGCCTCAAAGTCTATTGCAGCAAGAAAACCCCAAAATGTTGGTTAACCCCAGAGACTAAATGAAATTATAGAAGCCACGATAAAAGTTCAATTACGCTTCAACTAGGAGGTAACTTGCTACAATGTTGTGGGTAATAAACCTCTAAAGAGAAAAAAAAACGCAAAAAAATAACGATAAACAAATCGGAAATATAAAAGGAAATTAAAAATACTACTACTACCAACAAGCAAACAAGGATAACTTTTCAATAAAGACAGACTAGCAACTGCCAAACGTATCAATCATCCATTCATCCCACCAACCTAATACGAGTACAACAACGTTACAGCGACATAATTGAATAGACCGAGAAATGGAAATGTCATGTCGATGATGATGATGACGTCAACAACGTGCCTGCAAAAATAAATCCAAATACAGGTGATTTTTTACCTTTACCATCATCCAAAGTTCTTGAGGCAGCATGTTAAGAAAGGTAGAAAAAACAACAGACATTGTTTGTTAATGAACAATAATTTAATTTGTAATAAAATGAAGTAATTACTATGTTAATTGGTATGCAAATGTTGAATAATAAAGACATATTTTTTAAAGCGAATATTGGTATGTGTACAATTTTAATGCATAGCATTAATGATGTACTGTGGCGTGTAAAACTAGGCTACATTTCTATTGCTTTGAAGTCATGTCTGATTTTAATGAAAATTCATAGATCGATATGAATGATGTGTTTTTGAATTTCTTTCTACAAGTTGGCGCTACAAGCTATGGAAAAAAATCGAAAATTACAAAAAAAAATCATTGTAGATCGGTTGCGATTGAAATAAGCGAAATCAGTTCAGAGGGAAAATGTTTTCCCAGACAAGGACAGGAAGTGACTCCAATAACCCCTAATATTTTGAATATTATAGACCTTTTTTTAAGATGTCTGCCCTGTATTTCCTTTTATAGCATGAACGCACACCATAAAGTTGCGCATACTTTCAGGGGGAGAATAGGGACAAAAACGGATAAAAATGGTACCAATCAAATTACAATATTCATTTGGTACCAATCAAATGACTAAATGAAAGGTACCAATCAAATGACTATATGTATATATAGCTAAGGTACATTTATGGGGTAAAATGTGGAAAAAGGGATAAAATTGGTACCGACCGAAGGGCTGCAGCTAGAATCATAAAATTCGGTGTGTGCATTCCTCTGACTGCAAAGACGTGTAAAATTAAGAAAATTTCCAAAAAAATACTTTTCGGGAGAAACTGGAAGAATGGAGTTAAAAAAGCTACAATCAGACGGCTGAAGCTAGAATAATGAAAATCGGTATATATTGCGCCTAGACTCGAAATAAAATGCGATATTTCGATAATCGTAATTTTAGGATAAAAATAGGGAAAAAGTGTTAAAATTGGTACTGAGCAAATGGCTGCAGCTAGAATCTTAAAATTCGGTATATACATTCCCCTGACGGTATAGATGCGCAAAATAAAGAAAATTTTCAAAAAATACTTTCGGGAGACACGGGGAGAATTGGGATAAAAAAGGTACCAATCAAATGGCTAAATGATGAACGTATATTTGTATATATATAGCTAAGGTTGCCTAGGATCGAAATATAATGCGATCTTTCGATAATCGTACATTTATGGGGTAAAATGTGGAAATAGGGATAAAATTGGTACCGACCGAAGGGCTGCAGCTACAATCATAAAATTCGGTGTGTGCATTCCTCTGACTGTAAAGACGTGTAAAATTAAGAAAATTTCAAAAACTGGAGAAACTGGATGAATGGAGTTAAATAAGGTACCAATCAGACGGCTGAAGCTGGAATAATGGAAATCGGTATATATTTCGCCTAGACTCGAAATAAAATGCGATATTTCGATAATCGTAATTTTAGGGTAAAAATGGGGAAAAAGTGTTAAAATTGGTACCGAGCAAATGGCTGCAGCTGCAGTCACAAAATTAGGTATGGACGGACGGACGGCTGAACATGGATCAAACAGCTTAAAAAATCGTGAAACGGATTTGATTCAAACATACTTGAGGTCTTAAGTCACTCCTTCAATGCGGGAAACGGAGAGAATGGGGGTAAAATGGTACCCATCAAACGTCTGAAGCTAGAATAAAGAACATCGATGTATATTTCGTTCTGGTTGTCTGGACTCGAAATAAAATGCAATTTTTCGATAATCGTACTTTTAGGGTCAAAATTTGTAAAAAGGGTTAAAATTCGGAGTGAACATTCCTCGGACTGTGTAGACTCGCAAAATAAGTGATTTTTTTTTAATTTGTGCTTTTAACGAAAACTGGCCGAAAAGAGATAACAAATGTACCAAATTTTTTTATTTTTCGATAATCGTAATTTTAGGGTAAAAATGGACAAAAGGGTTAAAATTGATGTCAAGCAAATGACTTTAGGTGTAATCGTAAAATTCGGTGTACACATTCCATGCACCTTGTAGAGGCGCAATATAACAGATTTTTTTGAAATTTGTACTTTTAGAGAAAAGGGATAAAAATTGTACCAATCATGAAATTCGACTCGAACTGGTTCCAAGCAAATGACTAAAATTAGGCGTGTTCCACTGTGAACCCGAATGATAATGGATTTTCGAAATTCGTACCTTTGGCAGAAAAATAGGCTAGAATGGGAACTAACAAATCAGCTGTAGCTGGAAGTTCGATGTGCATGCCCCTCTGACTGTGTGAAAGGTTGGAATTGAAAATGGGCGTAATCGGTCCAAATGGAAGCACTTCTTCCTTAACATCGGATGAAAATACCGCCAATACTCTCGATATTTGGGTATTTATTAGACAGCGGATTTTTAAGCAAAAACATATTAATTAATTTATTAATTTTATTTCAAAATTATGAAACATCAGATTTTATTTAACATTTCATAATTTCTCTAATAAATCATCATCATTTCTATGTGAAGACGATGGAGCCTCCAATCTGTTGGTAATACTGTGAAATGTTATCCATTGGTGGAGGGTATATGGGCATCTCCCAGTGGCGCGGACGCGACATTCGCACGCCTTAAACTACGCCTTAAACTACGCCAAAAACAAGAAAGAAACTGAAAACGTCGCTCAGCCTTTTTAGTGTTCTAAAGCGCTTAAAGAGTATTACATTTTAAAAATATATCGTCAGGATTTAGTACAAATTAGTACAAAATTATAAGCAATTTTACATTGAAACGGACGCCACAAAAAACAGAAGTACTTTTGAAGCTCTTATAGAAATATACAAAGTTCGGCGATTTTTTGAGAACTTTGTTTTTCCATATATATATGTAAATGAAGGTCAGAGGATATATTTTGTTCGTAGATTTATGAAATATGAGAATTATCTCTTCATTTTTTTAATTAGCTACAGCAGAAATACGGACGGGAAAAAAATTTCACTCGTAGTAAAAAAATTTAGAAAATAAAAGAGAACAAGTTATCTTCAAGTTTCATAACAAAAAAAGTTGTCAAAATAAGGAAAAAATAAAGTTAATAAATTGGTCTCATTTCATTTTTTGGTAGACCTTTTTTGGGAGATGCCCATATAAGCTTCGGACCGGCCGTCTTGTTTTTAATTTTTTTCTTCAGAACTTATAATACATTTATATTTTATATATGTTCTGAAATTTTGTTAAAGTGTTTTTCATTACTTCTTTCGGCTATCTGGGTACGATAATTGAAAAATACGATTTTACATTTACAGTTCACATTTACGATCCATACATAATACATACGTACAAGCATATGAATACGCAATTTATTTTTAGCTCACAACTAAAACCATAATTTATTATTGCACAAAATAAAACGCATTACATTCAACATTAGTTTGTGAAATCATTCGATTCGAACTGCTAAATACTAAATAAGGCGAATATGTTGTGTGGGGGGTCGGTCGGCCGGTCGGTACGCTCGTACAATGTTTGTAGCTTTTTTATAATTTTTTTCTTTTGATTCTTTGTTATCTTTTTTTTCTAAATATATATATATATATATATATATATATATATATATATATATATATACTGTATGTGTGGGCATACAGTCTCATATCCAGATTTTATATATGTATGTGCTTAGTAGCATGTATATATCGCGCAGATATATAAAATTCTTTTGTTTTCGAAATGAACTCGTCCGTAACGTTTTTTCTATGGCGTAATATTATTTTGTGAGTTTTATTTTATTTTTTTATTTATTTCTGTTGTTGTTTTCGTCCGAAATACAAATCCAAACTACAGATACTCTCGTCGGCTTGGCTTTACTACACAGAGATGGATGGATATATACATGTAGCTCTACATTCTGGTGGCGAGCGTTGTTTTCAAAGTTCCCATTCACAGTTTGGTTCGTTCTCTTCGCGCCGCCGACGCCGTCATCGTCGTATGGTGGTTACTTAAGCTGAGTTTAAACCACTGAACTCAAGTGAAAATTTGAATTTTGCGAAAATACGTACGTCGTACAAATGAACAAACGTTCAGCGTCGTACCGAAGAACATCCATCCACGGCACAGTGGGAGATTTTGTAAATATAAATATTTTGCATAGAATTTTTTTTCTAATTTTTTAATCTATTTTTTTTTGCTAGAAGACATATTTTTGGTTTTGTAAAAAAAAAGAGAAACAAAATATCGTTCTGAAATTATTTCATCTATGATTTTTATAAGCAATTTGCTGTCGCCTCTGCGATTTTTCATTAAAATTTGTGCGATTTTGTAAATATATATATTTTTATATATTTTTTATTTATTTGTTTTGTTTAAAAAAATTGTTCGTTCTGAAATATTTTGGTGTATGAACATTTTTATTTATAGTTTGTTGTCGCCTGTGTGATTTTTAATTTAAATCGTCCCCAATGTGCTGTTTTGATGATCGTTTTAATGTTGTTGTTTTTTTTCGGTTCATATCAGAATTTTATCGCAACTTTTACAAATTACAAATACATCCAACAAACATACAGTCAGTCTGTCGGTCCGTCATACGGCCGCGAGAACAACACCGCGACAGCCAACCAACCCAACCAAACAACACTACCACCGTTTCAAACTATTTTAAATAATTCGCGCCTATGTTGTTGTTGTTGCAAAGTTTTAAATTAAAAAACTAGACGCGAGACAAATTCTGGAAAAAAGAACATTCAGAATCGGCAAAAGCGGCAGTGTTGAGTTATTTTTTTCACGCCGTATGTAAATACACAAAATCCCATACATACATTGTTATTACATACAATATATGTATGTATGTATAAGTATAATATTTATAATATATAGTTGGAGGTTTTGTTTATGAGGGTGTTTAATTCTCATTTAAATACAGAGAACCGGGCAGCGAACAATACAAAAAAAAACTGCACATCGATGTGAAATCAGCGTCAAATAAAGGTTACATTTTCTTGTTCAGTTAAAATGTATATATTTATAGCGGTGCGGTACGTATAAGAATTGTGGGGCAGATACGAATTTGCGACATCATACACGTAATAAATAGCGAAATAATCTACTTTAAGCGGATCTAAGGAATAACTGAAAAGAAAATTCAAGTTTTTGAAATTTCATTGAAATTTCGTATCATTTGTAATATATTGCAAATATGGAATTTTCGCAATTAATTTCGAAAATGCAATTTGTCTTAATTTTTTGCCAATTATACTTTTCACGTTTTTCTGTACAATTACGAAACTTTGAAATTTTTCATATAAATCTAATATTGCCGTAATTTATGCTTGACATTTTTTGAAATTTATATTTGTCGTGTCTTATTTTTTTCAATATCGAAAGGCCGAGCTTACATATGTACATATATGCTGCTTGAACAAATATATTAGCACAATTTTGTGCTGATATTTTACTGAAATTTATATTGCTCGTGATTTTTGGTCAATTCGGAATTTTCGAAAATTTTCGAACATTCAAATTTTAATCAAATCTATCTTTATTTAGATATTATATGATGCACGAACAAATATTTGATATATATTGTGGTTGAAAGTTCACATTTTTCGTGATATTTTGGCAGTTCGAAAAATTTTAGAAATGTAATTTTTCATAACAATGCACAATAGGTCAAATGGCCCATTTCAGTGGCCAAAAGTCAAAATTCTAACATAGTACAATCGCTGTTATGCTGATATAATTTAATAAAAAACACATCAAAGTAAATAAAAATGAATTCGGTTTTTCCAAAACAAATATTCCCGTTGTGTTACATGATGTCAAAGTTGGCAATATTAAAGTGTCAGTATAAAACTGTTTATGCTCCATTTTTGGTTATCAATTTTGGAATGTGCGTTGTTATATTTTGCCAAAAAAAATAATATGAAGTATAAATATAGAAAATGCAATTCTAAGTATATATTCAATATTTCAATAAAAAACATTTGAAATTTGTCTTAGTGTGTACAAAAATTGAAGAAGTTTAGTGCAGCCTTAGAGTGATTATAGTAAATTGCAAATATAGTAATTATGTAAGCTTTTAAAAAGATGGCAAGGTTCGGCACGAAAATTTAAAACGGAAAATAAAATGTTGATTTGTTATGAATGTATTTAACCATATGTGGATTTGCACTTTTGTGCTACTTTGGTTAGCGATGGAATTGAAGTGGGACTTCTCAGTCTATACTATGCCAATATCCTAAAAGTCTTGTACTTAGAAAACCATTTAGACTTAAGTTAAATACATTATATGTAAGCAAAACAACGAAATAAGGCTGAAGTAGGGTAGAACAGATTATATGATACACCATACCACCCACACATGGACCTATATCTAGATTAATAGTAGGTCATCTTGATGACAAGAGTAATGTGGCAAAATTGACCAGAATGGGGGAAATTTCTAAATCTGAACCGATTTTGTTCATTAACAGTTCAATAATGTTACAAACATTTCACATGAAACTATAAACTCCCAACCTGCTCTTATACCGCATAAGAGACATATATCACAATATATATTCTTAGTTTTTTTCATATCACAATTCAACAAGGAGAAATTATGGCAATAGTGGAATACTGTGGTAAATTTCCTGATATTATCAACATACAAATATCTCTTCCAATTTGAATTCTTTATAACTCAAGAAAAATATAGACAAAATTTCATAATAGATACATTAAATTTCACTATTGCAAAAATGAATATGATCTTGTCTTTATATTTATATGGTCCATAAATTCGCGGATTTCAATCATGCAGGTGCTTAGAATGTTGTGTAGGGTATTATCTAGTGACATACGTCCCAATTCATTCTTTTTTGGTTATTTTTAATTATGTAATATTAAAAAATTAAATTAACTCATTTTGGGCCCAAGACGGTTAAAGGCCGTAAATTTCGTATTGGCTCGGAAAGATTTATTTTTTTCTTAATTCTTCACAATTTACGTTTTCCAAGCTATCTCAATACATTTGTGTTAACATAATATCGGACTTTAAGTTTTATGACTTTTGGCCAGTGAAATGGGTCATTTGACCTATAGTGCAATGGTTGGAATTTTATTAAAATTTATATTTTTCATGAATTTTGGTCAATTTCGAAATTACGAAAAAATTCTAACATAAAAATGTTGATAAAATCTACTTTTTTATGAATTAAATTTAAGAATAATTTGTGGTTGAAATTTCGTATTTTTCGTGATATTTTAGCAAATTTCGAATTTTCGCAATTAATTTCGAAAATTTTCGAAAATATTTTTTTGATAAATATTTAACATTGCTGTAATTTGTGGTGGAAATTTATTGAAAATTATATTTTCCTGAATTTTGTTCAATTTCGAACATAATTTTTTTAAGTATATCGTTATTAATGAAATATATAATGCAAGAAAAAATATTAGCATAATTTTATATCAAAATTGGGAATTACAATAATGATATCTAATAGTGATTGGCACACAAAGATGCACAAAATTCTAAACCGAGTCGGGCCAGACTAATTTTCGAATAGAGCCATTCAGACTGGTAGCCCTGACGTGGGGGAGTAGTTGGTCAATTATTTAGAATAGCATCACCATTTTTCCACAAAGTAAAAATATGAATACCTTTGAAAGATTGCTGGTTTGGTGTACTAAAAGACAATATTCTTCTTTACTAATTTTTGGAGAAGTTTGGCTATTATTAACAATGTTTTAATTTATTTTGTGGTATGCCAAGTGGTGTGCACGTTTACTACCGACTAAAGTTCAATTCACTGTAAAAACCATCCGGCGGTATATTTTTTGGCTACATTTATACGTGAATAGCCTGCCTGGTAAGCAACAGGAGGTCCCTTTCAGCGATCCCAAAAAAATTTTATTTATTTAGATTTACTGTGATTTATCTCGTGGTTAGATTATTTGCTTATTGGTATATTGGTTTGTGACTAATACATAAATACTCCCTGTAGGGTGTCCTATATAAATCCAACGAAAATACAAAAAAATTATATTGTGGCCATAAATTACACAAAAGTTTCAGTTTTCAAAACCAACTTTCTAATATAAGTACATATATCAGGCTTGGCTACCTTTTTTTCCAAGTTATTCGCTTGCTAGGCTGGCTGGTTTATTCATTCATCCGTCCGTGCGTCGCCCCCTCCTTTGATACAATTCAGTTCTAAACACTTTTTTTGAACAGTTTAACATTAATAACACATTTTTAAAGTGATCATTTTTATGAGTGCCGAGTGTGCTGCTACACATACTAGTGCACATGGAAAAAAGGGTATTTGACCTATAAGCCCGTAATGTTGTTTGTGGTCGTGTTGGCCGGTTGGTCGTTAATACAATTTATATTCTATTCTGCATTTTTGACCAACAGAGCGCTGCAAAATTTGTATGTTAATTAGTTGAAAACGAACTGAAAGCTTCGGAGGAGACAAGAGTCGTCAGACCTTCATCACCATCATCAGCAGCGGCAGCAACAACGAACAACCGACCGTCCGTCCGTCCAGTTCACCAGCCATCATTTGCATGAAAACTTCCAACATTTTATTACGGAGCAGTAGTAGTGTGGCGGCGGCGCAGCGGTGCTACCCTCGAAATGTGAATAATTTTATGGGGTTTTTCATTCATTCGTCGTTCCTTCGCATTCATTTGTTTTTGTGGTTGTTCTGCTGTTGTCGTCGTCGTTGTTGTTACCATTTGTTTTGCGAAGGCGTAGTGTGAATGATTAATTTCAAACTGAAGATGAAATTGTTGCGTCGTCTCGTCTTCGTTGTTGAGGTTGAAGTTTTTCACTTGACTACCAAGACGACGCGACCCAACCCGACCCGGCCAACCAACCGTCTGACCATCATCATTTAAAACCGCTAAATGCCATAATAATACGTTTGCTTGATTTTCTTATTCTTATTGTGCTCCGGAAAATCGTACGAAAAGCCCTCATTTGTGCTACGACGAGCGGTTTTCTTTCGGAGCTTGAGAATATTAACGCATTTATTATTAAATGAGGGCTACCAAGTGACTGCCACCATCATCAGCAACTCAACTCGTTCGTACACCTTCTTAGCTATACATGAATGTTTTTTATTACGTCGTCGTCGTCGTCGTCATCGAGGTGTTCTTCGGCTTTGCCTTCTTTGCCATCACATCGCTCATATCCACCTTTTGTATTATTTTCGTTTTAATCTTAATGATCTAAGCAAATTAGCAACTGTAGTATAATTTATTATAATGATAAGAAAAGTAAATTAACGCCATAATTCGGACGATCATTTGCAAGAGATAAAACCAGCTGTGTAGTATTTTCATTTGTTGTTATTGTTGCCTTTTTGTATAAATTAAAATTTACTAAGTGACCCAAAAAAATCTAAATTGACCTCAAATGACACTTAATTGAAGAAATTGTGAGATTTTTAAGGAAGGGGTTTTTTTTTGGGCAAAATTAAATCTCTGATTATTCTTACATGGGATGTAGATGGGCTGTCCCAAGAATAAAAGGGCCACTCTTGATTGGTCAATAACTTGACAAAAGATAAAGTCAGTTACATATGAGAAATGTTGAAAGAGAGTCCGGATGAGCACCGAAACTGTGGAGGTAGGTAATCTACCCACTATTCCATCATAATCCAATTATTTTTACATTATGAATCAATGGCAAATTATTTTCTTTAATTTCAGAAATTCCACAAATATTTATTTCTTGCCGCTTTTAGGAGCTAATAAAGTGCTAGAGCCCTAATCGGAGGATTCTTCAAAAAAATGTGACTGTTCATATTGATGGCTTCGTTAAGCGTCAAAATTGACGCATATATGATTCATAAACCCACAAATGATTGTTTATTGTAATTTTTTAAACTCTTAATCGGACTTAATCGGAAATTTTTTCTAGAAAATCATGCTGTACATACTAAAGGGCTTCGTTTAGCATCAAAATTGTCGCATTTGGAGTTTTGAAAATCCATTTCTTATTATATGATATTACTTTTTGGATCAGATTAAGTGATAGAGTCTACAAATTCGCGGCTATACGTATTAATGGCTCGTTGAGCAATAACATTGTTGCCTTTGGAATTCAGAAAATCCTATAAGTGATTGTTAGCTATCACTGCTATCAGGCTGTACATATTAATGGCTTCAATGAGCCTCAAAATGGTCGCATTTGAAGGTTTAGAAAATCCACAAATGATTGTTTGTTATGACTGTTTGGAGCTGATAAAGGGCTATACGCATAATCGGAAAAAATTGTTGCATTTGGGTATCAACAAATCCACGACTGATTATTTATTTGGTACTTCATCTTCTAAAATGCGAATGTTCGAATTGATGGCTTTGTTAAGCGTCAGATTCATGCATTTGGGGTTCAGAAAATTCACCAATGATTGTTGAGAAACAAATGCATCAAAAACTTAGCACTGCAGAATTTAGGTTTGACGCCAATCTTCGTCGAATTTGACTGCTCACGCGATAAAAGTGATCACAGATGCCAGGTTTGGAAGATATCACACGTCACCAGCAATTCAATTTCGTTGTTGATTAATTTCCCTTTTTGGAGGCCTGAACAAACTGGATGGCTTTTAACGACTATAGTCTTTTAAAGAATATGGCCGCTTACCTCACCTACGACCCTGGTTCTATTTCTTATAAAACCTTTTGAGTTTTTTAACATCAGACTTTGTTTGGAAATTGATTAGTCCGTCATGTAATAACTAGCAATATGTCCATTTCAGTGAGAACAAAATTATGTCGCGCGCTGAACAAATTGATTGAACGAATCGCCCTCGTGTTCCTTTCGACAAGTTTATGGGATTAATTACACCGTCCGACAGTCCATATTACACTTGAAGCGGATGATACACGTGTAAAACTATATACAAAGTGGAGTTAATTGGCCTTTTTAGTTTTTCGTTTACTCATCCTGATGCCCCTTAAAAGGACTGCAAAGTTTCCAAGGATAAACAAATAAAAATTCTTATTCGTACCCTCTGATACTAATACAAGTGTCAAATGAAAGAGGAAAACATTTGCTAAAAAAAATCCTTTAAAGCATTAACAATCACATTATGTTTTCCCTCTTAAAAAGTAAAATATGAATAAACTATATAAAACATTAAAATTATTGCTAATGCTAAACTAATACAGATGGAATCGTTTTTCATTTGACACTTATACCGATATCAGAGGATACGAATAAGTATTTAAAAAATTGTTTTGAAAAATGATATCCTTTGAAGGAGCAATAGTATGAGGAAACGAAAAACTGAAAACGCCAATTAACTCCATTTTTGCTATAGTTGCAGACGTATATCATCCAGTTCAAGTGTAACGACTTTTCTCAAAAATTGCAGTATGATGTTATATTTGAAGGATGGAGAGTCTACACTTGAAATCAGACGGCCATAACTAAAATAAAATTCTCGATGCGGTTGCTAAAACTGCGACAATGATTTTGAAAACTGTTCTAAATATTTTATATGCATATGTTCTTTATCTCCTGTAATTTTCGGTATATCGAACACAATTTTTCGCAAAATAATTTCTCATCGCGATAACGATTTCATTATAATGTGTATTCTGTTCGGTAGAATTCCACAGAATGCGATATAATAAAATGCATGATGCGTCAAATGTTTGCCCAAGCCTGACGAATTGTAACAATATTTGTTAGGTCACATACACCAACAAATATATGTATATTCATGCAATCCATCCAAATACTCGTTGATTCATTTAAATCCATCCATAGAGCGGTGAGTATTAAATGGTAAAAAAATATACCACAAATCATTCATTCATTCATTCTGATGTCGTGAGTTGCAGATACTATCACAAGCTAGACATAATGGTAGTTGCAATGCAAATGGACTTAACTAATTATAGAAAATGGTACAGAATGGAGAGATTATATTAGAGGGAAAATTGTGATTGTTTTTTAAGTCCGTTAATAATTGATTGAATTTTTAAAGTCATTATTAATACTAATTTTTTTTAAATGCAAGTTTTGGTCATTCCAGATAACATCTCTCATTTTTTTACGGGAAAATGTTAAAAACAATTTAATAATAAATCACCAATGTTGGAACAAATTTACCCCACTTTGGGAATTCGTTTTTTTTGAAAACTTGGAAATCTAGTAATCTGTTTAATTGTATAAAAAATGTTGCACATAGTTCTGTTTGCAATTTAGCTAGCGAAATACACTGTACTATGTGTCATTTATGGTTTATAATGTTTTCATCATGTTATGGTTGGTCGTTGTTGTTGTCGTCGAAGGTGGTATTCCAAATGCACAATTTATTCAGATAGATGTTCATGCGTTCCACTATTGAGACTTTAGCTTCTTCTACCTCTGCCTGTCTCTCTCTCTCTCTTCATAAATTGCGTGTTGGCAACCAGCAAAAATTATGTCACATTTGTGTTGTGTTGCGTTACACTTTGATGATTTTGAAAATGAAAATCTATGTTGAGCAATGAATTGGTAGCTAGCTAGACTAACTACATGTAGTAGAGGATAGCAATTATTAGAAACAGTTAAGAACGAACGAATGTCTTCGCTAAGTAAACCATGGCATGTTAAAGGTTGTTTTTACTTTCAATTCAATTGGAGTACTGCACACACACAGTACTGCAACAAATTGTGTGATGGAAGCTCGTAGTGGGGGACAATAAGATTGATATAGAAGCAGTGTTAAACTGTAGCAAAATCGATGAGGATATTTTTCGAAATAAACGACATATTTTTTTAATATTTTAAAAATCTTAAAATTCAGAAGAATCTAAATATTCTTCTGTTGAAACTGGTTTGAAGACGAAAACCAAACACTTTTCCCAATTTTTTTTAATGAAAATATGTGGTTCACGTTCGAGTTGTTCCGATATAAGCGAATTCAAATGGCTTTATAAAATTCAGCGTTTTCATTTTTTCTTGGAATAAAAAGAAGTTGACTCCGTCGACCTCCGTCTTCTTACTGCTACAGAATGAAGCGGAAGAATCTATTCTTTAAATTTGCAAAAAAAAATCCACCGAATTTTACAAAATTTTAAGTCATTCGGACCAAAACAAACGATTTCATTTTAGGTTACATGGGCGGTATACGATGGGCGGGTCGATTTTGATGAAATTTTCAGAACTTTTTCATTTTGTTAATTTTAAACCCTATGCAACATTTCAAGACATTCAGAACTTTTTCATTTTGTTAATTGTAAACTCTATGCAACATTTCAAGACATTCGGAACGAAAAAAAAAAAAATTGTGTATAAAAAATGCATTTTAAGTTACATGGGCGACATGTGATGGGCGTGGTCGATTTTGATGAAACTTCATATTTTCCTTAATTGAGTTCTGAAAATGCTCGGTGCCAAGTTTCATCACTCTACGAGTACTCCTTATATAGCTTTTGTACTCAATTGTATACCACTGTGCGCCGTGGAGGCCAAGTCTCGAAAATCTCTCAGTTCGGCCTTTGCGCTGCTCCGTTTCATGGATAAAAAAATCAAAAAAATGACTTGCTTTGAATTAAATTTTTGATATCATTTTAAAGATAATAATAGTCATAATAAGTTTTTTTCTGAGAAATAGTTCTATGTGGCATCAAAAATGTGAATTTAAACTTTCGTTCGTGAGTAGTTGCAAAAATACATTTTTAGACGGATTTGAATATTCTTATACTTTCTGAATAGCTGAGGAGTGGTACGAATTTTGATTTTTTTATAATAAGATTTTTTGGAGAAATAGTTTTTTGTGGCACCAGAGAGTGGACAATTTGTATGTAAAATTAATTGATTCTGTACTTTCATTCGTGAGTAGTTGCAGCGAAATATCGCCCAAAACTACATTTTTAGACTAAATGGAATATTCCTATACATTCTGAATAGCTGAGGAGTGGTACGAATTTTTTTTTCATAATAAGATTTTTCCAGAGAAATACTTTTTTGTGGCACTAGAGAGTGGGCAATTTGTATGTAAAATAAATTGATTTTATACTATCGTTCTTGAGTAGTTGCAGCGAAATATCGCTCAAAACTACATTTTTAGACGGAATTGAATATTCTTATACTTTTTTAATAACTGATAAGATTTACGAATTTTGATTTTTATTAAATCGCAAAAAATATTTTTAATTATTTTTTTTAAATATTTAATTTTTAAAACGAACATTTGAAAACAAATCACTAACAGTTTTTCATAATACAGGGTTTTCCAACAAGAGATGTTATTTTGAATCCCCCGTAAGGTGAATGAGCCGTAAGGTGAATGAGTTGGATGATATTGACCTGGACAACGTTTACTTTCAACAAGACGGCGGTACGTGCCACACAAGTAACGAAACCATTGCTATTTTACGGGAAAAGTTTCCGGACCGTGTTATCTCTCGAAGAGATGATCACAATTGGCCACCAGCCACCAGCCCAGCGTCGATTCAAAACCTCAAAGATAGAAAATTTGTGAGGCTATCGAGGACATAGGGCAGCCACTTTGCGATTCGGTTATGGAAAATTTCATGAAAAGGATATGGTCCTGTAAGCGTGGTCGTGGTGGCAATTTGGCTGATGTTGTTTTTCATTATTAACGGCATACCTTCATCTTTATTATGAAATAAACATCCGATCATTTATCTCAAAAAATGGCATTTTTCTTTGAATACCAAAATAATACCTCTTGTAACAAGAGTCTTGTTGGAACCCCCTGTATTTTAGTTTGAACTTTAATATATTATAAAAAATCTGATTTTTTTCCGATACTATTTTAACCCTCATTTTGGGGAAAATTTGCTCAAACGGTGTTTTAAATTTAGTAATATCAGTATGAAATTTAAGTACATTCAGCAATATTTATTTAAAGTGTACTTTTATTTTAAGGAGGAAATTTGAAATAGTTGTTAATGATAAACTTATACAGACAGTAGCATGCATATATCGCCTTTGTATGACTCGGAAATGTACAAAAATAAATTATTTACACATCTATATATATAAATATATATATATAAATAATTATATATATAAATATATATGACGTCTTGTTTCCTGTGTACGTGGACTTGTTCATATTCAAAAGGTACTGTCTCACGTTGTAAGATATATTGCGACATTCTCTTTGGCTGTAAGTCCTACATTTCGTATTAAACTTTTGGATTTCCCAGTTTCGATTTTATTTTTCAAATATGTCATTAACATTATCTTCAGCTTCAGTTCCAGTTACTTTAATAGAAAAAATTCATATAAATTTACTTAAATAATCATCATCCCGCCTCTCGGACATCAACTGATTTAAATGCATAAATTATGAATGTCTGAATGTACGATTGTACTTATGAGCATGGGTATGTCTGCAGCTACAGACTGTAGACTACATTTAACACACCATCATGATTTTTGGAAACGATAACGATATTCACAACAACAACAGTACGCCCAGCAGATCGTTATCAGATTTTGCCTGTTATACAAGAGATTATCGCAACCGATAATTGTCAACATGTGACAGCCCCTATGATTTGATTAGTTAGTTGATCTCAATTCGGGGACAGCGGATAGCAGCGAACAAGCAGCGTAAACATGACTTCCAGAGACGGACAGAGGCAGAGAACTACTGCACCACAAATGCCACCAACAGGGAGGCGGACAGAACACGCAGACCAAGCCGCAAAACGGACATGCGCACAGGCCCTAAGTTGTTTGTGTCGCCGCACAGTCACTCACTTGAATGTTCTGTCAGTCAGTCACTTCAGCCAGTGTGAGTGTGTGCGTGCTTGCGTGTATGTGTGTTGCGAGTGAGTGACCATTTAATATGATTGTGCGGTATTTTTAATTGGTTACGATTGTTTTTCGACAGTTTCGAATCATTAATGGCCAACAGGGGCCACCGCCGCCCGCTTCACAGGGATTGAAAGCGCCGAGCCAAACATAGTATACTGGCTGCTGCTATGCCAAGATCACTATTCTTTTGTGACCTCCCCCTACTCTTGCGTTCTGCTCTGTCCCCACCACACCATAGCTGAATTAACATATTATTGATGTTGGAATAAAAACCAAAACATTTGCATAACTCTGCAACAGGCCACCACCATCACCATCAACATTAGCCATGTACCCCAGTCCATTTCTAAACTAGGTACATATGCATGGATATACACTGAATGCCATCAAAAAGCGAACATGCTTTAGGTTTTTTTGAAGTAGAGTGGAAGAAATGCACGACTTCAATAGAACACTGTAAGACAGTCCAGTTTACACTTGAACCAGATGATATATGTCTGCAAATAGTTTTTCAAAAAATTATTTTAAATACTTATTCACACCCTATAATAATGGCATAGGTGTCAAATTAAAGAGGAGCATATCTCTTAAAACCACTTTAAATATTATGATTCAGTTTGCCCTCTTAAAAAAGAAAACATATGACTAAATATAAAAAAAAAATGAGGTGTAAACTTGAAATGGTTGTTAATGCTAAACTTTTGGCTTCGTAGCTTTGTAGCATTTCCGTTTTAGAATGATTATTTGGTGCTCTTTATGAGCAGGTCATTCTGATCATTCTTCTTCGAAAAGTGTAATGTTCATATAGATGGCTTCGTTAATCGTCAAAATTGTAGCACTTGGGATAAACCCAAAAGGATTTCGAGGGTATATATATATATAAATAATCAGTTATCCCCACAAAGTTGAGTATGATTCTCATTGCTTTGAGCACAATGGGATTTGAGTGCACAAAATATAAGTAGTACTCGTAGAGTGATGAAACTTGAAAAAACTGAAAATGAGATGATTCATCAAAAGTGGCCACGCCCATCATATACCGCTCATGTAACTTAAAATTAACTTTTATATAAAATTCTTTGTTTCTCTCAGAATGAATAAAATGAAAAAGTTCAGCAAATGTCATCAAAATCGGTCACGCCTATCATATACCGTCCATATAACTCAAAGCGAATTTTTTAAACCAAAATTTTTGTTTTGTCCGAATGTCCTGAAATTTTAGACAATCTACAAAATAAAAAAGCTCTAAAAATTTCATCAAAATCGGCCACGCCCATCACATGTCCGTTCATGTAAGTGTTTTTTTTTTATAAAAACATTGAAACATTTGATTTGATCGGAATGTCCTGAAATTTTGCACAGGGTTAACGAATAACAAAATGAAAAAGTTCTGAAAATGTCATTAAAATCGGCCACGCCCATCGTATACCGCCCATGTAACTTAGAATGAAATTTTCATACAAAAATGTTTGGTTCGAGTCTTGAAATTTTGCATAGGGTTTGTTCAGCGATTGTTAAAAGTTGGTGGACAAATTTTAGGAATAGATTCTCCCTCTTCATTCTTTAGCAGTGAGAAGATGGAAGACGACGGAGTCAACTTCTTTTTATTCCAAAGAAATGAATTTGAATTTTATAAAGCCATTTTTATTCGCTCATATCTACTAAACCACACGTGCAATCCAAATAATATTTTTAAATTAAAAATGTCCTGGTTTTAATAAAAATTACATTAGAATGTTAGCAGTGGAAATATCGTACATACATAATGAACATTTGCATCAGTTTTCGTGTTACAACAATTAAGTGAATATGCTGCATTTTTTTTCAAGACATAAATATTACATTTTACTAAAAATAATTGTGGAAAATTGTTAGTGTAACGCTTTTCTATAGAAATGTATCATTAATTCATGATTTTTCATTAATTGTCGAAAAATGCCTTTTTTTGCCAGCAAAATACCATTGTGCGGCGCTAATGCTTTTATTCTTCTGTTTTCTTTAAGCATAAATACTTATTTGTTTTTATGATTCCAATTTAAACGATTTCGAAATTAACATTCCATTTTGACTGGCACTCACTGTACAACCAGCCAGCCAGCCATACAGTCGTCCACCACACCAACACATGCATCATTAACATAAATGAGAAAAATATTTATGCAGAGAAATTTAAATAGAATTTTTTATGGTGGTATGGGAGATAGAGTTTGATTCGCTTGGTGGGAATTCGAATTGGAAATGAAAATGGAAAAAAGTGTGATTTGAATGGCGGTCGGTTTTTTGTTTAATTCTTTCGGAAAACAAGGCGACAATGCCCTTTTGTTAGGTTGCCAAGAATCCAGTCAGTCAGTCAGAGGGTAGGGATAGCCAGCCAGACAGCCAGTCATGACATTTGCAATTCAATTATAATTAAAAGGCACAGCAGCAAATGTCCAGGTGTTCGCGCTGGTTTCATTATTGGTTGCCATGAATGTGGAAGGGTTCATTTCAGTTTCCAAATCATAGAAACTGTTAAAAATGCTACTGTGTGTGCGTGGACACACACACTGACGTATTTATGTAGTCTGTGTGTTTGTGTAATCGCATTTAATGCGTTATTAAATCAACAACAAACAGTGTCATGATCACTTTTCAACACATATCTGTTCATGTTTTTCATTTCGTTTCTAGTTTTTTTTTGAAAAGGGTACCCTACACAATACAGTTTGACTTATGTTTGAATCATGATTCAATATAAAAAATGTTTTCAATTTTTATAGGTTTCTGTGTAAATGATCTTATTGAAAATATATAAATAAATATCAACAAAGAATGACACTGTGATAATGTTCACTACTGAAATTGTTCCATAAAAATGATAATACGAAATGTTTTGGTACAGGAAATTTTATATTCAAAGTAGGCAGGAGCATGGGAATATATATTTTTGAGATATATTTTCATATAAAAAATTAAATTGTGAAGAGTTTTTCAACACATTAATAAGTTGGTGTGTGATAGGCTTACATATCGTCAGGTCAGAATATGTTGGCAAACATATCCCAAAAGTTGGTTTCGTCGTTATTATTTTTTCAAAAAATATTTTGATAATTAAAAAATATTTTTTGTATTGAAGTCAAGATATTTTGCAGATATTTTTGATGAGACACAGCTATTTGTTATAGTAAAAAATTTCACTTTATTTTTTTGGATAGTAAAAAATGTTTCTGTGATAGAAAATCATAACTGTGATATTTGCGATCTTAGAAAAAAATCATTGTGTTGTCTTTTCCTCCAATAAAAATTGACAGTGATATTTTTTCACAAATAAATAAAAAAACATTGTGATATTTTTACGTTAGTTAAAAAAGTTACTGTGATATTATTTGTAGTAAATCAATTAGCTATGATAATTTTCTGAGGCTTAAAATTTTACTGAAATAGTTTTTTCCATAGATAAATGACTGTGGTATTATTTCATTTAGGAAATTTGAGTAGTGATATTTTTCACAAAGAAACATTTCAGTGTGGTAGTATTCTTCAGCGAATAAGTTCATTTTGATATCTATTCCATAAGAAAAAATACAATGATAGATTTCCGCATGACATGTGTTACTAAAACACAAGGCTTTTTCCATCTATATAATATTTTTTTGACTATGCAATGATGTTTTTCAGTAGTGAACAAAATTAAAGAATTATTTTCCAGACACATAAAATATTTTCTTTAGTAAAAACAATCCCTATATTTTTTTTGATTGTGTTGTGATATTATTTCGCTTAGGAAATTAGAGCAGTGATATTTTCTAACAAATACAATTTTCACTGTGATATTTCACATAGTGAAGAAGTTTATTTTGTTATTTTTCCATAGGGAAATTGTGACTGTGATATCTTTCCGTATAGAAAATATGACAGTGATATTTTTTCGCTTAGCAAATTTTAACAGTGATATTTTTCCTTAAAGAAAAATTTTACTGTGATACATTTCTATAGTGAAAAATGCATTGCGACCACATAAACTGTGATAATTTCCCGTAGTCAAAGATGCTACTGTGATATTTTTCCACAGAAGAAAATTGCACTGTCATACTACTTCATCCAGTAAATAGTCAGTCGTGTGTATTTTCTATAATTTTTGTAGATTATTTTATAATTTCTATTTTGGAAAATATCTGTAATTGTTCTGCCGTTAAAAATGTTATTGTGATAGTTTTCCCCATAGAAAAATATGACTGTTTTATAAATATTTTTACGAAATTTGAACAATCATATTTTCCCACAAAGACAAATTTCGTAGAGAAGAATTTTATTCTTACTGTGATTTATTTCAATAGTGAAAAATGCATTGCATTCTGAAATTCTTTGCCGTGTTTTCTTCATATTGAACAAGATGCTACTGTTATATTTTTCCAGAGGAAAATTGTACTGTCGAATTACTTCAGCCAGTCTAATATATTTTCTACATAAAAAATGTTGAATTCTTATTATGGAAAAGTGTCTATACATGTTTTGTACATACAAATTTTACCATGAAATACAAATTTTATAACTGTGTTCTTATAATCATAAACAACAATATGATTTTTTATTCACTAAAGAGGCCCACTGTTTGGAACCGAAGTTGACTCTGCATCAATATCAAAGGAGTGAAAGAAGAGGCTAATGTCATGGAAAACAAAATATTTCGGTCATTTTTGAAAGCACCTTTAAATATGATATTTTCGTTTTAAACATGTAATTTTTTCAATAAATGACCAGAAATAATTGATTGAAGGCTTCCATTGATGTACAAAAAATCAAGTAGGCTCGTAGAAATGCGATGTTGCACAATTTCTCTTTGAATATGAATATAACCAGCATTACCTTTGGCCTATAGGTAACATTGGATAGGTTTTTAGAAGTTACGATTTTCCCTTTGTGTAGGTGTAGGTCATTGTGTAGTCGTTGTAGTCATTGTCTTGCAGTAGCTACACGTTTTTAGGTTTTTCTTTTAATGTGAACGCCGCCAACCAACCGTGAAAAGTCGAAAATGGTATTTCATCATTTTTAAATCGAGTTTGTTCGTTTTTCGGCGTTTTCATTGCTTATCTTCAACAACTTAACGCTTTCGGCATATGGGAGACAGCGAGACTGGAAACACTGATGTTTCTTGTCAGTCGCTCGAAAGAATAGATCGTAAAGAAGACGGACTAAAAGAAATATTCTACATTTCACAGTCTTGCATAACAGCCCCCTCCCCACCCACAAAAAAACAGGGTGAAAACTTTTTGAATCTCGACTCTAAAAATACTACTTCTATTCAATTCATCTATTCTTGTTTAGGTTTTTGCGAAATTTTCTCAAAAAAAAACAAAGGTTTTATTCTTGGTTTCTGTTTTTTGTGGAGCGGGGTTTTTTGTTAAACCACATTTGAGTTTTTGCTTTAAAGTGAGATTTGTATATTTTATGTACAAATTTGGTTTTTATTGTTTTGTGTATGTGTGTGCGTGTGTTTTTGGTTAGTTCGTTCATATGAATGAATGGCTTCGTTACTCATCACCTTTGGATACCCTCAAAATGTTCGGCGCATCAATACCAGCCATCCGTGGCGTGGCATACAACAGCACATACACAGCCACGTTTAGATATAAATCATTTGTAACTTATTCGCAAAAACTAACAGCAGCAACAACATTTACGTTTGAATTGAACAACACAACAACAAGACAAAAAGTGATCAAGCCAGGGTCTTTGGCTGTTTCGGTTGAGAGCATATCTGGGCTAGTACGGCTATATCTTAGATATTTGCACGCAAAAACAATACAAAAGTTTTTTTGTGTAGAAAAAATAAAATAAACAATCGAAATAGTTAATTTCATTATCTGTAAGTGCAATTGATAGAGAACGAATCTACGAGCCAACGGAGTAATTAAACATTTTCGTAAAAAGGAGACGACTTTATTCTAAGCTCAGCAGTAATAAGAACAGTTGTCCAATATTCAAGCATTAATATTATATAGCGATCCTCAATGTAGTTCAAAAATGATGGCCTTCAAATATATAGCATGTATTTAACATATTCTGGTGTATTTTGGCTTGCTGAACTAGAAAGCAATATTAAAAAAAATTATGGATAATTTTTTAGTAAAATCCCAATTTTCGTGGAAGGCACTTTTAAGACTCGCATTTTGGAAATATAGGACCGCTATATGTTCAATTAAATGATGACTGCAAATGTTGTGAATTTTACTTTCAGATAGAAACAGCAGTTTAGGAGCAGTTTCCAAAAAAAATGTGAAAATAATATATATTTCAAAAAAAATATTTTTATTTACACATCAAGTCGAAGAAGTTTTGCGACAATTCGCTAAAAATCACGTGAGTGTTACTATGTCGTCGAAAAGCCATGTCATCATTGACTATAATACCGACAAAATCGTCACATTGTTTTCGACGACTGTATTAGCGATAAGGTCGAAGGATTTTCGTCGGTGGTCGTATTAGCAACAATGTCTTCACATTCTCAGCAGCAGGCACAGGAAACAAGGTGGAGAATATTTCCCTTTATCTTACAGTTGAAATTCACATGAACGACTATCGTATTAGCGACATATTTGACATATTGTCATTGACGACATGTCAACGACAATGTCGTTCTTTTGTCGTTGGTCGACAATGCTGATATTAATGATCACAAATCATACCTTTAGAATACTCCAATAAAATAAAACAATTTAAATGGACCCTTTTGTCGATGTCCACATTAGAGAAAATATCGTCCCATCTTCGTCGACTACCACAATATAACGACAATGTCGTCACATTTTCGTCATCAGGTACAAGACAATAGTATATATGAACAAAAATGACGACCATCGTATTAACGACAAATTTGACATTTTGCAATCGACGACATATTAATGACAATGTCGGTGATATGTCGTAGGTGTCTGTAACTGACGTTACAAGTGATCTGAACGCATAGCTTTAAATTTGACATATTGTGTTAACAACAATGTCGTCGTATTGTCGTTGGTATCTATATCGGAACACATTCCTTTATCGTGTTCTAACAAAATAAAAACCCTTTAAATGGTCTTTTTGTCGACATCCACATTAGCGCAACTGTAGTCGAATTTTCATCGACGACCAGTATGTAACGACAATGTCGTCACATTTTTAACGACAGGTACAAGACAACAGTAAGCATCAAGAAAAATGTCGACACATCGTCGTTGACCATCGTATTAATGACAAGTTCAACACATTGTCGTGGGCGACATATTAACGACAATATCGGCGATATATCGTTGGTGTCTATATTACGTAACGTAATTGATGTTACTAGTGATCGGAACGCAAAGCTTTACATTTGACATATTGTCATCGACGACTTGTTAACGACAATGTCGTCGTATTGTCGCTGGCATCTATATTAACAACAATGGAGATACTAGTGATCGGAACACATTCCTTTATCATGCTCTAAATAAGACGCTTTCAAGGGGTCTTGTCGTCAACGTCCACATTAGCGAAAATGTCGTCGAATTTTCGTCGACGATCCCAATGTAATGACAGACTCAGCAACATTAAACAAAATGTCATCCCATTGTCGTCGACCATCGTATTAACGAAAAATTCAAAACATTTCCATGGACGACTTGTTAATGACAGTGTCGTCGTTATGTCTTTGGTGTCTATATTAACGTCATTGCTGATACTAACGATCAGAACCAATATTCCAAACAAAAAATGCAAGATCCTAAAGGAAGAAATGGGATCTTCATTCAATTAAGTGGGGAAATCAGAGTGTACACTGGTCCCAAATCCATTTTTTTGGTCAGAAATTAAAAAAAAATGGAAATTGCCTGATGTGTATATATTTTCTTTATGGCATCATTCCGAGCAATCAAGAAACTGTACTGGAGAAAAATTGGTGGCAATATTAATATTAAAAAATATATTTCCGGAAAGTCTGGTTCGAGGTCATGAACAAATCAAAAAGCTGATGTTTAGTTTTTTTTAATTGTTTTATTCTCAACTTTGAGAAAGTACTTCGAAAAGAAAGGGTTCATTGTTTTTGCTAAAACTTAATATCCCTGAGGATGATCGTCGATGACGATCGAAATATCGGAAAAGAATAAGTAAAACAATTTAAAAAAAAAAAAAAAACAAAACATCAGTCTTTTAATTTATTCATGACCTCAAGTCAGACTATCCGGAAAAATAGAAAATAAAAGGTCAACTATACATAAAATTAAACATTAAAAAATATTATAATTAAAAATACTCGCAGTTTAGTAGATAATATCTAACATATCTTGGAGAAAAATTAAAATGAGTAAAACAAATGAAAAGATGACTAAGCAAATTCATTCAATTATCTGTAAGTAGATTTGTAGCATCACTCAACTGTGAAAGCCTCTTTGCGTGGCGGATTTTAAAGTCTTTAATTTCAACGATATTCGAACTATTATCAAACGTTTAGCATAAATTACAGCAATGATTTCTTGAAAATGATATATGTTTACATTTTTCCAATTAATTCCTATATCACAATGCAGAAGTCGCTGGATGTTCATCAATTTCCATAGAAATTTCGTATGCATCTTATCTAAAATGAATTATGCCGTCAAATCTTCTACGCTACCCAGATCGGTACCATCAATAACTTTACGAAAAATGAAATCTCTTAACAGAAATGTTAAGCTTGAAAAAAAACTTCAAAGATGCGCACTAACTATTCCATGTTCGTCTAATTTGGACCGCTTCGGTTTGGTCCATTCCCGAACAAATACCATTAATTTCACTTTGTTATCAGAGACTTTGAAAGCTACCAAATTGATTGTGATATTAATGGTGTTTTACACATCATAATAATGTGTCAAGAAACCATAAATTCAATTAATTTATTACAAATGTCAACAACAAAAACAACAGACACACAACTGGATAAAAAATTAATAAATACAAAACACACACAGCATGAGAGCAGCAGAATACGACAGACAACGGGAATGGGGAACGGGAAACGAAGAGATGGATGCGCGGATGCACAGTGATGACAAAAGGCCTAAATATATATTATAAGAAGTTGGACCATAACATAAAGCAAACAAATGATAGCTGTGGAAAATTTAAAGAGGAAATGAGAGAATATTGAATTTTGAGAATTGTTAAAATTATAAAAATCATGTTCATTCCTCTTTCAAAAATTCAAAACCTTGGATAAATACCATATTTATTACGGGAAAGTATTAAATCTATTTTTGTATTTTTTTTTTGATTAATAGCAGACGTATGCGTTATTTGTTTATTTACCCTAGTAATATTACGTATACGCCTACATGTATAGTATGAATAAAAGAGGAAAAAACAATTCGCATTTTAGCCATCCTATAGAAGTGATCATAACTTGGGTATTTATGCATAGATTTTTCTTAAAAAATGTCTCATTTTCATCGCAAAGAAATAGGCTTATCATACTACAACCTGACAAATTTTCATATTTGTTTTTATTAAAAATAATCTTTATGTATATAAACCATAAGAAAATTTATGTAATTTCTGGGTTTTATTATAATAAAATAAGTAAAGATTAGGACCGAATTTTATATGTCTTCCATCCAGGAGTCCAGTTCTCTGTATTGTGGGAGGATATAAGAGTCGGTGCCATATGAGGAAAAATTTAATATTGGAGTGGATGATATCAAAAGGATTTTTAATATTTCTATGGAAGATATCAAAAAGCCAGAGACGTTTGGTAGAAATAAAATTCCAATACCACTTTTCCCCCTCTTCGAACCACAGTGCCTCAGACGGATGCATGATCAAATTGTGAAGAAGAAATAGAAAAAAAAACAAAAAACATTAATTGTTGCAGACAACACACGAATGCTTTCCAAATGCATTAAAAGCTGTGAGAGGGGAACGGGGGAGAGATGGTAGGATGGCAAAACGAGCAGAGGAGTTATCATTTAAATTATGAGATTAATTTAAATTTGTTGTTACAAATCCAAATCCAAAAAACAACAACCGTGATGACCAACCGACCGACCACCTTAATTAAGTCAAAATATAAAAACTAATGGTCAAACAAAAACAGCCAAAAAGCGATACGAAATGAAACTGAAATACATTCTAAATGAAACTTGACAATGTTTCATGGGGGGAAGGGGAGACATTTTCCTGAACTGATATTAAAATGTTAAGGCCATAAGTGAAACTAATTTTTAATTAATTTAGATTAGACATCCCAAATAGCCATAGCCAAAGCCAAAAGCCATCAAATGGTTGGTACGGCTGTGTGTGTGTATGTGTGGGGATGTGTCTGTTTTGTTTTACAAATAAGGAATTGTAAACATTTCGTTCGAAGGGCTCCCCCTACAGCCCACGCTGGCGCCACTTGTTTCCCTTTAGCTGCGTTTCCAATCGTTGGCGTTCGATCATTTTGCTTGCAACGCTGTGGAGATTATAAATCTTGAGACGTTAACACGGTGCTGGTGCTGCGGTAGAAATGGTAGCTCCGCCGTTTTTTCTCTTGTTGTTGTTGTTGTTATATATTTCTTGTTCGAAATTAATTTCCGTTTCAATATCAATAACATAAATAAAATAAAAATAAAAATCAAATTAATTTAATTGTTTATCCAAACAAAGTCAATTCATCTTGTTACGGATGACGATGGTGATGATGCTAATGCTGATGTTGGTGTGTGGTTTGTTGCTGGCTGGCATTTGAACACGTCTAATGATGCAGCCACGTTAGAGAGGTGATTTGAAGCACCCTACATATGGCCAGAAATATATTTGCAATTTGAAATATATTAAATTATTGATTAGACTATGAAACAAAGAAATACAAATTTTGTGCCCGAGACTTAAAAAAATTTTTTGTGTACATTGAGTGAGTACTGTTTCATAAAATCAACACACAAAAATATTACGGATAAACTTAAAAAATATATAATTTTTTTATTTTTTTTAAATGAGACCTAAAAATTTATTTTTTGTCATAAAAACAACACAAAAATTTTTGAATAAATCGAAAAAAAAATATTTTTTAAATTTAAAAATTTTTATGGTTAAATTTAATTTTTATTTTTTAAAATAAAAATAAATAATTTTTGTTCGCGACATAAAAAAATTCATAAAATCAATACAAAATTAAAACTAAAATTATATTAAAAAATATATATTTAAATTTTAATAACAATTTTGTGCCCGAGGCCAAACAATCCATAAAAGCAACACAAAATATTTTTTATTGATAAATTAAAAAAATAATTTTCTTAAAATAAAAATTTACAGTTATGCGTGCATTGAGGCATTGACTCATAAAATAAACACAAAAACTTGCTTATGGATAAATTAAAAAAGATATTTTTTTTAATTATAGAATATTTTTAAAGAACTTTTTTAATTAAAATTTTGTGTCAGAGACCAAAAAAAATATGTTTGGGTTTGCATACTGATCAATAAAATCAACAGCAAAAAATTTATGGAAATATTTTTTAAATTACTTTTCAACTTTTTTACTACTGTTTAATTCTGACTCATAAAATCAACACAAAAAATCTATGGATAAATTAAAAAAAATAAATTTGTTGTGTGATACTGATTCATAAAATCAACACAACAACATTTTTATGGATAAATTAAAAAAATATATTTAAAAAAATAAAAATGTTGTGTCTCCGAGACCTAAAAATTTATTTTTTTATGGACATATTTTTTAAAACAATTTAGTTCAGCTTGATTTTTTAAATATTTTTGGTTTTTTTTTATTGAGAAATTAAAAAAATATATTTTTAAATAAAAATAAAAATATAAATAAACAATATTTTTATTTTTATTGGAAAATATATTTTTTTAATTTATGAATAAAAATTGTGTTGACTTTATGAATAAAAAATAATTAAAAAATAAAGCCTACAAATTTAATTTTTTAATTATTTTTTTCTAACTTTTGTATTTTCTTTAATTTTTTTTTTTATAAAGTCAATACAAAAATTTCGTATTGATAAATTTAAAAAAAAAATATTTTTGTTTAAATAAAAAAAATCTGTCCGAGACCAAAAAATTAGTTCTTGTGTGATCATACTGATCAACACAAATATTTTTTTTTTTTGAAATTATTTTATTAATAAAAAAAGATATTTATTTTTAACTTTTTTATTTTTGTCTGATTTGTCTTTTGTCTCTTTTTCATACTGATTCGTACACAAAAATTTGTTATTGATAAATTAAAAAAAAAAATAAATATAAAAAATTATTTCCGATACCTAAAAAATTATTTGTATGTGTATCGAGGCATACTGATCCATAAAATCAACACAAAAATATTTTATGTATTTTTTGTAAATTATTTTTTTTAACCTTTTATTTTTTACAAAAATTCCAATTTTCGCCGAAGGTATCTTTAACGTTTGTACTTTCATTTTGGAAACATAAGTTTGATAACACCCACTTATATGCCGAATTAAATGTAATTATGAAACATAGAAACAGTGGTATAGGAAAAGTGTTTTGCTTGTTTTTGTTTTGAAAATTTTTTCGTCAATATCTATAGGCCTATCAATAGTTTTAATTTTCCCCATTTCTGTAACTTTACAAAAATACCCAGCAGTGTGCTTTCCAGTCGACTTGAATCGCCATAAAATCCACCCAGTGCAAGATTGCAAGCATTAAAAATATCTCTGCTACCACTTGACTCGTGGCATTTTTTAAACATATTTCTTTTTATCAACTAACAACAAATGATTCGTTCGTATCTAAATATCATTTCTATAAAACGAAACATTGATTATACGAAACAGAAATACATTTAATTAGTGTGAGTGAGTGAGTGAGTGTGTAACCTAAACATTTTGACACACGCCGGATATGACCAAAATCGACAAAAACGAACAGAAAACAAAACCCGTTGAATCCACATTCAATGCAACAAATTTATGATTATGTTGTTATTATGGCGAAGAAGAAGAAGTGAAGACCAAACGAAAACACCAGGTCTGTTTGGTGAAGACCACGAAGACAATAACTAAATATATATAAAATTTAAAATGCATTTAATGTTTGCATTCAACAAGAAGAAAAAACTACATAAAAACAAAGAAATTACTCATCCACAGACCCTTTAAACAGCCAAGAAGACGCAGAAACAGCAACAGTACTTGTTGTTTCTTTGACTTCCCTTTTGGTCTCAATCAATATCCGGTGGTGGTGGTTCAATTCAAAATATTTTATTTTTCCCCATTTTCAAATTTAGCAAAAAAAAAACACACACACACGGCAAAGTGTGAATAAAAGTGGCAAAACTGAATATAAAAGACAGAAAGAAAGGGCTAAATGATCATTTGTTTACTACTCACCACCACTGTGATGTTGTTGTTGTTGCTGTCTTCCCGGGGTTGTTCCTCCTCCTGTTGTTGTTGAAGTTTTATCACTGGTCGCTGTTGTGTTGGCCGTCGATGCCGTCAAGGAGGACAACGACGACGCTGACACTGATGATGATGATGACGAAGACGACGACGATGATGACGACGAGGACAACGACGATATGGATGTTGTTGATGTATTGAAATCCTGTGGTGTTAGACGACTGTTTGCTGTTGTTGCTGTTGTGTTGTTGGTTGTATTTGTGTTATTGTTTGATGTTGTTGTTGTCGCTGTTGTTGTATTGTTATTATTCCTAGTATTACTATTATAGCCTAATTGATGGTCCGATCCACAGACTGATGCATTTGTTGCTGATGTGCCATAAGAACTGTTTGTTGTATTTAAACAGTCATCCAGAGGTCTTTCGCAATCTGGCCAAGGAAAGAAAGAATGAAAAAAGAACAAAATTAGTTTTTTAAAACCGGGAAAATATTGTCGAAAATATATGAATAATATTGGACATGTATTAATTAAATGAATAAAAGAAATAAAATAAATAAAGTAAATAAAAAATAAACAAAATAAATATATTAAATGAAACAAATAAAATAAAATAAAAAACAAAATAGATTAAATAAAATAAGTGAAATAAATTAAAATAAAATAAAAACATAAAGTAAATAATAATAAAAAACAAATAAATAAAAAATAAGATTCATATTATAAGTAAAGTAAATAAAATTAGTAAAATAAATAAAAAATAATAATTTATAAATGAAATAAATATAACTGAACAAATAAAATGAAATACATAAGAACTTTGTTATAATAAATTTGTTATATAATTTTTGTTATATCAAATTCATAAATAAAATAAAATAATAAATAAATAAAATAATAAATAAATAAAACTAATAAAAGCATTAAAATAATTCAAAAATAAAATAAGTAATAACAAATATAATAAATAATGAAATTCAATAAATAACATAAATAATAGTATAAATAAACAAATAAACAACAAAGAATTTTGGATCTGTTTTATTTTTTATAATTTAAATTATTTATTTAGTTTAAATTATTTTATCTTGTTTCTGTAGTTATGTGTATACGATTTTATTTATCTAATAAACCAAATAAATTAAATATTTAAAAAATAAATTAAATGAAATAAGTAAAATAAATAAAAAGAAAATAACTAAGATAGATAAAACAAGTAAAGAAAGGCTAAAGTAGGTCGGGGCCGACTATATAATACCCTACATCACTCCCTGCGTATATACCTTTTTGAATAAAAATTTGATAAACTTCCGATGTAAATTGTGGGTTCTAGAGGGGTAATAATAAAAATGGGGGCCATTTGTAAAGGCGCTACATTAAAAATTGGGTCCATATAGATCACTTTCAAAGTAGGTATTCTTAGAATGAAATATGAATATAATATAATCTGCAAAATTTAAAAAACTTCCGATGCAAAATGTGGGTCCTAGAGAGGTAATAATTCAAATGGGGACCCACTTGTAAGGGCGCTACATTAAAAAGTGGGCCTTTATAGATCACTTTCACTTTATTGAAATATAACATGATCTGCAAAATATTATCAAGATCCAATGTAAGATGTGGGTTCTTGAGCGATAATAGTGTAAACTGGGGGCCCATTTGTATGTGGGCTATACCAAAAGATTAACCTATATAGCTGGCTTTCAAAATACGTGTTTCTAGTATAAATGTAACATTGTGTGGAAATTTGATCAAGATCCGATGTAAAATGTGCATTTTAGAGCAGTAATATTGGAACTCGGATGTACATTTGTATGGGGACTATATCAAAACTTTGACCCATGTGGTCCACTTTCCCGTGAGCTGTTTCAAGTTCAAATATAACACGATTCTGAAAATTTGGTCAGGATCCCATGTAAAATGTGTATTCTAGAGCAGTAATAGTGTAAAATATATGGATATTTATATGGAGGCTATATGTAAATCTGAACCGATTTTCTCCAAATTCAATACCAATCGTTCTTGGCCAAAAAAAGTAACTTCCGCCAGATTTCATGAAAATCGGACTACAATTGCGACCTGTAGAGTGCGAACAAGCTTAGATGGACAGCAGACGGACAGACGGACAGACAGACATCGTTAAATCGACTCAGCTGGTGATTCTAAGCCGATCGGTACACTTAAAGGTGGGTCTAGCTCGATTATTTCATGGTGTTACAAACATTTGGCGCGAAACTAACTTATAATACCCTAGTCCACGAAGTGGTGTAAGGTATAATTAATAACATAATAAAATTAAAATAAAGAAAAAATTAAGAAAAGAGATAAAATAAATATCATAAATAAAGTAAGTAAAATAAATTATATAAATAATAATAATAAATAAAAATAATTAAAAATAAATATAATAAAATAATTAAATTACATAAAAAATAAATAAATAAACATAAAATAAATATCATAAATAAAGTAAGTAAAATAAATGAAACAAATGAAATCAATAATAATAATAAATAAAAATAATTTAAAAAATGAAATTCATAAATAAAAAATAAAATAAGTAAAATAAATGAAAAAGGATAAACAGTGAATAAAATACACAAATAAACAAAATAAATAAAATAAACAATAAATATTTTTTACCCATTTTATTTATTTTATTTTTTATCATTTTAATTAATTTATTGAAATTATGTATTTTCTTTAACTTGTTTGTCTTGCATATTTAATTTTATGCAACTTATTACTTTAGTTAAATTTTATTTTATTAATTGTTAATAAATTTGAATTTTAAAATAATAAAAAATATATAAAAAGCAAAATAAAAATTATAGTAAATAAATAAAACAAATAAAATAATAAAATAAACATTAAATATTTTTTCTATTTCACTTGTTTTATTTTTTATAATTTTAATTTATAATCTTATTAAAATTTCATTATTTTTTTTTTAATTATAAAAATAGAATAAATTATAAAAAAAAATTAAATAAAATAAAAAATAAATAAATAAAAAATAAACTAAATAAAAATAAAATAGAAATAAATACAAAATTAAATTAAATAAAAAGAAAATAGAAGTAGAAATAAACTTAAATACATTAAATAAACAAAATAAAAAATACTCCTCTTCACAAAAAGTAACATATTAATGCAATGTTTTCATTGGCTCACTTTTAATGATAAACTACATTGATATAACGATTTTCTGACAATATAAAGTTAAATTTGTAGCCATCATCCTGGTGATAAATAAAAGCATGAAAAACTAAGGAAGCGGCACTGGCTTACTGCCATATTACCCCGAAGCTGTGACACTTTTTTAATTAATTTTTAACTTCTTAATCTTTTTTCGCCACCCACTCTAATGTACATACATTATGTACATTACATCTGCTAATAGATTATTTCATTGCAATTCTTACACATTTTCCTTGAACATTTTATATTTTGCCCACAAAACTAAATGAAATTGAACTAAAATTGATTGAAAATATTATAAACTTCCTGCTTTGGCCAATAAACTTAACATACGTTGATGTTCTTGCAGCAGCAGAGCCATAATAAATCAAATGCCAGGGAGGAAAGAAAAGGTGTTCATTTTCATGGGACGGCGGAAAAAGCGAGCAAATGCCCAGCAGAGAATGGAAATATAATTTTCGAAAGTAGACAACCGCCAGTAGCCAACAGCCGCCGCCGCCACGCGCTGCGTCGTTTATTGACTTCTAGTGTTTTTAGTGGCTAAAAATAGACACTTTTGCACACAGTCCAAGCTGGCGCGCTCCAAAAGAACCCTAAATCACCAGGAACGGGTTTGCAAAACGGACGTTGTTTTGACGGTTCAGTTTTTTTCTGCTCATAAACGAATTTGTTATACCCCCTCTACTCCTGGGACAGCTTCCCCGGTTCCCCTTCCACCACAGGTGTATGGGAAAACACCGTTAAACATATCTCTTGGCGAGAGAGGGTTTTCTGCGCGTGATTGGCAAAGCATCGGCATCTCCCCCCTGGTTCCGAACATACCTCAGCAGCACTTTGATGGTCAGCAGCTAAGGTTGTTGTTAACAAAACTCAACTCTACTCGACCGGACTGAAAGTCTGCTGTTGAAGACTGCATGTGTCCGGGCAGAGCATACAGCGAATAGAGTTAATGCAATACTAACGACGACGACGTTGTATGGTCTGTATGGTGGGGGGCATTACCATCAGCCACATCAGCATCAACATCAGCAGACATTTTATATGATGGTGATTTTGTTACCTCGAAGACATCCGTTTTTAAGCTGATTTTCCGTTCTATTTATCAGTTTCTGCCTGCGTTTATTTTTTGCTTGCATTGTATTATGATTTTTCGCAAGAGCTTATTATATGGTCAATACAAGTCAAGTATGGACAAAAAAAGGTAATAACATTTAGCACAGAGAAGAACAATCGGTGGCAGAACCGAGGGGAGCTCTTAAATGGAACTAGGCGATATAGGCATAGGTATCTCAATGCCATCATAATATTTTTCACACATTTGGCAATAGTTTCAAAAAAGTGGACAAAAATTTGAAAAAATTATTTTTATAAAAAATGCCGAATTAGAAAAAATCAGGAAAATATCTGTTACAAAATGCAATCGAAATAGTGGAACTACCTCAGTAAAATACATATCGTTAGCTTAACGTGAAAATGTGCTAAGTCATCTTTTTCAAATTTTACAGGAGAGACAAAAAACCTAATAACTTTTAAATAAAACATTATTTTATTAAACTCTAAATGCAGTAACCTCAATGTCATAACTACTCAACGCAAAGGACAAAAAAAAAAACTAAAAAAAACATGCATTTTACCCCTATCAGCTTTTTATTGAGTTAGCAGTTTTTCTTACTTATTTTTTTCTTTTTTTGTTTGACTTAGCACATTTTACTAAACTTATTTCTTCATAGTATTAATAAATAAAATTAAAGCAATGTAGTTTCAAAAATAAAAAGGTACTTCTTTATTTGTTAACATTGATCACAAATTATATGCAGTCTTATTTCATTGCTGCTATTTAATATTTTATATAAAATTATATAAAAATTATCACAAAGAACAATTTTGCAGTCTTACTCCTGCTGCTAGTAAAAGTTATATAAAAAATCAGTAAAAATTTTATTATTCGAAAAGCAAATCATCATAAAATTTATGATGGTCCTTAGGCAAAGTAAGTTTCAAATATTGTAGATTTTCATATTTCTTACGTTTAATTGGTATTCTGTTTTGGTACAGTTGTTCTAAATTGTACCAATTTAAAGCAACTACTTTTTGATCAATTCTTTGCGGCAGAATTTTCCATAAAGTGGCGAACCGTAATTTGAAAAAAAAATTCTCGATCTGGTGTATATTTTAATGCACGAATGTCTGTGACTTTGGCATCACCTTTGGTACGTCCAGGACGAATACTTTTACAGAATTCAATATTGTTAAATTTTTTAAAAAAATCATGTGTCAAATAAGTCACATCGTATGGCATAGGCTTTTTTCTTGCTGCTTTACATATTGCGATATATTCGGCAGGAACATCGATATTTTTATTCTTCATAGCACGCTCTATGGTAGAGTGGACACTATCGGCCTCCATCTGCTTATGCCCGGTCTCCAGTATTTTCTGCTCTATCACAATGTTGTGCTTAATATCAGTATTTAGAAGTGCGTTACTCATTACACTATTCCGGTTTCGGTAACCACATCCATCACTATAAAATGTAATCTTAATAGGGTTATCACTGTTATCAAGGCTGGGAAGAATTTTGGTTTCAATAAAATAAACCCATATGCTTGAAAATTCTTCAGCATTCACACCTCCTTCAGCTTCATTCCAGAGAAAGCAATACCCTTTTTTGTTTATTATGTTGAAAAAAAACAAATTGTGAACCTGTAATTTCGTTCTATAATACAAGCTGCTGACTTGGGATTTCGGAGCCATGAGTACAGCTTGAAGGTCTACCGTAAACACATTGGATTCGTCACACCTGTCTTTGTTCTTTTCCATTCTTGCTTCTTCTTTTTTTTCTTGGTGACAAGAATATTCTTCCAGTGGAGTAGTGCCGGCAGAATAACGTGCACATATTTCACACTGGTCCTTCTTTGGTGCAAACAAGCCAAGATTTCTTCTCTCAAATACCGAATGAAACGTACGTAAGGAAAGTGGCCGGACGTTGTGAGTTGCGCACCAATCTTTTGAATAAAAATCATAAAGCATTTGCTTAGAAGAAGAAAAAACATGACTTAGCGCAATTTCTTTGACAGTCGTGAAGTTAGCACATTTACACATCATTGCCAACATCAAGTAAAAATTATTCAAATTCATAGTTTTTTTTTTAAGTGTGTATTTTGAATTTATTTCTAAGAATGCATCAAAATCTCATTTTTCCAAAAAATTGACTTAGCACATTTTCACGTTAAACTAACGATATAGAAAAATTTACACACATTTGTGGTTATTTAAAAATATCACATTTTCAAGATAAGTGAAGGCTTTTCAAGAAATTTCATAAAAAATAAAAATATAAAATCAAATAAATAAAGTAAAAATAAATATATAATAATAAAATAAATAAATAAAATAAATAAAATAAATAAAATAAATAAAATAAATAAAATAAATAAAATAAATAAAATAAATAAAATAAATAAAATAAATAAAATAAATAAAATAAATAAAATAAATAAAATAAATAAAATAAATAAAATAAATAAAATAAATAAAATAAATAAAATAAATAAAATAAATAAAATAAATAAAATAAATAAAATAAATAAAATAAATAAAATAAATAAAATAAATAAAATAAATAAAATAAATAAAATAAATAAAATAAATAAAATAAATAAAATAAATAAAATAAATAAAATAAATAAAATAAATAAAATAAATAAAATAAATAAAATAAATAAAATAAATAAAATAAATAAAATAAAATAAATAAAATAAATAAAATAAATAAAATAAATAAAATAAATAAAATAAATAAAATAAATAAAATAAATAAAATAAATAAAATAAATAAAATAAATAAAATAAATAAAATAAATAAAATAAATAAAATAAATAAAATAAATAAAATAAATAAAATAAATAAAATAAATAAAATAAATAAAATAAATAAAATAAATAAAATAAATAAAATAAATAAAATAAATAAAATAAATAAAATGAATAAAATAAATAAAATAAAATTAATATAATAAATAAAATAAATAAAATAAAAAAATAAATAAAATAAATAAAATAAATAAAATAAATAAAATAAATAAAATAAATAAAATAAATAAAATAAATAAAATAAATAAAATAAAATAAAATAAAATAAAATAAATAAATAAAATAAATAAAATAAATAAAATAAATAAAATAAATAAAATAAATAAAATAAATAAAATAAATAAAATAAATAAATAAAATAAATAAAATAAATAAAATAAATAAAATAAATAAAATAAATAAAATAAATAAAATAAATAAAATAAATAAAATAAATAAAATAAATAAAATAAATAAAATAAATAAAATAAATAAAATAAATAAAATAAATAAAATAAATAAAATAAATAAAATAAATAAAATAAATAAAATAAATAAAATAAATAAAATAAATAAAATAAATAAAATAAATAAAATAAATAAAATAAATAAAATAAATAAAATAAATAAAATAAATAAAATAAATAAAATAAATAAAATAAATAAAATAAATAAAATAAATAAAATAAATAAAATAAATAAAATAAATAAAATAAATAAAATAAATAAAATAAATAAAATAAATAAAATAAATAAAATAAATAAAATAAATAAAATAAATAAAATAAATAAAATAAATAAAATAAATAAAATAAATAAAATAAATAAAATAAATAAAATAAATAAAATAAATAAAATAAATAAAATAAATAAAATAAATAAAATAAATAAAATAAATAAAATAAATAAAATAAATAAAATAAATAAAATAAATAAAATAAATAAAATAAATAAAATAAATAAAATAAATAAAATAAATAAAATAAATAAAATAAATAAAATAAATAAAATAAATAAAATAAATAAAATAAATAAAATAAATAAAATAAATAAAATAAATAAAATAAATAAAATAAATAAAATAAATAAAATAAATAAAATAAAAAAATAAATAAAATAAATAAAATAAATAAAATAAATAAAATAAATAAAATAAATAAAATAAATAAAATAAATAAAATAAATAAAATAAATAAAATAAATAAAATAAATAAAATAAATAAAATAAATAAAATAAATAAATAAAATAAATAAAATAAATAAAATAAATAAAATAAATAAAATAAATAAAATAAATAAAATAAATAAAATAAATAAAATAAATAAAATAAATAAAATAAATAAAATAAATAAAATAAATAAAATAAATAAAATAAATAAAATAAATAAAATAAATAAAATAAATAAAATAAATAAAATAAATAAAATAAATAAAATAAATAAAATAAATAAAATAAATAAAATAAATAAAATAAATAAAATAAATAAAATAAATAAAATAAATAAAATAAATAATTAAATTAATAAAATAAATAAAATTAATAAAATAAATAAAACAAATAAAATAAATAATTAAATAAATAAAATAAATAATGTAAATAAAATAAATAAATAAAATAAATAATGTAAATAAATAAAATATGTAAAATAAATAAAAAATAAATTTAATAATTTAAATGAAATAAATAAACAAAAATAATATAATATAAAAAATATATAAACTATAAAAAATACAAACAAATTAAAAATATTAATAAATAATACAATAAATTAATATTAATGCAATAATGTATTTACTGAAAATCTACGTTAATATAAGGATTTCCTATCAGCACAAAGTTGAATTTGTGGCAATCCACGTATTGATAAAATTATAAAAAAGACAAATTCCGAAAATATCCCTCACAGAATGAGAGGAATGTTCTAGCGATATTCCCCCGAAGTTGCGACAATTTTTTAATATATTTTCGACTACTATTATGGTCAATGTTGCTTCGCAACCCTTTTTCGCCACTCACTCTATAGTGCATCTGCTAATAGAATAACATAAAAAATATTTCACTTCAGTACCACTTCAGTAAGCATTTCATAATATCAACGAAACTTTTTTGTGACAATAACGTAAAAACTAAATTGATTCTATGAAAGTTTTCTACTTTAAGTGTAGTTAAGCTAAGACTGATAAAAAGCAATAACAATAAAGATAAAATAATAATTTGCAGCGCTTCTGCAAATGAAATAAAGCCCGATATTTGTGTATACCTCAAATCACCTGCAAAAATAATAAACGAATAACTATGACAAGCAATTTGAAAGTAAAGCGAGTAAGTATAAATAAATAAATATTTGCTATAGGCTAATACATATTTGGAACGTTTGTAGAAAATTAAGTGCGCATAAAAGTATACGGTCTGGTATAGAAATCTATTATCTCCTTATTCGGAGACGGAATATAATGAAATATATACATTATATAAGTTGGATTATGAGTATGGAAACTATATGAAATCGGTCGAAGTCTCCCAATGTATGCAAGGCTTATTGGAAGTCTTCACGACATCATAATGATCGAGGGTATGTCGCGGGAACAGTCTATGCACATCGTCAATGAAATTTTCATATAAGTGTCGGAAAAACTCACACAAGATCAGGTGAGCGACGCTTCGATCATATAAACGACAATATCGTCACATATCTGAGTAAAATCTTTTATACAATTTTACTCCAATTTTGTTAAATTTTCGTTAAGAGAAAGAAATATAACTAAGTATGAGTAAAGACTTCCAAAATAGATCATCTACTAGAAATAGGTTAGTAGATTTACAATTGAGTAAATTCATACTTGTGTAGACGAAAGTTTGCAAGGTTTTAAAACAAAACAAAAAATTCTTGTATGAAAAAATCCATTTAAGAAATTTTAATGGAAAAAATGTAAAAAATATGTTATTGTATTTTCTGAAATTTATGCCCAGTTTTTCAAGTATTAATGAACTTCAATATGTTTAGAAAATTCTGGAATATTAATCTAAGAAGAAGAGATTTATTTATTCAATATTTCCAGTATTATTCTACACAGTCACTTGCCTTTGCAACAACCATGCATTAATAGTTGAACTTATTTCTTATTTCATGTTGTCATTTTTGTATTAGTTCGACATGCTCTGAAGCAAAATCATTTGTTTGAATTATTTTTTGTTTACTCTTTACTTGAATTGAGGGAAAATGCACTTCAATTGAGGAAAATATCATAAAAACTTAATTGGTTTGAGAAAAAGTTACTGAAATTTTCCTCATGTTGAGGAATCAAAGCATGAGGATATATTTTAGTTAATTTTAACTTATTGTCGGTTCACTTTTTTCAGAGTGTATTAGCGACAATATCGTCACATATTATTGATAATGTCGTTACATTCACGTAAAGTCCATATTTTGAACAATGTCGTCATATTTTCAACGACGGTCATATTAAAGACAAAGGTGTCGGATATTCTCAAGAATCTTGCCGCATCATCGTTGACGGTCATATTTGGCGACAATTTCGTCACATTATCGTAGAAGTCCAATATTAACAACAATGCCGTTGGAATGACGATGTCACCATATTGACGACAATGTCGTTGGATTTTCGATGGTGACCACATTTGCGACAATGTCGAGATGGGGGACAGCATCAAGACATTGTCGCACAAATCAAATCTTAATTTGATACACAACATATTTCAGTCTTTGTCTTGCAACTTGTGTCACAATCGAGCAACGCGTTAAAGTTATTCAGGCTTTTTATCAAAATGGGCGTTCAAATCAAAATGCATACCGTGCACTTCGAAGAAACTCATCTTCAGCGATGAGGCACATTTTCACCTCAGTGGATTCGTCAATAAGCAGAATTGCTGCATTTGGGGAAATGATAATCCAAGAGTGAATGTCGAAAAACCAATTCACCCACAAAGAGTGACTGTTTGGTGCGGTTTATGCGATGGCGGCATCATCGGGTCGTATTTTTTCCAAAATGAGGCCGGTCAGGCAGTTACTGTGAATGGTCTTCGCTATCGTGAGATGATAACCAACTAACGTCGATAATCCAGCAACAATTCAAGAGCTAAAGGATGAGATAATTCGGCACATTAACGGCATAGAAGCTCAAATTTGCTTCAGCGTCATCGAAAATTTGGACCATCGGATGGAGGTGTGCCGCCGAGGTCGCGGCGGTCATTTGACCGATATTTTGTTCCATACATAATTGAACCATGCCAATATTATCATAATAAAATGTAATGACAATAATTTCCTAAATATTTTGTGTTTTATTCAAAATCAACATCGGCCCTTAAAATTTAACCACGCTTTAAATCCGCCCAGTGTCATGGGTGATATATTCCAAAAATTCTTCGAGGACAATTTCATGTACGACAATTTTGTGAACCTTGATGGGCGACAACATCAATACATTATCGTGTCATTGATGGCATATTCCAAAAATGTTTCGAGGAATCGCTGTAGACAATTTCAATTGTTGTCAAACGAAATTATGTGAAATAAGCCTCGATGGCCGATAACATCAAGACATTTTCGCCCAAACTGTCCTAAACGGAATTTGATGAATGGCATATGGAAGACTTTACCCTAAAACTTGTCGTTGTCGCATCAAAATCTGGCCAAAATCGAATTTTCAGACATTTCTGAAAGTAATTCTGATATATTTGCTATCCTCTCCAAGATACTTGTGGCCCATCATGAACTATTTGCCACATTCTCTTACCAACTGCTGGTCGAACCCGCCCGAAAATTTTCAGACATTTCTGAAAATAATCGGACTTAATCGTCACCCACTTTAAGGGACTTGCTGTCCAACATTGACAAAATAGCCGACAATGTTCAGACTTTTCTGAAAATAGTGTGAAATATTTGTCATCTTCTCCTACAGACTATTCGTCCAACTTGGATAAAATAGACGACAAAGTTCAAACTTTGCTGAAGATACCTTAATATATTTATCACCCTCTTCTACCGACTTCTTTCCTAACTCTGACAAAAAATAGCCGACAATGTTCAGACTTTTCTGAAAATAATCTGAAATATTTGTCACTTTTCCCTACAGACTACTGGTTCAACTCGAATTAAATAGACAAAAATGTTCAGACTTTTCTGAAGATACCCTGAAATATTTATCACCCTCTTCCACCGACTTCTTTTCTAACTCTGACAAAATAGCCGAAAACTTACCCTAAAACCTGTCGTTGTCATGGGTGGCCTATTCAACAAATTCGTCGAGGAAATCTGGACTACGATCTCATGTACGGCGGTTTTGTGAACCTTGATGGAGTACAACATCAATACATTGTCGCTCAACTGGTTCCCAATAATCTTAGCGACTACTTCGCTTAGAAATCTCTGATGACAATTTTTCGCCTGGAACCTAAGATTTTTCTTCATTCCTTCATTTGATCATATTTCTTATATGCTTTTTTTCACCAGAACACCTGTCACGAACTTTGAGCTATCAAAATGTCTACTTCCACAGAAAAAAGTCTCATATTTACAGAAATTTATCACATTAAGACCTTATTGACATGTAGCACTTGTTGTGGTCGTGGACAACTCTGATTTCACTAAATAAAATTATGAAATACATATGTATGTATGGACGACAAAAAAAATCGACAATACATCGACATACGACATTCAACGCGGCTAATGAAATTTATTAAGTAACAAATCTAATTATCTCCAGGAATAGTGCGCCCCAGCGAAAATTTCCAATTTTATTATTCGAAAAAGGTGCAGAACTAATGTGATTTTCCTGGGAAAAAGGTTTGAATTTAGAAGAAGAAAAAACTGAATTTTCATAAAAAGAAAGAAATCAAATTATGAACGAAAAACAAGCAATTAGGAAACACAAGAGGAATTTTAAAATGGGCAAGGGAAAATGTCCATAAAACGTAAACGTAAGGCATACCTCGAATATCTTTATTAAAATACACCGAGAATTCAATTCTTGGGAAATTCTGGAAAAACACGACAACAATGGCAGTGTAGTCCTTGTAATGGTTTTCCATTCCGACTGCGACTGATATAAAAATTTGTTTTTTCAAAGATGAAAAACATGTTTTATTATCATTGTTACTGTTGTTCATTTTTGTTGTTGTTGTTGATTTGAACAAATAAAACGGACATGTTCGTCCGTCCATGCGCTTGTCTGCTGCCAGCCTGCCCGCCCGCCTGTGCTGGTGCTGGTGAGTCGTCGTCTCCGTTGTCATCATCATTTACACTTGTTCTTTGTCAGCTATATTGTCATTTATTGCTTGTCCAGTCCATCAAGCGTGTGGCGCCTCCGGCTTGTTAATATGCCGAAAACGTTTCCACACTTACAGCGCTCGCTACGATTCGAATCGAATCGATCTACAACACTACATATGATTACCGGCCTGAAGGGGTTCCCCCTACTCACTATCACTCTCCCCAAAGCCGGAATACCAGCGACATAACCGTACTCGTACGACATAACCTAACACAATATCAGCTAAATGAGCGGGCGAGCGAGGGGGAATTATCAATTTTGAAAGAAGATTTTTCCATGCACGTACCCACCCTAAGTACCCATGATTACAAATTGATAATTGTTGAGCGCGAGTACACTTACCTTTTTGTAGTATATCGACATGTTCCCAGAGTATATCGCCGGTAAATGCTGGTGTTATTGCCAAGAATCGCTCCTTGCCTAATTCAATCATATCACGTCCTTTCATTTTTCTAAACGGCTCAAGATTCATTGAAACCAGCGAGAATTCTTTTACTGCCCAATTAAGCCAATATATAACATGTTCCTCACTCCATTCGCGGGGATCTAAAAAGAAAAAAACAAACAAGAGAAGAAAAATTACAAACAAACTCAAAAAGCCCCCTTTTCTGAAGGGACAGGGGGGTTGAGCAAGTAGGCAGAGATAAAAGTCACAAAATTCAGTGTCTACATGTTTATTGATAATTTAATGGTATTTTTGTTTTTTTTTCATGTTTTATTAATAAAAAATAAAAAAAAAAACAAATTCCTGGGAATATTAATTGGTGTGGCGTTTGTTGTGTGTTGGCTGGGGGCAAACTGCTCGCGGGGTAGGTTGGCAACATTTTATGCTAGGCCCGCCCTTTGTATTCTTGTGTTTTGGGCAAATAAACGGAGGAGGACGGACGGAGGGGCACATGTGCACACTTAAGTTCGTTAAATGGTGGGAATGTTTCTTGGTAATATCCGATAATTATATGTATATTTAATTAGTTGTACACAGAAGTATAATTGGTTAATTGTTCACGGTTTAATGTGGCATTTTTTGAGGAAATCGTTAAACGGAAAAGTTGGAAATTTTTGAAAATTTCGGGAAATTTTTAATGGCATAAAACGGTTTGCAATATTCGAAAAATAATCATCGAAAACAAAATAATCGAGAAAGAAAAAATAATATAAAATATAATAATAAAAGTAAAACAAGTAAAAACGGGGTTAAGTTCGGCCGGGCCGAACTTTATATACCCTCCGCCATGGATTGCATTCCACAGAGGTTGTCGGTTTTCGTAGAAGTGCAGTAATATTACAGGAAAATATAAATTTTTTAATAAAGCCAAACCAAAACAAATACAAATATTGAAAAAATAATTTTATAAATAAATATAATATTTTAATTATTTCAAACCATTATTTATTTCAAGTCAAAAAAAAATATTCTTATATTTATATTTTCAAAAAGCTTAAATACCATAAATATTGGTAGATAGTGGTTGCTACAGTTGGTTGTATTTCCATTATATTTTAGTTCCAAAAGTACAAATTTTGAAAATCCATTATCAGACGTACATAGTGCAAGATAACCTAACTTCATGATTCATTCAATTTTTGCCGTAAAAGAAAAATTATGAATTTGGTAAAAAAAAAACTTTTTATTTTGCGTGCAGTCAGAGGAATGTATACACCGAATTCCATGATTCCAGCTGCGCCCATTTGGTTGGTACCATTTCTACGCAATTAGAATTTCATCATTCTAGCTGTAGTCGTTTAGTTGGTACTATTTTTATCCCTCTGTACCATTGTATCCCTTGAAAAATCCGTTTATTTTCCGTGCCTATGCAGTCAAAGGAATGTATACTCCGAATTTCATGACTCTAGCTGCGGTCATTTGGTTGGTACCATTTTTATCCCCTTTTTCTATTTTGACCCCAAAAAGTACGAATTTCGAAAAATCAGTTTATTTTCCGTGTCTACATAGTCAGAGAAATGTATACTCCGAATTTCATGACTCTAGCTGCGGTCATTTGATTGGTACTATTTTTATCCCCTTTTTTCATTTGAACCCCAAAAAGTACGAATTTTGAAAAATCCGTGTATTTTACTTGTCTATGCAATTTCGTGTTTCTAGCTGTTGTCGTTTAATATGTACCATTTTTATCCCTTTTTTGCCCCATTTCACCCTCTACAAATAAGAATCACTTTATGGTGCACGTTCTTACTATAAGGGGAATGTGCATACCAAATATCAAACAAATATAAACAGACATATTCAACAAAACTGCCGAAATACACTAAAATATTAGGGATTATTATGGGTATTTTTAGTCCTTGTGAGGGAAAAATGTTTCCCTCATGATGGGGTTTTACCAATAAACATTATTGCGTTTGTTAAGACTCTGGTTTTTACTCGATGATAAGTTCGCTTAGTCCCCAGTGAACAAATTCTTTTGAACATTTGAAGAAATTTCCTATTCAAAAGACAGTTGATTGACTGTCGAAATGTTAACGAAATGTTGTTCGTACGGTAGGCAAGAATTCGCACCAATTTGACTGTGGTATCTCGGAAGATTCAGCAGACTTTTCGGACAGATTAGAGTCAGAAGTGGGAGGAAATTATGATAACATCAAGTTTCTTTGGTCTATCTGAGAAGATTGGTGAAAATGTTTATTCCGTGCAACAGGAGTTCTGTGTAGTTTACCATTTGGTGATGTTTTCTCCTTTTTACAGAACTTTTAATTTCCCGAGTATACAGTTGTGTTAATAATTTATTTTCGTACTTTTGCGAGACATACAAAGGCAATATGGGTATCAAATAAAAGAGAAGAATAGATTTTAAAAATATTTCAAATTGTATGCTTCTACCAGTATTAGTTTAGCAATCATAATTATTTCCCCTTAAAAATAAAAATAAATAAACTTTAATATTTAAAGGGGATGAAATTTAAAATAATTGTCAATGCTAAACTACTACAGATGGATATGTGAAATTTGAAACATTTTTAACAGATAATCTTCTGTTTAATTGGGCACCAATATCGTTTTTGTGTGACTCGCAAAAGTACGAAAATAAATTATTAAACCGTTTATATCTTTTTAAAATTAAAAGTTCTGTACAAAAAGAGGCAAAGACCAGCAAATGAAAAACTGAGTACACAGCGATCTCTATTTTCATGTGATCAGTCAGCTCCAATGAAAAAAAAATTTAATTTGTCGCACAAATTTGCCAGCATATTTTATCGATTGTGTCAGTCAGACATCTTTGCCAAAGTTGTCTTGGCAGTGGACAAGAATAATAACAGATTTGTTTGGACAAATACGGAAGATTGTGTAGACTTGTAGCAGAAATTTCTGTCAGAAGCCGGGGGAAATTTCTGTTAGGTTTTTCTAGTTGTCGCACCAAAATCTGGCTAAAATCTAATGAAACAACCGAACATTTTCAGACCTTTCTGAAAATAATCTCACATATTTGCCAACCTATTCAATGGACTTGTGGTCCAACTTGGACAAATAGCCGACAATCTTCAGACTTTTCTGAAAATAATTTGTAACATCATCAGGCCAAACTCGGATAAACCGTAACCCGTAAATATTTAGACTTTTCTGAATATAACCTTAAATATTTATCACGGTCTTCTGGCTACTTCCAGTCAATCTCGGACAAAAAACAAACAATCTGAAATATTTACGACCCTCTTCTAACAACCACAGATCAGACATTTCGAAGATAACCTGAAATATTTATCACCTTCTTCTACAGATTTCTTTCCTAACTCTGAAAAAGATATCCGAAAATTCTCAGAATTTTTGAAAGCTATCTGAAATATCCGAAAATGCTCAGACTTTTATGAAAATAATCTGACTAAGCGATGTCTGGCCCAACTCGACCAAAATAGCCGAAAATGCACAAACTTTTTTGAAAATAATTTGACAAATTTGCCAAAATCATCTATCGACTTCCGAACAAAATATCCGCGAAAACTTGATTTGAACTCAGAGATATTGCCCTGGCTCAAAACCATTTTGCATCTATATTGAATAGAAAGCAAATTTATTTACAAACGGCATGGTGACATTTATTACTTGGCTGCAGACTACCACTATCATGATTTCCACCCTGTCAAAGGTTTCCTCAGGTGGCTTCGCAGTGACTTATCAACAACATACCCGAACTCTTTAATTAAATGATTATCTCAAACGAACGAGAAGCACAACTCACTTGCCGAATTTGCGTTTAAAAAATCGCACCAAGTAATAAAGCAAACATGCCATCTTACAAGCATCTCATTGAGTTGCATATGTAAGTATGTGTATATGCAGGTATAGTTACCCAGCAATACTTCCAAAAATGTTCAGATTTTTCTGAAAATAATCTGAAATACTTATATGGCTTAATTCTGACAAAATATCTGAAAATGAGCAGACTTTTTTAAGGTATTTGTCACCCTTGTCAAAATTTTCGAAAATGATCAGACGTTTCTGAAAACAATCTGAAATATTATCACCGTCTTCTGACCTAACTTTGACACATTTTTTATATAATGTGTCAACCATGACATAATAAACGCTCCAAACAAAAAAGTCAGTTCAGAGAGTCTCGAGACATTTTCGTATAATTATCGTATGAAAACCAAGTGCTTTCGACAATATGCAGATTGTGTCGAATTATTTTCATATTAGATTTATTCAAATAATATATTCAGACAATACAGATAGATGTTGTTTGAAAGAAGACTCATCAGAGAATGTGCAGCAGTTACGAAATTCTCGTTTGAAACAATATTTGACAGAAAGAATTCAGACATAATCGGATTATTATCGTATGAAAAAAAATATTCTTCAGAAAATATATTCTATAATTATCCTATAAATACACTTTCCTTCAGCGAATGTGGGCGACAATGAATGGTAAGTGTTATTATTTTTCTGATAGCTATTGTCGAGTAGAACTAGAATCTGAATTTGAAATTTGCCAGACTCAAGATTTTGGGAATGTCTGGCAAAATTTAAACATAGATTCTTTTTCTACTCGACAAAAACTACCAGAAAAATAATATCACTTCCCAGAGTTTTCTACTTATTTCTTTTTGCAGCACAATGTAATTCTCGTATGAAAACAAAAGGTAACTAACTGATGAAATTTCGAGTAATTTGGAATTATGTAATTTAAGAGATGTTAAAGATGTCCTAGACACCAGACAACTTTCAGATAATGTGCAGAAACGACTAAGAATAGTCCAGACATAGTTTTGAAAATATTCTGGATTTTTGGGTGATCACAAATTATCCTTCTTTTAGCTCCTGGGCTTATATTTAAGAAGTTATGGCCGATATAAGATTTTGAAATTATTCTGGATTTTTTGGTGGATTTTTGGGTGATCACAAATTATCCTTCTTTTGGCTCCTGGGCTTATATTTTAGAAGTTATGGCCGATATAAGATTTTGAAATTATTCTGGATTTTTTGTTGGATTTTTGGGTGATCACAAATTATCCTTCTTTTAGCTCGTGCAGAATCTTGTTTTTTATTTTATTTAATGAATAAGATATATATACAGAGTATGTATCAAATTCTAGCGCAGAAAAATCGTGTTAAATAGTATTTAAGAGATTTTTTAAACGTCCTAGATATCTGACAAAATTATTCGCTTTCAGATAATGTGCAGTAGCGGTTGATAAAAGTTCAAATAATGTGCAGAATAATCGTGGAAATATTTAATGTCATGACGCCGGTCTTTTCGGCTGATTGTTGTGATTGAAAGTTAAGAGATCTGTAATCGACGTGCTAGACATCAGACAAAATTATTCACTGGTTATTGGTGCAGACATTTTCTATGGTTTCGGTTCGGAATTTGCGAATTTCACTCGAGGAACTAAATTCTTTGGCATGATCGAAGGGTTTTTTTATTTTTTCATGTAAAATAAACTCCCAAATAGCCACCCTCTATTTAAGTGATAACTAGACAGCGGATTTTTATGCAAAATCATATTTTCAGCGGGTGCTTATAATCGAATATCGACTTCACACAAATGTTTTTCATAATAAAACTATTTAAATAATCGATATAACCAATTTTATCGTATCATAGTATGCATAGCGATGCAAGTATGAATTAAAAACGGGATTTGCATAAAAAATCCCCTGTGTAGTGATAACAAAAGTGTATTTAAAAAATTTAGGTTTGAAATTATGTACTAACCTTTGGTAATATTGCTGTTTTGTGCCTCTTTCTCCCATGAAGCGAAAGAGGCTTTTAGAACCTCAGCGACTTTGCGGTTGGTACCGGGCGTCAGGGGAGGTATTTGATTAGGTACATCTGAAAATAACAAAAGTACATTAATAAAGTAATATTCACTAAAGTGATATAAAGCAAATTGAATTTCAATTACAAAATCTTGTGACATTAATTACATTTCTAAATATTATATTTTATGGGGAAATATGGGATGGAAATTATTGAAAATAAAATAAAAAATAATGAAAGTATATTCATAAAGAAAAGTTTGCAAAAGTAAGAATAAAAAATTGAAGAACTATTACATCAATTACAAAATTTTAATTTTGTTAAATTTCTAAATACTAGATTTGATGATGAAAAAACACAATAAAAGTATATTAATAAATAAACGTATAATCAAAAGTAAGGACACAAAAATTGAAAAACTTAAAAGCCATTTCAATTCAAAATTTTGTGAATTTTATTAAATTTCTAAATATTAGATTTTATGGCGACATATGTGATATAAATTAGAAAACATTATAAAAGTATATTAATAAATAAAAGTTTTGAAAAGTGAGGATAAAATATTGAATAACTAAAAATTCATCATCAATTATAAAATTTTAATTTTGTTAAATTTCTAAATATATTAAATATAAAAATATAAAAAACATAAATATAAATATATTATAAAATTTTAATTTTGTTAAATTTCTAAATATTAGATTTTATGATGAAATATGTGATATTGAAATATACGATATTGAAATTAAAAAAGTATATTAATAAATAAACGTATAATCAAAAGTAAGGACACAAAAATTGAAAAACTTAAAAGCCATTTCAATTCCAAATTTTGTGAATTTTATTAAATTTCTAAATATTAGATTAGATGCCAAAATATTTGATGGAAATTGTTGTGAATTTCTTTCTATCGCACAATTTGTTCGTGGAAAATTTTAGGCCAACATTTGTTTTATTCACAATACAAGGCCATTCAATATTGGGTTCCCGAGATTCATTAATTCAACATCTCGATCTCTTTATTATAGCGATAAATGCTTGATGTTTGTGTGCGTGTGTGTGTCTATATTGTAATTACCTTTTAATCGGCCACTTGTTGTATACAATTGTTGAAGTTTTTGTGATTTTAAGTGAAATTTATGCGATGTAAAACATGATAAACTGCTGCTAATGGCGGCGCATGTGTTACTAATGATCCCCGCACTGGACGAGGTGGTGCTGGTGGTGGTGGTCGAGTTGTGGCCACTGCCATTGGCCACATAATACGTCTGTGGATAAGGATAACCTCCCATACGCAGTGGGACACGTAAACGGCTATCCGACCAATCGATCCATTCGTTTGTCATACTTTTGTTTTTTGTTGGATTTCAAATTTTATTTTTTTAAGTATATAAATTGTTCACACAGCACTAGTACTAGAACTAGATATGAATTGGTTTTGTTGTTTTAATAATATTTATTTATTTATTTTCATATACACGTTTCACTTTTTTGCCATTGTTTCGAAACAATTTCAATTAAATATTAAAACAGCTGAATTTGATTATCTTGCGTTTTTTTCTAAACAAATAATATCAATGTCAATACTGGTACTGGTAGAAGTTTTGTAGAAAAAAAATTAGAAAAGTTTATTGACATTTGCCGCCTGAAATTGTTGCTGATGATTTGTTGTACAACAGGTGTAGTGGTGGTGTTGGTGGTGGTGGGGGAGAGGGTGTTGGTGCTGATGAGGGGACAACGCCGCTCACTCAAGGGTCATTGACTCTTGATTTTATAAAACAAAAAAAAAACGCACGTGTGTTCTTAATGACAACAAAGAAAATATTTGGAAACTATTAAATTTCGTGAAAATCAATTATTGAAAAACATCAGATATTCAAGTATTCAAATATTCAAGGAATTTGAATGATTAATAAATAATACTGAGAATATTGAGATATTTAGAACACTGAGCATATTGAATATGTTGAGAATATTAATAATATTGATAATATTGAAAATATTAAAAATATGAAAAATATTAAAAATATTAAAAAAATATTAAAAATATTAAAAATTTTAAAAATATTAAAAATATTAAAAATATTAAAAATATTAAAAATATTAAAAATATTAAAAATATTAAAAATATTAAAAATATTAAAAATATTAAAAATATTAAAAATATTAAAAATATTAAAAATATTAAAAATATTAAAAATATTAAAAATATTAAAAATATTAAAAATATTAAAAATATTAAAAATATTAAAAATATTAAAAATATTAAAAATATTAAAAATATTAAAAATATTAAAAATATTAAAAATATTAAAAATATTAAAAATTTTAAAAATATTAAAAATATTAAAAATATTAAAAATATTAAAAATATTAAAAATATTAAAAATATTAAAAATATTAAAAATATTAAAAATATTAAAAATATTAAAAATATTAAAAATATTAAAAATATTAAAAATATTAAAAATATTAAAAATATTAAAAATATTAAAAATATTAAAAATATTAAAAATATTAAAAATATTAAAAATATTAAAAATATTAAAAATATTAAAAATATTAAAAATATTAAAAATATTAAAAATATTAAAAATATTAAAAATATTAAAAATATTAAAAATATTAAAAATATTAAAAATATTAAAAATATTAAAAATATTAAAAATATTAAAAATATTAAAAATATTAAAAATATTAAAAATATTAAAAATATTAAAAATATTAAAAATATTAAAAATATTAAAAATATTAAAAATATTGAAAATATTATAAATATTAAAAATATTAAAAATCTTGCAATCTTGAATTGTTGAAATATTTAAGCATATTGAGAACATTTCGAATATTGAGAAGTTGAATTTGTGAATATTGAGAAAATGGAGAATATTGAACTATTTTTTTATTAAAGTCGATACTTTCCTCTAAATAAATATTTTGCAAATCACTGTCCTCACTACCCGTCGCCCTCAAAACTACTGGTACGTACTACATAGCACTCCACCAGCCATTTCTAATTTCTTTAATGATTTGTTTTGATATTCACTGCCACCCAAAACATGAACACAACACAATCTTAACGATCGATAACAGATCTCAATTTAAGCGGGTCACAGAGAAAGTACAGGGGTTGTGGGAGTGGAATCAATTCCCTGTTGAGCCAACACATCACACTCGCGACCCCTCTCCCATTTAATGGAAATTGAATTGTTTGCCTCGGCGTCCAAGGGTTAGGGTTAAATGGGATGGGGTTCAAATGCACAACACAAACACACATGAGCCGTTTAAATTCAATTGTTTATCGCATTGTGCGATATGACACGCATATTACGACAACGATACAATAACAATAATAATAACACACGACTGATATGACGACGATAAATACATTTGTATTGTATGAAAGTAGCATGTTTGCTGCCCTGTCCATATGTGTTCGGTTGGATGTGTAACAAATCAATTCAATTCATTATTTAAACTTATTGACCTTCTGCTTGTTCTTCTTCGCATTGGGCATCTTCTTCTTAGCTCTGTGATTGTTTTGTTGTTCTTGTTAAAGAAAGCAAGAAATGGGAGAGTGCGATAGGGTGGGGTGGTATGGTGTGTCGTCGTCATGACCCTTTCTTTCTGGCGTTGATTATTCTTTTCTTTATGATTTGATAATAAACAACAACATATCGTATTCCGACAATAGCAACGACGACAAATAGCTGCATATTGTTGTAAGATTGTGCCCGGCTTGTTTCTGTCTGTCTGGTCTGTTCCTTCCCAATATACAACAAGTGTTGATTTATAGCACGCGTTGCATACGCTTGTGATTGAAATGCTACGAATGGATCTTCCCCCTCTAGGCCCACTACTCACATACACACTCGAGGTTGGGTGAAATTGTAAAATGCTGTTGAGGGGGAGGCAAGGGATGCCAGACGGGGGGTACTTTCTTTCATGAATGTGGCAGCCAAGACAATTGAAGTGTGTGTGGGTGCCAGTTTTTTAATTGGGGTGGAGTAGGTCATCTTCAGATTGAAAGAGTTCGTTGGGGAATGCCATACAATTCACAAGACACTAAGTTTGTTTTATTTGTGTTAACTAAGCAAATTTAATAGGATGATGAATAAAATGAAATCGCATGTATTGTTGATTTTATGAAATTGAATTATGAACAATCAACCGAAAAACAGAAATCTTAGCCGTGGAGATTTCACAGACTGGACTGCCTTGGTGGGAGCATGAATCAATTTCATGGAGTATGGACGACATATTTGTCGAAACTCTGAAGTTTTGAGATTTGTGAAATAATCTGGAAAAATTATGATAAATACTTTCAAAAGAGATAAAAAGATTTGTGAGTATGGTAGTCAATCGCAATCCCCAAACAGAACTGAAAAATAATGTTGTTTTAATAAAAAAAGACTTTTTTTTAATAAAAAACAAAGATTTTTTCAAAAAATCAAATACGTAAAAATGTTAAAGCAAAATTGCTGAGGCTCCTAAAAACAGAAATTTAAAAATATTGAAAGTTTGCTTTAAAAGATATTGAAATTTTATTTAAAAAAATATTGAAATTTTATTTTAAAAAATATTGAAATTTTATTTAAAAAAATATTGAAATTTTATTTAAAAAAATATTGAAATTTTATTTAAAAAAATATTGAAATTTTATTTAAAAAAATATTGAAATTTATTTAAAAAATATTGAAATTTTATTTAAAAAAAAATATTGAAATTTTATTTAAAATAATATTCAAATATTCTTTCGGGCAGTATAAACCCTCAAACTCTATGTACTTAATACCGATTTTTCCACTTACAAAACTATGGAAATTTTATTAAAAAAAAAATAATTTTTTAAAAATATATTCAAATTTTATTAAGAAGTTAAATAAATTAAATGCAGAGAATTTTTGAAATTTTATTTAAAATTTATTATATTTTATTTTTCCGAGAGCATTAACTTTACTGGACAAAATTTTATTAAGACAAAAAAATTGGATGAAATGAAAATTTCGCTATGGAATATTTCGCGAAATTTTTATTTAAAAAAATAATTTTTCGAATTTTATTAAAAATTATTGAAGTTTTATAAAAAAATTCTATGTGTTTTGAATGTATATTTCTTCTTACGAAAAAGTTTAAAACGATTTCTTTAAATACGGAGAATTATTAAAATTTTATTTAAAAAAATATTGATTTTTTCTATTTATTATTTTTTCCAAAAAATTTATGTATTTCAATAATGGAAAATTTCGCTAGGATTTTTATTAAAAAAGAATTTTTCAAAAAATAATCGAATTTTATTAAATAATTTTTAAGAAGTTTTATAAAACAAATATAAAGATATGTTTAAAACTATTTTTTAATACGAAGAATTATTGAAATTTTATTTAAAAAATTTTAACGTTTCTCTATTTATTATTTTATTTATTTTTTTATTAAAATAAAAAAAATAATGAAATGAATAATTCACAAATCAAAACAAAATTCAGTAAAATAAAAATTTCTTGAAACAACTGATAAATTCTGACCAAAATGTAGCCAAATTATTAAAAGCCCGTTGCGATCGTAATTTTGTCTATGTAAAAAATGTCGCGGTCCTCAAAGAATAATTCAACAGTGTCTAACCTTCATTGTTGGTCGACAGACCCCACCAGAAAAATAAATTAAAATTGTGTGAAAGGTGCCAAGATCTTCATCAAAACAAATCGAAAAGAATTACATATTTATGTCAGAATCATAATTGTCGATACGTATGATAACATACGTTCATGAAATCGAAAAGTAATAATAAGACAATATTTAAATAGCCCTTTCTGTCGTTGGATGCGTTGACTAGTCTTTTAATAAGCTAGTAAAAGTAAGTAAGCTAGAAATATCCTTTAAAAAAGTTTCTTTTTTTTGCGTTGGATGTAGTTCCACAACAGCATTGAACAGAAATAGTCGACCTAGCCTAAGAAAAAAACCAATTTCAAGACAAGTACGTGACAGACCGATTAACAAACAAAGTTTGGAGTATTTGAGCCTTTAAAGGTTAATATTGAAACAGTGGAACTAATATTAATACAAAATAAAAAAAAATAAAAAAATACTTTTAAATATTCTGAAGCAATAATCAATCATACCACAACCTCGGTGCAAGACAAAACTTATTTTATTACTTTTGTAAAATATTGAATCACAAGTTTCGCACTCGAAATCGTGGTGTTTTAGGTTTACGTGATCTAAGTAAAAAATAATATTTTTATGTATAGGGTGGATAATTAATAAATTTAAAACTACCGATTGCTTTGACTTTGGAAGGTAGAATAACATTCATTTTTATTTTCAGGTTTATGTTTGACATTTACAAAATGGGACGCTATACGCTCCAACAAAATTGGGAAATATTTAAAACATACTTCCAAACTAGTGTCATTTTAACACAAATTTACGTTGAAAATTTTCGAGAAGAGATCGTCCTTCAGTTCAGCCTTCATGAAGCTCATTTCCATCTCGGTGGCTATGTGAATAAGCAAAATTGTCGCATATGGGGTTCAGAGAACCCACACATGACTATTGAGAAGCCAATGCATCCACAACGAGTCACTGTTTGGTGTGGATTTTGGTCTGTACTGAAAAATTGGGTGGATCGGATGAGGTACTGCCGAGCCAGTCATGGTAGTCATGTGAATGATATTATTTTATTATTTTATTTTATTATATAGTCCAATTAAAAAATGTTTATTATTTTTCATCGTGAGGCAAAAATTTTCATCATACCCAGTAAACAAAATTCGGTAATGAGACAGTTCAGTTTTAAGAACGAATGTTATACTATACATTTTTGCGCTGAGTCAGAGTGTCTTTAATCAGTTTGCTATCAAGTCGATAAAAAATACATACATATATCATTCAATAAATCAATCATCTGACTGACTATATACACTACAAAGCCTGCTCTGGACAATATTTTACAACCATAATTATGTTGACGTTTTTCACCTAGCTTACATTTTAAAGAAGAAAACAAACTTTAACTGATGAAAATCCATAGATAATTAGAGAAGTTGTCAGCAAAGAAACAAATGCATCTCTGAGAAACAGCTGAGAAACAGCTTTAATGGACAGCAAGATTTTTCCACTTTGAGATGGCAACACTTTTGTTATGCCATCGAAATAAATGGAAATCAAATGGAAAGGCTATGGGGACTACAATATTTAAATATTATTTTGTGTTCCGAAGGTAAACAATATATGTATGTATATTTTTGAATACTGCGGCCTAATATATCCTAAAACGGTGGAGACTGTATTTTTACTTTCTTTAAATGTTCAGAGTTTCGCTATTTCAAATAATTATAGAATTTTACTCTCACCTATGAGGTCATAACATCCATTACTATGTCCGCCAAATAACTTTTTTTTTCAAAATGCTATAAAAAACGACTGAATATTTTCTCAAATTTGTTTTTTATTTGAAAGTACAATCCTTCCGGTTTATAATGGAAAATAATTTCATTCAAATGGCTGCTGAGGGCACCCCACAAATAATAGTCCAACGGTTGAGTAGTTGAAAAAAAAACGTTAGATGGCGGACCCTATACTTTGTGGGCTAAAAATCCACCGACCACCGCTGACCACAAAATAGAAAAAAATATTAAAAAACAGCAACAAAAAATTTTGTTGACATTTTAAAGAAGAAAACAAACCTCTTCTAAAGAAAATGCGTAGATAAATATGGAAATTATCGACTAAAAGAAAATACAACTCTGAGAAACAGCTGTTTTAAGAATCAGCTGTCCTTTGATTGCAAATTCGAGAGTTTTTTCCACTTCAAGATGGCAACACTTTTGGTACGTCATTGGGAAAAAATTATAACAAATCACAAAATTTTGTTGAGTCCCAAAATTAATGTTTTTGTGTTCTACGACCTAACTCTAACATTTTTTGGCATTTACTCCATTTACAAGGATATAGCCCAATGAGGAACTTATCATGTATGGAAAATTAGACATATCCAAATATTGCGTCAAAATGTCAAAAATTTTGCTCATCGCACGCACATAAAACTCGGTTATTGCATGGATGTTTCAAAGCACTTGTTTTGTAATGAGCGAGTGCCAATAGGAGAGTGTCATAGAGTGCGGGGAAAAAGAGCGAAAAGAGAGTGTCGATGGGGGAGAGAGAGGAAGAGCGTCGGAGTACAACTTTAGAACACAAATTAAAGATTAAAACCGAGGGCCGCCTCCCTCCGGCCACCGTCTGTGTGTGATAACACCAAGAAATTTTTGTTTACAAAAAAAAAATCGGCGATATCTTTAAGAAAACAGTCGGGCTTTATCACACAGCATTACACACAGTAGTTGGTTTTTAATATTTAATTTTATTATTGTTGTTGTGTTACTGAACAACAACAGCAAAACATTAAATAAACACTAAAACATTGCCAAACACATAAGCCACCACACTTGATTGGAGATAGCACCGCACAATCACATACAGGTGTTTCTGTTTTAGATTTTTGTTTTTGTATTCGGGGGAGGTTGTTGCTGTTGTTCTTTTCTAACTCAAATTTATCTCAAAGATATTTTTGGCTGGACGCGTTGCGTGCATCAAACACTTTCACCAACACAACGAACTGAAAATAAAAACATTTTCTTTTTGGCAATTTTCAATATAATTTTCTATTTTTTTTTGGTTTATTTTTTAATCACTCCGCGTTTGTATTATTTACAATTTCCGTTTAATTGGTTATACGTGATAGGCCTTGTTTTTATTTATTTCACATTTGTGTAGTTTTCAATAAAAATCTGTGATTTTTTCTTCTTCTTTTCGTTTGATTTAATGATTTTTTTCTTTTTGGTTCAACACACAAATTATTTATTGTGTTGTGTTGTGTATCTATTGGATTCGTAAAATATGAACTGAATGTGAGTGGAATAATGTTCGTAACGAACGATCATCATCATATCCTAAAATACAGCCCAGTGCTGGTACTCAAACACAGCCAAATAGTAGTGCTCGAAATCCACACGAAAAAGATACTCTTCTCGCACTGGCACTCACACTCTCACTTACACATGTGCAAAATCACATCGAACGCAGCGAGACCCTCAAAATGTATCGGAAAAGTATCTGTGGCGAACCGAGTCGCACACAGATACTTTTCTGTAACACTCACTCTCACTGCACTCGTCGTGCTCTCGTGCGGCCAAACACATGTGCACAATGTGTGGCGTGCTCAATCTCCCGTTCACTCTCTCTCTCTCGCTGTACTGTACTGCTCTTCAATGTGTTTGCCGATCTTCACTCTATGCAATCGGCCTGGCCTGGCCTGGCCTGCACTCATTCCGAAGAGATTCTGAAGAGGCCTGCGGTCGGTTTTAAGAGATTCCCGTTTTTCGGTGGCCAGCTAATCGCACAGCGAAAAAAAGAACTCCCATCTGAAAACGGAAACGGCCATCATCATCATTGTCGACACACACAACATGTTGTTTATTTTGTTTTGGTTTTTTTTTCTGTGCTCGAGCACACATACGAAGGGAAAAAGAAACAAACTACAAATAAACTAAAGCAAAAAAGCAATAATTCTTTATTCAAAACAAAAAAACGCCGAATAGCGACCGAGCGATTGCAAAACAGGGTGTGTAAAGAGAAATCATGATGAAAGGAAAATATGCAAATCGCGATAAGTACGAACGGAACTAGTGGACGCGACTCGACGAAGGTGCGAGTATTCATTCATTCACATTCGTCCATTCAATAAAAAATAAAACACACGATCATCACTCAAGATTTGCACTCAGAATATAAAACGTAAAACGTTTCAGCATTCAAAAGTTGAAATCAAATCGATTTATCTTTTTCACAAAAAAAAACGAAGAACATTCACATTGTGGCGATAATGTGAAGATGATGATATATCCGCAAACATTATAAATTATTACACAAATTATGTTAAATCGATAAAGTTCATTTAATAATATTTCGCATATTTATTGACACAAAAATTACGCGAGTTTTTTTTAAATACGGATATCATTTTATTTATATTATTTATGCCAAATAGGGTTTAAATTAAATGATGACATTGATATGTGTTATTTAGTTTCACTATTTTGACTATACGTTTATTAAATATGGTCTAAAATTTCAAAGACACTGATGATATGTCCCAGAATTTCAATGCCACTATACGGGTTTTTATGTTCTATACCTAATTATTTTATTATTAAGTAGCCAAAAAAAATCTTCTAATTTTACTAATTTTCCATTTTTTGCAAAAAATATTTTTTCTATTTTTTGAAAAAATAGTTTTACTATTTTTTTTAATTTCTTTTATTTTTTTTTTGTAAAAATCGGAAAATTAGAAGAAAAAATTGACATAATTTTCTTGAATTTTTTTTCCATATAGCATACATCTTAACGGAGAAGAAAAACCATATGTGAAGAATATCCGTGGGTAAATATAATAGTTATGGAGAAGAAACAAATGCAACTCAGAGAAACAGCTGTTTGATGGGATATCTGTCTTTTAATGGCAAATTCAAGATTTTGTTCACTTTGAGATGGCAACACTTTTGGTGTGTCATTGCAATAAATGGAAAACAAATGGAGGCTACGGGGACTACACTATATTTTTTTTTTGAGTCCCGAAAGTTAACAATACATGTTCATTTTTGAATACTGCGGCCTACTATATATTTTTTAGTTTCACTACTTCGTCTAATTATGGAATTTTTACGTGGTTCTTCCACTTAATAGGCCATAACATCCATATCAATTATGAAGGCTACAAATTTCTTTATATGTACATTAAATTAAATCGGTATATAGTGGACCAAAAAAATAAAAAAAAAAACTATTTTTATAATAATAAAAAAATTAGAAATATTAAAAACTGCATAATTGTGCTGAAATTAGTTACCTACAGCTTATATTTTAACAACAACAAAACATATCTGAAGAAAATCCCTATATAAAGATAGAAGTTATCGACTATAAACAAATGCAACTCTGAGAAACAGCTGTTTTAATGGACAGCTATCTTTGGTTAGCAAATTCAACTTTTATCCACTTTGAGTTGATAACACTTTTAGGTAGCAAATGACTAGGCAACACCATTTAAATTTTTGAGTCCCAGAAGAAAAAATATATATTTACGTGTACTGTGTGCGGCCTACACTGTAAAACGTTAGTACATATAGACTAATTACATGAGAAGCGGAACAGAAATTTCCATTGTGTTCTGCGATTTAAATGAAAATTTTAAAAATTTCACTCTTCTATAAGGCGAATAAAGCTGCATTTCCCTATTTTAAAAAAATATGAAATCGTAGACACCTTTTTGTGGTATGATATAAAAATATAAAGATATATAACAAAAATATACAAATCTTAAAATAAAAAAATATTATTTTTATTTTTTTATTATTTCGTTGTAAATCACAAGGTAAACAGGTAATAGTGTCATTAAGAAGCTCCGTAAGTAAGTAAGTAAGTTTAATGATGGAATTCCTGGTATTTACAATAATTTAAATAAAAGTAATTTGCTGTAAATTCCTAGTTTCTACAATTTCATATTTTTTGAAAATCGCCAAATGCAATTTCTATATTTATTTCATTTTTATATCTTTGGAATTTTTACTTGAATTTTAGTCAAAATTGGAAACGACTGTTTTCCCTTTTTAAATTGAGGATCGAAAGTGGATATTAGATTAAGAAATAAAGTGAAAAATTAAAATCATTGTAGTGGACAAAATCATGAAATTTTTTGATTTATCCTTAAGTCGTTATAATTAAGCGGTTATAATAAAGTCATGAAAAAATTAAATTTTCACTCAATTTATAAAAAAAAATATTTTTTATTTTGAAAAAAAAAAATATATATATATTTCATAATTTTTTAACTTATTCTCGAAAATATAAAAATATATACCCGAGATCTTACTAATATTTTTTGTGTACAATGATGCATACTGAATAATAAAATCAATACAAAAACTTATATATATTTTCTATTTGTTTACTAAAATTTCAATTTTCTTAAGTTTAAGCTTCAATTTATTTAGTCATACATGATGGCAACTTGTACATCTACAAGAAGGGCCATAACTTATAGATTTATCCATAGATTTTCTTTAAATAGGCTTTGTTTTCTTCGTTCAAATGATAAGCTATTACAAAATATGTTATCTAATTTGTAAAGGACTTTTAGGCAATATTTAAACAAAAATTAAAAATCTTGCTTTATATTTAGAAAATATATATATATTATTATATATATATATTGTAGACACTATTTCTATGTGAAACCTTTATTTCTATGTGAAATTCGCAACATTTGTGGTAATTTTAATTAACTTTTATTTGAGGATATAAGCGGGAGAACTATATTTCCAAAGTGAGAGGAAATATTTGAATATTTCGTCTCTTATCGAAAAATGTTTGCTCAATATAACGGACATTTATATCGAATTTGGTGACAATGTGCAAAAAATATTTTTTGTGGTTTTGAGTAAAATAATAGCTACTAATAATATGTAAATATAATAAATAAATATATAGGGTGATTCAACGTGAGGTTTGATTTATAATGTAAAATAAAACACATAAATTTGAAAGCGAACTTAGACTTTTCTTATCGATTAAAAGAACAATTTATGTAATTTACTGTTTGAAAATTAGATATCATGTTGGCCATGTTGGATAAGACAAACTACATCTGTTATATTCTCTCACACTCGCACTCTCTTCGTAATACAGCCGAACAATTTGGAGACGCTGTTGTGATATGAGTCTTTCCATAATGACTTGTCAAACGTTACTGAACAAAAAGGACAAACTGTTTCATGTAAGTCATGCGTAATCTGCCAAAAAAGCCTATTGAAAATCAAACCTCACGATGAGGGGAATGCATACAAATCTATATTTACGAGAAAAATAACCCAAAAAGGTTGTAAAAGGCCAAATCTGTGGAACTGGACAAGAATATACAATTAATCCGATTGGATTGGAGTATTTTGGTTTTTTAAAATAGGCTGTGCTCAATGTCTTCCCACATTTCCCAAAATTAATAATTTTCTGTAGCAAAATTATGACTAGATATGTCCGTAGATCAAAATTGACAAGTATTAAGCATTAATTAGCAAGACAAAAACATGTCACCAAAATGTTTAACAATTCTAAAAGTGATCATGGCAACACCGTCTAAGGGCCTAATGAATAGTTATATGGATAATTAAAAATAATTCAAGGCATATAGTTGAAGTGAGCTGGCGGAGACACATTCAGTTGGCTGAAGGCGCCAAAAATCATATGGAAAACAATAAGAAATAAAAAACTCATTAACACACGACGCAAATGATGGTTAATTAGGCCGCCAATGAAACAACCTACCAAACCATTCATACGAATTCCCTAAAGCAATCGTTGTTAGAAGTTATCTTAAATGATTCCGAATGAAATTGGAATTATTATTATAGTTATTGTTATTCGTACATACTCGCCGCCTGGCCGGCCGGCCGTTCGTACTGACAACATAATTATCTTGAGGCAATAGTTTTTCATGTTTTGGGATTTTTAAGTGATACCAAAGGCCGCTGCTGCTTTCGAAGGCATTGCTACTGGTCTGGAGTTAGAGTCAATCGGATGCTTGGTCGAATATGGTTGCATTCGAATAGAACTGAACTGAACTGAATGGTATGGTATGGGATGTGATGTTAATGTTAATGCCTGCTGACTGATGTCTCATGTCTTATGATGTGTCTACCAATAATAATAATAATATTTTTTCTTCACGCTTATAATGCATTTTACTCACGCATCAGCGTTTTGTTACTTGTTGTTGCCTGGCGTCGTCGTCATCCATTCATGAGCAATTTGTTGCTGATGCTTCTTTACACAACCAGAGCAACAACAACAAGAAAAAAACACACCAAAGAACTTCAAACGGAGAGCAACAAAAACAATTCCTATCGAAAAGATCTTTCACAATTTTACACTTTTGGAAAAAGACCCGACCAACAATGAGTTAACCGTGGCAAGAAAAGTGGCAGCAAAACAAGCAACACCACCAACAACAACAACATTATCAAGAATAATGGGCCACAACTCCTTGGCTGTGGTTTTGATTTGATGTGTAATGCAGGGCATCACTGGCATGACCACCACAGCACCAGCACCATCGCCTTCGCCAGCCACCACTTTTAGTGGAGATGTGTGCGGTTGTTGTTGTGCCTGCTGCGTTGTGTGTTGCATGTCTTCAATTATGTAGTTTAAACCGATAATGATGATGTTGCTGCTGTGGCTTCTTCTTCTCCTTCCAGGGTTACTACGATTCTCTACTACTCTTCTGAAGATGATTCAACTTTTGTTGTTGCTGCTGCTGTATTTGTAATTATTATTGGCCATTTCCTTATGGCCAAAGTTTAAGACACGTAACATCATTTCATTCATTAGAGAAACAAGATTTTTCATCGCTCGTTCATTCATTCATGCCGTTCGTTTGTCCATTCATTCATTCATTCGCTCATTCATAAAAAGACTCCATAGACGATATACACTACTACGTTTTATACCTGGACAATCTAGTATTTCTTTACATACACACACACACACATGCCCATGTAGAGGCTTCTCAGGTAAGACCGCAAAGATTTACTTTATCAAAACTACTAGTCAAACCATTAAAGGTTCGTAGAAGCGGGGTACAATTTCAGTTTAATACAAAGAACTAAAATGATGATTCGTAAAAAAATCCATAGACTGGGAGGGGGAGAAGAGGAGGAGGGGGAAGGGGTTCCACAACGAAATATTTGAACTGTAAAATGAGTACAAATTAAGTAAAAAAAAAATAGAAAATTTCACTTTGAAACATTTTAAATAAAATCCAAAGGAAAAAATCAATTCTAAAATAGATTGAGAAGAATTGAAGGTGGAAGATTTATTTTACTCTAAAATTCTAGAAAATTTATAGAAAAACTACAGTTCAATATAGAGTATTCTCAGGTGAAGCGATCTCATACACGTTTTGTCTCTTATTTTCGATTTCGGTGAAATGTACATTTCTATATGGCGTATAAAGCTGCATTGTTCGATTTTTTAAAATATTAAATTTAAGACAATAGGTTGTGTCGAAAAAAGGAATTTTTGGCATAAGGTAAATTATGAAAACATTTTAATTTTTTTGTGGTATGAGATATATATATATATATATATATATATATATATATATATATATCATACCACAAAAAATAAAAAAAAATAAAATATATAAATATATTTCAAGCAAATTTCTTCTAGTTTTACAGAAAATTGGCAAATCTTAAAAAATATATTTTTTATTTTTTCTTACTTATTTTATAAACAAAAAAATATAAAGTCGATTTTTGTAAAATAATTTTTATTAATAGTCAGTTGTGACAGTAGAGCGCTCTGAACTAAAAGTGACGACAAATAAACTACACACTGATGAAATTTTTTAAATATATACATTTTTATATATCGCGAATAAAGCTGCATTTCCTGGATTTTCAAAATATAAGAACAAAATAAATTTATTTCGTCATAAAGTAATTTTTGAAAAAAATTTTATTATTTTGTGGCCTGCTCATGCCACAATATATATATAAATATATTTTTTCTAAATTCAAGCTAATTTCCTCTAGTTTTACAGAAAATTTTCAAATTTTAAAAACTATTTCTTCCTTATTTATTTTTTATTTTAAAATATAAATTCGATTTTTGTAAAAAAATATTAACAGTTAATATTTAATTAAATATTTAATTTAATTGCCAAATATATATTTTTTTATATATCGCGAATAAAGCTGGATTTTCAAAATATAAGAACAAAAATCAATTTATTTCGTCATAAAGTTTTGAAAAAAAAAAAATTAACTATTTTGTGGCCTTCTCATGCCACAATGTATATATAAATATAAATTTTTTATAAATTCAAGCTAATTTCCTCTAGTTTTACAGAAAATTGTCAAATTTTAAAAACTATTTCATTCTTATATATTTTTTATTTAAAAATGTAAATTCAATTTTTGTAAAAAATATTAATAGTTAATATTTAATAGTGGTAGTACGACGCTCTGAAATAGAATGAGATTTTGTCTTTTCTGTCCGATTGACAGAAAATTGTCAAATATTAAATAATATTTCTTTCTTATTTATTTTTTTAATATTAATAGTTAATAGTTGTAGTAGGGCGCTCTAGAGTAGATGGAGAAGAACAAAAAGCGGGGACTACACATGTATGTATGACGCCAAAGATTTTGTCTCTTCTCTCCAATTTTAATGAAATTTTCCAAACATGAACTTTTCTATATGTCGAATAAAGCAGCATTTGATGTATTTTCAAAAAATAAGAAACTTTAGACACTAGGGTGGATCAAAAATAAAGTTATTTTGTCATAAGGTAATTATAAGAAAACTTTAAACTATTTTGAGATATGAGATACAAATATATATTTTTTTCTAATTTCAAGCAAATTTCTTATAGTTTTACAAAAAATTGTCAAATTTTGAAAAATATTTTATTATTTTATTTATTTATAGCGGATAAAGCTGCATTGCCTGGGTTTTAAAATATAAAAAATTGTGGACACTAGGGTGGATCAAAAATAAAGTTATTTTGTCATAGGTAATTTTTGAAATTCTTTTAACTATTTTGTGGCATGAGATACAAACATATTTTTTTCTAATTTCAAGCAAATTCATCTAGTTTTACAGAATATTGTCAAAAATTAAAAAAATATATTTTTGAAATTATTTTCTAATTTATTTCTGTATAAAAATATACCTTCGATTTTTGTAAAATAAAAAATGTCAGTAAGATACTCCATAAGTTTCATGGTAGTTACTCCAAAACAATTATAAACGTGATTGTTTATTCTTATTTTTTATTTCTTTTAAAAACAAAAAATATACATTTGATTTTTATTAATAGTTAACAGTGTATAGTAAAACGCTCCAAAAGTGATGTTTTTCCAGAAACTTACACTAAAAGAATTATAAACGTAATTGATTTTATTTATTTTATAAACAAAAAATATACCTTCGATTTTAGTAAAACTAATTTTACTAATAGTTAATAATGTCAGTAAGACGGTCCATAAGTTTCTTGGTACTGTACCTGGTACTTACTCTAAACAATTATAGACGTTATTGCCGTTTTTTATAATTTTTTCTTATTTATTTTAAATAAAAAAAAAGTACCTTCGATTTTTGTAAAATAAATTTAAATAGTTAATAGTGTATATTAAATTTCATGATCATAAATTTCGTGTTCTTAGTAGTTACTCTAAAACAATTATAAACGTGATTGTTGTTTTTTTTTAATTTCCTTCTTATATATTTTGTATTTTATAAACAAAAAACTATACCTTCGATTTTAGTAAAATAAATTTTTTTAATAGTTAATAATGTCAATAAGGCGGTTCATAAGTTTCATGGTAGTGTGCTTGGTACTTATTCCAAAACAATTAGATGGGTGATAGTGGTCGAAATTAAAAATATATATTAATATAGCACCGTACGACAATTTAAAAAAAGTTGTTACACCGGATGGTATACGTATTGAACTATAGGCAAAATTGAGTTAATTGGGGTTTTGCATTTTTAGTCTTCCCCCTTTCTCCCCTTCACAGGGCTACAAAATTCGAAAGTACACAATTTTTCAAAAATTCCAAAGCGTAAAATTTTTCAAAAATTATTTTAAATATTTATCACCATCCTATTATAATACTATAAGTGTCAAATTATAGGGGAAAATATCTATTAAAAATACTTCAATTGCATGCTTATTATTTCTGCATTAGTTTATTATTTAAGACCATTTCAATTCTCCCCTTAGTTGAATTAGTTTTTTCGTGTTTTATCTTTTAAGACACTTATTCAAAGCCAACTGAAAGTAAGTTTTTTATAACATTTCTATTAAATATTTTTCATTTCGACTGCAATCACGTTTATAATTGTTGAATTCCATCAAGAAACTTCTGGAGCGTCTTATTGACACTATTAACTATAATAAATAAATAAATAAAAATAAATAATTTATTTATAATAAATTATCTATTAATAAATGAAATGAATTAAGGAAAAAATATTTTTTTTAATATTTGATAATTTTATATTAAACTTGAAGCAATTTACTTGAAATTCACCAAGAATATTATATCTATATCAACTAACAGAAAAAGTTATTAATTTTTTAAAATTGCCTTATGACAAAATTCCGGATTTTCGATTCACACTAGTGTCCACAATTTCATATTTTTGTGAAAATCAGGAAATGCTTTTTTATTTCCTTTATTCAGAAGTACAAATTCGCAAACGTCCATTCAAATAGGAGAATCTAAGGAAAATATCTGTCCCTTTTCACATGGACTACTCTACGAACACTATGCAACAAACATATTGTCCAAGGGTATGTATAACATTTTATGATTTATTGTCTGCTTTCTAAACTCCAAAGGATTTTACGAAATTTAAGGATTTTTTTAAATTTTTATTTTTACAAATGTTCTACTTTTCGCCGAAGGAACCTCTTTTAATTCTACTCTCATTTTGGATAATATAAATGTTTAATTAAAGGTAATACAAAGGCTGCGTATTTCATTTACACATAGAAAGCGTAGTTTAGGAACAGCCTCAAAATATTATTTTATTGAAAAAATCTTTTTTTGGTGACATAAAAAATAAATCATAAAAAATAGAACAAAAATTAGGGAAAATTATTTTGTTCTAATTTTAATAGCTAAAATTCTAAAGAAGAAAAAATTGTCAATATGTAAAAGATATAAAAAATTCTGATTTTTTGAATTATTTTATTTTTTAATAGGGATCTTAACGAACAAAACAAGGCCTTTTTGAAGAAAATGTATGGATAAATTTAGAAGTTTGTCTCAGCTGAGACACTTTTTCCTTTATAGAAAAAGTTTGTCTCAGCCAGCTGAGACACATATTTTCGCATCGACAACATACGTCTTCGTTAACTGACCGACATTCGTTCTTTCGTTCGCTGCATTTATTGGCAAAGTTGTCGAAATTTGATGGCTAAATTCATGCTCGATTTGTGAATGACGGTGATATTGTATCTGCTCCATGTGCTGAGAAAGATACTCGCATTACATGTCCCCGAATGGTGTACAAGAAAGGAAAAAAAATAATAACAACAACTTGTAAAACATACGATACACTCAGATTACCACAACCAACTCGACAATACAAAACAATGCGATACCTCGTCTCGTCGCGTAGCGTCTCGACACGTCTCGTAACTCTGGGAATGCATAAACATACTTGTATATGCGACGAGTACGAGATACAAATTGCTGCTGCTAAATTATAGAGCAACAGCAATGGCAACGGCAACAACAACATTGTAAATGTATCTCTGCAAGTTTTGTTTGGAACAAAGTAAAGCGAAGTAAAGTGATCGCCGTCGTCGTCGTCGTAGTGTTGAATGGCAGCAGCAGCAGCAGCAAAAGAAGACAGAGGGAAACAACAATCCAGCGAAAAAAGGTTTTTATGAATGAATTTCTCATGTTGCCTTCATACGATTTTTCGTTATACACCACATCACACCGATACTCACACACATCCACACACACGCACACATACACCATCAAGTAGCAGCAGTAGTAACACCAACAACGATCGTTGGAAAAAACAATCATGTGTACATATGTTCCGAGTACTTTATATGTTACTCACGCTGACGGCCATCATCATCATCATGATGAGGAGGATGGGATGATGATCATGATCATCCTCATCATAATCACGATCACACGATGCTGTTGTTGTGGTTGATAATGATGATGATCGGTGGTGGTGGTGATCGTATCCACAAGATACTTGATGCCCAATATTGTGGTTATTCTAGTGTGTGTTCCCTTCTCCCCCTGTCCCCTTTCTTCGATAACCAACTAAACCACAGTCGTTGTTGTCGAATGAAGCTGCTGCTGTTTGTTGGTGTTGATGTGGATGGTGGTGATGTTGTTGTTGCTGCTGCTTCCGTTGCTTCCGTTTATAACATACCAACGAGCCACATCCATCGATGGAGGCTTTTAAAATGTGAGGGAATTTGTGTTGTTGTTGTTGCTGACATTTTCTATTGATTTTTAGCTGGTTTGTCTCCAGTCCCAACATTCCTTAACGTACGCGTTAGATTTGTGCTGACAGCTCAGACAATAGAGACTCATACGAAGGGGTCACTTACACAAGCTGAGAAAGGTAGGAAGGAAAATGTTTGGAGCGATGTCCGCAACATTACAAGGGTCAACAAGGATGATCAAAGATGTCATACACAATAGCTCTGCACAGTGGTGCAGTATTATTTCAATGACAAAATAGATAAAAATGCTATCACCCAAGACTTAGACGAACTTTTTCTATAAGAAAAGGTGTCTCAGTTGCTTGAGGCAAACTTTTTCTATAAGAAAAAGTGTCTCAGTTGAATGAGACAAACTTTTTCTATAAGAAAAAGTGTCTCAGTTTACTGAGGCAAACTTTTTCTATAAGAAAAAAAAAAATTTTTCGTTAAGAAAAAGAGTCTCAGTTGACTGAGGCAAACTTTTTCTATAAGAAAAAGTGTCTCAGTTGACTGAGGCAAACTTTTCTATAAGAAAAAGTGTCTCAGTTGACTGAGGCAAACTTTTCTATAAGAAAAAGTGTCTCAGTTGACTGAGGCAAACTTTTCTATAAGAAAAAGTGTCTCAGTTGACTGAGGCAAACTTTTTCTATAAGAAAAAGTGTCTCAGATGACTGAGACAAACTTTTTCTCGATTTTGAGATGTGAATGTAAACATATTTAATATATATTAATATTTATCATTGTGTTCTATAGTTTTCTTCGTAGATTTTCTACCCATTTCATTATATTAATCCTTTTCATAAAAAATCAAAAGTTGGTCGTTTTCTACGGATATCAAAAAAAATTGTTTGATCGTGTCAATGAGTTATTAAAACCCCTCCGAAAAATCAAAAATCAACTTGCTGTGGGAAAACAATCAAAATTATGGCTACTGTTTTTCTGATGTGTTTCGTTGGTTTGTTTGTTGTTCAAACAAAGCCGCCGCCAATAAACAAAAATCTCCCACCGTCAAACACGGCGGCAGGGATAATTTGAAGGCGGTTGCCTTTGAAATGATGTGTGGAAATCGCACCCTTTTTCTAATGCGCGCTAACCCTCCCTCCCTCCTTGACTTTTGGCTGGCTACACCTGCAGTCTGACAGAATGATTGAAGGACGGACAGACGGACGGACGGCTGGCGCTGATTACCACTGTTGTTGACGGCATTGATACAACCAACAAATAATTATGTTACATACTTGACTTGCAATGAGGTACGACGACGACGACTTTCAGTAGACACTAATTATTATTTCTCTATATAATTTGCTAGCCAGAGCCTAGCTAATGATGCTACCTCAGCTCACACAGACTCCAGTAGTTCTTCTCTTGTTTCTTTCGGGGCTATTGCCGCTGTCCAACTCTGACTGACAATAATGACCATAATGACACACTCACATCACCACACAGGCACGCACACCACCCGGCCACATTCGGAAGATAGATGGGAGTACTCGCATCTCTGTGGAATTCAATGTCGGGGAAACTTGTATCTGGGCACTTTGCTGCTGCTGCTGCTGTCCATCATCTATCGGTGTAAACGAGCCAAGTGTGATGGAGCGGAGGAGAAGGGTCATGTGTGAGTGTGTGTGTTGGCTGTAATTTATAGATGAGCAATTATTGTTAACCGGAAGTTATTCGTTTACTTCGATTTCCCCCCTATTTGTTAGTTGTTGTTGTTATTGTTGCGGTTGTTGCTAAATTGTTAAAAGTTAACAAATTTACCCATTGTGAAAAAATTGAATTTTATTACTCGTTTATGTTCACATCAAAAAATGCACTTCAAATGAAGTTATTGTTACTGTGGAAATATTGGCGGGGAATACCTCTCCACCACCCCTTACACCTTTGCTGCTCACCATGACGCTGCCTGATAGAGCCAGCCTTATCTTCATCCCTGTGTCGCCCGTACCGACCCGGCCAAGTGCTGTGATATGTTATCAGCAAATTGCCAATAACTTGTCGCAATTTAAACGGAATTTGATTTAATTTTATAATTTATCAACAACAAACAATAAAAACTATTAACGTTGTTCTTGGCACGGCAAGGAAGAGGTGTTTGTGGGTGCAAATTTCGCGGCCAATTTAAAGGGATGTCCCCTGTTTATCGAAACCCTCATAATAATATGAAGTGTTTTATTATCAGAACACAAATTCGCGGGAAAAAGCTTGAGAGAGGGAAAGTTTCAGGAATTTAGTTTGTGAATGCCGAAAGCGGAAAAAAGTTCCGCTGAGAACAACTATTTTCTATGCGGAAACTTTTTCTATAAGAAAATGTGTCTCATTGCAGCGAGACAAACTTTTCTATAAGAAAATGTGTCTCATTGCAGTGAGACAAACTTTTCTATAAGAAAAGTTGTCTCAGTTGACTGAGACAAACTTTTTCTTATAGAAAAAGTGTCTCAGTTGACTGAGAGCCAACTTTTTCTATAAGAAAAAGAGTCTCAGTTGACTGAGAGCCAACTTTTTCTATAAGAAAAAGAGTCTCAGTTGACTGAGAGTCAACTTTTTCTATAAGAAAAAGAGTCTCAGTTGACTGAGACCCAACTTTTTCTAAAAGAAAAAGAGTCTCAGTTGACTGAGACCCAACTTTTTCTATAAGAAAAAGTGTCTCAGTTGACTGAGACCGAACTTTTTCTATAAGAAAAAGTGTCTCAGTTGACTGAGACCGAACTTTTTCTATAAGAAAAAGTGTCTCAGTTGACTGAGACCGAAGTGTCTCAGTGACGGAGACCGAAAGAAAAAGTGTCTCAGTGACGGAGACCGAACTTTTTCTATAAGAAAAAGTGTCTCAGTTGACTGAGATCAAACTTTTTCTATAAGAAAAAGTATCTCAGTTGACTGAGATCGAACTTTTTCTATAAGAAAAAGTGTCTCAGTTGACTGAGATCGTACTTTTTCTATAAGAGAAAGCGTCTCAGTTGACTGAGATCGAACTTTTTCTATAAGAAAAAGTGTCTCAGTTGACTATAATAGAAAAGGTGCCATCATTCTTTCGATCATAAATTTCGATTTTCTATTGACTTCGAATTAATTTCGAAATAGCCAAAGCCAATTCAATTAGACAATCGTCTCTATCAATACCACCGAAGAAGATGACTTCCTTTTCCTTCCCATCCGACAACCGAGGAAAACCGTTTTGAATACCACACCAATCATCGGTCACATTCGAAATCTTTCCACCTTTGGTTTTTGTTGGTTTCTTGGTAGAGAGCGAACCAGCCACCATCGAGCGAAACCATCGAAAGTCATTAATCACAGCCGACATTTTTATGAGGAACAATTAAAACGGTGAAAATCTTACTTAAACAAATTGTGATTGTTTAAAAATCAATCACAGACCTTTATAAATAAAATAAATCTTCCACAACGAGAAAAACAAATAACAACAACAACGAAACAGCTAAAATCAATGCCAGCCATTCAGCCAGCCAGCATAGAAACCCACGGACAAGGTAATTTTATGGAAATTTTCAAAGTTCCACGAAAAGAAAATACACTTCAGAATCCCCCCGAATCAGCAGTTTAGCAATAAAACAAATTTTATACATATCACAACTACAACAAAAAAACCGAAAATAAGCTTCTGTAAAAGAATAAATAAAAATAAAAAAATAAATTCTACGAATAAAATCAGTTTTTTTAAATGAAAATTACCCGAATAAGCGGTAGAGAAAGAGAGGGAAACGCTAAAAAACAAATAAATCATTTTGAAAACGAACCAGAAAAAGAAACCGAGGAAATACAACAAAATGATCAACAACAATAAACGCGATGATGGTGATGATGAGGAGGAGGAGGTGGAGGACTGCTGAAAACAAAAAATAAATTCGACATTTCGACAGCAAAACGAATAAATGAATTACAGGGGGGATCGATCACAGCCAAATGCCAGTACCTTTAAAAATGTACACAAGGGCAGAGTGGCCCAAAAGTCAGTGAACTATTAAGAAAGCACATATTTATAAGCTCAAATTTAAAATCAAAAGCGAAAACGGTCCAGAGAAAATTTTTCACTACATTTTTTGAAATGAAATATTCGTGAAATTATAATTGTTACATTTTCTTTATCAAATTAGTCCAGTAATTTCTACGCCACCCTGTTTTTACGGCCAACGATGACGTTGAATATCCAATAATTTTTTATTGGGTATGACATTTCAAAGATACTTTACAACAACAGGGTGCAACAAGGAGCTGCACACAAGCAGTCGAACGAACGAACTGCACAAACATACAAGCGACAGGTGGGCTATAGGGAGGGTGGTGCTGCTGCTGGTACCGTGATGTTGGCTATGGTGGATGGAAGAAAGGTTGTTCCTTTACAAATGGAGAGGCAAACACTCACACCCACAAATACAGCTGTGGAGTAGCAACAGGCTGAAATGCACAACTCACATGTACTTTTGCCCAGGCTCAGGGAAAGCAGCGACAGACAAACGGTACGAAAACCAAACCGAACAATAAATTGTGGGCAAAAATACGTGCGAGACGGGGCGACTAAACCAATTCCTTCATTGGTTTGGCTTTGGTTCACTCTGTTGAGGTAGTGAGTAAGATTACAGCAGGGGACAAATAAAGAGCAAACAATTTTGAATTAATTAAACAAATCAAATATAATATGGTTTATAGAGAAAGAAAAAACGAAAAAGTTTCAATTACTTCTATTGTTATCGATTGAAATTCGATAACCAATTAGGTTATTTTGATTAAAAGTAAAATTAAAAACTACATGGGTGTGTGGGTTTAAAAAAAATATTACATATTTCGATAATTTAAATTTACTTCCTATTTCGAATATTTCTGTCACTTTTCTCCATAGTTTTTAGTTAACCCACAAGTTATCACAATATTGTCAACGATATTTTTCTTCCTTTAATTCAAATCAGCTCAAATAATAATAAAAAATTTTCTATTTTTCTACTAGGTAGTTTTCGAAAAATTTTAACCAATGTTTTTTTGCTTTATTTCATTCAAATAAGCACAAAATTATATAAAAAAAGAAACGATCTTACAATTTCGATATTCCGAAAATTTGCTTTTTAGTTTTGCTTTCATTCATTAAAATGAGTTCATAATAATTAACTAAAAAAAATAGAAAAAAATATTTAATTCTTCTTCGTTTTTTTACATTGAGCCCATTTTACAAAAAAAATATTTTTGTCGATTTCTCAAACTTTAATTTCCTATAACTAAGCGAGTAAAAGTAAGAAATCGATTTTTTTTTAATTTCGATAACTAAGGCAGTTATCGAAAATTTGTACCCGATGTTATTGTTTTCCTTCATTCAAATAAAAAAATCGATTTTTCAATTTCGATAAATAAATAGTTATCGAAAAACTTGAATCAATTCTTCACCGCTTTTTTATATTAAGCCAATTTCACAAAAATGTTAATATTTGTTTTGATTTCCCAAACATTTACTTCCGATAACTCGATAACTAAGTGAATATAATTAAAAACATGATTTTTCAATTTCGATAATGCTTTCCAATGAGCTCAAAGTAATAAAAATAATAAAAAATTGATTTTTCTATTTCGATAAATAAGGTAGTTATCGAAAAACTTTAACTAATTCTTCTCCGCTCAAAATGTCAATATTTATTTGATTTACCAAACTTTTATTTCCGATAACTCGATAACTAAGTGAGTAAAAAATCGATTTTTCAATTTCGATAATGCTTTCATCTTGCTTTCCAATGAGCTCAAAGTAATAAAAAGTAAAAACAACCATTTTTCAATTTCGGTGGCAAAGTAGTTATCGAAAAAAATATTTATTACTCCGCTTTTTTCATATTGAGTTCATTTTACAAAAACATGCAATATTTTTTTCAAACTTTAAATTCTGATAACTCAATAACTCGATCTAAAACAGAAAAAAAAAACATTTTTTCAATTTCATTAACTAAGGTTGTTATGAAAATTTTAAAGTAAAAAAAGCACAATATCTCAGTTCAAAGTAAAAAAAATAATAAAAGTAAAAAAATGATTTCTCAATTTCGATAACTCCTTATCGAAAATTATTATCCGATGTTTTTACTTTTTTTCAATCAAATGAGCTCAAAATAACAAAAAAGGAAAACTCGAATTTTCAATAAATAAGGTAGTTATCGAAATTTTTTATTTAATTATTCTTCGCTTTTTTCATATTAATCTCATTTCACAAAAAATGTCAATATTTGTTTGATTTCAATCTTTTACTTCCGATAACTAAGCGAGTGAAATTACAAAATCGATTTTTCACTTTCGATACTGCTTTCTGATAATAAAAGTAGAAAACGATTTTTCAATTCCAATGATATGGTAGATATTAATTGAGTTAATTTTCGATTTCGATAATATTGCGAACATTTTACAAAAAGGCAATATTTTTTTTACAAACTTGATAATTTTCAATTTCTTTCATTCAAATGAGCTCCAAATCATAAAAAATCGATCGATAACTAAACGAATAAAAGTTAAAAATAAATAGTTTTTGTTATCTTAAACAAGGGTGATTAAAGGGTGATTTTTTAAAAGCTATAGGAAAGTTTTTCAAAAAAAAACTCATAAAATTCAGAAAAATGCATGAAATCTTTATTTGAATCGATAGTACGGTCCATATAATTTAATGTTTGAAGTTTATTTCATGCAAATGTTGACCTTGACTGCGCCTCAAATGGTCCATCCGCTTAGTCCAACTTTGGCATTTCCACGTTTTTGAGTAACAGAGGCCCAATTGCTGCGAACGGCGACGAACGATACAGCTGCGATATTTTCTTCAGTTCGCACTCTACGTAAGCGTGTTGGTGGTTTAATGTCCAACAATGTAAATTTGGTGCGAAATTTAGTCAACAATAGCCCGAATAGCCGCTTCAGTGGGTCGATTAAACTGACCATAAAATGGAAGCGCGCGATGAACTTTCTTAACAGAGCACGCATTTTGATAATAAAATTCAATAATTTGCAAGCGTTGTTCGTTTGTAAGACGATTCATGGTTAAATTATAGACCAAACTGAAGATGTTTGATAGTGAAACAAAACACGAAACGTGCGTCAGCTTTTTAGTCCAGTGTTGCCAAAAAGATAATAGCTAAAAAATCACTCTTTATTTAAAAAGAAGTGTGACCTTTATTTGGTTCGGTTGCTGCAGGGCAGACGATCGTTTCAAGGGACGCTACTCCCCCTTATCAATGTCCAGTGCAATGCAACAACTACTCTGGTTAATTATTAGTTGTATATCTGCCTCGCAAACTCAACTGAATGAGAACTGCTTCAGACTTAGTCAGTAGTTACCGAAAAAAAACAAATGTCTTCTCGTGTGTAATCGCAATTCGCGAAAATGCACACAATGTTTTGTTGTTGCGATGTTCAAGCAACAACATGCTTAAGTCGTACCCCACTTCATTTCATCTGTTTTCTTAAAAATAAATTTTTCAATTTCGACAACTAAGGTAGTTATAGACAAATTTTACCAAAAAACGAGCTTGCTTCATTCAACTGCGCTCAAAATATAAAAAAAAACGATTTTTCAATTTCGATAACTGAGGAAGTTATCGAAAAAAAATATTCAATTTTTCTTCGTTTTATTCACATTGAGATAATTTCACAAAAAAAAATCGTGAGATAAACCGATAACTAAGCGAAATATCGATAACATTATTTCTATCCAAAAACGTAGTCAGATCGCGGCGCTTCCTATATAATAATGTATACCTGACCTAAATCAGATGTAGTATGATACTTCTAGGGCTGTGAAAAGACAAATAGAGAAGCACATTTGAAAGGGAGCAACATATATTAAAAATATGAACCGACGTGACCCACTTTCACCATAGATATGTTTTCATGAAATATAAGGTGTTGTGCCAAATTTGATTTTTGAAAATCGATTAAAATATGTGGTTTCTAAAGCAAAAAAAAAAAAAACAAAATCGAGTATCATTTGTACTAGCAAATTCAGTAATGTGTCAATTTTTGTTACAATCGAACAATAATTGCGATCTGTAGCTTCATTAAAAGAATAGGACATGGCTAAATCTATTCCGAGAGTGATTCTAAATTGATTAATAAAACGATTTATAATAACGGGTCTCTCTTCCTTTTTTGGTCTTACAAACAAATGCACAGCAGTACCCTCCTTGGTGGAGGGTATTCAATTTGTTGCGACCTCACTTGCTTTGCCTTTCAATGCTATTTGATTGCTCACTAGTGTGTTGTGTTTGCGCAGCAGCATAGTTAGTTAAAGTCAAAATGCTTGCTGGCTGGCTGGCTGGCTTGGTGGCAGGCTGACTGTTGGTTGTTGGCATGTATGTTTGTACATAGTACGAGTATTTTTACACCGGAAATATAAAATTACACACTCAACACTTGAAATGTGTGTATGTTTATGAACCTCTAACAAACACATCAGCTGTAAACTTGCGAGTTTTTTCTCTTTTTTTTTGATTTTTGTGGACGAACAAGAAACACCAGCAACAACAGCGACAGCAACTAAAAACAATTGAATGAATCCCATATTCACACAAGCTTCAATACAACGCGAACAAGTGTATGCACGAGTACGAACGAACGAGTGAGTGTGGACTCATATGCATGTGTGTGAATCAAACAAACGAACGAGTATTGATTGAACATTATAATGATGTTGCATGCTGTTTGAGAATGCACATGCAATTCACACACACTCACACACCAGAGCAATGCATGGGGATGTGTCGTCTGTGTGTGGCTGGCTGTGTCATTTGTGCCAACGGTTACTCGCAACTCACACACATCACTTTATGGCAGCCTGCCTGCCTGCATGGCATGGCTGCTTGTACTCTCGTATTTATGTTTGAGTGTTTGTTTGTTGTTGCTTGGCTGTTTAATGAATGATTGTTGCACTTGTTGTTGGGTCCATGTTGTTACGTTTACTTCAATATCATCCCCAACTAGTGGAGGTTGTTTTTTCATACGACACAACTATGACAACAACATTACATATTTATAATGTATGGAGAGGAGAGCATGACCGTCCGTCCGTCTCATGCTTCATTTTTCCTGTTATGATTTGCTTACAAGGAGCCACAACTCGAGTGAGTGATGTTGCTGCATGTGCGCTGTGGTGATGATGCGTTGCATTGTATCGCATATGTTTTTTGGAGGGAGGATCATGACGGGAGGGGGGAGGGTGGATAGAGCATAAACAGAGTGTAAAAATACATGTGTGACACTATTAAAAGTATTTATGACATTTTGAAATATTAATTGATATTTAATTGAATACTTGTGAAAAAAGACCACGTTTTTGTTGTTCCTGTTGTTGAATGATCAGTTATGAAGGCACACACAACATGTACACGAACGTGAACAAAGATGTTCGTTCGTTAGCATGGCATAGCATGACATGTCCGTCTGTCTGTACGTTTGGCTGCCCCGGTGGTGGTGTGAAGACAGGAGTACATGATGCAGAAACAACACTTACACCGTTGGACACATCGAGGAGGCAGAAAAAACACCTGCTTTTTCGGAAATTTGAGAAAGATTCTATGTTGCTGCTGTTGGTAGCTTCAAAACATCGATATGCATAGAGAAACTTGTTTCGCAGACTCGGCTCAAACATAGTATCCAATAACGCACATTCACATATTTGGATGGGACAGAGGTTAGCATAGGTCATTAGCGAAATGAAATGTAAAGATATAATTTGATAAGAGTACATAAAGTCAAGATATTGAAATATTTATTGTTGTTGACAAAAATTGTCGGTGAAAAAATAGCACAACACTGTGTCAAATTTAACCCAGAAAAATACGAAGTATGTTAAATCACAGATGAAATTCACCTTCACAATAGATGCTTCTATGTAACCTACAATAGTACGCATCAAATCTGGCTAAAATCGGTTGTAATATGTACCTTGTAGAAGGGTAAGAAGTCAAATCTGGAGGGGCATTTGTATGGGGCTATATCAAAATAGAGACCGATGTAATCTGATCTTACTACAGACGTTTTCAGGCGAAATATAATGGCATGTCCAAAATCTGCACAAAATATTTTGTAATATCTGACTTCTAGTGCGTTATATATAGAGGCACACATACAAGACATATCTATATGGGAATAGTAATTCCATGTCATAATTGTCACATGTTTAGTAGTTTAAATGAATTATCTCAAATTAAAATATAAAGGACTAGCAGTACCCGCTGCTTCGCACGCGAAAATGCCAGTTATTTGTTAATTTTATCCGTCTCTGTTTTTGGATAGTATTTATTTAATTTTCTTTTGGTGGATATAGATAAATCTAAAATAGTAATTTGGAAACCTCCTATTAGCTAGCACTCACACCCAGTCAAAGGAATGTGCTTGACTATTTCAGCTGAACTACCTTGTATGTATAATTTTTATAATTTTCTACCAAGTTTTGAACAAGATATTACAACCATTTATATCCTCTAGATTCAGCCAGCCAGTTTATAACTTTTGCACTTCTTTCCCAAAAAGTACACATTTTCAAAAATCACTATAGGTAACATGTGTTTTTACTTCCCCTAAAAATATGTACTTTATTTGGTAACACATTTATTCCTTGTTGTCCCGTATCCCCCTTTTAAGTACAAATTTTGAAATATCAATTTATGTTCCGCGTTTACGTAATTAAAGGATTGTACAGCATTTTTATTCCTTTTCGTCCCGCGCACTCCTTAAAAGTACAAATTTGGAAAAATCAAACTACTGCGCTTCTATATGGTCAGAAGAATTTACACACTAAATTTCACAATTCTAGCTGTAATACTAAAGTTGGTACCCTTTTTGTCCCGCTCGCCACTTAAAAGTAAATATTTTGAGAAATCCATTTATATTGCAAGTCTACGTTGTCAGAGAAATTTAAACAAAAAATTTCACGACTATAGCTGAAATATTTTAGTTGGTAGTATTTTTATCCCGCTCATTGTTTATAAGTACGAAATTCGTTTAGATTTGCGCTTCTCGTTGTCAGAGGAACTTACACACCACATTTCACGACTATAGCTCCAATACATTAGTTGGTACTACTTTTGTTGTTGCTCACCCCCTATAAGAAAATTTCGAAGAAAATCCATTTAGATTGCGCTTTACACACAGTTTACACTCCAAATTTCCCGACTATAGCTGCAATTCTTAAATTGGAACCCTTTTTGTCCCGCCTACCCCCTAAAAAGTACAAATTTCAAAAAATCCAATTTTACTTCGATTTTATATGGTCAGAGGAATTTACATACCAAATTTCACGATTCTAGCTGTAATACTTTAGTTGGTACCATTTTTATCCCTTTTTGCCCCTCTCATCCCTTAAATGTACAAATTTCGAAAAATCCATTTATGTTGCGCGCCTACATGGTTGGAGATATGTACATGCCGAATTTCACGATTCTAACTACAATAATTTCGTTGGTACAATTTGTATTCCTTTTTTGTCCCGCACACCCATAATAAATACAAATTTCGAAAAATTTATTTAGATTTGCACTTCTACGTTGCCAGAGGAATTTACAGACCGAATTTCACGACTATAGCTGCAATACTTAAATTGGTACAACTTGTATCCCTTTTGTCCCGCTCGCCCCTTAAAAGTACAAATTTCGAAAAATCCAATTTTACTGCGTTTCTATATGGTCCGAGGAATTTACATATCAAGTTTCACGATTCTAGCTGCAATACATTAGTTGGTAACATTTGTATCCCTTTTTGTCCCGCTCGCCCACTTAAAAGTACAAATTTCGAAAAATCCAATTTTACTTCGTTTCTATATGGTCAGAGGAATTTACATACCAAATTTCACGATTCTAGCTGAAATACTTTAGTTGGTACCATTTTTATCCCCTCGTCCCTTAAAAGTACAAATTTCGAAAAATCCCTATTTGTAGCTCGTCTGCATAGTCACTGCAAGGAACTCACCGAATTTCATGTTTATAGCTACTGCCGTTTAGTCAGGACGAAGGTTCGATGTTTATCCCTTTTTGGGCCATTTTATCCCCTAAAAGTACGAATTTCGTAAAACCCTTTCTTAGTCGACGTCTACGTCATATTTGGGAACTACACTGAAAATTGCATGACCCTGGCTTCAGCCGTTTGGTCTGGGGGCTGGTCAATGATAAGTCAGTCAGTCAGTAACGCAACTCTTTTATATATATAGATAGATTATATTAAATAAAATTTGCTACATTTATGATTGATTCTGAGATTATGAGACATTTTTGACATGGATTTTTTTTTTGAAGAATTTAGTATTATCAATTCTCGAATTGTGGAATTCTGCTAACAAAAGGAATACTTCATAGCAGGTAGGTAGGGTGGGTACAAATGTAACCCTTTGAGGACAAACAATTTAAAAACTGGGTTAATATTTTTAAAAAATTCAAAAATCACAACCCGCTAAACACAGAATCGAACCAAAAAGTTATATCGGATTTATTAAAAAAAATAGAAATATTTTGTTAGAACCAAAGATAAATTTTAGTAGGGAACATTTACTACTATTTCTTTTCTTTCAAGCCAGCATAAATTATATTATTTCATGTTTTTATTATACATTCTTAATTTCGTCTGCAATCATGTTTATAATTATTGTAGAGTAAGTACTGGGAACTCCATCATGAAACTTATGGAGCGCCATACTGATACTGTTAGATGTTAATAAAAAAATTAACAAAAAAATAAGAGTTTTACTTAAAAATACAAGGAAATAAGAAACAATAAAATATATATACTATTTTTAAGATTTATAATAATGTGTTGTCATTTATTTTGGTTTAAGACTTCAGAACAACCTTTGGTCGTAAACCAAAATAAATGACAACACATACAACATAACAGACCAACTATACAACAATACACACGAGGTGCAGTGAAGACGGGACATACCGTACAACAACAACCTTTGCATTGTTGCGAGCGATGCGAGCACATGCAAAACATTGAATTGACAAAGTGAGATTTTTAGTGTGTCGACTTAGTTCGGTGGAATATTTTTTTATCAGCGCTTCTCATTTGTCATATGTGACCGCTGGTACTAATGTGAACCCTGATTTAAGTCAAAGACATACATTCGTTGCGAAAGTTCTGACGAGATGGGGTAGCGACCATCGAAACTGCGCAGTCAACTTTTAGCTGCAACAATAAAGGTCTCACTTTGCCTTTTTGCTAATTTTGGGTTCTGCTGAAGACTTCAGCACAACCTTTGGTCTTAAACCAAAATAAATGACAACACATACAACATAACAGACCAACTATACATACAAACGACGATTTATAATAATTTTATATTAAACTAGAAGCAATTTTCTTCAAATTCCAAAAAATATATATTTGTATCTCCTAACAAAAAGTTAGAAATAATTTTTTAAAAATTACCTTATGACAAAATTCCTGATTTTCGATTCAACCTATTGTCTACAATTTCACATTTTTTTAAACGGGAAATGCAGCTTTATTTGCCTTATTCAGAAGTACAAATTTGCTAACTTTGTGTAAAAACGGAAAATTCTGTTCTGTTCAATGTGTGATCGCTTCACATATGAAATTCATACTTGTTGGCTCTTTTGGATGAAATTTTCCTTACGTACTTATCAGTAAGACGCATTTTCCGATTTTCAAAAAAAAAATATTTTAGACACTAGGGTGGAACGACAATATATTTTTGTCATAAGGTAATTTAAAAAAAATCTACTGTTTTTGGTATGAGGTACAAATATATCTTTTTCTAATTACAAGAAAATTTCTTCTAGTTTTTTAGAAAATTTTGAAATTAAAAAAAAATATTTTTTTATTTACTTTATAAACCAAAATATAAAAAACAAGAATACATTGGAACAAATGTTGCGAACTCGGAGCAAAATGGATTAAATCAAGAGCTGCTGATGGCGCAGACGCTACTATTTAGGAGGCCTTAAAAAAATTATTTCTTTTTCACTGAAAAGATTTGATTTTTTTTAAATAAAACTGTTCATTAACAATTTCAAAAAATGGTTTGTTTTATTTAGCTTATTACATGTATCTATAATAATTATGAAATTTATTATATTATAATTTTTATGAATTTTGTCTTTCTAAACTCGATATCGAATTATTAATTTTAATTTTTTTTTACTAAAAACTTCAATTTTCGCCGTAGGTACCTTTGTCTTAACATCATCAAAAATAGAAATAAATTGGAAAATTTATCATGTTTTAATTTTTGTAGACACAATAGAATTAGTTAAGAGAAAATTTTGTTTTATTTTATGACTAAATTAATTGAAGCAAAAACTTGAAAAAATGACACGGTTTTTTAACATTCCCTTACTTTTAAAATAAGGTTTATAACCTCTATTCATAGATTGTCATCAAATATGCCTCGTTTTTATACACTACACGAGTGTATTATGTCTTTGTGCATTTGTTTGTAACACCCAAAAGGTAACGAGTTAGACCCATCGTTTATTATACAGATCGGCTTAGAATTAATTTCGGAGTCGAGTTGAGTCTGTCCATCTATTGTTGTAATCAAATTACAGGTCGCAATTATAGTCCGATCTTAACAAAAATTGGCACAAGTAAGTTTTGTGGATCAAGGACGAACGCTATTTAATTTGAAGCAAATCGGTTCAGATTTAGATATATCTCCCATACAAATGTCGCTCCCGTTTTGACTTTTTCCGCTCTAGAAACCACATATTGTATCCGATTTTCTTTAAATTTGCACAACATCTTATAATACAACTAGAAACACCTATGTAGAAAGCGGGTAAGATCGGTTCAGTTTTAGATATAGCCCCCATACAAATGTCGCTCCCCATTTGACATTTTCCGCTCTAAAAACCACATATTTTACCTGATATTCTTTAAATTTGGCAATACATCTTATAACCTTACTAGAAGCATGTGTGCTGAAAGTGGGTAAGATCGGTTTAGATTTAGATATAGCCCCCATACAAATGTCGGTGCCGTTTTGACTTTTTCCGCTCTAGAAACCACGTTTTGTAACCGGTTTTCTTTAAAATTGTCACAATATATAATAATCTAACTAAAACATCTATGGTGAAAGTGGGTAAAATCGGTTCAGATTTAGATATACATTTATTTATATATATACCAATGTTGCTCCCAAATGTTTAACCGATTTTGGCCAAACTTTACATATTATACATTTCATATATTTCACCTATAAACATACAAGTGGGTCACATCGTTCCATGTTTCAATATACCCCCATACAGATGATCTTTCCGATTTATCATTTTTTGTCAAACACATACATTTACAGAATACAAAAATCCTTCCCGATTTCACCTTTTTACCGAATTGAATTGTAATAAGATAGAAAGTGGAGTGTATCATATAGTCGGCTCCGTCCGACTTTAGCCTTTCCTTACTTGTTTCATATTTCCTTTCCCTTAAATGTAATTGCTTTAATCAAATAATCATTTTGTTTTCGTTTGAAAATTTGATTAAATTTTTAATTTAATTTAATTTTTAATGAACTTTTTCATTAGATTTTTTTTAATTGCTGCATTACTAAAATTTAATCCAATACCATATTATTATTAATATTATTTATGAATAAATGATGATAATGAAATAGTAAATGAAAGAGCAGACATGTAAATTTTAGTTTAATAATTCGAAAAATAAGCACATTTAAATTTTCTGAGAACTTGTTCGCTCCACCGTGCCAGATGTTTCCAAAATGTTTGCAAAGAATGCCAAATTGTTATTAACATGTGTGGATGTGTGCTCACAGCCCACCCACCATCATGGCGGGGGAACATGTCAACACATAATTGAAACTACAACAATTTGGGACTACTAACAGCAACAACAATTATATAATGATGCACGTAGTGGTGACAAGTGTAGAACGAAGCATCCGTTACAAGACGTGCTAATTTTTTGGGAGGTACAGACCGCACTCACAAATTATGGCCAAAATAAAGTTAACAAAAAAACTTGAGAAGAAAAAACAATGATAACAGCAGCAGAAACAAAAAAAAACAAAAATCACGTCTTTTGAAGGCAGCCAGTCAGGCAGCGAGGGAGGGAGGAGGACAGGTCTGGAAGAAAAAACGATGCAAGTTTTATTTAAACAATTGACCAGGTCTTGTTTTTTGTTGTTGGTTTTTGAAGGATGGTAGGGGTGTGGAGATCAGCAGAGGACCCATTTGGCTTTTTCATTGTTTTTGGCATTCATATGGGATCTTGTGTGTGTGCGTGTTCGTGTATTTTGTGAATACAAAATTCCCATGTCATGCTATCAATTAATGACAACGTAAAGTACATCAAATTGAGAAACCACAAAAAAAATCCCAGCCACAAGGATAGCACAGGGTAACAGATATTTTTGGGAAGTGATTGGAGCGAATGTGAGATCAAGAAAATGATCTCAGAGAGAAATACATATAATTCGTATAAGTCAAAAGAATTCCAATAGTGACTTAAAACTAGGGAGCTCCAAGGCTTACAATTTTTTTGATTTTAGGCGTTATTTTTTTAATTAAAAAAACTGAAATAACGTCTAAAATAAATTGAACTTTCACATTTTCAAACTTTCAACGCTCCAAAAAATATTGTTTTTTTAACAATCAATCTAAGCTTTACATTGTTGCACTGTGTAATCCCACAAAGCCCCCACCTCCACCACAGTCTGTAGGACAAAAAACGCATTTACAGGCGACACACCACAATCACGAGGGGGGCAATTGTTCAAGTGCCCTATCCCTAACCAGCAACAACGGCAACAACAAGAACAAAAACAAGGTGATTGAGGATGAAGAAAAGTGTGCACCGAAAGCATTTACTTAACGTTCCGCGCACAAAGGAGTTAAAAGAAGAGCATTTAAACGCAGAAAAAATAAAAGAACAGAAAGAAAACGACGAGGCGATTTTGGCGCATCTGAAAATCACACAGGAAAAATTCCCACGGCTACTGCTGCGGCAACAGCCACTGGGCACTTGGACTGGCTGGATGTTGCTGCCGCCATACGAGTCCACCAAACACATGATGATCTGGATGTCGTCTCTGTTTCGGCTTGAAATGTTAAAAACTGGTTTCTTTCCTTCAAAAAAAAAACAAACTGGCTGGCTGGCTAGCTTGCAAATAAATCCAGACGGGGGCTAAATGTTGTGGTTTCGCTGCTCCTCCTTGTCGTCGTAGTTGCCATTATTGTTGTTGTTAATTTTTATTTCATACATCAATTGTTGAAGCACTTGCTCTTCTTCGTTTTTATTTTTTTTCACTTCTTTTTGGCTGTTGTAGTTTCTTTTTTTTTTGTTAATATAGAAAATACATTTCTTTTAAAAATTATCTTAAAAAGTTCACACAGATTTTTTGTTCGTTCGTTCGTTCGTTTATTTATTTATTTTTTTGATTCATATCAAAAAGGATGAATGACTCAGCCAGCAGCGGAGTTGAGCAGGCCTTCCAAAAGATGATTTTCACATGACTTCTTTACAGATGACATTTTAGAAGGGGAGCTATCCTTTTTATGATGAATGGGCATAGGAAACTTTGCAAACTTTTCAGCAGTATTACTTAACACACTACGAGGAACATTTTTGTGAAACATTTTACCCCTGTAGCTCCTCACTATAGTGGTCTTTTTGACGTCATTTTAGAGGGAGATCAATATTTTCCTCCTTTGTACATTCTTACAATGAATTGGTATAGGAAACCTAGTGATCCTTCCATTTTAAGTATAGGATGTGTTCAGCTATATTACATAAAACGCTATAGCGAATATTTTTGTGGAACATTTTAACATCTAGCTTCTCAATATAGGGGTCTGTTTGGTCCCTTCATTACACTATTGACGTCATTTTAGAGGGAGAACAATATTTCCCCCTTTTGTACATTCCTATAATGAATTGGTATAGGAAACCTTGTGATCCCTACATTTCAAGTATAGGATGTGTTCAGCAATATTACTTAGAACACTACGAGCAACATTTTTGTGGGACATTTTAAACCGTCAGCTCTTCAATATAGTGATCTTCTTGGTAACTTTTGGCAAAAGGGTAAAAAACACCCCTAAAATATGGTTTTAGCGGGTTATAATGTTCAACAAAAATATTTGCCATAAAATTATACTATAAGTTTCTGAAAACACCAAATCTCAAAACTCATCTTAATGCCAGAAATAAAACAAAACTTAAAATTAATTTTAGGGTTAATTTCGTACTTTTTCCAAATTGGTACTAAAATACCCCTAAAACAGAGGTTCAACGGGTCAAAATGTTCTAGAAAAATATTTGCCATTCAATTCTATTATAAATCTCTGAATACACAAAAACTGAAAACTAAACTTAAATGCCAGAAATAAGTCAAAATTCAAAAATCATTTTAGGGTTAATTTTACACTTTTTCCGAATTGATGCTAAAATGTGCCACAAAACTGAATTTTAGGGGGTGGTGTGAATGGAAAAAATATTCTACGTCAAACTTTACTACAAGTCACCGAACAAATGAAAGCTGTAGATATAATATATACAAATAAAATATCAGTATCAATTTGTATTTTAAAAATATTTTTTTATTACATTTTTAATTTATTAATTTTTAAATTGTGGAAACCTTGTGATCCTTACATTTTAAGTATAGGATGTGTTCAGCATTCTTACTTAAAACACTACGAGCAACATTTTTGTGGAATATTTTAACCCTCTAGCTCCTCAATATAGGAGTCTTTTTGGTACTTTTTATGCAAAAGGGTGAAAAACACCCCTTAAATATGGGCTTAGGGGGTCAAAATGTTCTACAAAAACATTTGCCAGACAATTCTAATATAAGACAATTCTACTATAACTCAACTTACATGCCAGAAATAAGTCAAAACTTAAACATCATTTTAGGGTTAATTTCGTACTTTTTCCGAATTGGTACTAAACTACCTCTTAAACATGGGTTTAACAGGACAAAATGTTCTACAAAATTATTTGCCAGACAATTCTACTATAAGTCTCCGAATACATCAAAGCTGAAAGCTCAACTTAAATGCCAGAAATAAGTCAAAACTTAAAATTCATTTTGGGGTTAATTTCATACTTTTTCCCAATTGGTACTTAAACTCATTTAAAATATGGGTTTAGCTGGTCAACATGTTCTACAAAAATATTTACCATACAATTCTACTATAAGTCTTTGAATACAGAAAAACTTAAAACTCAACTTAAATGGAAGAAATAATTAAAAACTTTAAATTATTTTTAGGGTTAATTTCGATTTTTTCCCAATTGATGCCAAACTGTTCATCAAAACTGAATTTTAGGGGGGTGGTGTGAATGGAAAAAATATTCTACGTCAAATTTCACTAGAAGTCACCGAACAAACAAAAGCTGTAGATATAATACAAATAAATAAAATATCAGTACTAATTTGGGTATTTAAACAAGAAATTAATTATTAAATTTAGCAATTAATTTAGTAACTTTTAATTTAGTAATTGGAACAGAATAGGGACCCTATAGATCTGAAAAAGCATGTTGAATAGACCATTTTTGCAGAACAAACTTTATAGTCTGCTGGTCTGCGTTTCTTTTTACAGTGGGTCAAAGTGGGTGGAAGGCACCATTATACTAAGTGAAAAAAACGTTGTATGTTAATGACTGAGAGAGTTGTTGTTGTTAGAACTATATTGTGAAATTTTATGAGGATAATTTTTGTGGGAGATTTTAACCCTCTAGGTCAATTTGCCCTCTTTCGAGAAAAAGGTATTCTACAAGAATATCAAATGATATTAAAGCTGCTGACTGGAATATTGATAAATCGAATATATTGAACTTTTGATAGAACGGAAAAAGGCCTTCTCTTTGGAGACCCATGCTAATTCGCTTGCTGTGTGCCCTTACTTTATGAGCACATATGCCGAGTTGTGTGTGTCTGTGCTCTCATATGGACGACTATGTGGGAAGAGGCGGCTGCTTGATCAGCGCTCAGGTACTTTTGTGAACAAGTCTGTCTGAGACAGTAGTAGGACAACAACGACGATTTGTTGTTGTTGTTCTCTGTTTGACTGACTGGCTGGTTGGCTGGCATTATTTTTACACAATTTCACTGAAGGCGGTAATTTGAGTAGTTTTGCTTTTCGACTGTTTAATGTGTGTGCACCGAAAAAAAATCATACATACTACTGGTACACATGTACGTTTGTTCATATGTGAACAGATGTACAAGATGTATGTACATATGTGCATATTTGATTGAGATCTATTGAAATATCCTTACAGGCGAAAAAAAACCTTCATGATCATGTGATGTTGATGCGGCGACACCGTTGCGAACGCCGATGTTAAGAAAAGGCGTGAGAATTTCTTACAATTCTAAGGAATTTTTGTATAAAGTAATTCCTTAAATGTCTTTAAATGCCTTTAATTAATTGAAGTTGGTTCTTGTTGAAGGTCATAGCTTAAGGCTTTAAAGGTCATTAACAAGATTTCCTAATATCCCCTTCCCAGAAGAAAAAGGATGTTTTAATGTTTTGTAAATGCAAAAAAAAAACTCAAGTGCAGGAGGGGAAGGGGGGCACAGCAAAATTGTAAATGTAATTGAAGATCATCTCTCAAAATTGTAGGTCCTAGAAAAATACCTAAAAACAACAAAATAGATAAAAAATTATTAAAAAAATACTAGAATAGCGCCCTTTGCAACTTTCCCAAAAAATCCGAATTACCAAAGTGGGGAAATGTGTTCCAAATGTGTGATTTTTACAAAAATGGTCGACATGTCTTTCTTTGCCCTTTTGAGCCGTTTTGTTAAATTTTACGTATTTTTACTGGACATCAAAGAATGTCAAAAATATTATTTTTCCAAAAAAAAATAGTTTTAGTGAAAATTTCAATAACTCAGTCAATTCACCTGTTCTATGTATCTGTTCAGAGAACAGAATATTCTGGCCATGAACCAATTACTCGGGCTTTAAACGAGTGTAACCGAATATTTAGTTTCGTTTTTGATTATGCCTTAAATGTGTCTAACTTTTTAAATATATTAGATTTAATTTATTTTTATAATTACTTTTAAGTTGTAGTCTATAAGGAATAGACTGAAATCAATGAAATGAAAATTATGGATGGTTAAAAAAAACAATAAATTATTAGAATAGCAGCCTTTGTATTTTTTCACCAAAAAATCTAAATTCCCAAAGTTGGGAAAATGTGTTCCAAAATTGGGATTTTTACAAAAATGGTAGTCCTGCCTTCGTGTGCTGTTTTTACATGTTCTGATGAATTTTATTTCAATTGAGTAAAATTAGAAAATTCTGAAATTTGAAATGTCCAAAAACTGTATTTTTGCAAATTGTATTTTTGTAAGTTTTAGTAAAACTTAAATAACTCAGTCAAGCAAAGTACAAGCAAAGTAGCATTTTACTCCTTACTAAACGTCTTACATATACACATACCAAGTGCAAAATTATAAAAAAAATTAAGATTCGAGTTAAAAATAATCTATGAAATTGAAGGTCATTCCAAATAAAATCTCTCAAAATTTTATGAATTTGAGAACCAACAAAAATACTTAAAGTACGTCAAAATGAATATAAATTATAAAACAATTACTATAGTAACGGACCTAGCATTTAAAAAAATCCGAATTCCCAAAATGGGGAAAATATGTTCCAAAATTGGGATTTTTACTAATCCTTTATGTGCCGTGTTGTACATGCTTTGATGAATTTCAGGTATTTTTTAGTATTTATTATTATAAGTAAAACTGAAAATGTTGAGAGATAAAAATATGAAAAAAAAAATACTAGAATAGCAGCCTTTGAATACTTTTCAAAAAATAAAAATATGAAAAAATACGAAAAACTAAAAATCCGAATTCCTAAAGTGGGAAAATGTTTCCAAAATTGGGATTTTTACAAAAATGGTTACTAAGCATTTACGTGCCGGTGGAAAATTTTGAGAGTTAAAAATATGAAAAAATTACTAGAATTTGATTTTTTTTTTCAAAAAAAATCCAAATTCCCAAAGTGGGGAAAATTTGTTCCAAAATTGGGATTTTACAAAAAATTGTCGCCATGCCTTTAATTGCCGTTTTTATATGTTTTGACGAATTTTAGGTATTTGAAAAATCCAAAATTGGTATTTTTGCAAAAAGAGTTTTGATAAAAATTTCAATAACTCACTCAATTACTGATGGATGTTTGCAAATTGGCTTTTTACTCCTTACTAGACATTTTGAAGTGCAAAACTTTTATAATTTTTACGATAAAAAAAATTAACTTTGAAGTTATTTAAAAATTTTACGAATTTCAGGTCTAAGAAAAATACTTACAAAAGTTATCAAAATAAAAGTAAAAATAAAATAAATTTGAACTGGGATATTGTCCTGGCTCAAGACCATTTTGCTTCTATAATTAATAGAATGCTAATTTTTTTGAGATGCTTGTAAGATGGCATGTGTGCTTTATAACCTGGTGCGATTTTTTAAACGCAAATTCGGCAAGTGAGTTGTGCTTCTCGTTCGTTTGTGAGAATCATCTCCTTATAGAGGCCGGGTTTGATGTTGAAAAGTCGCTGCTACTTGAAAAGACTTTTGACATGGTCGAAATCATGATCGTGGTAGTCTGCAGCAAAGTAATAAATGTCACCATGCCATTTGTAAAAAAAAATGAATTCTATTAAATATAGAAGCAAAATGGTCTTGAGCCAGGACAATATTCTAGTTCAAATCACATATTGATTACAGGCCAAAAAAAATGCAAACGAAAAAAAAAATAAAATAAATAGTAAAAAATAAAAGTATAAAAATGCTAGAATAGCTTAATTTACAGTTTTCCAAAAAAATATCTGTATTTTAATGTTAAAAACTTTTATTCTTGAGGGTCATTTCGATGCATATCTTTCAAAATTTTTTGAATTAGAGGCCCAACAAAAATTCATCAAATCGGATAAAAATTATTAAATTTTAAAAATTATAAAATTAATTAAATTATAAAAATAAAAAATTAAATTTTCCCCAAAAAATCGAAATTACCAAAATGGGGAAAATGTGTTCAAAAAATGGGATTTGTAGATAATGAATTTTGGGAATTTTTATTAGACCTCAAATAAGTTAAATTAGAAAATTTGTTCAAAACTTGTATTTTTTGAAAACAATTAAAATTTTAATGAAAACTTCAATAACTCAATCAATTACCGATGGATTTTTTTAGAAACAAAGTGGTGTTTTACTCCTTAATAAATGTCTTTTTTTATAAATATTCAATACGGTTACTTTACAAAATAAAGTGTAAAAGTTTTGTTTAAAAATTGAAAAATGTAGAATAATTTGCCTTTTCCTAAATGTTTTTATTTTATTACTTAAATATTAAAAATTCATTCAATAACTCAATCAATTACCGATGGATTTTTTTAGAAACAAAGTGGTGTTTTACTCCTTAATAAATGTCTTTTTTATATAAATATTCAATACGGTTACTTTACAAAATAAAGTGTAAAAGTTTTGTTTAAAAATTGAAAAATGTAGAATAATTTGCCTTTTCCTAAATGTTTTTATTTTATTACTTAAATATTAAAAATTCATTCAATAACTCAATCAATTACCGATGGATTTTTTTAGAAACAAAGTGGTGTTTTACTCCTTAATAAATGTCTTTTTTATATAAATATTCAATACGGTTACTTTACAAAATAAAGTGTAAAAGTTTTGTGTAAAAATTGAAAAATGGAGAAAAATTTGCCTTTTCCTAAATGTTTTTATTTTATTACTTAAATATTAAAAATTCATTATTTGTATTTTACAAAAATCCTCAATTTCTGATTTGGAGAGATTTTTCGAATTTTGTCCATCTATTGGATGAGCTCTTCTAATGGACTTTTCATAGCAAATTGAAAGCAAATCCAAGATTGTACTTGGCCTCCTCCATGTAACGCATATGAAAATTAACATCCCCAACACCACCTCCTTCAACCCCACCAGAGCCCAGAGCCATACAGTCTATGCTAGATGGGGGCATACTGATGTTGTTTAAATACAAAACATCAGACTTTGTTGTTTAAACACTTCATAATCACTTCTAAACTCATCCGATGCACTTGCATTTGATTTTATCCGCCAAGGCAGCGTAGCATGGCGTGGCATGCCCGATGTGCGATGCCGCAGCAATTGATTTGATTAGAGTTCCTCTGCGCTCGATTCCTTTGATCTCGGGGAAAAATTGCATTAACTGGCTATGAGTTGTTTATGATGATGATGATGACGGTGATGTCGGTGGTGATGATGATGCCAATGCGGCAATGCGTATTGTTTGGAAAAGCGAGCGCGTGTTTGTGTGGATTATGAGTTGTAATTGTTAAGAAAATGCTTTTAAATCTTCATTTGAGCAAAAAAACTATATCCCGTTGGATCCCACTCGATCGATAAATTATAGATTTTTATGAGGATCTTATTTGTTTTTTTGATCATCTTCTACAATATCAATTGATACATCATACGATGGCCTGAGTGGTGTGTGATGCAGTTTCGTTTCTTTTTTCATTGGGTTCATCTTCATCTGTATTAAATGTTTATTTCACCGAAAATCATCGTAATTCAATCAAATAATCACAATTTTTGTTGATTTGATGTGCAGCGAGATTGTTGTTTTGCCATCACAGTGTTTTTATTCGATTGTTTATTAGTATCAATCACACTTTTAATGCGACGTTTGATGTTTTCCTTCATGTTCTATGCCCCAGAGCGAGAGATAGGAAAGGAAATGACTGGGGCCAACAAATGTCGAATCAAAAAATCACAGCCAGTCAATAGTTTATGGTTTATTGGATTTCCATAAGTGCTATGAAGAATGGAAACAGATTTTTGATTGGATATAATGATTGCGGAACTATTAATTTAAATAAATCGAAAAGTAAACGTTACAGATTTAGCAGAGACACGCTCTAAAGGGGGACGGGGAATTTTTCTCGACTGAAAAATTAGATTTTTAGCTAGATTTTTATCACTTAAATGTGTAGAAATTCATAAGAATATGTTGTAATTCCACAGCCATAAATATATCTATTGCTGGGATATCATCTAATTTTTAGTTATGTCAATTAGCGCCACCTAGATGTGTGTAGAAATTGCCATACAAGGGACAGTGATGTCAGTTGACTTGATTTGTTAAAAAGCAAGTAATTGTTAACAATCAAATACCTCAATAAGGAGTCATATTTTTGGTGTGGATTCAGAGACGAGGATAATTTTCCTATTTATGGCTTTCGAAGGAGTCAATTCCATGAACGCCTTGGTTTATGTAAAACTGTCGTTGATTTATACAAGAAAAGTATGTATATATTCAATAAAAGCATGCTCATCATTTAACCGATATACATTTTGAGAGAGAAAACCGATAAAAAGGTTAATAAAGTCATTTTAAAAATTCCAATTTTTAGAACAAATTTTCCCCACTTTGGGAATTCGGGTTTTTTGTTGCAAAAATGCAGTGTGCAAATTTAGTCATTTTTAATCATTTTCAAAAAATTGGAAGAAATTTCCCCACTTTGGGAATTTTCGGCTATTTTTTGGCAAAAATGCAAAATCTAGTAATTTTTTTAAAGCATTCCCAAAATTTGGAACAAATTTTCCCCACTTTGGGAATATTTTTTTTTGTAAAAATGCAAATTTTGTAATTTTTTTGTAAATAAAAATTCCAAAATGTTTTTTTTTTTGTAAATAAAAATTCCAAAGTGTTGAAACAAATTTTCCTCACTTTGGGATTTGGACTATTTTTTTTACAAAAAAAGCCAGTAGTAATTTTGAATCCTGTTTAAGGCATTGTGACCATTTTAGTAAAAAATCCCAAAATTTTGTACAAATTTCACGTACTTTGGAAATACGGCATTTATTACAAAAAATCAAATTCTACAAATTTAGTCATTTTCATCCCTTTTTAAGGTATTGCGATCATTTTAGTGAAAATTCTAATTTTTGGAATACATTTTACCCATTTTGGGAATTTTATTTAAAAAAAATCCCCAATTTTGGAACAAATTTTCCCCACTTTGGGAATTTTTATAAAAATAATAAATCTGAAAATCTAGTTATTTTTAATCATTTTTAAAGGCATTTTAGTAAAATATCCCAAATTTAGGAACAAAATTTCCCCACTTAAGGAATTAATAATTAATTAATTAATCTTGTATTTTTTTGTAATTTTGTATCAGTTTTGATGAATATCAGTTATTTTCGGTATCTGCAGTCTTTAGTCATTTTTCATCCTTTTTATAGACAAATCCCAAATTTTTGATCAAATTTTCCCCACTTTGGGAATTCGGCTTTTTTGTTGCAAAAATGCAGTGTGCAAATTTAGTCATTTTAAATCATTTTTAAAGCGACTGCGACTATTTAAAAAATTGGAAAAAATTTCCCCACTTTGGGAATTTTCGGCTATTTTTTGGCAAAAATGTAAAATCCAGAAATTTTTTTAAAGCATTCCCAAAAAAGGAACAAATTTTCCCTACTTTGGGAATCTTTTTTTTTAAATGCAAATTTTGCCATTTTTTTGTAAATAAAAATTCCAAAGTGTTGGAACAAATTTTCCCCACTTTGGGATTTGGACTATTTTTTTACAAAAATGCCAAATCTGCTTATCTAGTAATTTTGTATCCTGTTTAAGGAATTGTGACCAATTTAGTAAAAAAAAAATTCCAAAATTTCACCCACTTTGGAAATATGGCATTTATTACAAAAATTCAAATTCTACAAATTTAGTCATTTTTCATCCTTTTTTAAGGTATTGCGATCATTTTAGTAAAAATTCTAATTTTTGGAATACATTTTCCCCACTTTGGGAATTCGTATTTTTGCAAAAATGCAAAATTTAATATTTTTAATAATTCTTATAGCTTGTGATCATTTTAGTAAAAATCCCAAATATTGAAAAAAAAATCCCAACTTCGTATTTTTTCAAAAATGCAAAGTCTGCAAATTTATTCATTCTTCATATACTTTTTAGAGGCACTGCGACCTTTTTAGTAATAATCCCAAATTTTTTAACAAATTTTCCCCACTTTGGGAATTCGTTTTTTTTAGAAATACAAAATTGCAAATCTTAGAATTTTTAATGATTTTTACGGCATTGTGACCATTTTGGAAGAAATCCAAATGTTGGAACAAATTTTGCCCATTTCGGGAAAATTTCTAAAAATTTTGTTATTTTTTATCTTTTTTAAAAGCATTTTATTTAAAAAAATCGCAGCCAAGTAATAAATGTCACCATGCCATTTGTAAATAAATTTGCATTCTATTAAATATAGAAGCAAAATGGTCTTGAGCCAGGACAATATCCCAGTTCAAATCAAAATCGTCAATTTTGGAACAAATTTTCCCCACTTTGGGAATTTTTACAAAAATAATAAATCTGAAAATCTGTAAATTCTGTAGTTTTTTTTTTAATTTTTATCAGTTTTGATGAATTTTAAGCATTTTTGTTTGAACTGAAATTCGTGAACTGTAATGAAGAGATTGTATACTTTTGGAAAAATTTCACGTTTAGGAAAACTTCAATAAGTCACTCAATTGCCGATGGAATTTTAAAAACAATGTGGCTTTTTACTCTTTACTAAAGATTTTTATAATATATATGCACAAGTATACAAGTACCCCACAAAAAAAAAATAGGTAAACTCATTGCCAAAGTTGAAAAATGAGTAAAATTGGAATTGGGAAAATGTGTTTGCAAGAAAAATACACACTGATTTCTCAAGTTTTCTTAAATAATGTAATTTTCTGTTTTTTTAATGCATACAGATTTTTCTCACATACAAATTCTATATTTACTCGACAAAGCCCACAAAAAATAGTACCACTTCTCAGGTATTTCGAACTATAACACAGTGTAATACATCAACATTCATATTTGTCTCATCTAATATCGGACTAATAGCACGAGCTAGATATGAACGTATTCTCTTGATTACGTTTTACAAATGGATTCTGGTCGAGTGAGGCATGCGTTGAGTCATGTGTTTCAACAAGACCATCTAAATTCATTCAGTGTCATTTTCAGCTCATGAATACGGGTTACATTTATGACTGAAATGTCTGGCAAATCTTCATTAAGCATGCGGAGCCGATATTCCGCCCCTTTCAATTACTATAGTATAATTCTGCACCCATTTCATACATTAACAGAAGCTCCCTCCTGTTCCTTTAGGAATAACTGAGGGACTTTGTTAAACAAATATTTCTAATTTGGGTTTCCAACCGAAGCCAAAAAATAAATTATCATAAATTCTAATAAATTAACATACGAACATTGTCTTTATAAAATATTTCCTCTGTGCCATGGTCGGGACAAGAACCAACAAAAAAAAACAACTCCCCTAATGGCCAGTTTGGCGACAACACAACTTCTCTCTTAAATTTAAGTTTTATTTAATTTAAAAAAAGATTTCAATAATTTAACAACTCACTTGGGAAGATGCTTATCTCTGGCGCTCTCGCTTAACAGCCCACACAAAAGTTAATTTACCAAAGAAATAGAAATAAGTGGTAGTGGTGGGGGGGTTGGAAAAGAAGAACGTGCCATCATTTAATTGTTGACTACTTTAAAGCGGAGCTCATTTAGTCAAGCAGGCAGGCAAGCGGCTTATACGGCGCAGACATTCTCATTATTACGATTATTATTAAATCTAATTAAATTCAAGACCATATTCATTCACATTCAACCACTCATACATGCATACATTGACTATAACAAATCCTTAATTACTTACTCGCCATATGAGTATTATAAAAAAGTTGTTGCTTCTGCTGCTGATTGCCGACCGCTGATGACAATATTCTGTTCTAAAGAAAGATGTGCAACAGATTTTCTGTCCAACCCTCAATAAAGTATTAAATTCAATAGAAAATTAAATGCAATTACAACGCTTAATATGACACAGACACATACACACACGCACGGACACACTCACAACAATGCAAAAAAGAAAAGAACTGAACTGAAAATTGAAAATTATGAGCGGGCCACATCCAAAACGCCCACTTAAGTGGACAACAATTAAAACATGCGAACACAAAAAAACAAAAAATCATGAATGAATCAATGGACGGACGGACAGAAGAACGATGAACGAACGACATGACACAGAGTCAAACCAAGTCGTAGTCAAGCTCTTGGATTATTTAACTGGGATGTGGTCAGCTACGAGGGTCACACGATGAAGTTAAGTTAAATTTACAACACACCTCAATCCGGAAAAAGTACAAAATTAACCCTAAAATTAATTTTAAGTTTTCAATTATCTCTGCCTTTTAAGTTGAGTTTTAAGTTTTGGTATATTCAACGACTTATAATAGAATTTTATGGCAAATATTTTTGTAGAATATTTTAACCCGTCAAACCCCCGATTTAGTGATGCTTTCAACACCAATTCGGAAAAAGTGTGAAATTAACCTTAAAATCAATTTTAAGTTTTCAATTATTTCTGCCATAAAAGTTGATTCATGAGATTTGGTATAGTCAGAGGCTTATATTAGAATTTTATGCCAAATATTGTTGTAGAACATTTTGACCCGTTTTTAGCACCAATTCGGAAAAAGTGCGAAATTAAACTTGAAATCAATTTTAAGTTTTCAATTATTTCTGGTATTTAAGTGGAGTTTTGAATTTTGGTGTATTCAGGGACTTATGGTAGAATTTTATGGGAAATATTTTTGTAGTATATTATGACCCGTTAAACCCCCGATTTAGTGATGTTTTCAACACCAATTCGGAAAAAGTGTGAAATTAACCTTAAAATGATTTTTAAGTTTTGACTTATTTCTGGCATTTAAGTTGAATTTTCAGTTTTGACCAATTCAGAGACTTATAGTAGAATTTTATGGCAACTATTTTTGTAGAACATTTGGACACGTTAAAACCCTGTTTTAGGGCTGTTTATAGCACCAATTCCGATAAAGTACGTAATTATACCTAA